>JARJEI010000027.1:2400000-3089017 GCA_029955415.1 Lottia scabra | reverse complement strand
GCTCCCAAAATAATGGAGCAATCCAATCGCGGTTTGCGGCATTGCAAAGACAACCTGTCAAGCCACCTTGTGGTAAAATTTCAGCTTCCTATCTCAAACGGTCTAGCCGTGGTGGAGGTTCAAAGTTGAAATTTTGAAAAGTTGGCAAAATTGAAAAAACCCACAGGTCATGACCTGTGGTCAAAAAAGTCATTTTTGGCCCGAAAATTTTTGTCTCAGATTTTGATTTGAGGTAAGTTTTTAGACTAATTGGACCCCTGCGAGTCCAAAAAAGTTGTTTATTTTCAATTCTGAGCACTTCGGTTTTTTGCGCAAAAGTACCCAAAATGGAACCTTTTGCGCCGGAGCCCATAGCTCCCAAAATAATGGAGCAATCCAATCGCGGTTTGCGGCATTGCAAAGACAACCTGTCAAGCCACCTTGTGGTAAAATTTCAGCTTCCTATCTCAAACGGTCTAGCCGTGGTGGAGGTTCAAAGTTGAAATTTTGAAAAGTTGGCAAAATTGAAAAAACCCACAGGTCATGACCTGTGGTCAAAAAAGTCATTTTTGGCCCGAAAATTTTTGTCTCAGATTTTGATTTGAGGTAAGTTTTTAGACTAATTGGACCCCTGCGAGTCCAAAAAAGTTGTTTATTTTCAATTCTGAGCACTTCGGTTTTTTGCGCAAAAGTACCCAAAATGGAACCTTTTGCGCCGGAGCCCATAGCTCCCAAAATAATGGAGCAATCCAATCGCGGTTTGCGGCATTGCAAAGACAACCTGTCAAGCCACCTTGTGGTAAAATTTCAGCTTCCTATCTCAAACGGTCTAGCCGTGGTGGAGGTTCAAAGTTGAAATTTTGAAAAGTTGGCAAAATTGAAAAAACCCACAGGTCATGACCTGTGGTCAAAAAAGTCATTTTTGGCCCGAAAATTTTTGTCTCAGATTTTGATTTGAGGTAAGTTTTTAGACTAATTGGACCCCTGCGAGTCCAAAAAAGTTGTTTATTTTCAATTCTGAGCACTTCGGTTTTTTGCGCAAAAGTACCCAAAATGGAACCTTTTGCGCCGGAGCCCATAGCTCCCAAAATAATGGAGCAATCCAATCGCGGTTTGCGGCATTGCAAAGACAACCTGTCAAGCCACCTTGTGGTAAAATTTCAGCTTCCTATCTCAAACGGTCTAGCCGTGGTGGAGGTTCAAAGTTGAAATTTTGAAAAGTTGGCAAAATTGAAAAAAACGGGGGGGACTATAAGCACTTCGTTTTTTTGTCGAGAAATTTTCGGTCTCAAAAATCAATGCAATTTTTTTTTTTTTTTTTTTTGGATTCAATGCTTCCCTGCGAGTCTGAAACTGCGGAAAAAATGACATTTTTTTATAGGTGTTTTTAAAACGCCCAGAACTTTGGCGCTCGTAAAGATACGAACTTGCGGTTTGTGTCATTGGAAAGAAGACGTTTGAAACCACCAAATTAGGACGGAACATGGATAATTTTCCATAGGTTTTCTATTGAAATAGGTCAAACGGCCCCATCAGCTGATCAAATTTTACATTGACTTGTTAAGCGCCCAGTGGAATGGATAATCAATGGCATTTTTATTGACCAGAAAATATCATTAAATCTAGTGGTTATTTCTGTGTGTTCCCAATAATATCATTATCGTGTCAGCGAGTTTGATTTTTTTATTCAAAGAAATGAAGTGTTTAAAATTAAAGTGGCACTTTCACCATCCATGGAATTATTTTACTCATTTCCAGTTTGAGATTTATATTCTGCAATTCTTGTACTAGTTCGCTCACATTAGTATAAATCTTAAGATAATAATCATCGGCTGTAATTGTTTTACTAAATCAATCAGATGTAATTCAGTTTTATCACAGAAGCGTCTCTTTAAATCGAACTAAACAGTTGTACCGCGAGGGTTGTTACAATGTATAACATTGTTCGTGACATCTTTTACTTTTTATACAAGGCAATGAATTGTTATTTTTAAAGGGGAATGTTCAGCATTTTCGAAGGTCGATTTTAGCCTTGAATATTATGTAAATATCGCATTCTTCCATCAATTATACCCCTACCATTTATTTTAATGTGTTTCTATCGAAAGGCATAGTCTGGTAAAAGACGAGTCGTATTTTAGACTTTCAAACGCTGGTCATCATGGATATACGGTGAATCGAAGGAGAGCAGTAAACATTCCCAGAAAAAAAATGTATCAAGATTTTACTTTAATAGTGGAATTATTAACTTAATAAAAGTTAAGAGTTTAGTATAAACTAAATAATTTTATTACCAACTTAGTAATCAAACTATCAAATGAGGCAAAATGACCATTATCTTGATAATACAACTATTAAGATTTAATGTTCAAATCATTGAAAATAATAAATACATCTTTTACTGGGTTATTACGGATTACAATAGTAAAATACATTAAGGTTTTGAAGCTGATATGTTATTGGTTGAATTACAGATGGTGAACATATCCCTTTAAGTTGAACGCGTCAATCGATGCAGAAAGACAAAACTTTGTATGGTTTTTGGAGGTTGAAAATCAAATGAACGCATCAATTGAATAACTCAGTCGGTAGGAGAACCAGCTTGACTGTCTTATGTAAGAAAATTAGGTTTCGTGGGTTCAAATCCCTCTGAAGGTTAGCAACATTCCGATTTTTTTACAACGTTTTCATTATAATAATAGTCGCAAAGGTTACCTGGATATATTTCTAAAGTATGCTTATAATTACATCCATGTATCTGCGTGATCAAACTGAATTCGTTAATAAGAGTTAATTATAAAAAAGAGCGTACTAATTGTTATCAAAGACGTTTGAACTAGATTTGGTGTTTGGCTTTAAAATGCCTCGATTTTATTAGCTGAAAATATATTTCTCTACAATTAAGTGTTTATTTTACTCGACCCCAAAGAGTAACGATTGTAATGTTTTGAAATATTTTTAGTTTTGAAAATTAACACCTAGACTCTTTCAGTAAAAACATTCACATTAGTTAAAAATGGGCACATAATAATATAGTGGTTTTGTTGTATAATTTTCTCAAATTTAAGCAAATTTCGACCTTGAAAGAAAGCGGAATGTTTATATGAGAAAAGGTTTCAATAAAAGCTTAATGTCAACCCTGACCCAAGAAAAATTTAAAGAATTGTGCAATGAGGGAAATTTTGTCAGGATAATGATATTATTCTCAAAAAGCAAAGGTTTTGTAAAAGCGACACGCTAAATTGTATTCAACTACAAAACTAATACCATGGTTTTTTTTTTCAAACGGTAGTAGTTATGTTACAGGTATAAATGACTGCAGCGTGCAACGTGGTAAATAGCACCTATCTTTTGGTTTAAATAATTTAAATTGGCTTACCTTCATACTTCATTTTAAACACAGAATTCAAAACTTCTAGAAAAAACTAAACTTCTACCAAACTTAAACTTCTTTCGCATCAATTGGACATCCAGGTCACCATAAAATGAAATTAAAATGGGATATAGTTTTACGTCCGTCTTTTCTGTCTTAAAATAATGACACTTGGACATTCTGTCAAATGAAATGAAATATAATTGCGATTAATGTCCTAATCTGCTGCATCTATTTCGGCTAATGAGAGTGATGAAACGTCATGCAGTTTGCAATGTGGAAAAATGGCAAAGATCGCTATATTATTACACTCTTTTAGTTACTTTTTCGAGGGCATTAATCGGGTAGACTAATCTAATGCGAGACTATTTTTTCATGCAAGTTCCCCAGACTTGACTGTAGAAATTTCGGCATACTAGAGAAGCACTATTTTTTATGTAACTCATGCAATTGAATAAAAGATAACCAAAACGTTTTGAGATCAAAAGAGTGGTTAAGATAATATACGTTATATACTGTATGTTTTAATTGGTTTACCTTTCACCAGTAATAAGTTTGTACCAGATATCATTCATAGCTAGACTTCATTGAAACTAAACTTCACTTCTATCAAAACTAAACTTCACTTCAATCAAAACTAAACTTCATAAAAACTAAACTTTCACTTTTATCAAACCTAAACTTCTCTTCTATCAAAACTAAACTTCACTCCTATCAAAACTAAACTTCCATCAAATCTGTATACACATGGTCTTGAAGAGCCATGTCACCATGAAATGTAATGAAATGTAATAAAATGTAATAAAATTAAATAAAATGAATAAAAAGTTTCAGAAACTGTAAAAGCTTGTACCACTCTCCATTATGAAATATTTACTCATCTATTGATATACTTACTCAAATGAAAAGCTCATTAGCTGCTAACAATGTTTTGTCAATGCGTTAACGTAGTTTTCGAAATTTATTTTCCGGTTTGGATCGTTCGTGTTTTATTATTAGTAAAGTTTGTGCAATTTACATTTTTCCATTTCCATCTGACCTGCATCATTCAAATATTATATGAGTTACAAATCTCCGAGGTACTTTGTTTTATAGGCTTATCATAAGCTGCAGTGATACATTAATGCGTTCTGTTATTCACATCAGCAAATCTAAGCTGCTCCTTGACACAAATTAAAAACGCATTTCGTCATATTTGATTAAAATTGGCTTACCTTTCGTACAGCTCTTTTCAAGACTGTTCAATAAACATACTTTTGTTCGAAGATATAACTGAGCCTCAAACATCCGAGACAACATTCATTTGACGCCATCAAGATGTAATAAAATAAAACGTATACCATTTTAAAATGGTTGCTAACGTGTGTTTTTAGATGCAGAACCCTGATAGGGATATTATGGCCTAGAATTGGGATACTTGAATCAAATCAAATAAGTGTTTTTTGCACTTGTTTGCGCTAAACGCCCTGCACTGTAGAATAGGGGAAATTCAGCATAAACCTACTCCCTATTTTCAAAAAGAACATCCATATCACATAGTAAATGAAATGAATTGACAGCCCGTTTTGGTATGAATGAAGAAGGAGTAATACATGAATGAATAAATGAAAACAAATGGCTTACCTTTGAAATCTACTTTCAATAAACAGGTTATAATTTCAAAACTAGTCATCTGTTTATATTGCCTTGCCCTACATTAACAAATTACAATGTGGTCAAAGGGGGATAATTTAACATGTGTGTGGTCTGTAGTAACCATAATAATAATGATAATATTGTGCAGCAAGTTGTTGTATAGTGGGTTTATTTTATGGCACTTTAAGGATAAGGCGTTCCTATACTTTTGAATGAAAACATCTTCAAGTACCGCTGCAAGTGTCAGAATCAAATTCATAATTAGAAAACAAAAACACCTGAAAGTAGATAGTTTCGGACTATGCTATTGAGAAATTCAAAACATTACTGCATATGTCAGAATATTGAATGAAAACAAATACAAATGCTTTCAGATGAAAATCAGACTTTGGCTTAGAATATTCTTTATTAGCTTACCCTTTAGTAATACTGTTTTATAGCGTTCAATACAGAAAATTACATAATGAAAATCATATCTCAAACAGCATCCATTTTATCTAGCACGTGCTGCTTGGCTCAATAGAATTTGCATGTGGTCAAAGGGGGATAATTTTAGTATTATTGTTTGTAATAGAAACTGTACAGTGAGGGTTTTGTAGACATTTCCTTCTCATTTTTTAAGATTATTCCGAATTATAAATACATTTAAAGAATATTACCTCTTAGAAAATGATCCAAAAAGCGAAATTCTAAAACTTGGTGAATAAGAGTTTACATTCGTTAAGTAACTTGTCTGGTGTCATAATTATACTGTATTATCTGATTAATCAAGGCAACTATCTTATATATTATAATTACTACCAAATATACAAAATATTAAGCGTTTTATTAAGCGTTTTTCAATAATAACCTGTAATTTTATGGAACTAAGTTAAATTGATTCTGTCTGTATACTGCAGACAACTATGATGATTATGTACTCATATTGGCCAAGAACTTAAATTTTTGGGTTTAAAATCTCAACAGACCCAAACACACAAATTTTATTGAAATCATTTTGTTTTCATGCATAAATATTATAAGCACAGGTCAGTTAAACAGCACAATAAGTTTAGGTTTGCCAGATAGTTATTTCTGCAATTCTACGTATTCAATTGAGCCCAATCAGTTTGAAAGCGATACTACCTCTTAGAATGAACAAAAAAATAAGTTCTCAAACTTGGTCAATAAGAGTATTATATTCATCAACAGTGTCCAAAGTATACAAACAGAATCAAATAAACCCATAAAACTATGTAATTTTACATATTACAGTTTCAGATTATTATGGATAAATGCCTTAAATGCATTTATAAATGTTTGGTCTAGATTTTTTAAAATGTACCGTCTTTTTCATGATATCATTTAGGTTTATGTAATAATGAGAATATTGTATAAAATTTATGAATGTTATAGCGGTTGCTATGAGCTATTCGTTAGTGGGGAAATAAAGAGGATGTATATGGGGTCTACATTTAATTTATCACAGGGCAGGAGTAATTTCAATCAGTAAATGTCCATAAAAGCGACATTTTGTTACTTTTTTACATGATACTTGTGAATGTGTGTTTCTATTAATTCTTACTTTGAGACTTCTGAAACTCAAGACCCCGTTTTTTCAACGAGTTTTCTTCTTTTATTACTGTAGAAAGGTACTTGAATAATGAATTTGCAAAGAGAGCCTCACCAAAGAGAGTGCATGTAAAATTATGCGAAGATTTCAGTCTGGATGTTTAAGACAACGCCTAATTAGAACCCAAGCCAAACCTCTGTTGATCGAGACTTTTTGGATTTATCGTACGAATGACAACTTTCATACATCTAGGGGACCTAAATCAGCATTTTAGCAGTTTTCTTGCAAACTAAGGGTCTTTGACTTTTATATTTTTGGAAGAAAACAAATGATACTATTACAAAGCAGTAACCAACATTTCGAGTTTCAAACATACTTTTTTGTGTACAAAATTGTTGATTTTTGGCGAGTTGGATACGAGTAATTCCGAATAAACGATGACTCTAAGGTTTAGAATGTCCAGCATGATTAGACCAATTATCACCAATTAGTCAATCACCGTTACTTAATTAAGTTGAATGTTTACTCAGTTGATAAATGTTAACAGTTGATTGGATAATGAGACTAATGAGCACATTGGATATTCCGGTCTTCCGGTTTTTGTAATTTCCCATGAAAGGTTACAGAACGCTTGAAACTGTCAGACAAACCCGAATGATGTAATCGGGATTTCCGATATTTCGTCAAAAAGATTTTTCCTTTATTCAAGACAGAGGTCAATGTTGCTCGTCCGATAATTCGAGACAAAGATTCATGCTGCATAACGAAACTTTTCGGGAAACCCGAGTGATGTATTCGGGATTGTTGATATTTTTCGCAAAAGAGCTCACCCGATAATTCGAGACAGAGGTCAATGCTGCATAACGAAACTTTCCAGGAAAACCTGAGTGATGTATTCGGGATTATTGAAATTTTTCGCAAAAGAGCTCGTCATATAATTCGAGACAGAGGTTCATGCTGCTTAACGAAACTTTCCAGGAAAACCCGAGTGATGTATTCGGGATTGTTGATATTTTTCGCAAAAGAGCTAGTCCGATAATTCGAGACAGAGGTCAATGCTGCATAACGAAACTTTCCAAGAAAACCCGAGTGATGTATTCGGGATTGTTGATATTTTTCGCAAAAGAGCTCGTCCGATAATTCGTGACAGAGGTCAATGCTGCATAACGAATCTTTCCAGGAAAACCCGAGTGATGTATTCGGGATTGTTGATATTTTTCGCAAAAGAGCTCGTCAGATAATTCGAGACAGAGGTTCATGCTGCATAACGAAACTTTCCAGGAAAACCCGAGTGATGTATTCGGGATTGTTGATATTTTTCGCAAAAGAGCTCGTCCGATAATTCGAGACAGAGGTCAATGCTGTTTAACGAAACTTTCCAAGAAAACCCGAGTGATGTATTCGGGATTGTTGATATTTTTCGCAAAAGAGCTCGTCCGATAATTCGAGGTAGAGGTCAATGCTGCATAACGAAACTTTCCAAGAAAACCCGAGTGATGTATTCGGGATTGTTGATATTTTTCGCAAAAGAGCTCGTCCGATAATTCGAGGCAGAGGTCAATGCTGCATAACGAAAATTTCCAAGAAAACCCGAGTGATGTATTCGGGAATGTTGATATTTTTCGCAAAAGAGCTCCTCCGATAATTCGAGATAGAGATCATTGTGGCAAAACGAAATTCCAAGAAAATCCTGAGTGATGTAATCGGAACTTATATTTTCCGCCTTAGGATTGGAAAGTTCGTCAAATAATCAAGTCAGAGGTCCTTGCAAAAAAATCCCCAAAAAACACGAAAGATATAATCGGGATTACTGTAAACTGATTTAACCTCTCACGCGAAATTTTATTGTGAAAACCTAATATCATGGTTTAACGGCGTCAAACGATTAATCAAACTATTTATTTTCAAATTTTTAGTAAGTTATGACTATAATTAGTATTGTTTTGTTTATAGTA
Source organism: Lottia scabra (assembly GCA_029955415.1). NCBI lineage: Eukaryota > Metazoa > Mollusca > Gastropoda > Lottiidae > Lottia > Lottia scabra. The sequence continues at coordinate 3,080,523 of JARJEI010000027.1, read as the reverse complement.
CAGGTCCGTAGGAACAGGAGGGTGGGGTAGTGGGGGCATAATTTTGGCATCAATGACTGATGCAATAAAAAAAATATATTTAAAAAAAAACCAAGAAATTATTGGTATGGTGTTAGGGCCAGTAAAATAATTTTTTTTATATAGGCTGGAGCTGGAGCAGCCTTGAGAATGAGTTTTATTCGGGAATGTTGATATTTTTCGCAAAAGAGCTCCTCCGATAATTCGAGATAGAGATCATTGTGGCAAAACGAAATTCCAAGAAAATCCTGAGTGATGTAATCGGAACTTATATTTTCCGCCTTAGGATTGGAAAGTTCGTCAAATAATCAAGTCAGAGGTCCTTGCAAAAAAATCCCCAAAAAACACGAAAGATATAATCGGGATTACTGTAAACTGATTTAACCTCTCACGCGAAATTTTATTGTGAAAACCTAATATCATGGTTTAACGGCGTCAAACGTTTATAGTACAGGTCCGTAGGAACAGGAGGGTGGGGTAGTGGGGGCATAATTTTGGCATCAATGACTGATGCAATAAAAAAAATATATTTAAAAAAAAAACAAGAAATTATTGGTATGGTGTTAGGGCCAGTAAAATAATTTTTTTTATATAGGCTGGAGCTGGAGCAGCCTTGAGAATGAGTTTTTGCCCCCCCCCCTCACCCCCCAGCCTTGAGAATGAGTTTTTGCCCCCCCCCCCCTCACCCCCCACCCCCATATGAAATTGCTTCATACGGGCCTGTAGTATAATTGTTTCTAATTCAAAGACATGTATTGAGATTTAAAAAAGAATTGTTCTAGGGGCAGATAATATATTGCTTTGAATAAGTCAATGTTGCTTTTGTCTGACTTTAAAGCGAATTTCTAGAAGGCAGAATTATATTGCTTATTTTAAATGTAAAATCATCGAATAACTGCATTAGGGGGTTACATGTATATAAAATAAATAGGCTTCCCTCCCAGAAAATGTTTGTGAAAGAGAAGACTTTAGGGATCGGATATTCCCCACTGTAAAAGTATATTGAATTATCCAAATGCTATGTGAAACGTGATTCTGTAAACATTGTGGTCGGAGAAATCTGACATGTAGTACAGGTCAACAAAATCAAAGAATATATCCTTTAAATGAGTACTATATTCTTCACAAAACAGTCGAGAATAACAGGAATGAAAAGCAATACTAGAAAGATAGCAATTACCTCGAAAAATGTAATTTCTTTGAAAAATAAACTATAACCAGCCATCTTGAAGTGTTTTCTGTATATTATGTTTGTTTAGCCGTGAGATTTTTTATCATGTGACCTATATTCCGCACGTGCATAAACATTCTTTGGGAAACCCAATATTTAGTCCGAAACTGCTGACCTTTAAAAACCAGTGTTTTGACTGGTTTGATAGATAAGTATTGACGTAATAAAACGTTTAGTTATGGTGGGTTTACAAGAACCTCAGAATTATGGAGCACGTAGTCTGTTACATGTATAAAGGAAAGCCATACCCGTAAAATCCCTTAAAATTGAATATATATTATCTGGGTTGGTTATATGTGACAGGATTATGTAACTTTCGTGCAGTTCTAGTACAACAGAAAGCTATTTGCCTATATGTGTTTAAAAAAAACAACATTTATTGTTAGATTAAAAATAATATAGTGGTTTTCCCCCAAAAAAGTGTTTTTACAATTACTAGATCCCCTGTCCCTCATTGGACAATGAATAGTATGCATGTTTTCATTTGCCAAATAATAACAGAAATCTAGGACGCAATACTCCATTTCTGTTCCAGTCTGAAACAGTTTATTTCCCGAGGTAATATGAGAAGAGGCTGAAGGTTTTCATACAGAAGTCTGCGGTTCTTGCTAGAGAGTTTGTAAACAGGTTTTCATTTATAAGTAGTTAAGTACCGGTATGTGATTCTTGCTAAATAGATTGTTAACAGGTTTTCATACTGAAAATCCGTGGTAATTGCAACAGAGATTGAAAACAGGTTTTCATTTAGAAGTATGTGATTCTTGCTAAAAAGATTGTAAACAGGTTTTCATTAATAATTATGTGATTCCTGCTAAAGAGATTGTAAACAGGTTTTCATTTAGAAATATGTGGTTCTTGCTAAATGAATTGTAAACAGGTTTTCATTTAGAAGTATGTGGTTCTTGCTAAAGAAATTGTAAACAGGTTTTCATTTAGAAGTGTGTCGTTCGTTCTAAAGGGATTGTAAACAGGTTTTCATTTAGAAGTATGTGATTCTTGCTAAAAAGATTGTAAACAGGTTTTCGTTTATAAGTATGTGATTCCTGCTAAAGAGATTGTAAACAGGTTTTCATTCAGAAATATGTGGTTCTTGCTAAATGAATTGTAAACAGGTTTTCATTTAGAAGTATGTGGTTCTTGCTAAAGATATTGTAAACATGTTTTCAGTCAGAAGTATGTGGCTCTTGCTAACGGGATAGTAAACAGGTTTTGATTTAGAAGTATGCGGTTTTTGCTAAAATGAAGCATTTAACAGGTCTTTCATTCAATTTCAGATGAGCCCCACTTGCAGATATCATTCTGTATAGTGATATAGATAAATGAGGTCGTAATACAGCTGGAAAAGTAGAATAACCAGTGATAAGTCATTTGATTAAAAAGTTGTTGTTTTTATGTATGTACATTTTTATACATCATTGGAAGTAGAATAGTTAAAGAAAATTTATTAATATTTTTCATATGCAATATCATACATATGAAAGAAATGAAGTGAAATGAATGGAGTTTACGTCCTATTTTTTTCTGCACTTATATGGGCTAACTGAGGACGGGCAAACGCCATGCAGTGTGCATTAGCCTGCTCTTTTTTTCGATTTCCAACTGTCGAGGGGTCTTTAACGTGCACAGCCAATAGCACACGGGACCATAGTTTATTGTCCCATCCGAACGACTAGGCGCTATTTCCTTGTCAGCCCCTCCGACCTGCATCACTGGCGGGATTCAATCCTGGACGTTCAGGTTGGCGAGCAAGCGTCTAGCTCACTGAGCTGCCGCATAACACCATTACTTGATATGATATGTAAATGACATTAGAATTTCTTAAAAGTTCGCAGTTCAGCTCGTAATTTGTCATATTAAAATGACCTTAGCAAAAAATTTATATTATTATTTTTTAAAAAAACATTTTAATGGTCAACGTTTTAGACATACAGTTTTAAAACTTTTTTTTTAATAAATGACAGAACCAGATTTTTAAAACGAATTTATTTCTTTTGGCATCGGATCGTTTTCTTCTATATTTAGATTTTATTTTTTCATTTTACTACATAATTTAAAACGTTAAAAGTGCAAGTGACAATTTAAGAAAGTAAGCACTTGCAATTGTCAGTTGAGGGGATAGAACTGGATTTGAACATATAGACAACAAACATTTGTCAGTTGAAGGGAGAGAACTGCATTTAAACATACAGAAAACAAACATGTAAGTTTTAATCTTATAATTTGCAAGCACCGGTTTTTTTTTCAGATCATTTGAACAATTCTTAATATAGTTTAGTAGGATACAATTCTCCCCCAAAAATTTCATTGTTGTATTTTAGTTTAATGATGTTATAAAAAACCATTTGTTGTACATTATATCAAAACATTGACCAGTGAGAAGCGTTAAATGAAACAATACACACTGTACACATTACACTGATCCTGAAGTGTGTGACGTGCTGAGGGGATGATACATTGTAACACAACAACGTAGACTCTCACATGCCATCAGGTATGAGAAGATGTAATGACCCTTTCTATGCGATATTAAAAGGTAATGAAAGTCCATTACTCTTACCCCCTATCAGTGATGCAGGTATAATGATTTGAAGGGGGCGCCAGTGGCTAAGTGAATCAGATGCCTGCTCGCCATCCTGGGGCTGACATGGTAAGGGCGTTCAATCGTGGGTGTAAATAAACCGATGTGCTAATTGGCTGTGATGTTAAAGATACCTCGACAAATGGAAATTGATAATAATATCAGACTAATGCAAAATTTTCCTTATTGCGCACTGCATGGCGTTTGCCCGTCCTCAATATAGGTGCAGAAAAGCAAAGCAGGACGTAAAACTCTATTCATTATATTTCATTTTTCAAAAATTTGATATTTTTATAATACTTCCACTGTAATATATTTTTTACGGGTCACATTACATTATTTTTTTTTTATGATGACCATTTTTAACATAATGCAAACGAATATTTTCAAATATCTCCAAAACTAAGGAAGTTAAAATTACAAGATTACAAGAAAATGACGTCAAAACCGGAAGTAATATAAAGATTCTAGAAATATTTTTTTGTTCAGAATCAAATTGTCTATCTTACCTGTAAGTTTTTAGATCGATCGAAAAAATTTCAAAAAAACACGCACGGTTTCAATGGAATTTGACACAAAATTTGCAAGTTTTAAAAAGCGCAATTTTGATTCAAATATATTGTGTTATATATCATTTGAAAGAGCACATTTAGCATAGTAAAAATGAAATAGAATTTGTGACGTATGCAAATTAGGTCACGTGACGGAGCTCTTTAAAGTTAAAAATTGCAATTTTCAAATGGCGATAAAACCGGAAGTAAATATCAGAAATCGGAAATGAATATATCATCTGATAGATCTCGTCAAGGGCAATAATTTTTGTACAGGTCAAGAGGTCATCAAAGGTCAAGGTCACTAGATATGAGCCTTGAAAATTTCGGTCATTACTGAAATTCTTGTTCCGGAAATATAAAGAAATTGAAATCGAAATTCAAAAATCTACAACCTACATTTTTTTTGCAATCGACTGCAAAAGTCGTAGATTTCAAAATTAAAAAAATCCGATTAACCCTCGGTTCTGAATTAAAATTTTAAGAAACATAGGTCAGTTCAAGATGGCGGCTGATCCCTTGCACCTGGATAAAATTTCATCATTTTATTTTTTATGTATGACCAAATCTATGATAACACAAATTTTTTTTTTCAAATATCTTCAATATTCCGGAAGTTGAAATTGAAAGTTTAGAAGCAAATGACGTCAAAACCGGAAGTGATATCGAAACTTTGAAAATTGATTTTCTTTGGAAATTCATATGTCTATGTTATTGAAAGGTTTCAGATCGATCGAAATAAAATTGCAAAAGTTAAAAAAAATCCTTTAAAAAGTGCTCCAAAAGTCAGCTACAAAAGTCAAAATATGAATTTTTTCAAAATTGCAATTTGTAGCTATTGGTTTAAACAAATGAACCAAAAAAGACCGATCACAATCTGTTGGAAAAATGAGTTGAAAATGGAAAAACCCTGAAATACGACTTTTTAATATACGTCATTTCCGGTTAGGCAAAAATGCGCCATTTTACATTTAAGCAACACCGAGCAGTTAATCATCGCAGGAAATGATGTCAAGTTATGTGTGGTATGTGCAGTTTTGGCTGGGGAGCGTGACCAGAAATAGACAAAAAAAAATAGTCAATTGCAAACCAAAGCAGTGCGTTCGACAAATCGAACGCACTGCAACTACATATTTTATTATAAAAAAATGGTTGAAAAAATTATAACAGTATGGAACATTTGATGAGAATCAAATATACTGATAGACACATTTCCATGGACCAATCTATCAATCAATTTATTGAAATCTAAAAGAATTTTAAGTTTATTAGTGGCTTTTGAAATACCAGTAGTTACATAACTCCTTTATAATTATAGGATCACAGAAATTTGTTGGAAAATTGTAATGTTGCAAAAAGGAAGTCGATACACACAAAAAGTTTATAAAATCTTTTTATGGTTAAAAGTTCAAAACTTTCTTTCAATTCAGCTCAAAGAAAAACCTCAACTTGTGCTAAGTTTTCATTTATTTCCAAACTAGATGTATCAGATACACATGATAATTTTTTCTTGTATTTCCAAGTAAGATTTCCTGTATTTTCAAACAGATAAAATACACAAGATCATTTTTTTTGTATTTCCAAACCAAAAGTCATACTGAATATGGTATGTGATACACATTTTGTCTGTATTTTTAAAAATTATTATATCTGATACACATGACAAGTTTTCCTTTATTTACAATCATATATCTGATATACATGATACAATTCCCTGTACTTTCAATCATAAATTCGATACACATGTCAAGTTTTGCTGTATATCCAAAATACACTTGATACAATTTCCTGAATTTTAAGACATGTATCTGATAAACATGACAATTTTTCTCATATAAAACCAGATACACATGCATTAAAAAAAAACATAACAATTGACATATAGGGGAAGTGTTATTATATTCTGATGATATAAAGAAACATAAAAAGTGCGCAGGAGAAACAGCAAATAGTAGGAGATCAACCTATAGGTCCCGTTACCAAAGTCTGGGAACAAAGGTTTGAAAGTGTTTTTGTGTTCCCTGATGAATACCGAACAATTTTGACTTGGGCTGCCCCCTTGAAAATGTCAGATCACTACAAAGTTTAGAAAACCCCTGTACAATCCTTTCAACAATCAAGCTTACTGTTTATAAACACTGTTGACTCGTGGTCAAAGGGGGATAATTTTAATTTTGTGTGGTCTGACGTGTTATGCAAATCGTCTCCAAAGAAACCAAAATTAGTTTTCTGGTATATAATTGAAATTTTCTGGTTTTTCAAATTAAAGGAGCATTATGTTAATAGCCATCAAAATTACTAGAACTGCCTAAAAATCGCCCAGTCCCTTCAGTTAAACCGCAAACTAAGCATTTATCTTTCCTTATCTGTATATTGTGTGTTTTCTATATAAGGCACAGTCTTAAACCCCCATCACACCGGACCGCGACCATCTACGTTCTTACGGCGACCAGAAAATGGACAAATTCGCGGCAAACGCGACGAAAACTCGAGAAAAAGACTCCGAAAAAAAGCAAAATCTATAACAGCCGCGCTTTTACCACGACCTATGCGATCATACTGCGTTCTCACGACGCGCCCGCCACGACTTTTACCCGCTTATGGCGTTTCTGTTTAGATCCCACGGCGTTCACCTGAGTTCCCGCAGCGCTCTCACTACGCTTTTGGGGTTGTTACCAGGCGTAGTAGGGTCGTATCAGAAACCCGAGGGTCGTGGTGAGGACGCCTTGAAGTCGCCGTTTCAAGTGTAACCGTTTTCGCAGCGTCTTTACCACGCGTGTACTGCGCTTATACTACGTTCATGGAGATGTTATGGCGTTGGTATTACGACCTTTGTGATCCCACCGAGTTCTCAACGCGTTCCAAGACGGATCGCCGGACCTTGGCGTTTGTTTTGAACATGTCCTAAACAAACACCGTGACTCTGCGATCATTGGCGACCATGGCGACCACAGCACGATGTCTGGCGACGTTACCACGCTAATACCACGCTTATGGCGACGTTACCACGCTCTGGGACCATTTTCCGTCGCCGCAGCAGTGCAGTAAGGACGCCTCTCCGGTGTGATGGGGGTATTACTAAACGACGCATCGAATATTTAACTTTTAAACGTTGATGATTATGGATACACGGGGATTTGAAGGCTTAAATTTCGAGAGAGAGTTAAGAACATTATTACTTCTAACAAATTTCAAGTTCCAAGTTCTGATACTAAAATTATTGGTCGAACGAAAGGCGAACATATCCTTTTAAGAGTTCATCTATTATTGCTGTAAATACGCGTTTCAGATATTAATAAATACTCATTTTTCGGGAAATAACAAAAATGTCAATATCGTCGACACTGAAAAAACCTAAAAATTAAAAACGTCAACAAAAAAAAAAGTTTAAGTGGAATTGCTGGAACCACAATCGCCAGATGGATTGAGTTGCAGACAATTTTAATTAGAAACCATCATTGAAAATGACCCACCCAATATTTGACTGTGAATGGATTGAAAACAAATATTGTTTTTGAATATTTCAGTACAAGTCAAAGATTAGTAGAACAAAAATTCAGTATAAAAAAGTAAAAGAAAACAGTAAACTGAAAAAGTACTAGTAGTTAACGGTAAATAACTCGTCCAATAATTCAAGTCGGAGGTCATTGATGCATACAGAAACTTTCCAGGAAAACCCGAGTGATGTATTCGGGATTGTTGATATTTTTCGCAAAAGAGCTCGTCAAATAATTCGAGACAAAGGTTCATGCTGCATAACGAAACCTTCCAAGAAAACCCGAGTGATGTATTCGGTATCGTTGATATTTTTCGCAAAAGAGCTCGTCCGATAATTCGAGACAGAGGTCCATGCTGCATAACGAAACATTCCAAGAAAACCAGAGTGATGTATTTGGGATTGTTGATATTTTTCGCAAAAGAGCTCGTCCGATAATTCGAGACAAAGGTCAATTCTGCATAACGAAACTTTCCAGGAAAACCCGAGTGATGTATTCGGGATTGTTGATATTTTTCGCAAAAGAGCTCGTCCAATAATTCGAGACAGAGGTTCATGCTGCATAACGAAACCTTCCAAGAAAACCCGAGTGATGTATTCGGTATCGTTGATATTTTTCGCAATAGAGCTCGTCCGATAATTCGAGACAGAGGTCCATGCTGCATAACGAAACATTCCAAGAAAACCCGAGTGATGTATTTGGGATTGTTGATATTTTTCACAAAAGAGCTCGTCCAATAATTCGAGACAGAGGTTAATGCTGCATAACGAAACACTCCAGGAAAACCCGAGTGATGTATTCGGGATTGTTGATATTTTTCGCAAAAGAGCTCGTCCAATAATTCGAGACAGAGGTTCATGCTGCATATCGAAACCTTCCAGGAAAACCCGAGTGATGTATTCGGGATCGTTGATATTTTTCGCAAAAGAGCTCGTCCGATAATTCGAGACAGAGGTTCATGCTGCATAACGAAACATTCCAAAAAAACCCGAGTGATGTATTCGGGATTGTTGATATTTTTCGCAAAAGAGCTCGTTCAATAATTCGAGACAAAGGTCAATGCTGCATAACGAAACTTTCCAGGAAAACCCGAGTGATGTATTCGGGATTGTTGATATTTTTCGCAAAAGAGCTCGTCCAAAAATTCGAGACAGAGGTTCATGCTGCATAACGAAACCTTCCAGGAAAACCCGAGTGATGTATTCGGGATTGTTGATATTTTTCGCAAGAGAGCTCGTCCGATAATTCGAGATCGAGATCATTGTGGCAAAACAAAATTATCCAGGAAAATCCCGAGTGATGTAATCGGGACTTATGATATTTTCCGCCTTAGGATTGGAAAGTTCGGTGGGGCTTAATTTTGGCATTAATGACTGATGCAATAACAAAAAATATTTTTAAGAAAAACCAAGAAAATACTGGTATGGTGTTAGGGCCAGTAAAATCAAATTGCTTTATATAGGCAGGAGCATCCTTGAATTTTGCACCACCACCCTTGTATTGAGAATGAGTTTTTGCACAATTTGCCCTTGAATATATCCTTGAAATGAGTACGATATTCTTCCCAAAACAGTCGCGAATAAGAGGAATGAAAAGGAATACTAGAAAGATAGCAATTACCTCGAAAAATGTAATTTCTTTGAAAAATAAACTATAACCAGCCATCTTCAAGTGTTTTCTGTATAATATGTTTGTTTAGCCATGTGATTTTGTATCATGACAATGTGACCTATTTTACGCACGTGCATAAACATTCTTGGGGAAATCCAATATTTAGTCCGAAACTGCTGACTTTTAAAAACCAATGTTTTGACTGGTTTGATAGATAATTATTGTCAAAATAATTGACCCAATACAAACAGTAAGAAAGTAATTAGCAGAAGCTGGCAAAAGTCTTTCTAGCCGATAAACGTCAGAAAATCAATCCCAATATTCTTAACGCAAACATATGATTTATGCATTCAGCAAATCTCAGACAATTTTCATTCAAACATTGTCGATCATTTTGGAACTTTCACAAAATCGCTCGACATATATCCATAAAAATAGCGATGGCCATCGTAATACGCCCACTTTTCTAATGGCAGTCAATTTGTCCGGGAGGTTGACGAGAGTTGTCAGTAAATGATAGATTCTGAGAGTGACATTTTCAATTTAAATTAGTTTTGTTACAGTTTTTTTTCTTTATGTTTATGAACTTAATAATGTTAAGTTTCATTATGATAGGCTAAGTCACTGAAATATGAACAAAATAAGGGCAATAACTCATGTAATAAAGAGTTTTCGATTTTACTGATTTTCAATATGCTTCATACTAAATTGATTACGAACACTCACACCAAGTTTCATCAAAATCTATCAAACCACCAGCTCCCTATATTGTGTCCACAACTTTGAGAATGTAACTTGCTAAAAAAATTAATGCGTTTTAAAGAACAAGTGCAATAACTCATAAAATATTTTTCGATGGTTCTGATTTTCAATAGGGTTAATCCCAAGGTCATGACAAACACTCCCAACAAGTTTCATCAAAATCCATCAAGAAACCAGCTCTCTATCATGTTCACAAGGTATTTTCAAAAACAAGGGCAATAACTCATAAAATATTTTTCGATGGTTCTGATTTTCAATAGGGTTAATCCCAAGGTCATGACAAACACTCCCAACAAGTTTCATCAAAATCCATCAAGAAACCAGCTCTCTATCATGTTCACAAAGTATTTTCAAAAACAAGGGCAATAACCCATCAAATATTTTTCGATTTGTCTGATTTTCAATAGGCTTCTTCCTTGGACAATTATAAACACTCTCGCCAAGTTTTATCAAAATCCATTAAGAAACCAGCTCTCTATTGTGTTCACAATTTTGAGAGTGTTACGGGCTATGAAATTAACACATTTTAAAGAACAAGGGCAATAACTCATAAAATATTTATCGATGTTTCTGATTTTCAATAGGGTTAATCCCAAGGTCATGACAAACACTCACACCAAGTTTCATCAAAATCCATCAAGAAACCAGCTCTCTACCGTGTTCACAAAGTATTTTCAAAAACAAGGGCAATAACCCATCAAATATTTTTCGATTTTTCTGATTTTCAATAGGCTTCTTCCTTGGATGATTATAAACACTCACAGCAAGTTTTATCAAAATCCATCAAGAAACCAGCTCTCTATTGTGTTCACAACTTTGAGAGTGTTACGGGTTATAAAATTAACACGTTTTAAGGAACAAGGGCAATAACTCATAAAATATTTATCGATGTTTCTGATTTTCAATAGGGTTAATCCCAAGGTCATGACAAACACTCACACCAAGTTTCATCAAAATCCATCAAGAAACCAGCTCTCTATCGTGTTCACAAAGTATTTTCAAAAACAAGGGCAATTACCCATCAAATATTTTTCGATTTGTCTGATTTTCAATAGGCTTCTTCCTTGGATGATTATAAACACTCACAGCAAGTTTTATCAAAATCCATCAAGAAACCAGCTCTCTATCGTGTTCACAACAATTGTGGACAGACAGACGGACAGACGGACAGACAGACAGACAGACAGGGGCGACTACAATATACGCCCACATTTATGTGTGGGCGTATAAAAAGGTAACATCATCTTTACTATAATGAGGTTTTGACGTAATAAAACACCTAGTTATGGTGGGTTTACAAGAACCTCAGAATTATGAAGAACTAGTCTGTTACGTCATGTATAAATGGAAGCTAATAGTCGCCCCCAATACACGTAAAATCCCTTAAAATTCTTTTAATATATTATCTGGGTTGGTTATATGTGACAGGATTATGCGACTTTCGTGCAGATCTAGTACTACAGAAAGCTATTTGCATAATATATTTAAGACTATGTTTAAAAAACAACATTTATTGTGTCTCACCTTAAGAGGGTCTAAGATTGAAAGTAAATTCATGTTCATGAAACGTTTTAATATATATAAGTGTATTTTTTTCTCAAGCTTTGATTCTACAGTTACTAGATCCCCTGTCACTCATTTGACAATGAATAGTATGCATAATTTCATTTGCCAAATAATAACAAAAATCTAGGACGCAATACTCCATTTCTGTTCTGTTCTTCAACAGTTTATTTCCCGAGGTAATATGAGAAGAGGCTGAAGATTTGCATACAGAAGTCTGCAGTTCTTGCTAAAGAGACCGTAAACAGGTTTTCATTCAGAAGTATGTCGTTCGTTCTAAAGGGATTGTAAACAGGTTTTCATTTATAAGTATGTGGTTCTTGCTAAAGAGATTGTAAACAGGTTTTCATTTAGAAGTATGTGGTTATTGGTAAATGGGTGGGTGTAAACAGATTTTCATTCAGAAGTATGTGGGTCTTGCTAAAGGAATTGTAAACAGATTTTCATTTAGAAGTATGTGGTTCTTCCTAAAAAAATTGTAGCTAGGTTTTCAGTCAGGAGTAAGTGGCTCTTGTTAACGAGATCGTAAACAGGTTTTCATTTAGTAGTAAGCGGATTTTGCTAAAGAGATTGCAGCAAAGTTTTTAGTCAGAAGTATGTGGCTCTTGCTAACGGGATCGTAAACAAGTTTTAATTTAGTAGTATTCGGTTTTTGCTAAAACGAAGCATTTAACAGGTCTTTTATTCAATTTCAGATGAGCCCCATTTGCAGATATCTTTCTGTATGGATAAAGAGTCTGGTCCCATTTCCAGAAAAGAAGGCTCTGTAAAAGTGTTAAGGCATTTGTTGTTAATTTTTGGCAGCATGTGTTTTAAGGGTAATTTGGACCTACTGAATCCAAAAATTGATGTTGCCAAGCTGAAATATGACGTTTTGACCTTCAAATCAGGAAAAAACAAAATGGCCGCCAAATAAATACCAAAATAGAACAATTTCCTTGTCCGTTGACACAGAGAGTCTTGTAATATATGGATTTTAGGGTAGTTTGACCCAAGGAATTCTGTTATGAAATTTGTATCATCTACACTCTACGACTACAGCGTCCATTTTATCTAGCACGTGCAGCTTGACTGAATTTGCATGTGGTCAAAGCGGAATAATCTTAATATTATTGTTTGTAATATATACTTTGTCATGTATTTTTTAGCCCTTTTCAGTTATTTTTAAAACTTATTACAAGTATTATTTAAAAAAAAATGAATTTAAATAATAGTTCGTATCATTATTTTTAAAGAGGTATGTTCAATATGCATGCGGGAATTTTTGACCCAGTAATGGGGTCCAAAGCTCACCGTCAAATGTTGAGCCTTGTTTATCCATAATTATGATCTGATTTTAAAGTTTAAAATAAGACTCGAATTTAAGTAAAACTTATAGAAAACACATATATATAAAAATAAAGAGCCAAATTTCTGGTATAAGGTATAATTGAACGGAATATGCAGACTTTTGTGAAGTTTAATTATAATTAATTATACTCTCATTCAATACCCAAATCAAACGTAGACAAGTTTCTAGAAAAAAATATTGCATGAATTAATGACGAAATGAATAAAGGGAGGGATGAAATTTGTCAAATGGTCTACCTTAGTATAACTGTATTTTATGACGTTTCATAATCAAGATTTCTTTACAAAACTAAAATTCACCCACCGTACAATTGTATAATTGTAAAGAGGTTTTCTAAACATTGTATGTGTATCGGGGACACTGATAGCATCTATTTGCGCCATTCCAATTTCCATTCGGACATCGGTGGTTCTAAAACCAACGCGCTTTATGACGTCACTACAAAGTTTAGAAAACTCTTTGCAATCCTTTTAACAATCAAGCTTACTGTTTATGTTGTGTTGACTCGTGGTCAAAGGGGGATAATTATAATTTTGTGTGGTCTGACATGTTATGCAAATTGTCTCAAAAGAATTGGTTTTCTAGTCTCAAATTGTACTTTTCTGGTTTTTCAATTTAAAGGGGCCTTATGTTAATAGCCTTTAAATTTACTAGAACTACCCAAAAATCGCCCAGTCCTTTCAGTTAAATCGCAAAATCAGCATTTATCTTTCATCATCTGTAAATGTTTTTTTATAAGACATAGCATTTCTAGACGATGAATCGAATTTTTAACTTTCAAACGCTAATAAGTATGGATACACGGGGATTTGAAGGCTTAAATTTCGAGAGAGAGTTGAGAACATTATTACTTATTTAAAAAGTTAACAAATTCCACGTTCTGAGACTAAAATGTTTCGCAAAAGAGCTCGTCGCATAATTATCGATAGAGGTCATTGTTGCACAACGAAAAATTCCAGGAAAACCCGAGTGATGTATTCGGGATTGTTGATATTTTTCGCAAAAGAGCTCGTCCAATAATTCGAGACAGAGGTCAATGCTGCATAACGAAACTTTCCAAGAAAACCCGAGTGATGTATTCGGGATTGTTGATATTTTTCGCAAAAGAGCTCGAAATGAATTCGAGACAGAGGTTAATGCTGCATAACGGAACTTTCCAGGATAACCCGAGTGATGTATTCGGGATTGTTGATATTTTTCGCAAAAGAGCTCGTCCAATAATTCGAGACAGAGGTCAATGCTGCATAACGAAACTTTCCAAGAAAACCTGAGTGATGTATTCGGGATTGTTGATATTTTTCGCAAAAGAGCTCGAAATGAATTCGAGACAGAGGTTAATGCTGCATAACGGAACTTTCCAGGATAACCCGAGTGATGTATTCGGGATTGTTGATATTTTTCGCAAAAGAGCTCGTCCAATAATTCGAGACAGAGGTCAATGCTGCATATCGAAACTTTCCAAGAAAACCCGAGTGATGTATTCGGGATTGTTGATATTTTTCGCAAAAGAGCTCGTCCAATAATTCGAGACAGAGGTCAATGCTGCATAACGAAACTTTCCAAGAAAACCTGAGTGATGTATTCGGGATTGTTGATATTTTTCGCAAAAGAGCTCTTAATGAATTCGAGACAGAGGTTAATGCTGCATAACGGAACTTTCCATGAAAACCCGAGTGATGTATTCGGGATTGTTGATATTTTTCGCAAAAGAGCTCGTAATGTATTCGAGACAGAGGTTAATGCTGCATAACGGAACTTTCCATGAAAACCCGAGTGATGTATTCGGGATTGTTGATATTTTTCGCAAAAGAGCTCGTCCAATAATTCGAGACAGAGGTCAATGCTGCATAACGAAACTTTCCAAGAAAACCCGAGTGATGTATTCGGGATTGTTGATATTTTTCGCAAAAGAGCTCGTAATGAATTCGAGACAGAGGTTAATGCTGCATAACGGAACTTTCCATGAAAACCCGAGTGATGTATTCGGGATTGTTGATATTTTTCGCAAAAGAGCTCGTCCAATAATTCGAGACAGAGGTCAATGCTGCATAACGAAACTTTCCATGAAAACCCGAGTGATGTATTCGGGATTGTTGATATTTTTCGCAAAAGAGCTCGTCCGATAATTCGAGACAGAGGTCAATGCTGCATAACGAAACTTTCCAGGAAAGCCCGAGTGATGCATTCGGGATTGTTGATATTTTTCGCAAAACAGCTCGTCCAAAAATTCGAGACAGAGGTTAATGCTGCATAACAAAACTTTCCAAGAAAACCCGAGTGATGTATTCGGGATTGTTGATATATTTCGCAAAAGAGCTCGTAATAAATTCGAGACAGAGGTTAATGCTGCATAACGAAACTTTCCAGGAAAACCCGAGTGATGCATTCGGGATTGTTGATTTTGATATTAATGAATGATGCAATAAAAAAAAATATTTTTAAGAAAAAACTAGAAATTACTGGTATGGTGTAAGGGCCAGTAAAATAAAATTGCTTTCTATAGGCAGGAGCAGCCTTGAATTTTGCACCACCACCCTTGAGAATGAGTTTTTGCACAATTTGCTTTTGGGATCGGATATTCCCCACTGTAAAAGTATATTGAATTATCCAAATGCTATGTGAAACGTGATTCTGTAAACATTGTGGTTGGAGAAATCTGACATGTAGTACAGGTCAACAAAATCAAAGAATATATCCTTTAAATGAGTACTATATTCTTCACAAAACAGTCGAGAATAACAGGAATGAAAAGCAATACTAGAAAGATAGCAATTACCTCGAAAAATGTAATTTCTTTGAAAAATAAACTATAACCAGCCATCTTGAAGTGTTTTCTGTATATTATGTTTGTTTAGCCATGTGATTTTTTATCATGTGACCTATATTCCGCACGTGCATAGACATTCTTTAGGAAACCCAATATTTAGTCCGAAACTGCTGACCTTTAAAAACCAGTGTTTTGACTGGTTTAATAGATAAGTATTGACGTAAGAAAACGCTTAGTTATGGTGGGTTTACAAGAACCTCAGAATTATGGAGAACGTAGTCTGTTACATGTATAAAGGAAAGCCATACCCGTAAAATCCATTAAAATTGAATACATATTATCTGGGTTGGTTATATGTGACAGGAATATGCAACTTTCGTGCAGTTCTAGTACTACAGAAAGCTATTTGCCTATATATGTGTTTAAAAAACAACATTTATTGTTAGATTAAAAATAATATAGTGGTTTTCCCCAAAAAAGTGTTTTTACAATTACTAGATCCCCTGTCCCTCATTGGACAATGAATAGTATGCATGTTTTCATGTGCCAAATAATAACAGAAATCTAGGACGCAATACTCCATTTCTGTTCCAGTCTGAAACAGTTTATTTCCCGAGGTAATATGAGAAGAGGCTGAAGGTTTTTATACAGAAGTCTGCGGTTCTTGCTAGAGAGTTTGTAAACAGATTTTCATTTATAAGTAGTTAAGTACCGGTATGTGATTCTTGCTAAATAGATTGTTAACAGGTTTTCATACTGAAAGTCCGTGGTAATTGTAAACAGCTTTTCAATTAGAAGTATGTCGTTCGTTCTAAAGGGATTGTAAACAGGTTTTCATTTATAAGTATGTCGTTCTTGCTAAAAAGATTGTAAACAGGTTTTCATTCAGAAGTATGTGATTCCTGCTAAAGAGATTGTAAACGGGTTTTCATTTAGAAGTATGTGGTTCTTGCTAAATGAATTGTAAACAGGTTTTCATTTAGTCGTATGTGGTTCTTGCTAAAGATATTGTAAACAGGTTTTCATTCAGAAGTATGTCATTCTTGCTAAAGAGATTGTAAACAGGTTTTCATTTAGAAGTATGTGGTTCTTGCTAAAGGAATTGTAAACAGGTTTTCATTTAGAAGTATGTGATTCTTGCTAAAGACATTGTAAACAAGTTTTTATTTAGAAATATGTGGTTCTTGCTAAATGAATTGTAAACAGGTTTTCATTTAGAAGTATGTGGTTCGTGCTAAAGGAATTGTAAACAAGTTTTTATTTAGAAGTATGTGATTCTTGCTAAAGACATCGTAAACAAGTTTTTATTTAGAAATATGTGGTTCTTGCTAAAGCCTGGGTTTTCAACTTGGGGGACATGTCCCAGACTGGGGACATTTCGACATTCTCCAGGGGACACAAACTGATCTATAGGTCTAGAAAAATATGTTATATTTTGTATTATCTTGAAACACCAGTGTCCACTGCCTGCTACGACCACAATGATTTAAGTTTGTATTAAAAAGAAAATGCTGTGACATGACAAAATGCTTTAAATTGCATGTTTTCGATGACTTCTGCGGACAACTCAGGGGACATGGTCATTTTCTTACGCATTTTTTGGGACATTTGAGAAAACCAGTTGAAAACCCAGGTGCTAAAGGAATTGTAAACAGGTTTTCATTTAGAAGTATTTGATTCTTGCTAAAGACATTGTAAACAAGTTTTTATTTGGAAATATGTGGTTCTTGCTAAATGAATTGTAAACAGGTTTTCATTTAGAAGTATGTGGTTCGTGCTAAAGGAATTGTAAACAGGTTTTCATTTAGAAGTATATGGTTCTTGCTTAAGAGATTGTAAACAAGTTTTTATTTATTAGTATGTGGTTATTGCTAAATGGATTGTAAACAGGTTTTCAATCAGAAGTATATGGTTCTTGCTAAAGGGATCGTAAACAGGTTTTCATTTAGTAGTATGTGGTTCTTGCTAAAGATATTGTAAACATGTTTTCAGTCAGAAGTATGTGGCTCTTGCTAACGGGATCGTAAACAGGTTTTGATTTAGTAGTATGCGGTTTTTGCTAAAACGAAGCATTTAACAGGTCTTTCATTCAATTTCAGATGAGCCCCACTTGCAGATATCATTCTGTATAGTGATATAGATAAATGAGGTCGTAATACAGCTGGAATAACACACAGAATAAAAACTACATATTTTATTATAAAAAAATGGTTGAAAAAATTATAACAGTATGGAACATTTGATGAGAATCAAATATACTGATAGACACATTTCCATGGACCAATTTATCAATCAATTTATTGAAATCTAAAAGAATTTTAAGTTTATTAGTGGCTTTTGAAATATTAGTAGTGACATAACTCCTTTATAATTATAGGATCACAGAAATTTGTTGGAAAATTGTAATGTTGCAATAAGTAAGTCGATACACACAAAAAGTTTATAAAATCTTTTTATGGTTAAAAGTTCAAAACTTTATTTCAATTAAGCTCAAAGAAAGACCTCAACTTGCGCTAAGTTTTCATTTATTTCCAAACTAGATTTATCAGATACACATGATAAGTTTTTCTTGTATTTCCAAATAAGATTTCCAGTTTTTTGTATTTCTAAACCAAAAGTCATATTGAATATGGTATGTGATACACATTTTGTCTGTATTTTTTTAAATATATCTGATACACATGACAAGTTTTCCTGTATTTCCAATCACATATCTGATACTAGTAC
This sequence comes from Lottia scabra, assembly GCA_029955415.1. Lineage (NCBI taxonomy): Eukaryota > Metazoa > Mollusca > Gastropoda > Lottiidae > Lottia > Lottia scabra. The sequence goes on along the minus strand of JARJEI010000027.1, from coordinate 3,061,867 downwards.
ACATGATACAATTTCCTGTACTTCCAATCACATATCTAATACACTTGACAAGTTTTCCTGTATTTCCAATCATATCTCTGATACACATGACAAGTTTTCCTGTATTTCCGATCATACATTTGATACACATGACAAGTTTTGCTGTATTTCCAAAATACACTTTAATAATTTCCTGAATTTTAAGACATACATCTGATAAACATGACAATTTTTCTCGTATTCCAACACAAAAACCAGATACACATGACACATGTTCCTATATTTTCAATCTGACACACATGACACGTTTCCTGTATTTCCAATCATACATCTGATCCACATGACAATCTTCCCGTGTTTCCAATCACATATCTGATATACATGATAAATCCTGTATTTCTAAACCAAAATCCAGATGAAGATGAAGATGAATGTACGAAATCAAAAATCTAAAAAATAAAAATAACAAGACAAAAAATAAAATAATGGCACATGATTAAAAAAGCTGAACAATTTCAAATACATAAATTCGGCAAAGAATTGGTTAAAACAGTTACGTTACCATTTAAACTATTAATTTCTTAATCATTGCAAAATTCCATTTTAAATAGTTAGGTTCCCCCTGTCCTATGATGCAGGTTGGATGGCTGACATAAAGAAAGAAACTAGTTCATAAGATGGGAAAATAAACCAAGGCCCAGGCCTACTTCAGTCTGTGCGCAAGAGAGTTGGAAATTGCAAATAAGAATTAAATAATGTGCTGTTCTGGCAATATGTATGAGGGACAAATAAAGAATTGTCAAGAACTGTGTCAAACTTACATATCAAATTCTATGCAAATCAAGAACTAATCATTTTCACTACTTGAGTTTAAGGGCATGGATATTCTAAAACTTCCAATACACCATCAAAGTTGATAAATTATTCTTGCCACCGATTCATAGCTTCACTTGACACTGAAAAAATAAAGAGCAAGACAATAAAATAAATGAAAACAATGATAAGTACTGATAAGTACTGAGCCCCTTAATAGCAAAGTTGAATAATTTTTACAATTAATTTTTGTGTATTTTATATTATACATGTATTAGTTATGTTGTTAATACAAAATACTTCCCATTTCTTCCAACTAATCTATATCCAACAACATCATTATTCTGATTCTTCAAACTGCTTTCAACCATACACCAATATATTCTGTCTTTCTAATTCTTCAAACTGCTACCAATAATACTTCTAATGTCCCACTTCTTCAAACTAATCTCAGAAATACACCAATATCATTATTCTAATTCTTCAAACTAATCTCAACTATACACCAACATATTTTGCATAATTCTTCAAACTCATCTAAATGAAGCAAATTAATATACACAATACACATGCATCCTAGACAAATAAAAGCAAAAAATCTACAATAAAAGCAAATGAATAATACCATATCCCTGAAAGAAAAGAAACCATCTCGGCAGGACAGGGGCGATGAGTTCCCTGCATAATTGCCTACCCTGCCATACTGTCTTCTTCATCTTCTTCTAGACCATATAAACACCAATATCTAAAATAGAAAGCAAATTAAAATATATCCTCAATATAGAAAAAACAAAACCCATAATAACAAAATCTTCTGTGTTCCTAATTCTTCAAAGGAATTTCAAATTACCCGATATCGAACAAAATGATCCAAATCACAAAAAACCTACTAAATCAACAGAACCAAACTCAAAAATAAATTCAACGAAAAAATGCAGAAATCCAAACTAAAAGGGTTTTTAATCCAACAAAGTGGCAGAAAGCCATTGATCAGGCCTTCCCTTGAACCATTACCTGAAAAAAAGAAAGAAAAAATATTGCAAAATTAACCTGATAAAATTAATTTTATGTTAAACAAAAACTTTTGAAAAAATGCCATGGCTTTATAGACTGGAGTTAATATTTTGATGTATATTAATGGGTATGCGTACCCAAATGCATTTGGAATAATTTAAATATACATGTAATATATAATTTGGTATTTCAAACATACTTGCAGTACTCCCTCTCTCAGAGATATCAGTATTAACAGAAACCATTGACATGAAAAGTGACCTTTGACCTCAGACATGAAAAGTGACCTTCGACCCCGCCATGAAAAGTAACCTTTGACCTCAGCCATGAAAAATAACCTTCGACCTTAGCCAGGAAAAGTGACCTTTGACCTCAGCCAGAAATAATAACCTTGACGCCTATTGTCCTAAACTTGAAGAGCTGTGCATATCTAAATACACCAAACTCGTCAAAAGAGAATCATTTTAAAGAAATCGACAAAAACACAATAAAAAAAGAAAACACAATGCAGAAAATCCATCTTTCTTGTGAGGGCCCTCTCTTCATCTGTGTTGTACTGCTCTATTTCTGAAACTAGAAAAAAAAATATGGACATGAGCCGCAGCTCAAATCGTTTATCTGACCTAACAGCCTGTAAATATTGAACGTTTTTGGCTATACGTTTTTATTATTATTGTAGAAGAACTTGACATAAGTTCTAGCATTAAAAAAAAATGTTGTTGTTGATATTTTCGACATGTGAATTTTGTTTGTATAAAATATAAACTAGTAAAATTATGTTTATCAATAATATAACATTCTAAGACTAATAGAACTATTATCAGTCTGATATATTTAACTTATTCGTGAACAAAAAAAAACCAAAAACAAATCGGCTTACACTGATAATAAAAATGTTCACAGGCTTTCAACCTTACCTAAATCTAAATGTTAAAAGGGGTCCCAACATACGGAAAAGGGTTCTAATTATTACATATTACCGAAAGTAGTCCTCCATTTCTGTTATATATATTTTTTTAATTCAAAAATACATCTTTATCTTCTGCTTTTCAGTTTAGTTTGATGAGATTTGCAAAAAACCCGTTTTCTTAGAGATTCATATCTTCATTGTAAAGCATTTTTATACGCCCACGTGAAAATTAAAATTCAATACATTAAATTGCAATAAAAATGCAATAGATTCTCTTCAACCGATTTGATGAAACGTAGTGATCAGATTAGATTTTTTTTTTTGACTTGATAAAATTTGATAAGATTTTGGATAGTTTTTATTTTAAGTTTTTCAGACAAACATTGATTCTGAGTGCAATATAAGTTTTTATTTATTTTTTACCGAATTTTATACTTTTCAAGTAATATTCTGAATTCTTATACAAACAGGCCTAATTTTGTTCGAGTAAAAAAATATAATTGAAAGCCTGTGTTCACTAAATCTTTTAAAACATACCAAAATGTTTTGATCAGCAGGTGTGGTTCTTCTTATGGGACACTTTCTTTCGAGGATCCTTTTTTTCATCTGTTTTTCTTCAACCCCGACTCTTCTTCTGTTCTTCATCTGTTCTGTAGGCGCCGCTTCATCTGTTCTTCATCTGTCCTTCATCTGTTCCTCTTCATCTGTTCCTCTTCATCTGTAGATAGGAGGTTCTGTAGAATCATACAGGCCATGACCTCAGAACACTCCTATCGCGGCAGTGCTATTGCGGGTAGGTAAAATTAAACGATTTACCTTTTCTAACCTGGAAATTTAAGAATATAATTAAACACATTTTAACACAAATTTCTTTATTGTTTATTGTCAAATTATATTCATATTGAATTTAACTAAGATCTATAACCGGTTATAAATATTCAGGTATTTACTGTCTATTTAAATTATCATGAGTCAATAAAACACATTTTTCCAAGAACCCTACTGTCAAGCCATATAAGTATAATCATTTTCATTTCATACGATGACGTGCAATGAAAAGTTAAGATTTAAGGGTTCTTAGAGGACGAAGAATATTCTTTTACTGGCATGTGCAATAAATCACATTATTTTCAATGGTGGCTGAGCGATTAGGAGTAACGAAAGTAAAAAATTAAGATATTAGGGGTCGAATTCTGAAATTTTGCAGAAAATGTTTTTTAAAAATCTTATTGGATTATTCAATACCAAGTTTATCAGAAATTTAAGTATAAATCAAGGCTGGTTAGATTTTGACCAAAGCTGAGTACAAAAGTTATTATTTCCATCTGCTGTTGTAGTTGCAACAAATCTTTACTGATACAAGCCAGTTACTAATAGATGCCTATGATTGAGCACGACTTCACGATTTTTAATGATTCATCAAAAAGTTTCCCGTTACAAATGATATTCAAAACGTGGCTTAATATTTAAAAAAATTACCCTCGTAGCTTCTTTGCCACACCATAAGCACTTTCTGTATAGTGAAGCTCCATCTGTATACACCTAGAATTTCAAATATATCACTTTATAAATTTGATATGTTAAAATTAATACTGGGCATCTATAAAATAATTCAATTAATATTATATAAATCATGGTAAAATCCTATTATATAGTCACCAGTAAAGGTAGACATTTACATTATTTGTATTGACATGTTACATCTCAAAAGATATATTAAATATCCTTACCAAGCTTTGTTCCAAGAGTTGCTTTTAGGACATTTGAGCTCCATCCACCATAAAGGATTGACCTTCCATTTATATGTCCTTATAGCTAAAAACGAGCTATTTTTTCTTGGAACCCTGAAAGATAAAACAATAGTAAATTTAACGGGATGTGTTCACTATCCGTTCGATCAACCATACAAGGCCAAGGATTGAACGAAATTTAAGATCCACAAAATACTGGTTGTTAAGGCAAGGCATGCTGAACCTTCATTAACACCTGATGTCACTCAACAATTGGGTTTGACATATAATAATCTGTTTCAGAGAGTTCTAAATATTGAAACACAAAATGTTAACAAAAATTGTCAAAACATTAAAATATAAACTTACCGTGCTTCATTGATCATCTTACTGTATGTGGTGTTTCTCAAACTCGATAGTAAAGACGGCTATCGAGTTCCCGCTGACGGCTAAAAAGAAATTAAAAAATAAATATTTTATTACATAGTCAAAATCCTGTGTAATTTTACTTTTTTAATCAAAGCAAATGAGATCGAGTTTTACGCCTATCGGCTTATCAGAGCAGATACTGCAACACAGTGTCGATTAGGGAAATTTTTCTAGGACAACAATATAGGCCTCCCTTTGTTTCCAACGATCAATGGATATTTAAGGTTCACAACATTCAATAATAAGTTCAACACGACACTTTCTGAGCATATCAATGTAATTATTGTAATATACTTTACAAAATAAAACAACTTCACAATCCTACAATTATAATGTTTCTACCAGTTATCATCATGAGCTCTTTTGTTTTTAATTTTTAGCTTGTGAAAGAGAATGTGAACAGCACTGTAGGATTAGAATTGTTTTCTCACATTCATCTTTGTTAAATTCAAAGGTTAGCTTACCATCATTAGGGTGAATGAAGCTAGTAGGAGGGTTCTGTAGAATCATACAGGCCATGACCTCAGAACACTCCTGTGGCAGTGCTATTGCGGGTTTTGATAGGTAAAATTAGACGATTTACCCTTTCTAACCTGAAAATATAAGTACATTATCAAACACATTTTATGGTTACAAACTATTTGGTAAAATATGGCTCAACTATTTATAAATTCAAAGTTCAGTGGCTTTTTTTAAATACAAAGGAAGAAAGACGCCAAATTTGAAATGGTCATTCTGTAAGATAGTGGTTGGCTCGAAAGAGTTGTTTACTCATATTCATTCAAATCATTTTTTCATTATTTCTTTAAGGACAAACATCTTGCAGATAGTTTCAAATGAAAGATATCAGAATAGTTTTATATTAATAGTTAAAACAAAAACGCTTGCCTTACGAGCTTCTGCGCCACACCATAAGCACTTCATTTCCTCATAGAGTGAAGCTCTTTACACCTAAAATTATAAATATACTCCTTAATGTATTTATAGGTCAATATTGGCATTAATAAAATTTGTAAAATGAAACAATTGTAGTAGGTTGTCATTAGAAAATATAGTCGTAAATTGTGGTTCTAAAAGAATTAAACCCTGACATATAAATGAATTTCATTGCAATTTTATATTCTAGGAAATATTTTTAATAGTCTTACCTAGCTTTGTTCCAAGAGTCGTTTTTAGGACATATACGATCCATCCACCATTAACATGATTGACCTTCTACTTGAATGTCCTTATAGCTAAAAACGAGCTATTTTGTTCTTGGAACCCTGGTATAAAAACAATATGCATGTTTATTATTGCTACAAATGTGAATGACATCAATTGCTGGACATTTTTGGTGGAAAACTTAGCTAGCTTTTGATAAATGTATGAGGATAGATAATTGTTTAGCTAGAAATCTTAAGTTTTGATTTAAGATGCCTACCCCAAAACTTTTATATTATTTTAAAATTGATTCTTTTTGCGAACAAAATTGTTGACATTATTGTGGTGAGTGTCGTGAGCGATAAAAGACATGCCTACCCTTCTATTACTCCTAAAGCCACTCTGAAGTTAAGTTTGTCAAATATGCAACAGACAAAATTAAAATATAAACTCACCGTGCTCTGTTGGTCATCTTACAGTATGTGGTGTTTTTCAAACTCAATAGGTGAGTTCCCGCTGACGGCTGAAAAAGAAACCAAAATATATAATTTTGCATCTTAGGATACAGGTTCCAAATTGTATTTTTTGGGACATCGCATTTTTTAAAGCCATAAAATGCACTTTCTTGAATAATGATTTGTCAACTTGGCGCCCAGTTCAGAAAATTCTGATAATAAAGTAATCCAAAGGTTAGACCGGAACATCCTGTCCCTCAATTAGTGAATTTGAGGGACAGGAGACCAAGCTTGATTATATCTTGAAATCGCGCAACCAATTTGGTTGCGTTGAAATATTCTTCTTCCTGAAAGTTTTTTCTCTAAAAACTGGCAAATTTCTTTTATGTTATGATGTCAGCTTGATAACAACCATTTTTCCGACAAAATAAAACAATAATTGTTGTCTCTAAGCCCTAATCTCAGTTAAAATATTCAGACAGAGATCCATTAAGTAGACCGACAATTTGACTCAAATAGTCTATTTTAACTGAAATTAGAGACAACAATTATTGTTTTAATTCACTAATTGAGGGACAGGATGTTCCGGTCTATCCAAAGGTAAGCTTACAAGGATTGGGTGGAGGGATTGCTTCAACTTCTTCATCTGTTCCTCTTCATCTGTTCCTCTTCATCTGTTCCTCTTCTTCTGTTCCTCTTCATCTGTTCCTCTTCATCTGTTCCTCTTCATCTGTAGGCGCGCGCCGCTTCATCTGTTCCTCTTCATCTGTGGATAGGATGTTCTGTAGAATCATACAGGCCATGACCTCAGAACACTCCTATGTGGCAGTGCTATTGCGGGTAGGTAAATTCCCAGACGATTTACCCTTTCTAACCTGAAAACATAAAAAGAATTATCTTAGTTTTACTTGCTTTAAAATAAATAAAACATTTTGATCATATTAAACACTACTTGAAAAGATATTCATACAATTTTATCGACTAATCAAATAGTTGATTAGGTTTGGTTGGGTTCTTGAGACCTTGTCAACCTTAACAACTTCGGTACAATTTGTTTATTCCTAGTATTAAGCCAAAGTTATAAAGAGACAGATCAAAAGTTTAGGTACAAATGTGTCTCAATAATAACAGATAACTGACTTGCCTTGTGAGCTTCTGTGCCACACCGTAAGCACTTTAAATTTATAACGAAGCTCTATCTCTTTACACCTAAAATTATAAATAACGTAATATTATGGACAGATCTGAGGATGCTTTAAACATAAGCAAATCACACTGTGTGCACTTACAAAATTTTTCATAAAATATTACAGCAACAGATATCTATGGTGGACTATGGCTGCCATAGCAAAAACTATCTTTACTTACTTATATCTTGAATAATTTCCTTCTTTAAAGATTATTTTTTATAAATTTTATTCATTCATTTCATTTTTAATGAAATTATTATCATTTTTTTATTTTAATTAAATATTATTTCAATTTCTTTAATTTAAATTTATTTTTAATATTTTTTTTTAATTTAATTTTTTATATTATTTTATTTTTAATATTGTTTTATTTTATTTTTATTATATTTTTTAATTTTATTTTTTTATGTTTTATTTTATTTTCAATATCTTTATTTTTTATAATTATTTCATTTCGTTTACATATTTGAAATTTTATTTTATTTTTAAAATTTTCCATTAGAATTTTTTTCCATTAAAAAAAAAAAAAAAAAAAAAAAAAAAAAAATTCACTTTCCCCTTCTTTGCCATAAGCCGAGGGCTGCCATAGTGTCTTGGTTATCAAGTCTTTAACACACGATTCATTTGTCTGTGAGTTGTCTACTTGTTACTCAAGACTACTATTGGATAGCGGTAAAATGTGCCGAAATCGAGCTAGCGGACACTTGCTGGCAACCACGAACAATAGCCCCGTTTACATCATGCCGCTATAAAGCGTTCCGTTCTCGTTCCGGACCAGGCTGCGATAAAATCACAATTTTACCCCGTTTACACCAACAAAATTATGACCGTGCCAAGAACGGTTCCAAAATAATACTGTAAGTGGTCGACCGTTCTTAGACGCTATAGAATGGAACTCTTCATGAAAGAGGTGAATTTAGACATCAAGGTAACCCGGATGAAAACAAAAATTCCGCTGGAAAAAGTGAAGTTCGACTAATGTGCATGCGCAGTAATCCGTTCTCGGCACGGTTACCGTTTACACTACACAAATTTATCGAGTCCGTTCTGAGAACGGTTCCGAGATCACCTCTATGGTGGACTATGGCTGCCATAGCAAAAACTATCTTTACTTACTTATATCTTGAAAAATTTCCTTTTTTAAAGATTATCTTTATAAATTGTATTCATCATTTCATTTTTAATGAAATTATTATCATTTTTTTTTTTTTTTTTTTTAATTTTATTTTCATTTTTTTTTTTAATTAAATATTATTTTAATATCTTTAATTTAAATTTTATTTTTAATATTTTTTTTTTTTTTTTTTTATATTATTTTATTTTTAATATTTCTTCATTTTATTTTTATTATATTTTTTTTTATTATATTTTATTTTTTAATTTTATTTTTTTATATTTTATTTTATTTTCAATATCTTTATTTTTTATAATTATTTCATTTTTTTTTTACATATTTAAAATATTATTTTATTTTAAAAATTTTCCATTAGAATTTTATTCCATAAAAAAAAAAAAAAAAAAAAAAAAAAATCACTTTCCCCTTCTTTGCCATAAGCCGAGGGCTGCCATAGTGTCTTGGTTATTAAGTCTTTAACACATGATTCATTTTCCGTGAGTTTTCTTGCTTCATTTAATTCTTGTTATTCAAGACTACTATTATGTGCCGAGATCAAGCTAGCGGACACTTGCTGGCAGCCACCAACTATGAATCAAGGTAGCGGACAAAATTTGACGAAGGGTAGATTCGAACACCCAGGCTGAAAAAGGGCGATCAAGTTTAATAGAAATGACTGATGCACCCTCGCGATTCAGCCGATCAGCGACGTCGGTAAACGGAAATTTATTTGAATTACCCCAAGGAAATAAATCATGTTATTTATAACACTCAGTGTCCATGAACGTAAGTAAGAAAGAATAGCTTGATAAAGATGTCATTTCACTCCAGCAAGACAAAATAAACCACGAAAATGATTTATTAATCATTCAAACAGACCATCACAGGGCATTCGTAAATAAATCGGATAAATCGCACTACTTTTGTCTCCATTGATGACGTCATCTGTAAAGTCTCTGGCATTGGCATCCAGACTTCTCTTGTCTACAAAGAATCTGTTCAAGGAGCTAACTGAAACACACATGAGTAACTATTTTATATTGCGTTTTCAACTTCCAACTTGATGTCGTCAAACATGGTCCCTGCCTAGTTAACATTAGGCCTAGTTAGTTATGAAATAGGTCTATTGGTCGGCCTACGTCTGAGTATAGTTTTTGGATTAAAAGCAGAAATTCCTAGATTCTACACCTGATAGAAACTATAGAATATTTTAAACACATATCTATCCTGGTCTAAAGGTGGCAAAACAGGGCTCCTGGTGATTTTGAAGCCTATTTCATTTGTCATGTTTTATCGCACCATCCCAATGTCATACCTTTCTCCTTTACTATGTACGGTCGTGAAAGAGAATAACTTGACCACGGGAAGATGGTTTTATCGTTATCTTTTGCAATGGACAATTTTATCTTGGTCTGAAAACACGATGTTGATTTGTGTTCAACAGGGGAAAAGACGCCCGTTTCAGCAAGCTGATATCACATACTGTAGTTGTAGGATTTATCTCCAGTGGGGGAATCCCAATAAATACCATTGTATCGACGTCGCTGATTGGCTGAATCGCGAGGATGCATCAAATAGAAATTTCTTTAAACGTACCAGATTGTACGAATCTACCCCTTTTTGTTGAATTTTCTTAGTGTCCGCTATCTTGATTCATAAACCCCGTTTACACTACAAAATGTATCTGTTCTCAGAACGGACTCGATAAATGTTTGTAGTGTAAACGGTCGAGCGTTCTCAGAACGGTTCCAATTCTGGCCCACCTCGAAGAGGTGTATGGTGGACTATGGCTGCCATAGCAAAAACTATCTTTACTTACTTATATCTTGAATAATTTCCTTCTTTAAAGATTATTTTTTATAAATTTTATTCATTCATTTCATTTTTAATGAAATTATTATCATTTTTTTATTTTAATTAAATATTATTTCAATTTCTTTAATTTAAATTTATTTTTAATATTTTTTTTTAATTTAATTTTTTATATTATTTTATTTTTAATATTGTTTTATTTTATTTTTATTATATTTTTTAATTTTATTTTTTTATGTTTTATTTTATTTTCAATATCTTTATTTTTTATAATTATTTCATTTCGTTTACATATTTGAAATTTTATTTTATTTTTAAAATTTTCCATTAGAATTTTTTTCCATTAAAAAAAAAAAAAAAAAAAAAAAAAAAAAAATTCACTTTCCCCTTCTTTGCCATAAGCCGAGGGCTGCCATAGTGTCTTGGTTATCAAGTCTTTAACACACGATTCATTTGTCTGTGAGTTGTCTACTTGTTACTCAAGACTACTATTGGATAGCGGTAAAATGTGCCGAAATCGAGCTAGCGGACACTTGCTGGCAACCACGAACAATAGCCCCGTTTACATCATGCCGCTATAAAGCGTTCCGTTCTCGTTCCGGACCAGGCTGCGATAAAATCACAATTTTACCCCGTTTACACCAACAAAATTATGACCGTGCCAAGAACGGTTCCAAAATAATACTGTAAGTGGTCGACCGTTCTTAGACGCTATAGAATGGAACTCTTCATGAAAGAGGTGAATTTAGACATCAAGGTAACCCGGATGAAAACAAAAATTCCGCTGGAAAAAGTGAAGTTCGACTAATGTGCATGCGCAGTAATCCGTTCTCGGCACGGTTACCGTTTACACTACACAAATTTATCGAGTCCGTTCTGAGAACGGTTCCGAGATCACCTCTTCGAGGTGGGCCAGAATTGGAACCGTTCTGAGAACGCTCGACCGTTTACACTACAAACATTTATCGAGTCCGTTCTGAGAACAGATACATTTTGTAGTGTAAACGGGGTTTATGAATCAAGATAGCGGACACTAAGAAAATTCAACAAAAAGGGGTAGATTCGTACAATCTGGTACGTTTAAAGAAATTTCTATTTTATGCATCCTCGCGATTCAGCCAATCAGCGACGTCGATACAATGGTATTTATTGGGATTCCCCCACTGGAGATAAATCCTACAACTACAGTATGTGATATCAGCTTGCTGAAACGGGCGTCTTTTCCCCTGTTGAACACAAATCAACATCGTGTTTTCAGACCAAGATAAAATTGTCCATTGCAAAAGATAACGATAAAACCATCTTCCCGTGGTCAAGTTATTCTCTTTCACGACCGTACATAGTAAAGGAGAAAGGTATGACATTGGGATGGTGCGATAAAACATGACAAATGAAATAGGCTTCAAAATCACCAGGAGCCCTGTTTTGCCACCTTTAGACCAGGATAGATATGTGTTTAAAATATTCTATAGTTTCTATCAGGTGTAGAATCTAGGAATTTCTGCTTTTAATCCAAAAACTATACTCAGACGTAGGCCGACCAATAGACCTATTTCATAACTAACTAGGCCTAATGTTAACTAGGCAGGGACCATGTTTGACGACATCAAGTTGGAAGTTGAAAACGCAATATAAAATAGTTACTCATGTGTGTTTCAGTTAGCTCCTTGAACAGATTCTTTGTAGACAAGAGAAGTCTGGATGCCAATGCCAGAGACTTTACAGATGACGTCATCAATGGAGACAAAAGTAGTGCGATTTATCCGATTTATTTACGAATGCCCTGTGATGGTCTGTTTGAATGATTAATAAATCATTTTCGTGGTTTATTTTGTCTTGCTGGAGTGAAATGACATCTTTATCAAGCTATTCTTTCTTACTTACGTTCATGGACACTGAGTGTTATAAATAACATGATTTATTTCCTTGGGGTAATTCAAATAAATTTCCGTTTACCGACGTCGCTGATCGGCTGAATCGCGAGGGTGCATCAGTCATTTCTATTAAACTTGATCGCCCTTTTTCAGCCTGGGTGTTCGAATCTACCCTTCGTCAAATTTTGTCCGCTACCTTGATTCATAGTTGGTGGCTGCCAGCAAGTGTCCGCTAGCTTGATCTCGGCACATAATAGTAGTCTTGAATAACAAGAATTAAATGAAGCAAGAAAACTCACGGAAAATGAATCATGTGTTAAAGACTTAATAACCAAGACACTATGGCAGCCCTCGGCTTATGGCAAAGAAGGGGAAAGTGATTTTTTTTTTTTTTTTTTTTTTTTTTATGGAATAAAATTCTAATGGAAAATTTTTAAAATAAAATAATATTTTAAATATGTAAAAAAAAAATGAAATAATTATAAAAAATAAAGATATTGAAAATAAAATAAAATATAAAAAAATAAAATTAAAAAATAAAATATAATAAAAAAAAATATAATAAAAATAAAATGAAGAAATATTAAAAATAAAATAATATAAAAAAAAAAAAAAAAAAATATTAAAAATAAAATTTAAATTAAAGATATTAAAATAATATTTAATTAAAAAAAAAAATGAAAATAAAATTAAAAAAAAAAAAAAAAAAAATGATAATAATTTCATTAAAAATGAAATGATGAATACAATTTATAAAGATAATCTTTAAAAAAGGAAATTTTTCAAGATATAAGTAAGTAAAGATAGTTTTTGCTATGGCAGCCATAGTCCACCATAGAGGTGATCTCGGAACCGTTCTCAGAACGGACTCGATAAATTTGTGTAGTGTAAACGGTAACCGTGCCGAGAACGGATTACTGCGCATGCACATTAGTCGAACTTCACTTTTTCCAGCGGAATTTTTGTTTTCATCCGGGTTACCTTGATGTCTAAATTCACCTCTTTCATGAAGAGTTCCATTCTATAGCGTCTAAGAACGGTCGACCACTTACAGTATTATTTTGGAACCGTTCTTGGCACGGTCATAATTTTGTTGGTGTAAACGGGGTAAAATTGTGATTTTATCGCAGCCTGGTCCGGAACGAGAACGGAACGCTTTATAGCGGCATGATGTAAACGGGGCTATTGTTCGTGGTTGCCAGCAAGTGTCCGCTAGCTCGATTTCGGCACATTTTACCGCTATCCAATAGTAGTCTTGAGTAACAAGTAGACAACTCACAGACAAATGAATCGTGTGTTAAAGACTTGATAACCAAGACACTATGGCAGCCCTCGGCTTATGGCAAAGAAGGGGAAAGTGAATTTTTTTTTTTTTTTTTTTTTTTTTTTTTTTAATGGAAAAAAATTCTAATGGAAAATTTTAAAAATAAAATAAAATTTCAAATATGTAAACGAAATGAAATAATTATAAAAAATAAAGATATTGAAAATAAAATAAAACATAAAAAAATAAAATTAAAAAATATAATAAAAATAAAATAAAACAATATTAAAAATAAAATAATATAAAAAATTAAATTAAAAAAAAATATTAAAAATAAATTTAAATTAAAGAAATTGAAATAATATTTAATTAAAATAAAAAAATGATAATAATTTCATTAAAAATGAAATGAATGAATAAAATTTATAAAAAATAATCTTTAAAGAAGGAAATTATTCAAGATATAAGTAAGTAAAGATAGTTTTTGCTATGGCAGCCATAGTCCACCATACACCTCTTCGAGGTGGGCCAGAATTGGAACCGTTCTGAGAACGCTCGACCGTTTACACTACAAACATTTATCGAGTCCGTTCTGAGAACAGATACATTTTGTAGTGTAAACGGGGTTTATGAATCAAGATAGCGGACACTAAGAAAATTCAACAAAAAGGGGTAGATTCGTACAATCTGGTACGTTTAAAGAAATTTCTATTTGATGCATCCTCGCGATTCAGCCAATCAGCGACGTCGATACAATGGTATTTATTGGGATTCCCCCACTGGAGATAAATCCTACAACTACAGTATGTGATATCAGCTTGCTGAAACGGGCGTCTTTTCCCCTGTTGAACACAAATCAACATCGTGTTTTCAGACCAAGATAAAATTGTCCATTGCAAAAGATAACGATAAAACCATCTTCCCGTGGTCAAGTTATTCTCTTTCACGACCGTACATAGTAAAGGAGAAAGGTATGACATTGGGATGGTGCGATAAAACATGACAAATGAAATAGGCTTCAAAATCACCAGGAGCCCTGTTTTGCCACCTTTAGACCAGGATAGATATGTGTTTAAAATATTCTATAGTTTCTATCAGGTGTAGAATCTAGGAATTTCTGCTTTTAATCCAAAAACTATACTCAGACGTAGGCCGACCAATAGACCTATTTCATAACTAACTAGGCCTAATGTTAACTAGGCAGGGACCATGTTTGACGACATCAAGTTGGAAGTTGAAAACGCAATATAAAATAGTTACTCATGTGTGTTTCAGTTAGCTCCTTGAACAGATTCTTTGTAGACAAGAGAAGTCTGGATGCCAATGCCAGAGACTTTACAGATGACGTCATCAATGGAGACAAAAGTAGTGCGATTTATCCGATTTATTTACGAATGCCCTGTGATGGTCTGTTTGAATGATTAATAAATCATTTTCGTGGTTTATTTTGTCTTGCTGGAGTGAAATGACATCTTTATCAAGCTATTCTTTCTTACTTACGTTCATGGACACTGAGTGTTATAAATAACATGATTTATTTCCTTGGGGTAATTCAAATAAATTTCCGTTTACCGACGTCGCTGATCGGCTGAATCGCGAGGGTGCATCAGTCATTTCTATTAAACTTGATCGCCCTTTTTCAGCCTGGGTGTTCGAATCTACCCTTCGTCAAATTTTGTCCGCTACCTTGATTCATAGTTGGTGGCTGCCAGCAAGTGTCCGCTAGCTTGATCTCGGCACATAATAGTAGTCTTGAATAACAAGAATTAAATGAAGCAAGAAAACTCACGGAAAATGAATCATGTGTTAAAGACTTAATAACCAAGACACTATGGCAGCCCTCGGCTTATGGCAAAGAAGGGGAAAGTGATTTTTTTTTTTTTTTTTTTTTTTTTTTATGGAATAAAATTCTAATGGAAAATTTTTAAAATAAAATAATATTTTAAATATGTAAAAAAAAAATGAAATAATTATAAAAAATAAAGATATTGAAAATAAAATAAAATATAAAAAAATAAAATTAAAAAATAAAATATAATAAAAAAAAATATAATAAAAATAAAATGAAGAAATATTAAAAATAAAATAATATAAAAAAAAAAAAAAAAAATATTAAAAATAAAATTTAAATTAAAGATATTAAAATAATATTTAATTAAAAAAAAAAATGAAAATAAAATTAAAAAAAAAAAAAAAAAAAATGATAATAATTTCATTAAAAATGAAATGATGAATACAATTTATAAAGATAATCTTTAAAAAAGGAAATTTTTCAAGATATAAGTAAGTAAAGATAGTTTTTGCTATGGCAGCCATAGTCCACCATAGATATCAACAATAACCATAGCATGCAAAGTTCAGTACAATTGGATGTCAATTTTCTTGCATCTGCGTAAGAGCAATATCTAAAATATTTTTCAATTATCATTACCTAGCTTTGTTCCAAGAGTCGCATTTAGGACATTTTGAACTCCACCATAACGATTGACCTTCCAGCGTAATGTCCTTTTAATGTATAGCTAAAGACGAGCTACTTTGGTTCTTGGAACCCTGAAAGAGAAACAACAGTAATCTAAATTATGGTATTCACTACCGGAAGCTACTATCAATATCTCTGCAGATCACTGTCAGTGACGTCATAAAACGCGTTAGTTTTAGTGGAACTGCAAAAACCACAGACGTCAGAATGGTGCAAATTGATGCTATCAGTGTCCCCGATACGCATACACATTTAAGAAAATCCCTTTACAATCCCTTTAAGGATTATTGACAATGATGGTCATTGGTGTAAAACATATTTGTCATTTTACATGAAATGATGCCTCAGTAACATACCAAGCCCACTAGTCCGGGTATAAATCCATAATTTCAATTTTTTAATCATAGAATAAAACCAGTATGTATTTTTGGTCTCCTAAGGTAAGAACATTCACCGAAGGAAAGTAAAGAAATTAAAATGTAAACTGACCGTGCTTTGTTGATCATCTTACTGTATGTGGTGTATGGCTAACCCGATAGTAAAGACGTCTATCAAGTTCCCGCCGACGGCTAAAAAACAAAAGGTAATAAATTTTATATTTCACTGGAAGATACATATTATAGTAGTTTGTAACTCAGTTTGGAAGCAAATTCAGACTTGAAACATAACATTGATTTTGGGCAATTGGGGTGGAACTAAACGTGAAGACAGTTAGAAATATATAAAATCTCTTTTTGCAATTGCAATGCTTTTGGAAAAAATTCGTAATCAAAACTAAAATCCTAAATAGTCCAATACATAGTCCAGTACAATCATAGCTGGAAAAAAATGCGCATTAATATGATATGCTCCAGTCCTACTTTTTTATTTTTTTTTATCTTTGTTCTATTTTGTTGAAAATGAAAAGGAACAAGCCTGGATAAATCATTCATGAACATTCTCTGCAACCCAGTAAAATATACTTGTACTTGTATTGCAATTACTTTAATATCAATTACTTCTTTTACTTATTTTTATACAATGTTTGATTCTTATTTTCAATTACTTACATATCAATTACTTTTTTTTCTTTAAATAGTAAATTTGTATCAATTACTAATTATAACAGTATCCTTGTAAACAATGACTGATTTGTAGTTTCAGTAATGTTTATATCAATTATTGTTTTTCTTTCTTTAAAAATCAATGACGATTTGTAGTTTCAATTACTTTTATATCAATTTTGTTTTCTTTAAATACAATGTGTGATTTGTATTTGCAATTATTTTTATCTGAAAATTGAAAATACAAATCAGACACTGTATTCAATTTATATCAATTACTGTTATATTATGCTTGTATACAATTACGTTTTTGTAGTTTCAATTACTTTTCATTGTTCGATCAGTCTAATTTTATCCGTATACAACTCTCCCTCAAAATTCAATCCTTCAAATCCCAACTAATTCTGGAACATGCTGAACATTCACCTTTAAATATACTTTAAATTAACATCCGTTCGACCAAGAAGATTTCAGTTTCAGAACCTGGAATTTTTAATATATTTTTTTATAATTATCTTCTTAAATACAATTTCTCATTTGTATAGTTTCAATTATTATTTATATCAATAAGTATTCATAATTCTATCGTTTAGGTCGATTTATTTATAATTTATATTTCAATTACTTTTTATATTAATTACAATTTACAATTCGCTCCTTAATACCATGTGTCATTTGTAGTTTCAATTACTATTTATATCAATTACTATTTATAATTCTTTCCTTGAATACAATGGCAATTACTATTCATAATTCGATCCTTGAATAAGAGGCCGATTTGTATAGTTTCTAGTTTGTATTTTTTTCCATTAATACATGTCTAATTTGTAATTTCAATTACTATTTATATCAATTATTATTCATAACTCTATTCTTGAGGTCGATTTTAGTAAAAAATAAATTATATCAATAATTACAATTTATTATTTTCTCTTTAAATATCATGTTGATTTATAATTCGGGGAAGGGAGGGGTTTGAATCTCCCAAATATGCAGGCCTAGGATGGAACAAATACTATATTGAGAAATTACTTTCTTTATAAGTTAATAGTCATAATTTTTTCCTTAATACAATGTCTGATTTGTAGTTTAAATTACTTTTTATATTAATTACTATTCATAATTATATCCTTGAATAAAAGACGATTTGTATAGTTTCAATTACTTTTTTCTTTCAATTTACTATTTATATCAATTACTATTTACAATTCTATCCCCGAATACAATATTTGAATTGTGTCGTTTCAATTACTTATCAAATCAAATACAATTCATAATTCTTAAATAAATGTCTGATTGTTTTCCTTGATCGGTCGTTTAATGCAGTTATTACTATCTATAATCATTATCTTAAATGCAATGTCCGATTTTTTAGTTTCAAATAATATTTATATCAATTACTATTCATAATTTTATCCTTTTATTTCAATTACTTTTTATATCAAGTACCTTTTTATATCAAGTACTACTTATATCAATACCATTTTTATCAATTACTTAAAATAATACTTTCCTGAAATACAAAGTCTGATTTGTATAGTTTCAATTATTTATATCAATTAATATATACATAAAGTAGATGTATATCTTAAGTCAAACTTAGTCTTCTGATTTTCTGGAACCACTATTAATGGATGTAATTTAGATCCTATAATTGCATACAGTTTGTCTTTCAAAATTACGGTTTCTGAAAATACTGGCACAGGCTAACATTTAGAAAATATATACAGTTCTCTTATAATATTAATTTTTTCACCCACATAAAGATTCTAAAATCATAGTGCCATGGAGTGTGGCATATTAAAGATCTCCATAATATATTTGTTACTCAAAAACTTTCAATCTATTATTATCTGGCTAATTTACAGAAAAGAATTGACAGATTTTTTTTATATTTTGTTCAATTGTCATTTTGCTGAAAATGTTGTTAGTGTTTACAGTTTGGAAACATTCGGTAACGTTAGTAACATGTAGTTCAAATATTGCTGACAATAATACAGCTTTATTTTCGATTAAGAGATGTAAGGGCAATAACTAAAATCTATTGATGTAAATATCATGTCAAATTTAACGAAAATACTAAAATTTTGAACAATGATGTGCATATTTGACATTTTTATATGAAAAATAAACTAGATTACAGTAGACTTCGTTAATATTGTTTTTTTTTAAGCATCCGGTATTCTATAGGCTGTACACAGCATGCTTTTTTTTTAAAGAAACGTTATACCTTGACATAAATATATTTCATCTTGCTTTTTACACCTTTTTGGACTAATATGCAGTGAAGGAAAGGTATCATAAGCCAACAGCAAAGTTAAGAAAGTATACATACCATTCCAAAAATTTAGTATAGTATGTTTTACTTAGCCACTAGTTTATCTTTCATATAAATATGTCAACAAGTAACTGTTCATCAAATAAATGTCAAGATATCATTGATGTACGTACATACAAATCAGATGCAAGCAGTAGTCTTAATGACATCTACAAGAAAACTGCTAATAAACTCGAGATTAACTTATTAACTTACTAAAGATGGGTGGAGGCATCGCTTGATCTTCCTCTTCATCTGTTCTTCATCTGTAGGCGCCTCTTCATCTGTTCCTCTTCATCTGTGAATAGGATGTTCTATAGAATCATACAGGCCATGACCTCAGAACACTCCTATTGTGGCAGTGCTATTGTGGGTAGGTAAATTCCCTGACGATATACCCTTTCTAACCTGAAATGTATAACGACAAGTTTTAATGAAATAAACAAATCTGTTACACATCAGATATCAATGAACATACGCCCACATAGCAGAACTTTCAACAATAAAGGTAGTAGCCAGAACTAGCCAAAAATGATTCTCCTAGATTGTGAACAAAGAAAAAATCAAAGATTTTAGAACAAAAAATGAATCACTTTTAAGAGCAAAAAATAAAAAATGTTATCTGGTCGTTTTTTTCTTAATTTTTTTGGTTTTGCTTTTTTAAATCTGCTTAACCATTTAAATGGTTTGAAAGACGTTAGATTTTTACACTAAATTCAATAATAAGTTACAACTGTAAAGCATCAGCAACTGTCCAACACTTAAAAATCAGAAACTATATTGAAACATTGGTATTTATTGTAGAACTAAATTTTTTTTAATAATTAAACTTCAAAATCAGACTGGTCTTCTGCATGGAAAAAGCAGAAAGTTTAGCACTAAAAAACAGTTACAATTTTAGAACACTTTTAGAACAAATTTTACGAGAACTTTAAGAATTTTTTTTCCGCATTGAGAAATCAGTAAGTGTTTTCACATGAAGAAATCATATCAAACTGTTTTAGCATTAAAAAAAGCATCAGAGCATTTTAAAGACCAGTAACTGTTCGAGGATTTAAAAAAAAAAATCAGTATATTTGAGCATATAATTAAAAGTAACTGGCATTAAAATATCAGTAACGGTTTACTGTGTCCGTATTTAGGAATAAGTAACTGTTTTGGGCATTTTGGGCATTAAAAAAAAAAAATAACTGAGCATGAAAAAATCAGTAACTATTTGAGCATTATTTACAGTTTGAGCATTTAAAAAAATACTTTATTTGAGTATATAATAAAAAGTAACTGCAGTTACTGTGTCCGTATTTAGGAATCAGTAACTGTTTATGGGCATTTAGAATGACTAACTGAGCATGAAAAAAATCAGTAACTGTTTGAGAATGAAAAAACAGTTACTAGTTGAGCATTTTAACAAAATCAGTATGTTTGAGCATATAATAAAAAGTAATAACTGTTTGAGTATTAACAAATCAGTAACTGAGTATTAGAACAACAACTCAACTTACTATTTGAGCATTATAAAAACAATTGCTGCATATAGGCATTTAAAAAATCATTAACTTGTTCCACATTTAGGAATCAATTACCTTTTTGAATTAATAAATCAGTAGCTGTTTGAACATAAAAAAAAATCAGTAACTGAATATAAAAATTTCATCACTTGACAACTGACAGTAATATATTCCTAATGCCATTCTGCAACTGGGTTTTTCAACATACCCAACAAAATATATATCTTATATACTATTATTAACAAGTTAATTTGTCATGGGTCTATTATTAACAAGTTAATTTTTCATGGGTCGAAATGTCTAGCTAACAAGAGCAGAAAAACTAAGGGTATGTATAAATTGGATTTGGAATTCATGTCTGGGATATTGACAAAAGGAAATTTTTGAATTGAAATACCACAGTCAAGAGCTGTATGAAAAAGAACTGGGGTTGTCACTAGTCAGATAAAACCTGCCGTTGAGTGGGTCACATGTTCCTTTATCAACGGTATATACGATCTCACTGATCTAATCGTCGCTGGAATAATATAATGCACATTTTTAGTCATAACAATTTCATTGGTCGAGAGTTTTGTTCTCGACCAATCATATCACTTCAATAATTATTATTACGGGAAAATGTTACTCCATTACCCCATTATCATGAAAAGGTATCTGAAATCTTGAAACTTTAGACGAAGCTTTTGAATTAGCTGAAATTGGTAGTAGCTCACATAGTAGTAGCCTATCTTTCTTCCAAGTTTCAAATTGATTACTCAATGAGAAGGGTTTATTATTCATTAATGATGAAAAAGGTGCCTCATGCAAGCAATGGTTAGATCATTATGATCGTATACCGTTGCTAAATGAACATGAGGTTGTCAGAGAAGTTGTAGGGTTCAAATAGTGAAATTCATAGCCGTAGGGGCAGAAATTGTTTTTAGCAAACGTCACAGATTTTGCAAGAAAGTTCATACCAGGCGTATGGATGGTTAAAATATGTTTAATTTGAAACTTACGTGAGGAGCTTCCATGCCACGCTCTAAGCACTTTTTTTTATTTACTGAAGCTCGTTCTGTATACACCTGAAATCATAAATAAATCATACATGTTTATAAAATCACAAAAAATGGACTCATTGTGTCATCTGACATCAATTCCTTCTGACTTTTTTTTATTATATGATAATTTATGAAACTGTGATGTTTTATCAGACCGAGAAATGAAATGCAGTTTTACTTAATTGACCTTATGAGGACGGGATTGTCAGATAGAAAAGGAGTGGAGGAAAACCATCAAACAGAATCAAAGAAGTTGTTCGTTTCAATTTCAAAAAAAAAAAACAAGAAAGATTTTGTGAAACTTGTTGACTTTTAACTAGATTTTGACAGTTGATAAATATTGTCATGGTTATAGAATAGAATGATAAGGCTGTTAAAGGAAATTTTAACGCATGGGTTTGTGAAAAATCCACCCCAAAAAGAACATTGTTTTTCTGACTTTGCTAAAAATATTAAAGGTTACCCTTGATTTATAAAAGGTGACTGAGCCATTGGTTTATCTTACCCTTGATCCTTAAAGCCCCATACCTTCATCGCGGGGTTTAAGTGAGTTCTCAACCAATCGAATTCAAGTATAAGAATTTTCTTTTCCCGAATGAAAAGAAGGGAACTCGTCTTTAATGACAGAAAATATTGAATCAAGGGTTATATAAACCAAACTCTTACACCCTGCATAAATCAGTGACTAAGTAAAAGTCAACAAGTTTCTCACTACAATGAAATGTAAATGCAAAATAACTTACCTTTATATGTTCCAAGAGAGGTGGATGGACAAGATATGATTGTGTACAAACTAGGTGGCCCTAACGAGGTAGTCCACAGGCTACCACAACTAAATAACACGAGAACCAACCCCGAAAACGTGAAGATTTTGCTCCATGTGAACTACCTCCAAAACCTAGGTTGTACACCATATCTTATGATGGTGTCCGTAGCTAAAGACGAACTACAATACTTGGAACCCTGAAAAGAGAAAAGAAGACAAGTAAATTTATGTTTCTAGCATAATTCATTTATCGAAATTAATATACACTGTAAAAACATTTGGCTTATGAGGACGGACAAACGCCATGTAGTGTGCAATGAGGAAAATTTTGCCAGGACAGCTGCATGGTCATTTTCAAGTTAGGATAAGATTATTTATACTATTATATACTAACCTCAACAGGGATGGTATCCCAACCATGGTGTATTAACTCAATATTAAAGAATGTTATTGAGCACCCTGAAACGACAAGGCAAAAATATTAAAAATTAACACATTAGCTTTTATCATAAACTTCTTATTTGTGCGGCTAATTTATATTGAATATTGATGCAAGGTTATGCCACTATGGATCAAGGACCAGATGGGATAAAGGATAGGCTAGGCCTACTCGTGGAAGTTGTTATCCTTGTAAAATATATAATATGTTTCTTTCTTTCTTAAAGAGCTATACTTAAAATGAACAACAAAATTAAGTTCTCAAACTTGGTCAATAAGAGTATATATTCATCAAAAGTGTCCAAAGTATACAAACAGAATAAAAAAAACCCCATAAAACTATGTAATTTTCCATACAATTACAAATTATTATTGATAAACATAGTTTTTTGGATTTATCAGATTATTTAGGTAACCTGTTTTATAGTTATGCCACTAGGTTTGTCCCCTGGTGAATATGTACTCCTATTGACCAAGTTTGAAAATTTAATTGTTTTGTTCATTCTAAGACGTATCGCTTTAACCTGGAAGCTGATTTCCATCGCTCTCAAAATTCCGATGCATTTTTGTCGAAAGTTTTATTTGAACAATGGATAAGTTAATACCTACAACAAATTGTCAACATGGGTGTTTTTTTAAAAATGAGAGGATAGGGGCTGAATTATATCGATATTTGCAACTTATTGTATAGGCTACTACAAATTTTCAAATTAAAGAGAATTTCAAAGAGTCAACTTACCGGTTGCTATAAACAAGCAAACTGACTCAAGGGTTAATACTAGGTGAGCATTTTTCACTAAAACCAAAACTGGAATATCAAAACTGACACATCATTGGTTAAAAATACTAATATCCAATCGACTATTAGTATTTTTCTACTGAGTTAAATGCATCATGATTTAAATTGATTGGTGATAATTGGTCTAATCATGCGGCACAATCTGAACCTTAGAGTCACAGTTTGTTCGGAATTACTCGTATCTAACTCGTCAAAAATCAGCAATTTGTTACAAAAAAAAATATATTTAGGCATCGTAATTTTGTTGATTCTATTGTTATAGGATTGTTTGTCTGCCAACAAAAAATTGAAAGTCAAAAAATATTAGTTCACAATTTATGAGTTAAAATGTCGTATTAGGCTTACCAGTTTTGTGAAAGTCACCATTTGTACCATGAATCCCGAAAAGTTTTGATGGTGTCGATTAATGCGTGTACAGCTTGGGTTCTGATTAATTGTCCTAGTCATTATCATCCAGGCTAAGGTGCATATTGCGTAAAAAAGTATCAAACATTGTTTTACTTTCAGAGTAAAAATATACATTTAATATGTAATTTCGCTTTGTGAATCACTTAAAGTTTTCTTAAAGATTATGAAAAATTGTTTGTATAGTCTGCAGGGTTTTCTATTAAATTTTCATTAGAATGAAGATAATATTTTTATTCTGATACTAGGCCAATAAGAGTAGACTTTATATTGAATTTAGAACAACATTTTATTTTTTTGCCCAAAATTTATGAACACTGCTGCATGTAGTGACCACATTATATCATGAAGTAGGCCTACTTATAGGCTGGGTAAAGAAAAGTAACTCTGAAGTGGTTGTACGAAAAATAGCGAAAACCAATTTTCGTCAAGACAGTGACATTTTTGGCGAATCTCGAACGTGATTTGAACATGAAAGTTGATAAAAATGCCAACCATTAGAAACATTATTTGGAAATAGATTTTTCGTTGAGGTATATAAATTTAGATCAAATATCCCTCAAGAAAGAACAGGACTGCTGCGGGAATGCGTGTACATGTGTGACTGCAGCTTAACATGAAAGATGTGAAAAAGTAAAATACTTACATTTTAACACTATACTAATTTGTTTTACTTTTGTTGTATTTCGTTGGACAATATCTCACAAAGCAAAACAATATGGTCATTTTATCAAGTCAAGAACTAATCAAGTTGCAGCTATGAAAACATGCACGTGCTATATAGGTTACTCACTTCTTCAGGTGTTCACGAATAGCCAAGGTACAGTGTCCGGCGCGATGTTCGATGCAGGATAATCGCAACAGTAGCCTACAAAATAACAGATTCGAATACACGATCTGACAGATTGGCTTTTCCGTTTTCTATTGCATCGATGCACCTCACATTGTACCCAACTATCCCTTTAAGGTGTGATTTCCGATTTCAGAACTTTCAATTTTGCAAATTGTGCAAAAACTCATTCCCAAAGGGGGCGTTCGCACATGGATATGAATTTGAAACTCTTTGCTTGTAGGGGAGAGGGACTTGGAGAGATAATCTCGGGTCCTACTGTCTGTGCAAATTGAAAAGATTTTTCAATTTTTACGATAATATCAGCCTGGCAATGCTATTGTCAGTAAAAAATATAACTTTTGTAAGTTCTCATTAAATGAAAATACATTTCTCTCTTAGAAATTTCAACCCCAAAAGGTTAATAATTTTGACTGAAAATTGTCCTCTAAAAACAAATTTTGAGAACATAAATTGTGTTCCTATTTATATTTTCATCAAAGCAAAAACATTCTAAGTCTAACAATACTAATTTGAAGTTTCAATTCCAATTCTCAAAAAAAAAAAAAAAATGGCAAAAATTCAAAAAACTGTTCAACTTGCACAAACAGTAGAAGATTTATTGTTTCATCTGGACACTAAACTTTTTCTATATCAGCATCTCAGATACTGCGAAAATCGAAGATATTTTCTGTAAATAGAATATGTTCCTGAAATTCGACAGTGTTCATCATCTACTGATATAAAAATAATCAGGTTTCCTCAAAAATTCGACAAAAACTGTGTGACTTGAAAAATTTTATTTCAAAAGATATACAAAATGTTCATTATTATGTTTCAAGTTGAACAAATAGTCCATGAATGCTGCCATATCTATGTATGGTAGGTGAAATAGTAAAATGTTGATTTCCAACATACATGGGTCGTTTTCTGGCAATTTCATCATAACATAATAATGTTTATTTTTTAAAAACTGTACATAGTCTAAGGATAAAAATCTTTAACCTTTTTGCTGAATGTCATCTCAGATTTCTTGACTTAAACATTGTTAAATATAGTTTTTTCAAATATTAGCAACTAAATGGTTAAGATGAAGCTTGCAACAGGCTGCCTGGCTACACTAGAACATGGAATGTAAAGATAATGTAAGCTTTCAACAAAATGTTAAGCCACGAAACTTATTCATTTATTTGGCAAACACTCTAATTCTGAGCGTGAGTTAAGGTTTTGAAGAATACTGAACACAAAAAATACTGTTCCACAGTGGAAAAAAAATTCTCTGAGCAAAATAAAGAAATACTACCTTTTAGAATTAACATAATTCAAAATTCTCAAACTTATAGGAGTATATTATATCAGTGGACTCACCTGGTGATATAACGATACAACATAATTTCTTTGTGATAAATTTGTAAAACATAGCAATCATTGAAAAATTCTTAATTTATTAACTTAAGCTTTTTTTCAATTATTACTTTTCTTTGTGAGATTCTGTTTTATACTCATATTGACCAAGTTTGAGAATTCAAAATTATATTTTGACTTAGAGGTAATGTTCCTATTAGTTAAATACTGCAAATGTAACAAAATGATAGTTCAGTGCAACATACTAAACATATAAGTAGCAATGAACACACACAATCCTAGGTTGGGGTTTCAAACACTAACCTAGAATTTTAAAAAATGTCTATGTTCTTAAGTATATATGTAAAGATATTTTTATAATGATAGTCAACTTTAGATATCTATGCACTCAGTCTAATTAAAATCAGACCCTAATTTCGTTCGTTCGTTTTTAAGGTTAGGTCAAAGTTAACGTGAACATTTCTTATCGCGCCTGGTTCTCAGACCCTAATGTAGTGGTTAAAAAAACGGATTTAAAAAAAATCGAACGAAACGAAATTAGGGTCTGATTTTAATTAGACTGCTATGCACTTCAATTATTATTATGTTTTCAAACACTTTTGATTTGACACAGAATAAATGATAATTGAAAGTATACAAATCAGAATTCTTTTAAGTCATGTACCAATAATATAGCTGAATGTTATGTATGTCAATGTGCACACACAAATACCTTTGCTAAAATGACATTTCGTTAATCCTGTCACAACACTGAAAAAATATAGTCAAGTTAAGATTACAAGAAGAGCTAAGGAAAACATTTATATTAGGACAATAATCTATGTTTCACAGCCTAACTTTTGATTTGGATGATATAAGTACAAAAAATAAAATATGAACCAATCTATGAAAATTATTTCTGTAGGCATCAATTATTAGAATAAATAATCAAAGAAATGCTACATCTTAAAATTAACATAAAATTTAAATGCTGAAACTCATATAGGATATCTGTGTCAGACCTATATAACAGAATCACTTATCTCAATAAGTAAATCTTCTGACATTGGCCCAAGTTTGACCATTAATGTTCATTTTAAGTGGTAAAATCATGTTTAAAGATCAATAATATATCTTACACTTGATTTGAATATTTATCAATATCAACTATTACGAATATTGTTATATGTACAAAAAAAAATAAAAAATTGAAAACACTTTGAATAGAAAACTTCTCGAAAAAAAATACACAAAACACATTTAGATTTTGACACAACCTATTTGAATGATGATGAACAAATTATAAAATTTGAAATGATTTGTTAACTTCCAGGCATTTTGAAAGGGTCAAAATATTTGCTTACCAGCAGATAGAGCTAAAATCTAAATTTATGTTAGTTGGACAGTTGTCATTTTCCATGGAAATCATTGTATCAATGTGTAATTTTTACACAATAAAAAATTCTTCAAAGAGATGAAATTTACCTACACCAGCTGGTAAAGCAAATAGGTTGCATAACAAAATCCACTTGAACATCAATGAACATGATAGTAGTGAATACTGAACAGATCACATTGAACATTGATGAACATGCTAAAATATATGCAGTGTAGAACTTAAAAAAAAAAATATTTGGCACAAGAATATAATGTTCTATAGTGAACAATAAATGAATATAACTACATGAATATATGAACTGAAATCAGGTTTTGGGAACAAAAAAACTATATGATCAATTTGTACAGCAGAGTTCCATAAATATATTTGCAACAAAAGAGATTGTTAATTGCTCTTTTGAAATTTTTATCCCAAAATTGTACTTTAATTTCACCAAAAACAGTGGATGACATCATATGCTGCAGATATGTTTTTTCACAACCAAATATTATGTATGAAACCTGAACAAAATATTATTTGAATCAAGGAAAAATGAAATGCCTCTTTATAATACCTTTTAAGATAAGAACTATTCAAATCATTTCAGAACTTGCTCAGTCATTTTGAATTGCTAGTAATACTGAAACTTCTGCAATAATGAATATTGGTGCTTTTGCAATATATTAAAGGGATTGTAAAGCGTATTGTAAAGCTCAAATTGATGCTATCAGTGTCCCCGATACACATATACAAAGTTTAGAAATATGCTTTATAATCCCTTTAATGGTAAATATGACACAATGGGCAATACAAAAAATACTAAATTTTATCAAACAGCATAAAATAATTTTCAAACGTTATTGCTGTAAATCTGTATATATCAGGTGTCCCCAAAAAAACATCTGGAAGATCAATTGAAAGTATCTCAGCTGTTGGTTAACTGACCTCTTTCAAAATTCTCAGATATACTACAAGATATCTGTTAACAGACATTTTTCGAGACATCTAATGAAATGAAATTTTACATCTATCATGGTTTTATGAAAAAAAAAAACAATACAAACTACAACCAATATCGCACAATTCTACGACTAGTCTAGTCTGCATTTTGAGGGATATGAATTCCCATATTGTTCAAGATATTGGAGGCAGGGCCTGCTAATCCTTGTTGAGCACTAAAAGACTGGAGAGTGTTTTTAACCAGTGTTAAGTCGATGTCTACAGGTCTGAAATCATCATCTTCATCTTCAATGTTGAGGGATTTCTTTGGTTTATTAGCAGACGTACTGGCTGGTTTTGACTGGGGTCTAGGTGGAGGTCTAGTTTGAGGTCTGGGAGAAGGTTTTGACTGAGGTCTCGGTGGGGGGGTATTTTGTGTTCTAGAAGAAGAACTGGTTTCTGATTTAGCAGATGAGTTGTTAGGTCTTGGTGGAGGTTTTGATTGTGGCCTTGATGGTCTTGGTGGTGCCTAAAAATTAACAATAGAAAAGTTAAAGTATAAGTATAAATATATCCCTGAAACTTTTTTTGGAACTCAATTTGATTATAAGCATGATATTCTTAATTCCAAATTGTTTAGGTCATTTAAATAATTCTTATTATCCAAAGATACCTCGTAAATACCTAAATTGTAAACTAACAAAACTTCATTCTTAAAAGTGATACATATGACTGAAGAAATAATCGTAAGGAAAGCTATTGAAGGGTATAGCATGTTTTTATTACGATCGGTGACTTAAATTGCTAATCATTTCACACTAAAATAAGTGTTTTATAGTTGAATTTATTTATGTAAGTTAGTTTAAAATTTATAGACAAACTGATGCACAACAACCTATGTTTGCAAATATTTTACAAGATGAACAATCAAAGTCCAGTTCAATCAAAAACTTTTAATTGATGTGACCTTGACCGTATTGCCTGTTTACCATTCAAATATTTGGACAAATACATAGCTATTATTTATGAGACTAACTAAAATGCTTAATACCTTAGGAACTTTTTCAAAACTTTTGCCCATTTCAGTTTTATCCAATTCTCGATCCATTTGTTCCATATATTGTTTGATTTTAAGATCAGTCTTCATCTTTGGTTTATCAAGTTTAAAACCTTTGGAAGGTCTTAAGTCATCATCATTATCATCATCATCATCTTGCCAGTCATATTCATCAATATCATCATCACTATCATCATCTTTATCTTCTGGAAAATCTGCAAAAAACAAAATCAGGCACTTCATTAAATCATTACTAATAAAATGAAAAGGAAGTCTTATTTTGCACTGGTATTATTGAGAACCAAAAAACGCCATGCAGTGGGAAATGAGGGAAATTTTGCCAGGATAACAGCATTAGCCTACTCAGTTTTTTTTTCAATTTCCAACTGTTAAGGGAGCTTTAAATTTCAGTCTGTAATAAACTGTTTAAACATGAAAACTTTGATCAAATGAGGCAAATATCTTTTACTTACGAAAAATTACTATATCAAATGTGAATATTAGAAAATGTAAGCTCACAGGAATATGCGAATTAAGTGAAAACTCACCGAACATTTTCTGCATGGCATGTATAAAACCCATTCCATCAAATTGTATTTCACCCTCACCATCCTCATCTCTAAAATAATCATTGATAATGAATGAAAATTCTTAGAATGAAGAGCATATACATTCATCAAAAATTTGTATTTCATTACAAAAAGATTAATTTTTAATTGTGAAAAATATCACAGATGGTTCAAAATCATTTTTATGATCAATGATTATACTTAGGAAAGACCATATAATACAAATGGATACATATTCGACATAGATACATATCTAAATACTTACTTTGGAAATTCCACACCATCAACAGAAGATACATTATCAACAAATGATTTCATACTTTGTGATATTTGTGATAAATCGAATGTATCTTGTTGTGTTGTATTAGATTGAGTTGTACCAACTGTAGAGTGTAATAACTGATCTAAGTCATCAGGACTTACTTCAATCCAGCTGTCATCTACAACATACAAAAAAGAAAAAAAAAATTTTTAGAAATTAATTTCTAAGAATATCAAGCTATGTTTTTAAAATACTGGTTATAGAAATTTAGTATAAATTTCTGCTTAAAATGCTAATTTAAAACTCAATAATGAAGATGTCAAAATGACATAACATATCTGTATAAGATTAATTCAAGTGCAAGTCATTATGATACATAATACAAGACACATGATGTATGATATATTTCTGGTGCATATCTAACATAAAACTATTTTGTGTAATGCAATGGCACAACGCATATGACACATGATACACAATACAAGACCAAGGATATGTATGATACATAAAACAAGACACAGAACAAAATACAAATATTTACCATCTGATGGAGGAAGTTGTTTTTCTTTCTTTTTGAAATCTTCCATAGAATGTGTACTGGAATCTAATAAATCGAAAATAATGTTTCCTGGTTCTTTTTTATTTCTAAAACAAAATAAAAGCATGATCACAAAAAGTAAAATAAAAATTTTAAGATGTGTTTCAATTTAAAAGGCATTTGGTCAATTTGCACCATTCCAATTTTCATTCAGACATTTGTGGTTTCAGCAATATCACTTAAATTGTTCAATGACCGTTTTAAAAAATAAGCGCATCTATCCCATAATTTGAGAATGGTGATGTCATCACTCACTTAGTTTTTGTGAAATTTTGGGATCCACAGATCCAAATTAGAATGCTATCAGTGTATCCAATCTATAAGAAGATAGGGGAAAAATGTTTTTGTTAAAAAATATGATTTTCAATTTGACAATTGAATTGACGAGCGAATCTTTTTTTTTCTTCAGCAGGATGCTGTGCAGTCCGTTAGAGTGATAGAATGCATTGCTACAAATATGGTTTTACATGTCAATGACAAATACCTTTTTTGATTTGCTAAATTATCTGTATAAAAACTTTTGGCATCTTCTAATAATATTTTATAATGCTTGGATCCTTCTAATTCGTTCTGAAAATTAACACAAAAACATTATCACAATAATTCATGTACATCAAAATTTGTGCAGGCACATATTCATCCTCAAATTTTCATAAGAAATTCCAACATTTGAAAATATCATGTTAGCAATTATTAAAAATTTTTTATCCTTAATCATTCCATACCGGTACTTTTTATACAAAATTGGAATTAGAATGAAAAGAGCAACCAGGTAGAAAACAACCAACCTTGAAGAAACCATTATCTTTTAATGCTTGCAAGTACTGTTGCCATCTGCCATCTTGTTCATTAAACTGTGTGTGACCATTAATACTGGACTTCTTTCCTCCACATCTAGCACATAATATCTCAAAACCATGAGCCTATAAAACATATGAGGAGTCTGAGAAAGTTTCCTTATCATCTGCGACTAATGCAGTCAAAAGAAATTTTTGCTTCCCTGGATAAAATAGTACAATTACTTCTTGATTCATGATTCAGTACTGTACCATCTTTTGACCCTCATAAAAAGTTTTCTGAAAGCGTGTTTTGATAACAATCTAATTACTGTAATTGGGACATAACAGACTGAATACTGAGACTATCACTTTGCTAATGCTTCCAGTCTTTTTCTTAAAGGACAAGAGAAACGATTTTGTGAATTGCATTAAATGGAACTTTTTTAAATGTAAAATCATTCATTTATCATTTATCTATCGATTGCAACCAATAAAAATTAAAAAGAAATATTCTAAAATAGTTTAAAAACCTTTTAAAAATGCTCTCCAAAATATGCAAAAAGATCGGTAGTTTCCGTCACTTTTCGGAAATGACGTCAGTTATGCCCTACCGAGATCGGCCACACGACATTGTTTACATTATCCGCAATGTTTGGCCTAAGCCTATGACAAAAATCGATCAATTTTTTTAATTATATCTACATATATTCTTTCTATCATGGTTTTTGAGTGCCGATTGTGTTCAAATACCAACTTTAACATGGGAATCAATTGAAGTAAACGATTTTAAAACTTAGGCCTAGTCGGCTCGAGTCAAGTTGAGAAGAATGTCAATGGCCGACTGCCGAAAAATGTGACTTCAAACCGCCGTGTCTCGGAATCAAAAGCCAATAAAAATTATTGAAACATATTGAAAAAAAGTTGATTCAATTCCACTGTT
Source organism: Lottia scabra (assembly GCA_029955415.1). NCBI lineage: Eukaryota > Metazoa > Mollusca > Gastropoda > Lottiidae > Lottia > Lottia scabra. Next base: position 3,028,650 of record JARJEI010000027.1, on the reverse strand, counting down.
AACGATGTATGACATGTGTTGATGTGAATTTTATGGATTCTAGTAGAAGTAAAAACGTGATGGTTGAAATTTCGCCTTTTAGACAAGATTGCGTGACGTCATTGTAGAGCCAAGGTAAGGTAAAATGTAAACAAACCTCGAAATTGGGACATTTGAAAGCCATCTATGTCAAATCTTGAATTCAATTAATTGTTTTATTAAGCATCAATATTTCATCAGCATTCACGAAGATCTGAGACACTTAATTATCCTATTCTAAAGGACATAAAACTTAGAAATTGCCCTTGGTACTTTCACTTTTTTCAAAGCGTGTATCACGTGACACGCAAGCGAGTCTGTAAAATTGAAGATTTTGATTCTACCGGTACCTGTTTTAAAATCAATTTCGGGAAGAATTGACGGGACGGAAATGGTATAACTAAAATGGTTAATGTAGAGAAATGGACATAGAAATATAATCAGACCGAAATAATCTCCCGGTACTTCGTTTTAAAAACAAGCATCCATTTTCTCGAAAGTTTTTGCCGACCGCGGAAATCGGCTGCAGTTTCGACTAGGCTATAAGCACATGCCAATGAAAAATATTTGAAAATATCTATACAAAGCCGATTCAATTCTGCTTTTAACTAAGATTATATATGTATAACATTTTGTTTTTATGTCATGCATTCAAGTACTATCTGTTGATGGCGTGAAGGTGTGAATTTCGTCAAGATCGCTTGACATTTAGGCCTAGACTTAGTATAAGTAGACGATAGCTAGCTAGGCCGGTCAGTCTGCCAGACGAATGGACATTTTCACGGCTTGATAAAATGGTTTTAATTGTTGTGGTTTAATTCTAATGCCTTTATGCAAGCTGACATATCCTCCATGGCCATTAGATTAATCAGAAATGAGAGCACTGGAGCTGTGGATTATTTGCTTCCATTAGGCCGCATGCTTTGTTTACATTGTGTTGGGCATCTTTGACGTCACGCGGTCACGTGATCGCCTATCTCAATAACTTTCGTCAGCTGTCAAAATAGGCTATTTCAAAAGCGTTTTTTTCTACTAAATTTTTTTTTTTCGAAAAAAACATTGATTGCATTTGATTTTAGTATGATTTTACTTTAAAAAGAAATAGTTTTTTAAAGATTTTATATTTCTTTTCTCTTGTCCTTTAAATCATATGCAAACCATACATTTGCTGGTTGAGTCAGTATTTATATATCTATATGCCTTTAAAACTATTTAAAGAGATTGGAAAGTGATTTTCTAAACTTTGTATGTGTATCGGGGACACTGATAGCATCAATTTGCGCAATTCTGATTTCCATTCCGACGTCTGTGGTTCTTGCAATTCCACTATAACTGACAGTGATCTACTGGAAACTACTATTAATATCTATGCAGATTACTGTCAATGACATCATAAAACCACTTTACAATCCCTTTACATATGATCCGAATTTGAAGAAGTTCTTACTAGTGGTTTGGTACTTCAGGCTAAGTTAGCTTTCATTAGCTTTTAACCTATAAAAAGTCACTTACCAATTTTAAACCAACATCATCTTGTTTGAATTGTGAATTAGTTTTACTGGGTAATGTCCAACCACTACGTCTATCTGGCTGAAAATCTTGTTGTAATAACTGAGCATACATGAACCTTGTAAACTTTACCTAAAAACCAAAAATTAAGCTTCAATATAAATACAAATATAAATTTCAAACATAAATTATGGTATTTCAGTTATCAGATAGTCTATCTATTCTTCTTTTGCATTGCTAGTAGGGCTGGGTATCGACAACAGAAAAACCTTCGACTGTTGATTTACTTTTTGGTACTTTTTTTTGATAATCAATAATCGAAATTAAAAATTCATAGTGATGATAACAAATTATTTTGATTATTTTACCTAGCCCTTACAGCTAGAAAATGTTTTTGCATCTAGACACATTTGCATCAAACATTTGCAAAACATATTCAAAAGCAATATATTTCGTAGGTACTACTAAAATAAAATAAATAAAAGCCTTAAACCTTACCCTATAAATCACCATATCTTCTTGAGGAAAGTTTTTCATTGTTCGACATGCCTGAAATATAGTAAGTTACTCAATAATGGTCTTTTGCTGACAAATATTAAACAGACTTGATGTTAAAAATCATGACTGCAACACAAAAATCATGTCATGAAAGTGTGAGCACACCACAGAACTTGCATCATAGAATGTGTTAGTTTTAGTGGAATTGCAAGGACCACAGAAGGAATGGAAATTGGAATAGCGCAAATTGATGCTATCAATGTCCCAACTACACATACATAGTTTTTAAAACCACTTTACAATCCCTGTAAACAACAAATAAAAAGACAAGGGTACTTACCTTCAAGTCAACAGGATCTCTATAATAGAAAGCCTCGACAGCTGGTGCTACTAGACTAGGATTCTGTTCTAAAACACTGGCTACTGAGGTAGGAATGTAACAATTTGCATAATGTAAATTCTGAGTAGCTTTTTCCGGAAATCTGTAAAAAGAATATAATAGTTTACTGTGTCAAAAGAATAACTTTGGCGGTAAACAGTTATATTGTCATCTCCTTGGCCATTAAATGCAGCTGGCTTGAAAAAAACATGATTTGTTAAAAGAAATACTAACACATTTCTATAACAACGCTTAAAGGAATATTACTTAAAAGGATCAAAAAAGCAAAATTCTCAAACTGTTTATTTTCATTAGACAACTTGTCTGGTATTAGGGTGAATGTCTGGTGTCATAACTATACTACATATTGCCTGTATAATCTGTATTCATAAAAGTGTTTTTCAATAATAATCTGTAGTTGCATGAAAAATTAATGATGATTAATATATATATTATCTGCCAAGTTTGATACCTCATATTTTTTGTTCTCTTTAAGAGGTGGTATCGCTTTAAGGAAAGAAAAAGGGAGTCAATATTTACGTTTGCAGTTTTTTCATGATGGCATTTTGTATTTCTGGTTTAGCTTTAGTTAAATGTTCATGTTCTCTGACTATATTAACAGCGTCTGCTACACTAGGTGTAAATAACGGTAAATCTGACATCTCAGTAGCGTTTTCTGGTATAGGTATAATATGTAGCTCTCCATTGTATATAAATATCTAGAAAAAAAATACAAGTTAAGTGATTAATGACATCACAAATTGCAATAAAGTCTTCTATGATGCAAGCATATTTTCTTATTTGTGACTTAATCAAAGACTTTAAACGTAGATTTGGTGGAACCACAGAAGTCTGATGGAAAACTAGAAAGATGCAAATTGATGCTATCAGTTTCATCAATACACATAAGAACTTGGAAAGTCTTTTGCCAGTATCATTTGCATAAATCCTAATTTCTAAATTTTTGTTGAATTTAACACCAAAAAAGACAGCTCCAATTGAGCTCTGTATAAGCTTGTAAACCATGTAAGATTACGTCAATTTGACTATGAAAATCAATAACAAATATGAAATTATATAACAAAGCGATAAAATGTTACTGAACATACTCGGTTCTCAGCAGTATCTGGATCTAACCATTTAGGTAATACATCAGCTGCTTCTATTAATAGAAACTCTCCGTCATTATCATGTATACTGAAATATCAAATAGTTTATCAATACCAGTATATCTATATCATTTCTCAATTGTAAGGGTACCATTATAAATTATCTTGAATATTATCTACAAAATTATCTTAATATTTTCCTATCATTTGAGATTGCTAAAAAAAAAATGGTTGACTGACATTGCATGTTTCACTTCGATGCTAGACTATCTTGCTAGAATGAAAAGTAGAAATAAACATCCATATTTTACAAGGATAACAACTTAGGATCCTTTCTACCAGCTGGTCCTTGGCTTTGATCTTTCCTGGATTATATGTACCCATTTACAGCTGGGTCGACTGGAATTATGAGTGAAGATGACTTATTCAAGGTCATCAGACTTTCACACCCTGAGCAAGAACTTATCTCTCAAACATAACGACCACCGTCATTTTTGTAAAGAACAATGCATAATGTCTACCTGACCTAGTCATAATTAGCGATTATAATTAAGACTGGGTTGTTTTGTTTACTGAAAATCATTTTGTTTAAGAAATGTTTTCCTTTTGTTGTACATGTATTAGGAATTCCCTTGTTTTTCATGTGATGTGCAAACCTTTGAGGTGGTATTATACTATTATGTTAACTACAGGTATGCCTTTACAGCAAACCATAGCTTCTTATATGAAAATTTTCCTAGAGTAAGTTTACTTGATCGATGATGATGGTACTTACCTAGCAACCAGTCCAGGACAAGCTTTAGTTAATTGAAACAATAAGTAAACAATAAACCACTCATCATCTATATTATCACCATAATTTGTCTGACCTTGTAAACAACCGGGTTCATCTCCTATAAAATAAGACAAGGTTTATCTTGGTCATATAATCTTATGTGTAAAATACTTGTACAATAAGCTGCTGCCATTGTATAGATAAGGAACGACTGACACAACGTGAAGAATTTAGACATTTTGAGGGTCATTCCAGCCCAACTTTACAAACTTGCAACGCACTGCGTAAGCTTACCCCCCTACAAGTGAAATTTTAATCTCTTATTGTTAAATTCTGCTTTTCATAGAATTTTTGTTTGCTCCTTTAGCAACCATATATGATTTTAATGATCTTCCGCTTACTCCCATGACACGACATGGTCAACATTATTGATATTCAAACCCTTTGCATCCAGTATATCTATTTGAAATGTGACGGAAAGATACCAGTATGTGTCTTTAATATACACTGCAAATTTCAGCTAATTATAAAGGCCCCTTCCTTATAAAATCAAGTTTCAAAAGTATCAGCTGAGATACTTTTTCCTGATATGGCAAAATGGTAGGAAAACATTTTCCCGTAATATGTTTGAAGTAATGTGTGATTTGTCTGATAATCATGTAACAGATTATGTTTAAAGAAAAATTAAAAAATGTTAATGTCGATTTTCGATTATTTGACTGAGCCCTAGATGTTATATTCTGGTCAAATTTATATCGTATGGTAGCAACCCCAAGAATCAAAGTTTAACACAAATATTGCCTGTACAATCCTTTCAAATTTAAATGTCTAGTTCGAGAACTATTAGCCATTGTAAATCATGAGGATATAACAGGACTATTCTTTTAATAATCAATTTGTATTTTGGTAAATGTCAAACTATATAAATAATTGATTCAATAATATATCTAATTGCCATCATAGTTGAACATTATTTGATTCTTGATCTCCATGGGATGACCTTATCTCTGCAAATAAAAATGTTTACAATACCAGTATTTCTAGCTCGCTTCACTTACCCAGTGAGTGATGCAGGTCGGATGGGACATGAAAAAAGTGTCTGATCGTATGTAAGAGACAATAAATCGTGTGCTACAGACTGTGCACTCTAAAGATATCTCAAAAGTTGGAAATCGAAAGTAAAAGTAGGCTAATGTCACAAAATTTATGCACCTTATTGTACACTGCATGGCAGTTTCCTGTTCTTAAAGGGATTGATAAGAGGTTTTCTATACTTTGTGTATTGGGGACACTGATAGCATGAATTGGGGCCATTCCAATTTCCTTTTTGACGTCTGTGGTTCTTGCAATTCCACTAAAACTAACGTGCTTTATGACGTCACTGACAGTGATCTACCAATATCTATTATTGATATCTATGCAGATCACTGACAGTGAAGTCATATAACGCGTTAGTTTTAGTGGAATTGCAAGAACCACAGACGTCAAAATGGAAATTGGAATGGCCCCAATTGATGCTAGCAGTGTCCCAGATTACAGATACACATACAAAGTTTATAAAATCACTTTACAATCCCCTTTAGAGCCCAAACAGGTGCAGAAAAGTAGGATTAAACCTATATTTCTGTTATCTAACATGTACCAAATAACATAGTACAGGTTACATATTTATATCTCCCAAGTCAGTGAGTGAACTATTAGATAATGAAGTCATCTAATTATATTCTATGGTGTTTTGCCAACATATAATTTTAACCTGTGTTAGATGTACTATCTAAACAGGTGCAGTTCAAACTATTTGAACTATTGTTAATCCCAAAATCTATTGAAATGAAAATTTACCAAACTACAAAACAGTAATATCCAGAAAACAAAAATGAATCAACAGTGATCCAAGACCATTTAAGAACTAACCAAATGACAAAAAAATAGGATATAACTAATTTACTATCAATAAATCTTACAAGTAATTAATCAATCAATAATAATTTAGTTTTATGGATTAGCAGATTTAAAACTTAACCAACTTTTTCATCCAACAATCATAAGCTGAATTCTTGGCCACTTATTCATGTAGAATTTCTGCATCAAGTGATATTTTGACTGACACCTATCAAGATTCCGTTCTAATTTGCTTTGCTTCCTCTTTCCACTAAGTCTTAATTCATTGCAGGTAAACTGTTATTGCTCAAGTTTAAGATGTTCCAAGAAGCAGAAAAAATCAATGATCAAGTTTTTGGTTGAAATCTAATTTGATATTGAATAGATTTAAAAAATCTATGTTCTTAAATAAGCCGCAGATTAGATTGTTAAAAATCATGTATTAAGACAAGCCTATGATGTCATTTTCTCCTATTTAAAGACCAAAAAGGCAATAGACAGACAGTGACATCAGACTTAAATAAAACGGTGTGCAAGTCAACAAAAAACCCCCACCAAGGATCAATACAGGGTTTTTACACAGTTTGAAATTCAAATCATAAGTGGGTCAGTGGAACAAATAAAAAGACATTATTATTCATAACATATCATCAAAATATATAACATTTAGTGTTATGTTAAGTGAGGGCAATAAGTCAATTCAATAATAGACAATAAATGTCAATGTACAGCCCTACAAATACACAACTTGTAAGCTACACTGTGCAACAATGTTGTATTTTTAGTCTAGACTGGCTTAATAATGACATAAATTATCATTTATAAACCCTTTTTCCCCTCCACTAGATCTAAATAGAGCTAAGTTATTCAAATATGATGGATGTGATCATTGCCTGTTACTTGACAAGCTTCATATATGAATAGAGATAAATCATCATTTAATAAAACAAACATGGAAATCTGTGACAAATTCATGTTGTGACTCATTTCAATAAGTTTCAAATGACATAACACTCCTTCCTGTCATAAAGATTTACCAAAAACACGAAGATTTATGAATCTGAAAATCAGAAAAAGATTCCATACCTTTTCCCAAGACAGCATGCAACTCAAATGGATCTTTCTGCCACAAGTAATTTATTATTTCTGTACTCAGCTGTGTTAAATAAACTTCTAAAAGGTCATCGAGGAGTATCTTCAGATGTTCTTTTTCCAGATCTCCTGGTAGTGGGGGATAAATATTGTATTCCACGACATCTTCAGGAACTTTCTTGGTAAATTCTGCCATGTCCAAAACGTTTGATTTTCACACTGGCCTACATTAGAGCAGTCTCGTATATCAAGTCCTAAACATTTTTTTTTTACCACGAAACGTCTGGTTATTCGAGATGTAAATCATTCTCTGAATTTTAGCCAATCAGAATGACACATCTTAGTCATCACCTACACAGTCATATGATCGGAAGTGAAGCAGTCGAAAAGAAAGTTGTTTTATTAAAAAAAAATAAAAAATAATAAACTCATTAGAACAACCGTGAAATGTTGAAACCCAAAGTCTTGACTCAGGTGCTAAGTCAAGCCAACACTGGTGGGGTCGGCAGTACATTGTAAGTTGGCATTCAAAGGCCTATTCATGATAATAATGAAATAAAACTAAAAGTAAAGTGAAAATTATTGCAATAATTTTCCTCCCCTTGTGGCACAACTGAGTTGTGGCTTGTGGGCCCTTTCCGGCTTCCCTTCTCAGTTTCAGTGCTGCTTGTTTTGTTTCTACGAAAGAAGTTTGACTAATTATTTTGTGGTTTTCAGTGGCGGAGCCATATTTTCGATATTGCCCTTGCAAGCAGAGCAAACAATGGGTGGGGTCCAGGTGCAAAGTCCCTCGTAGTCGTAGCTATTTGTTGACACACTGCAGGAAGACCAATTGAAGCATAGACACCAAATTTTTTTTAACAGATTAATAGCTATTGCTACGCCACTGATGGTTTTCCTTAATTGTAATCTTATTTGATAACTTAATATCATGATTGTCTTGTCATTGTATTTGTTATCTTTTCAGGTTACTAAATAATGAAGGAGCATTATTAGCTTATTCTGGATATGGTGATAAAGATGCATCAGTTGTTTCAGCCATAGCAAGTAATATCTGGATTGCTTATACTAAAGCTGGCACACAAGGATTGGGAGACCCAAATCTGAATTGTATTTTAACCGAGTGTAGTGTAAGTAGAATTAAAGGTCATTTGATGCCTCATTCTGCTTCACCTGAGATAAGGATATCAGCTTATCAAAAGTTAAAATGAAATTTGTTATTTCACTCAAAGCTACTATCGCAATCGGGTCAAATGTTTTGTAACACTTTCTTTAAGATCTAGAACCACACAATCTCTTAAAGAAAGGACATTTGTGTTCTTATTTCTGTCTTAAGGTCAAAAGAAAGTTGGAATTTTGTTCTGGTTTTGTAAGGAGGGTGGTCTTTAGCACTGATATTAGGTTATTCTCCTTCATTTATTTATCTCTTTCTTTGAACTTAAAATATATATTCAGAGGTAATGATCATAATCATCTTCTTTTCAGGAAGGTAAACTTGGTATAACTAAAGTTGCTAATTTATTGTTGTGCATGTGTACAAAAGAAAGTGTTGGATATGGAATGCTAAAAGCTAAGGTAAAAGTTCATTAAAATATAATGGATTCTTTCTCCAAAGTTGATAGTAAAGTGCTGTTTATTAGTATTGGAAATGGTTATTTTAAAGGAAAACTATAGACCACATCAAATGAACAAAGACAATCAAATAATGGTGTAGATCCATACATCATTTCAATTATTAAAAGCAACCTCCACTCAGCATTTGAAATCCATATTTTAATAGAAAATTGTTGCCGCAAATTTCCTTTATGTATTTCAGCTTGCAGCATTGGCAGAATATTTACAAGATCCTTTGTCTCAAGTAGCATCATCCTGATAAACACCATAAATAGACCTTTAAATGGTGCTGATTTATATATTTCTAATGACTTAGTTAATATTGTTCATTTAAGAGATGTTTACTATAGGTGGGAATATTCAATTATTAAAATCTATTTTCTATTTTTGACAACTTTTTTTTTTAAGTTGTCCTATTTTTACCCCAAGAAGTTACTATTGTCTTTCCTAGACTAATGACTTTATGGTTGCAAAGTATTGTCTAACTGAACAGTATTGGTTATAATAATTTTGGTCACCTTGAAACAATATAAATATAAATACCCCAATCTGAAGAAAAAAATAAAGGTTGAGATATATTGTTTTATTTATTTTGTACACACATTCTAGATCAGGCTATCACCATTTAATTAAATTCTTCAGAGATAATGTTTCCATAATTTAACATAGGCTTCATCGCCTTCATGTATGGTTGGAAAATTGTAAACACATTATATTGATTGTTTGTAAATAAACTTTGTTATTATAAACTTGATTTTTATCTTAATAACTTTAGTATTGGCAACATCCACACCAAATCAACAAAAAGTTTTATCAACCAGGCATACCAGAATGAATTGCTTACACAGGGAAACACAGTATTCAAAACTCTGAAGGAGCATGTTGCATAGCGAGGGGGAAGCATTGGCTTGAGAATTTTCAGAATTGTGCCTTCAAGATAAAAATTGAACCAGTTTCCAAAACAAGGGTAAAAACTCATACAATATTTTTGATTAGGTCCATTGTTGGGTGATTACAAATGTACTAAAATCATAACTGGACAGTTAAGGTTTTCGACTAGAAAAAAAGCCAAATCAACAGTTCTAGCTAAAAAGAATATGTTCCACAACAAAATGAAATGAAATGAATGGAGTTTTACGTCCTACTTTCTGCACCTATATGGGCTAATTGAGGACGGGCATACGCCATGCAGTGTGCAATGAGGGAAATTTTGCCAGGACAGCGGCATTAGCCTGCTCTTATTTTCGATTTCCAACTGTCGAGGGATCTTTAACGTGCACAGCCAATAGCACACGGGGCCTCGGTTTATTGTCCAATCCGAACGACTAGACGCTTTTCCATGTCAGCCCCTCCGACCTGCATCACTGACAGGGGGAAACCGGGTTGAAAAATCCGAAGGTATCATCTCGACCCATGCCGGGATTGAACCCTGGACCTACAGGTTAGCGAGCAAGCGTCTAACTCACTGAGCCACCGCGGCTCCCTGTTCCACAACAAAGAAATAATCAATATAGAGCTTAATAAACTTCTACTTCGTACTCTTTTCACACTAGCTACTTATTACTTTGATCCTTTCTTAATATATGATAAGGATGTTCAGGTTTTTCTAAATCAGTCCTATGTAACCAGCCTTTATAATATTTCATAAAGTTTTCAAAACCTTTCTGTAAACCTTGTAAATTTGGATCTTTTTCACCATTTAAACTTTTATTTTCCTACAAAGTAAAAAAACATTTCTTCAAAATCATTCAATACATTGCATATATTCTCCATCGTGTAGGTATATGGAATTGAAATGGAATTTTGCTTCCTCCATTTCAGCAATGAGCACAATAAAGGATTCAAAAGAGGAATACCTTTTTATGCTGATTGTATGTGCTGGATAGCTTTAGAATAACAAGTGCTATAAGATTTTCTCCCATTAGGAACATTAAAAAAGATTTTTAGCAATAGTTAAACTTTGTATAATGAGCTATATTAGTACATTTTCAAAAATATTTTTCACTTTTTTTTCAGTGCAATCACAATTATTAAGTACATGATGGTATTGATACTGCATGTTGTATTTAAGCAATAAACTGTTACCCTATGGCGTGTATGGTCGTATATATAACGTTTTGAAAACATGGGATTTTTATTGGATTCAATTTAAGGTCATCAGATTTTCCGAGAACTATTTCTTTATAAAAGATTACACCGTCATTTTGTTAGAAGTAAAATGACGTCAAGTTAGGTCACGTGGCTAGCAGTGACATTTATTGCGATATAACCGCCATACGAATTAACATTAGGTCAATGGGAAAACATCTTAGCAAATGTAAATATCTACATATATTGTATAACAGTACAAACATCATACAAGACAAGTTCTGCCTGTCAAAAATGACTTTGGTCTACTTACCATTTTGACAATATGTTTTGATCCTTTCTCAATATGTTGTTCAATCTTTACAAGTAATGCTTGATCTGGCTTTATGTCTAATTCCTCCATTTTGATCAACAACTGAGTTTTATAATGAAAATTCAATCCACTGGATCTGACTAGATTAAAAAACACGTCCCGTGTTGGCTGACTGTCTAGTTCCTGAAAGTTGAAATTTTTTTTGAAGATTTTCATTTAACATCCTACTATTCTGTGTACAAACATCAGGTAGTGAGCAATGAGGGAAATGTTGCCAAGAAATCAGTTTATTTCTGCACTTGTTTGATGTTTGAGACAGAGAAATAGCAATGAAGACAATTTTGTCAAGACGGCACAACTAGCCTACTCTTTTTTCTGATTACCAATGGTGACTGGGTATTTACCATACACAGAATGCAGTATACAAGGCTTTAGTTCTTTTACATCAGAGCTATTAAGCATATTTTACATGTGAGCCCCTCCAACCTGCATCACTAACCAGGTGGAAAACTCCTAAGATATCTTCACCCACGCAGGGATTGAACCCAGGACCTGCAGCTATTGAGAGTTAAATACCTCTATATCCTTTAACAATTGTAAACCATCATTCATCTGATAACATGTTAAGGCTAAATTTGTAAAAGTATCCATATTAGGCTGTAGATAATTATCTGTTATAAGATGCAGTACTGCCTGAAATATAAATGGATTTTAACAGAGAACATTTTTTGATATTAAATTTAATGGAACTGTTCAGCATTTTCAAGGGTAGATTTGGGTCTTGAATATTTAAAGAGTTTCAGAAATGCATAAATTTACATCTCACTTAAGATCTGTCTTCCGATTTCTGTATTTCTTTGTGTTCTTGACTTTCGCCTTCACTATGCGAAAAAAAATCTGGTGATTTTAATCATTGACAAAATGATTGAAATATGCTTCCTTACAAGGGGTTAATAAAGGGTTCCAGGGGCTAATACACTGACAGTTAGTTCTGCTGTTGAAGAATAGTTATTCATAGCTTGGACATTAGCTGAATGGATGCAGGAAGACAAGTAATTTTGGATTTGTTTTGTGTTGGGGTGACCCTTTGAAAATGTTAAGAATAATTTGGGGTAAATGATCAAAAAAGTTTGTGAATCCAGGCACCAAAGAGATTCCACCCACCTTTGCATTATCATTGTCATGACGCAGTGCTCTTCTTCTTATCAAACTGTTACAAAATTCTTGGTCAGGCCTTACATTATGCTCTTTCATGATTTTTAACAACTTATCTTCTGCTTCTATTGTGTGTTCACTACAATCTAACAGCAGTGAAAATATTCTGATGTCTGCCTCAACTTGATTACTTTTCATATGCTTCAGTACTGTGTCTGCTCCTCCAAACAGGGCCAACTTGTTTTCTTGTATTGTGAAATCAATTGTCGAAAGCAATTCACCTATGTCTGTATGTCTTTCAATTAATAAATTTGGCAAATTCTCACTAGGGACTAAAGATTTTTCTTCAGATATGTCTGATAACACAGGGCTTTCTGATTGTTCAATGAAACCATCTGATTTCTCTGCTTCTGGTAGCTTAAAATCAAAATGGCTGTCACGCACAGCTTTAAGCATGAAGTTGTAAACGTCACCAGTTGGTTTGATGCCCATGACTTGCATTTTATGCCATACCTACAAATAAAGTAAAATTAATGCTAGAGATTCTTCTACAATCAATGGAAATAGATCATAGAAACATAATATCATTATATAAAGAAATGTTGCTGAGGTAACATACGCCTATTGAGAGCCCTCAGATCTCAGGGCATTGTTTTTTATTAACAAAAATACATATTGTCTCATCAAAATACATTTACAAGCACAGTATCAACTTATTTTTATAGATTATTTGGATTATAGAGAGAATCTGTTGTATAGTTAAAGGGATTGTAAAGAGGTTTTCTAGCCTTTTTATGTGGACGAAGGACACTTCCAACATCTATTTCGTACATACAAAATATTCATTGGGTGCCCGTGGTTCCTGTTATTCCATAAAAAAAAACAGGAAGTGACGTCACAATCTTGGAAAAAATCGGACTGGATGATCAGGTACAGGGCATTATAAATACATGTTGTCACATTGCTATGACTTATATGATATCGCTGTAACAACATTTATCTAATAACGTCATATCGTTGTAACAACATGTATTTATAATGCCCTGTACCTGATCATCCAGTCCAATTTTTTCCAAGATTGTGACGTCACTTCCTGTTTTTCTTTCTGGAATAACAGGAACCACGGGCACCCAATGAATATTTTGTATGTACGAAATAGATGTTGGAAGTGTCCTTCGTCCACATAAAAAGGCTAGAAAACCTCTTTACAATCCCTTTAAGACACAAGGTAAGGCAAATGATAAATGTAGCCTACTTGAGGTATACTCATGTTAGCCAAGTTCACACATTTCAGTCTATGTTCATTCCAAAAGAAAAAATTCCTATTTTAAACAAAATAGCTCAACTCAGCTCAATTAAAAACCCAAAATCTAGCTTAATGAATTGGGTCAGTGCTTTCTGAGATATTTTTTTTGCATATAAAACCAACTTGAGATTTTCTGTATAAACCTGTTAACAATCCTAAGCCAATCCGTAATATTTAGAACTTCCTGTTTCATTTAAAATCCATCCCATAGTAAACCATAGAGACCAACAACAATTCTCCACTTATCTAGACAACAAGAACTTATTTATACATTTAGTAATGGAAGAATACAGAGCAAAACCACATCCTCAACTTTTATGTGAATATAAAATGAATCAAAAAGTTCACAAGAAGGAGCATACTGGAAAAGGAGAACAAAATTTCATTTGGCATTGTGGTGTTTGTGGACTTGGAGTAAACAAGAAAAGCAAGCTGAGAAAGCACATCAAGGTACACATGACTGACAAACCTCACAAAAGTGATGTTTGTGGAAAGTGGTTTAGCACAGGAAGTTATTTCAAAGTTCACATGAGAACACATAATGGACGAGGACAGAAACATTGGAATTGTGGTGTTTGTGGACTTGGTGTTCACAAGAAAAGCAAACTGAATAATCACATAAAAGAACATATTACCGAAAAACCTAAAGAATGTGATGTTTGTGGAAAGTGGTTTAGCAAAGGAAGTAATTTCAAAGTTCACATGAGAACACATAATGAGCGTGAACTGAAACATTGGCATTGTGGTGTTTGTGGACTAGGTGTAAACAGAGCAAGCAAACTGAGAAATCACATAAAAAAGCATACTTGGACTTATGAATGTGATGTTTGTGAAAAGCGCTTTACCACCGAAAGAAGTCGACAAATTCACATGAGAACACATACTGGACAAAAACCTTACAAATGTGATGTTTGTGAAAAGTGTTTTACCACAGAAGGAAGTCTAAAAATTCACTCGAGAACACATACTGGAGAAAAACCTTACAAGTGTGATGTTTGTGAGTGTTGTTATAGCCAATTCAGTTCTCTTCAGATGCATATGAGAACACATACTGGAGAAAAACCATACAAATGTGATGTTTGTAACTGGTGTACTAATCGTCCAAATTCACTGAAGTTGCACATGAGAAAACATACTGGAGAAAAACCATACAAATGTGATATTTGCGAATGGTCTACCTGTCATTCAAATTCCCTAAAACTGCACATGAGTAAACACACTGGAGAGAAGCCATATGAATGTGGTGTCTGTGACAAGACTTTTATGACATCAGGCCAACTTAAAAATCATATGAGAACACATACTGGAGAAAAACCACACAAGTGTGATGTTTGTGAAAAGTGTTTTCCAATACCATATAAGTTAAAGCTTCATATGAGAACACATACTGGAGAGAAACCTTACCAATGTGATATTTGTGAAAAATGTTTTACAACTATATCATACTATAAAGTTCACATGCGAACACATACTGGAGAGAAACCCTACAAATGTGATGTCTGTGGTAAAACCTTTATTGCATCAAGTCAACTTAAACTTCACATGAGAACACATACTGAAGAAACACCTTTCAGATGTGATGAAACCCCATACAAATGTAATGAAATACCATACAAATGCGACGTTTGTGAAAAAAGTTTCACCAAAGGAAGAGATTTCGACATTCACATGAGAACCCATGATGAAAATAAACCATATAAATGTGATTATTGTGAATGGTGTACTCGTCAGCTGCATTCTCTTAAGTTGCACATGAGAAAACATACTGGAGAAAAACCATACAAATGTGATATTTGTGAATGGAGTTGTTCTCATTCAAATTCCCTAAAATTGCACATGAGTAAACACACTGGAGAGAAGCCATATGAATGTGGTGTTTGTGACAAGACTTTTATTACATCAACTCATCTTAATGTTCACATGAAAACACATACTGGAGAGAAGCCATTCAAATGTGATGTTTGTGAAAAGTGTTTTCCAATATCACATAAGTTAAAGCTTCACATGAGAACACATACTGGAGAGAAACCTTACCCATGTGATTTTTGTAAAAAACGTTTTACAACTGTGACATACCTTAAAGTTCACATGCGAACACATACTGGGGAGATGCCATAAGAGGGGGATGTTTGTGAAGAATTTTTCCAAATTGAATATGATTATGTTTTTTCATAAGAGAAAACATACTGGAGAGAAACCTGACCCATGTGATGTTTGTGAAAAACCTTTTACAACTATAACTGACCATAAAGTTCACTTTAGTCTGAAACTTGCTGACTTTATTCCAAGCTTTTGATAGCTATTTGACAGATATGGCTGGGGGAGAGTCAGATAAACTAAGTCACAAAAATTGGGTTTGTTCCAGTTGTCATTGAAGGCTGCGTGAGCAAGTTGTTGAAAATTCCCAAATTTTGTAGCTTAGTTTAAATCAGTGTCTTTCAACTTTTGGTATATATCCCTTAATATAATTAATTTTTTTACAGTAAGCAATCACTGCCAGAATGTATTATGTAATGTAACCTCCATTCATATCTTTTTATAACCTAAATGTTCCACAGCAAAATGTCAGAATACAGTTGATATAAAGTTAAAAGATAAACATATTTTGTAAAACCAGGAATTGATATTAAAATACAAGTATAAATTTTTTTTCTTTTGATCAGTTTATCCTCTTATTTTTGATTTCCAACTGGCTAGGTATCTATAATTGTACACAGCCTGTCGAATACAGGGGCTCACTGCTCAGTTTATTGTCTGTCCCAAATGCATGTACGCTTCAGACATGGGTGACATCAATATACACTCCACAGGAGAGCATATAAAAAGGACAGCATAATCCTTTTGGGGCATTAAAAAATAAAATGACTAGTCGACTTGTAATCACACGATAACGTGCAAAGAGTAGGTAAAAAGTCAATATACTAAAGAGTAAATGACTTATGTAGCTATGTTTAAGGACTAATCCCATTATTAACCAAATTTTTTTAAAGTAAGTGATAAAAGTCCTTTCTCTATGAGAAACAACACTACTCTGTGAAAATTACACTAACGCTCTGCAACATATCACTGCAATGAATGGCGGCCATATTTGAAGGTTAACGTACAAGGTTAATATTGACATGTCATCTTAAGATTCTGGTGGTTCTTGTCCACTTATAAATTTGTTTTTTGCTTGATAAGGGATTAATCCTGAAATGTAGCTACATATACTTATAGGATATAGGGCTGGGTATCGATTACCAAATTGAGATCGATTATTGAAGGCAGGTTACCGATCAATAATCGATTAATAATCGATATATTTTAATTGGGAAATCTTCTAATCTTCATATGTTCGTGTACGTTTTTGTACCTGAATGTTTGTTATTTATCAATATTAGGTATTGAAGACAAATGAAACTGAAGTAATGTCCAGAATTTTGTATGATTATCATGATAAAATGGGTCGTGACTTCTCTGATAAGTCTGTAGCAGATACTATAAAAAGAAAATTTGACAAAGAATTTTAATCGATTATGAAATTTGATAATCGATAATCGAAATAAATATTTTGTAGCGTCGATAATCGATTATTTCAATTATTAGACCCAGCCCTAATAGGATATCAACTTTTTCCCTACTCCTTATGATATGAATTCTTTTTTCTTAAATACTTTTGGGTGCATTCAAATATATTAACTAACATAATACCTCAAGAGCTAATTTGAATCCATTCTGTTGATCTGTAATACAAACTGACAATAGTGTACTGAAGCAGTCTGATTTTAGTTCAGTTGGATATTTGACACAAATTTCGTCCATTATCTCAAAACAGGTCTTCAAATCACCACATTTACCAAATGCCTTCAAAAAACAAAATTTCCATCAAGAATATATGCAAGTTAATATTTGTATTTAGATAATGGTCTAATGCAGACCTTCTGAATTAATTTTTGTAAAGGGCCTAATTCATTTTATAAAAAAAATATGGGCCAAATAGAGCTTAGCCAGCATAACGAGCAGAGTGGTTTAGCGGAAGGGGTCACCCTTGAGAGGCCATTCTCAAAGTTGAGGGCCTGATTTGAGTTGCAAGGCGCCATTTGGTGAACATACATCCTTAATAGTGTGTTATATATTACCTTCATCATAGCAGTGGAAGTTATATAATTTGGTTCCCATTCTTTTCCTATCATAGTTTGTCTCAGGTTTTCAGCTCTTTGTAAACCGTCTTCTTTCCATGGTGAATTAGCACAAGCATTGAATAAAGCTGAATAAATATGACCATTGGCATAAAAGCCCATTTTCTTCATCTGTAAAATATCAGATCACAAAAAAATGTCTTAAACACAAATAAGATCAATCTAAGTTTAAAATAATCTATTTCCATAGAGTATACAAGGTTATCTAGAAGGCAAATCTAGTTCGGAAGTTGATACAAGTGTTTCTCTTCCTGGAAGCCAGTGCCTCCACTTTCATATCAAGAACTATTATGTCAGTTTACTATTTTTGTGTCTGTTATTTCCAGTTAAGCACTTATTACTTGGACAAGAAATCAAAGAAAAAGAGCCATTGATGAAAAAACAATCATCGCAAAGCATTCAAATTCGCACTTTGAATGATTTTCCTTTTATGAATATATTAACTGGGGCTTCAACAATGTTAGTTTAAATCTGTGGTATTTGAAGAGAATTTGCCAATAATATACATCCACCATAAAGAGCATAACAATTTTTTTTTTATGTTCTAGGAACATTTAGAAATAACATTATGAAAGTTCCAAAATTTACCTTATTATATATTTTAAAAGCTTTATCAGTTAGACGAGCTCTTGCTAGTATATTGATTAAAACAGAAAACGTATAATGATCTGGTTGCACTCGATCTCTTTCTAGCATCCTTTTCTCTAGTACATCTACAGCTTCTTTAATCTACAAAACAGATCATAGAATATACAAAACAAAATGGTCATCCAACCTCTCTTCAATCTCTTTAATTTTGGGAAAATGACCTATAGGGCTGGGTCTAATAATTGAAATAATCGATTATCGACGCTACAAATTATTTATTTCGATCTGCGATTATTAAATTTCATAATTGATTAAAATTCATAGTCAATTTTTTTTTAATATTATCTGCTACACGCTTATCAGAGAAGTCACGACCCATTTTATCATGATAATCATACAAAATTCTGGACATTACTTCAGTTTCATTTGTATTTGATACCTGATATTGATAAATTACAAACATTCAGGTACAAAAACGTACACGAACATATGAAGATTAGAAGATTTCCCAATTAAAATATTTAGATTATTAATTGATTATTGATCGGTAACCTGCCTTAGATAATCGATCTCAATTTGGTAATCGATACCCAGCTCTAATGACCTACAATGTTTATTAAGTTTGATTCAAAATGTCATTAACAATTCTACAGACATATATATCAAATTTTCACTTGAAAATGGAATGTTTTATGTCCTACTTTCTTGCATCTGCTAAAACAGGCAACCAACATACTGTGGGCAATGAGGGAATTTTTCCAACACAGCAGCCTTCTCTTGTTTTGGATTTGCAATAGTCAAGGGAACGTTTCCACTTGGGAAAATAAAAATATATATATGTAGATTGGTTGAAAGAAAATTGATTTTGGTTTTACCTGTCCTTTCTTTGCCAATTTTTTCATTTGTTGAGCATACCAGACAGTCTCATTATTTCTTCCAGTAGCAGACAATCTTCTGTGTGGTTTCACAAAATCTTCATCACTAAAATATCAGACCAAAGTAACCCACAGAAAATAACACATTAAAGAAATACTTCCTCTAAGAATTCAAATTTGCCAAAAGGTTTCTTAAATAATTATCCTACAAATATCCTAAACATATTACAAGATATCCTAAAATGTGTGTTTTCAGAGTCAGAAGAAACAGAACTTTAAATGGGTAATGTCTAGCATTATGTAAATATATTTCAGAAGTACAGTTGGGAAGTACAGCTGGGAACTTCATTTCCAATTAGTTTTGCTTAAAAATATTTCCATAATATACGTTATTGGTTGAACAAATGGTGAACGTAAGCTTATCTCTTTAACTTACTTTTCTTCATCACTTCTTCTGTCATATTTCTTATCATTCAAACTTCCAAAACTTTTCTTCCATTTTCTTCTGACATCTTTGTTGCCATGGTCACCAAATTCATCATAAGTACCGGTATTGTTAATTTGTGGATCAGATTGAGACCTCCTTATAGCTTTCTCTCCAACAAATGTTTCATTTTCAGTATAATTTTCAATGTCTGCTTCTAAATCAGAAGTTGCTCCATCGTCTTCATGCTGTGTTGAAAATCTTGGTCGATCATAACGTACCCATTTGTATGCTCCATCACGCTTGTAATTTCTAGTCCTGTGTCTTAATGCAATTTTATCAGGATCAGATAAAACATCTTGCAAGTCCTCATCACCTTCATAATCTTCCTCAAATTCTGAATCAGCCAGAGAATCTTCCATAGATTTTGATTTCTTACGGTATTTATCTCTTTTGTGTGAATAATCCACATCCCTATCATTTCTTGTTTCGAATGATCTCCAGTTTCGTTCAGGTTTTTCATAAAAAGTCTTGCCACTTAATTCTTCATCAGTAAATTTCATCTGGACATCAGCATGAGAAAATAATTTATTGACTATTGAATTACTATTGATACCATGTCTTCTTCTTTGATCTTTTTGATCATTGCTTTTCATCCATCTTTGGTTGTAATTTTTGTCAAATCCACCTTCTCTATCTTCATAATTTCTGTCAAATCTGCCTTCTCTATGATTGTGATTTCTGTCAAATCTACTTTCTCTACCACCATACTTTCTATCAAATCTGTCTTCTCTGTGTTCATAGTTTCTGTCAAATCTGCCTTCATTTCTGTCAAATCTGCTACCGTACCTTTTATCAAATCTACTTTCTCTATGTTCATAACTTCTGTCAAATCTATCTTGATTTCTGTCAAATCTACCATCTCTATGTTCATAACTTCTGTCAAATCTACCTTCTCTATCTTCATAATTTCTGTCAAATCTACCATCATTTTTGTCAAATCTACCATCTCTATGTTCATAACTTCTGTCAAATCTACCTTCATTTCTGTTAAATCTGCCTTGTTTATGATCATGATTACTGTCAAATCTACCTTCTCTATGTTCATAACCTCTATCAAATCTGCCATCATTTCTGTCAAATCTACCTTCTCTATCTTCATAATTTCTGTCAAATCTGCCTTCATTTCTGTCAAATCTACCATCTCTATGATCATGATTTCTGTCAAATCTACTTTCTCTGCCACCATACTTTCTACCAATTCTATCTTCTCTATGTTCATAACTTCTGTCAAATCTACCTTGATTTCTGTCAAATCTATCTTCTCTATGATCATGATATCTGTTAAATCTATTCTCATTTCTGTCAAATCTATTCCCTTTACCTCCATAATTTCTGTCATATCTACCCTCTCTCTCTTCGGAGCTTTTGTCAAATTGATTTTGATTTCTTATATGTGCCTTATGTTCAAAGAGACCTCCATTATCAACTGGAAAGTTAGACATTTCTTCCAAATGATCATTTTCATCATTTTGATTGCTTTCAAATGCTTTTCTGGAATTTCTGCGATTTTCAATAAAGGATGGATTTCTGTATTGACAATTTCTTTCGTAAGTCTCTTGTGGGGTGGATCTGTTTTTTACATACTGTTTTTTTAATACTAAATCTTGGCCTTCGGAATTTCCCTGATCTGAGGAATCAGAATACTGAGCTCTGGCAATATTAAACTGATGATTGAATTGGCATTGTCTGAAAATTCTATGACTTTTAATGTATGGCAGCAACTGCAATCCTTGTTTCAAAGCTCTTAAATAAACTGCTAAGTTCAGGTGTGCCATGATTTTCTGAAAAGACAAATTGTTTAATTTCTTAATCTCTTAACTTTCATTCTTATTTGATCAATTTGACCACAAATCTTAAAAGCAAGCGAAGCAAATAAATGTAGGGGGCCCGTCTGAGTCAGGTTTTGGTCCAGGTGGCAAATGTTTATGCCTGCAGCCGGCTCAATTTTACCGACGGATATCAATAATGGGGAGCATTTTAATATTTTGATTGTAGTCTGTAGGCTTACACCAACAAGAGTTATCTCCCATCACACTAAGTCTCTATCACAAAATACTAATAAGTTCCGAACTTAGGGGGGGGGGGGAGAAAACATGTTTAATAGATTTTACCTATTGTTTTTTGTTAGCTTAAGACACCAAATTAAGCTGTTACTTTAAATCTGCTGAGCTTAATTCCCCACTTAATACAGTGAAATTCACACGCTCACTTCGTCCATGTCGGCTGCGTAAAATTTCGTACTTGTTTAACCGGATTTCTAAAACAAAACGAAATAATTTGTACGCAGTCAATTCAGATTTTCATCATTTTCAGGTCCAGGAGCACCGGAAGAACGACGGCAGGTTGCGAAGGGGCGAATGGCTAATATGTTCCCTTTTCATTTGTATTCCAGCAAAATTTGTTGTTTCCTTACCTCCTATATTATTATATAAATTCCCGAAATGTACGAATGATTTGCGTTCTAGGGCCTACGTCTGTAGTGACCCAAGAGGCTCCAAATAATAAAAAATCTAGGAGGGAGAGGGGGGGGGGCGCCGTCACAGATAGTTCCCTTTATAAAAAAAACTTAATAGACCCCTCATATACAATCCCTCATCAAGATTCGATCGAGCGCTGTCAACTAGAACTTGTGGGGGAAAGGCCGCAGATTGAAATCAGCCATAATTTGGAACTTTAAGGTGAAAGTTTTCAACGAGAAATATGTTTGAAAAGGCCAACAAAGATATAAGCCCAGCTTTTCTAGATTTTTTTTGAAGGAGGATCCCCGAAACCTTTTTAAAGATAGACAACGGCAAAGATTGAAATCAGCCATAGCCTAATTTGGAACATTAAGGTGAAAGTCGTCAACGAGAAATAGGCCTATGTTTGAAAAGGCCAACAAAGATATAAGCCCAGCTTTTCTAGTATTTTTTGAAGGAGGATCCCCGAAACCTTTTTAAAGATAGACAACCGCAAAAGCGCTTTTCTATTACGCTGGCACCCGGTGCCATATATTCTTTCTCAATCCCTCAACGTAGTGCATGTTATGTTCACAAGTGCTTTCTGCAAACCTTTAAACACCCATTAAATTTTGCTATGCTTGCCCAGGTAGATAGAGAAAGAATTAGGCTACGCTTGGTAGAAGTTTCAATGATATGTTTTTTTTTGTTTGTATAAAAATAAAGTGAAACAATTCCGGACAAGATCGGATAAAAACTGTGGACAGACGGACAGGTCCACATGATAATAGCGTATAAAAATAAGCCCTGTACCATTTATTTGCCTATGGGGGAAGAATCTCCAAGACCCTCCTGATGACTAAAGCGAGAACAAACTAGAAATAATGTACGGAATAATCTCCATTACAAGTAAATTAAACAAGATTTTCAAAGAAGGCCTGAGGTCTATTCAAAGTTACCCGAAAAGACAAATTCAGTTTTAAAAATTTCGAGTTCCCCAACCGGCCAACCCTCTTCAAATGTAATTGGCGAGATTCGTGCTAAGAAGACATAGTAACTTATATGCAAAAATCAAATTTTTACCAAATATATCGTATAATTGAGTACAGTACGCAGTTTCTACTGTATAATTGCGATCTACTGTATAATTGCGATTTACTGTATAATTGAGTACAGTACGCAGTTTCTACTGTATAATTGCGAGTACAGTACGCAGTTTCTACTGTATAGTATAATTGCGAGTACAGTACGCAGTTTCTACTGTATAGTATAATTGCGAGTACAGTACGCAGTTACTGCTAATAATGATCATAGCCATTACTTTTTACTTCTGTCTTGCAGAAAAAAAATATTGAAATTTGACCACAAATTAATGTGCATAACTTTTCTGATACATCTAGCTAACTCTTAAAGCTGTTGAAAAGAATGTCTTTAAAATCTCCAATTCAATAGACATTTTATTTACTATATCATCGTAAACATACAAATTTCTTAGACAAGTTCTACAAGACTTTAAGAGACATTTTACAGTTTCAGATACTGTTGAAAAGCTATTTGTGCTTTGATGACAAAAATTACTATAGATAAAGAAGCTTTCATGCAAAGTATTTTGATTTAAGTGTGTAGCCTACAATCATTTTTATGCCAACACCAATTGAAAGTTAAGATCTGAATAAAGGTTGGTTTATAGTTGTGGTGATGTGAATATTCTTTGATGGTGAAATAATGAAAATTTGATTTGGTGTCTGTAATAATATGTAAACGCAATCTCACGAAATAAGTTTTTATTGGAAATTGTAACAAAACATATAATCAGTTGTGTAATCAAAACTGCTGTGCTCCATTGGCTCACTGCTACCCACCACTAAAATTGCTCTGGCTACAACCCTGCAACACCCAGAATATTTTAAGCCCCATCACTAATTATGAATTGTTGACCTTGACACTTCAGGCACAATCACTTATTATGAATGGTTGAAAATTTAGCTTCTTAATCAATTAGCTTCCTGACAATGCACCTTGACACTTCAAGCACTATCACTAATTATGAATGGTTGAAAATTTAGCTTCTAAATCAATTAGCTTCCTGACAATGCACCTTGACACTTCAGGCACAATCACTTATTATGAATGGTTGAAAATTTAGCTTCTAAATCAATTAGCTTCCTGACAATGCACCTTGACACTTCAGGCACAATCACTAATTATGAATGGTTGAAAATTTAGCTTCTTAAACAATTAGCTTCCTGACAATGCACCTTGACACTTCAGGCACTATCACTAATTATGAATGGTTGAAAATTTAGCTTCTTAATCAATTAGCTTCCTGACAATGCACCTTGACACTTCAGGCACAATCTCTAATTATGAATGGTTGAAAATTTAGCTTCTAAATCAATTAGCTTCCTGGCAATGCACCTTAACACTTCAGGCACTATCACTTATTATGAATGGTTGAACATTTAGCTTCTTAATCAATTAGCTTCCTGACAATGCACCTTGACACTTCAGGTACAATCACTAATTATGAATAGTTGAAAATTTAGCTTCTAAATCAATTAGCTTCCTGACAATGCACCTTGACACCTTGATTAGCTTCATATTGGTAGAGTAAAAACCCTTGATATTTCAAGCCAGATCACTAATTTTGAAGGTTTTTTTTTAATATTTAGCTTCTAAATCAATTAGCTTCATCTTGGTAGAGCAAAAACTCTTCTTACTTTCAAGCCTTATAACTAATTTTGAATGTTTCATAATTAAGCTTGTATTTGAATTAGCTTCATCTTCTTAAACAGTCATTCATTTTCAACTGTCCTATGTGACGTCCATGCTATGCACAAGGTGGATTCATTTGATTCAATTTTCAAGAATATCAGCAAACACCTTAAAAATTAGGTTCATTTCCTTTAATAATCAAGGTGATCTACCAACAAAAATTAAAAATGTGGGAAAATAAAACGGCAGATCTTAGAAATTGAGACTAGGACTTCAGATATCAGATTTTATTTTGGAAAAGTATTAAATAATAACTAAATTATATTTTAAATTTTGTTCAACCTTATCCCTTACATCTATGAAAAATCACACTTTTGATGAGGAATGGCACTCTTAATACTATAATAAGATTAGTTGCATATACTACTGTCGTTGCACTCAAAATGGAAAATCAAATTTTATTCTTGTCAATTTGAATAATGAAAGTTAACGGCATAGATTATTGTTTTGGAATTTGTTTTTACGGAGAGTATGTTTCAGCCAAAATGAAATATTTTTTCGGTTGAAATATTTCGGAAGAAGTGTATTTCTATTATATAAAGTTACAAACAAATTGTATTGTACGTGTAAATTAAATTAAATTAAAAAGTGGAACAACAAGCAGATATAGCTGTATAATCCAACAGCTATTTAACGTAAACACTTGCATGCTGACTTATAAAATTCCATTAACCAACAAATGTGCAATATGACAGTCAGTAGTAAGTGAAAC
Organism: Lottia scabra; assembly: GCA_029955415.1. Lineage (NCBI taxonomy): Eukaryota > Metazoa > Mollusca > Gastropoda > Lottiidae > Lottia > Lottia scabra. The sequence continues at coordinate 3,002,860 of JARJEI010000027.1, read as the reverse complement.
CAGAAACCATTTTAACATTTCTATAATTGTGATTATATAAACAAAGATAATACAAAGATTCACAGCAGTGCAATTTTAGTTCTAATTCATAATAGTATTTCAAAACTCATAAATACATGTTAAACATAATGTGTAGAATATAATGAAACAACATTAAAAGACAAACAAAAGAAAATGAAGCTAAAAACAAAAAAAGAGGCAGGATCAATGATGATATTGAAAGTCTATGAACGTTTTTCTGAAAATTGTAGGATATGAAAGTGGATGAGCAAAGTTTTATAGTCCTCATTTTCTGTATTTGCGCAGATGAAGACATGCAATGCTCAATTACAGCAATTTTGCAAAGCCATGAACAGTACATGTATAAATAATCCATTTGACTATCTTGGTAAACAGGAGAGCTCACTCCTGTCATGGACATGAAAATGCTCAAATCGTGCAATTTTCAAGTATACTAAGAAAAATTTGTAACCTGTATAGAAAAGCACATTTTGATCAAAACTCTCAAGAGTATTACAATACTGAAAAAAAAAATCCCTTTTTGATATAATGATATGCGCATAATTAATAAGAATAACAATATCAGTAATATGTTCAATAATAATACCGGTTAATAACTGAGCACGATCAGGCTAATTAAAGCTGCCATTAAAAGGCTTAACATATAAAAAATCATTAAATCATAAGATATAATTTTTAGCACTACAGTAAAACTCAAAAGGAAGGTCTAGTTTCACAAAAAAATCTTTTGTACCTTCTGCATTTTAGAAAGCACATTTATTATATAAAGTATCATTAAAGATGGGTTGCCTTATTTTTTAGTGTTTAATTAATTCAGCAAAACATTTGATAATCTGTGTTTCTATGAATTTGTTTTATCAAATAATCATATTCTTATTGTATATAACTTTGAGTTTTTACCAATCGATTTTTCTTCATTAGCCACGCTGTCAGTAAATCTCTCCTTAAACTTGTATTTTCCAAGTCATCATCATTTTCAGAAATAAAAAAAAAGGAAACCCATCTTTAATTTAATACAACTATATTTCGGTATATCCAGAAGTTACTCAATACTGATAGAATAACTAGTATTCAGTCACTATCTAGTTATATTGGCATTATATATATATTATATCATATTAATGCAACTTAAGATACCTATGCAGAAAGAAACTGATATCAACTAATTTGCATTTAGAATAAGAGCTATAATAATGATCATGGCAAGCAAATGAATTAATAAGAAACAATTAACAAGCAACAAAAACACAACAAGAAATAAACAATGCACCAGATGTATAACAATGTAAATACATGTAATGCTATAAATTCAGACTAAAATGAGAAAAAACCTGAACAACTGCATCAGAATCACAGTCAGCCATTTTGTAGCTCCTCTTGAACATGTCTGGCAATAAAACAGAAAAAATCCACTTCTTTATTCCGACTTAATGTATTGTCTCAAAAAACCAAAAAAAATCACATAAAAACATCTTGACATATTCCATAGAAATGCTAAAATTGGGATTGCATGGTTAAAATATATTTACATTAAAAGAACGAAACCTGAAAATCAGGTTAACCTAAACTTAACCTTCAACATTCAAAATATGAGTTAAAATATTGTCTGACTAAAATCAGAAATAGGACTAAAATCAGAAATAAACAGAAAAATGTTTTTAACAAATTGTTCCCAATAAGTGAGATTGTTTCTAGCCCTAAATTTAACTTTTCAATTTTTAATATCAAATCCAACAGTTCTGATGATGTTAATGTAAATTTATGCTTTATTGATTAAAAGAAAATTTTGTTATCTTTTAATGAAAGAAAATTTTGTTATCTTTAAATTAAAGTAAATTTTGTTATCTTTAAATTTAAGTAAATACATTTTCTTTAAAGCTAAATTTGTTATGGATGCATTAGAGAGATACATTTTGTTATCTTTGCATGGGAATTGTTTTTGTTATCTTGAATGAATTGAAAGTAAATATTGTTATCTTTGAATGGAGATACATTTTTGTTATCTTTAAATGGACATAATTTTTGTGTTATCTTTGAATAGAGATACAGTACAACCAACCAAATACATTTTTAAGTTTGCAATTCACACTTTGCCACTCTTATTTGCATACATGTTGTAAAATATAGAATTATTACTATATGTCAATGCATTTACAAAATCAACAGAACAGATCAAAAAGGTACACATATAATGTACCAATTCAATGTTGAAGTTTTTTTTTCTTGCATTCTTGAAAGATCTAGTATCTTATAACATAAATTAATAAAAACAAATCAGTGGTCTTTCGCATCATAAGTCTCTCTGAATCACTCCTTCCAATCTTCCAATGAAATGAAATCCCTGCCTTCTACTGGATTATCTTATGAATCTGTTCACAATGGAGCATTAACTATACCTCCTGGTCCAGCTAAACTGGTCTTACCACACAGATCTAGATCTATTTGTCTAGCTGCTTGTCTACCCTCGGATATGGCCCACACAACTAATGATTGGCCCCTTCTGCAATCTGAAAACAATGAAGAGGTTAATACATCACACATAATTCAAGATACATATTGATACATCTAAGATTTGAACGACATATAGAAGCGAGGAGCACATATAACAAAACACAAGACAATATTATGGAATATAACACACTTCTTTAATACGGATAAGCACATAACGTTTCAACACAATATACACGTGTCGTCATCAAATGTAATATTGATACATCGTTAAAGGGATTGTAAAGTTTTTTATAAAACTTTGTATGTGTATCGGGGACATTGATATTATCATTCCCCATTTCATTCTGAAGTCTCTTGTTTTTTGCAATTCAACTAAAAACTAAAACTAACACATTTTATGACGTCACTGACAGTGATCTACCTGAAGCTACTATTGATATCTATGCAGATCACTGTCAGTGACGTCATAAAACTGCGTTAGTTTGAGTGGAATTGCAAGAACCACAGATGTCGAAATGAAAATTGGAATAGCGCTAATTGATGCATACAACGTTTAGAAAATCAGTTCAAAATCCCTTTAAAGAGATATGGTCATCTAACAATTTGAATCCCTTTTGATAAATAAACCGAGGCCCTGTTTGCTTGTTTAAGATCCCTCGACAATTAGAAATCCAAATAAGAGTAGGCTAATGCCCAGTCCTGACAATATGAATGATGAATTTAAGATATCTTTAAGACTATTTTACTTACCTCCAGCAGCATAAACTTTTGGAACACTGGTAGCATATTTGTGTTTGGGTGTTTGGAGATTACCACGTGGATCTAGATCTATAGATAACTCTTCTACAATCTTACGTTCTGGTCCCAGGAAACCCATGGCTAATAAAATCATATCACATTTGTATGTCTTCTCTGAACCGGGTACATCAGACATCTGCCATCTTCCAGCATCATCTTTCTTCCACTCTACTAATCCTGTTTTTACACCACACACATTACCCTTACCATCATCTAAAAATTCCTGGGAACAAAATACCAAGTGTTAAAACATTGTGCTTTAGTGCTCAAACAATTGCCTGATATTTACTGTTGAAATATCCTTAGCTATTTTTGTGTTTTGAAGAAATTTATGAAATATACTAATAGCCTAAGTTTTGAAAGAAATACTGCCAACGAAAAATCAGCAAAATTCCAATTGAATTTTTTCTTGTAGCTTTAAAAAATTACTACTTTAAAATCTAATACGAACATTATGGTAGTCTTTTTTTTTATCCTTTGGGCTAATTTAGTAAACACCAAATAGTTTTGTGTGCAAGAATGCATGCAGTGAGTTACTTTTCATCAACAGTGAATGTCTTTCCAGAACATTGTAATTATTAAGTGATCAAATTCATTTGAAACAATTTTATGTTGCTTGATAGTGTCAACGAATCTGTGTTCGATACCTCTCATGACCAGGGCTTGCCAGGCAAGGTAACATACGCCCACTGGCAGATGTCAGAAATGATCATATTTTAATTAACGATAATACAAATTTCTTTATATCTAAAGAATAAAAAGTCAAGAGTAATAACTCAAAAACTGTTCATCGAAAATGCCTCATGTTAGAACTTGACTGAGATCTTCCAGTGATCACACCAAGTTTCATCAGAATCAGTTTAACTTCTATGGTGCTCACAAAACTATTTTTGACGCGTTTTTGCAAAGTCAAGGGCAATAACTCAAAAATTATTCATCCAAAATTCGTCAAATTTGAACCGAGATCTTATCAATCTCAAAGATCATACCAAGTTTCATTAAAATCAGATGAAAACTGTAGTCTCTAGACTATTCACAAACTATATTTGACGCGTTTTTACTAAGTCAAGGGCAATAACTCAAAAACCGTTCATAGAAAATACGTCAAATTTGAACTTGACTGAGATCTTATCAATCTCAAGGGCCATACCAAAATTCATCAAAATCAGATAAAAACGGTTGTCTCTAGAGTGCTCACAAACTAACTTGACGCATTTTATCAAAGTCAAGGGCAATAACTCAAAAACTCATCCAAAATAGGTCAAATTCGAACTTGATCGAGATCTTATCAATCTGAAGGAGCATACCAAGTTTCATTAAAATCAGATGAATACTGTAATCTCTAGAGTGCTCACGAACTAAATTTGACGCATTTTTCCCAAGTCAAGGGCAATAACTCAAAAACCGTTCATCCAAAATATGTCAAATTCGAACTTGATCAAGATCTTATCAATCTGAAGGAGCATACCGAGTTTCATTAAAATCAGATAAAAACTGTAGTCTCTAGAGTGCTCACGAACTAAATTTGACGCATTTTTCCAAAGTCAAGGGCAATAACTCAAAAAACCTTCATCGAAAATACGTCGAATTCGAACTTGACCGAGATCTTATCAATCTGAAGCAGCATACCAAGTTTCATTAAAATCAGATGAAAACTGTAGTCTCTAGAGTGCTCACGAACTAAATTTGACGCGTTTTTACAAAGTCAAGGGCAATAACTCAAAAACCGTTCATCCAAAATATGTCAAATTCGAACTTGATCGAGATCTTATCAATCTGAAGGAGCATACCGAGTTTCATTAAGATAGCTTGCCAGGCAAGGTAATATACGCCCACTGGCAGCTTTGTTTGAAAAAGAACATTTGGCAAAAAATAGCAACCATCAAATATTCAACCTGTAGTCATAGGCCTACATTTCATTCAGAACTTAAATTAAGTGTTGTCCAAACATTTTTTTCTCGATTTCATCAAGGGTTAAGCATTCATCAAGTTTAGTCAAAATCCGTCTCTGTTTATGAACTTTTAAAAACTAAAACCTATTTTGAACAAGAAGGGCAATAAGTTTCGATAGGGTTTATCGTGTGATAATAAACTATTTCAATAGGTTTCATTAAAATCTAATAGAAAAAGAATTGTGCCATCTGGAGTATTTACAAACTAAAAATCAACGTGTTTTAAAGAACAAGGGCAATAATTTATATTAAATCTTTTCAATAGGGTTCATCCTTGGGTGATAATAAACAATTTCAGTAAGTTTCGTCAAATTCTGTAAAGAATTGTGACTTGCATAGTGTTAACAAGCTAAAAATTGAGCGCGTTTTACAGAACAAGGGCAATAATTCATATTAAATATTTTTCGATTCTTTTGATTTTCAATAGGGTTCATCCTTGGGTGATAATAAACAATTTCAGCAAGTTTCATCAAAATCAGTAAAGAATTGTGACTTGTAGAGTGTTAACGAGCTAAAAATCAAACGCATTTTTAAGAACAAGGGCAATAATTCATGTTAAATATTTTTTGATTCTTTGGATTTTTGATAGGGTTCATCCTTTGGTGATAATAAACAATTTCAGCAAGTTTCATCAAAATCAGTAAAGAATTGTGACTTGTAGAGTGTTAACGAGCTAAAAATCGAACGCTTTTTAAAGAACAAGGGCAATAATTCATATCAAATATTTTTCGATTCTTTTGATTTTCGATAGGGTTCATCCTTGAGAGATGATAAACAATTTCAGCAAGTTTCATCAAAATCCGTAAAGAATTGTGATTTGTAGAGTGTTAACAAGCTAAAAATCGAACGCGCTTCAAAGAACAAGGGCAATAATTCATATTAAATATTTTTCGATCTTTTCGATTTTCAATAGGGTTCATCCTTGTGTGATAATAAACAATTTCAGCAAGTTTCGTCAAAATCCATAAAGAATTGTGACCTGTAGAGTGTGAACAAGCTCAAAATCGAACGCGTTTTAAAGAACAAGGGCAATAATTCATATCAAATATTTTGCGATTCTTTTGATTTTCAATAGGGTTCATCCTTGGGTGATAATAAACAATTTCAGCAAGTTTCGTTAAAATCCGTAAAGAATTGTGACCTGTAGAGTGTTAACGAGCAATTGTGGACGGACGGACGGACGGCATGACGGACCGACGGACATGGGTGACGGCAATATACGCTCCACATTTCATGTGGGCGTATAAAAATCAGATGAAAACTGTAGTCTCTAGAGTGCTCACGAACTAAATTTGACGCATTTTTCCAAAGTCAAGGGTAATAACTCAAAAAACGTTCATCGAAATTACGTCAAATTCAAACTTGACCGAGATCTTATCAATCTGAAGCAGCATACCAAGTTTCATTAAAATCAGATGAAAACTGTAGTCTCTAGAGTGCTCACGAACTAAATTTGACGCGTTTTTACAAAGTCAAGGGCAATAACTCAAAGATAGCTTGCCAGGCAAGGTAATATACGCCCACTGGAAGCTTTGTTTGAAAAAGAACATTTGGCAGAAAACAGCAACCATCAAATATTCAACCTGTAGTCATAGGCCTACATTTCGTTCAGAACTTAAATTAAGTGTCGGCCAAACATTTTTTTTCTCAATTTCATCAAGGCTTCGGCATTCATCCAGTTTAGTCAAAATCCTTCTCTATTTGAGCTAAAAACTAAAACCTTTTTTGAACAAGAAGGGCAATATATTTTGATTTTTGATAGGTCAGGGTTTATTGTTTGATAATAAACTATTTCAATCGGTTTCATTAAAATCTAATCAAAAAAGAATTGTGCCTTCTAGAGCACTTACGACCTAAAAATCAACGCGTTTTAAAGAACAAGAGCAATAATTCATATTAAATAATTTTCGATTCTTTTGATTTTCAATAGGGTTCATCCTTGGGTCATAATAAGCAATTTCAGTAAGTTTCATCAAAATTCGTAAAGAATTATGACCTGTAGAGTGACAACAAGCTAAACATCAAACGCGTTTTGAAGAACACAGGCAATAATTCATATTAAATATTTTTTGATTTTCAATAAAGTTTATCCTTGGGTGATAATAAACAATTTTAGTAAGTTTCGCCAAAATCTGTCAAGAACTGTGACTTGTAGAGTGTTAACAAGCTAAAGATCGAGTGCGTTTTAAAGAACAAGGGCAATAATTCATATTAAATATCTTTTGATTCTTTTGATATTCAATAGGGTTCATCCTTGGGTGATAATTAACAATTTCAGTAAGTTTCGTCAAAATCCGTAAAGAATTGTGACTTGTAGAGTGTTAACAAGCTAAAAATCGAACGCGTTTTAAAGAACAAGGGCAATAATTCATGTTAAATATTTTTCGATTCTTTTGATTTTCAATAGGATTCATCCTTGGGTGATAATAAACAATTTCAGTCAGTTTTGTCAAAATCCGTAAAGAATTACGACTTGTAGTGTTAACAAGGTAAAAATCGAGCGCGTTTTGAAGAACAAGGGCAATAATTCATATTAAATATTTTTCGTTTCTTTTGATTTTCAATAGGGTTCATCCTTGGGTGAAAATAAACAATTTTTAGCCAGTTTTGTCAAAATCCATAAAGAATTGTGACTTGTAGAGTGTTAACAAGCTAAAAATCGAACGCGTTTTAAAGAACAAGGGCAATAATTCATGTTAAATATTTTTCGATTCTTTTGATTTTCAATAGGGTTCATCCTTGGGTGATAATAAACAATTTCAGCAAGTTTTGTCAAAATCCGTAAAGAATTGTGACTTGTAGAGTGTTAACAAGCTAAAAATCGAACGCGTTTTAAAGAACAAGGGCAATAATTCATGTTAAATATTTTTCGATTCTTTTGATTTTCAATAGGGTTCATCCTTGGGTCATAATAAACAATTTCAGCAAGTTTTGTCAAAATCCGTAAAGAATTGTGACTTGTAGAGTGTTAACGAGCAATTGTGGACGGACGGACGGACGGACCGACGGACGGACAGACCGACGGACCGCCGGACCGACGGACATGGGTGACGACAATATACGCTCCACATTTCATGTGGGCGTATAAAAACCGTTCATCGAAAATACGTCAAATTCGAACTTGGCCGAGATCTTATCAATCTGAAGGAGCATAGCAAGTTTCATTAAAATCAGATGAAAACTGAAGTCTCTATAGTGCTCACAAGAAATGTTGACGGACGGACGGACCGACGGACAGGGGCGACAACAATATACGACCACATATTCATGTGGGCGTATAAAAACAGTGTTCACAGAGTCAATGTTGTGAATTTCCACTTGATATTTGGTTTCTCTCATTTTGTTACTTTGAAGACTATATATTGAATGCAGCAGTATTTTAAGTCTTAAATTGTTCAACCAATATCAAAACTTGTCACAAGCAGTCTTGTTTGTTAAAAGATCAGAACTAGTACTTGAATACATTACTGAAAACCTTGATGTTAATAATTGCCTACATATAAAAATTGACTTACAGTGCTCTTGATGTTGAAGATTCTTGGATCACGTCCAAATTTGAGTTTCACTTCCTCATGTCCATAATCAACTCTGAATATCTTGGGCCATGTTGGCCATGGATTACTATCAGCTCTTGATACTGGTGGTTCTGGTAGAATTTCAAAAGATGTAATACTCTTGGCTCCCTGAAATATCAATTAAAATTTATGAACCAGTCACTGATTGTACCAGCACTACTACAAAGGTCTTATTATGTCCAAAAGAAATATGGAACAACAGACAACATATTCTAATAATATGTCTCCAAGGTAGTGCTTGATTGGTAAGTTCTGAACAGGTTCTGCCTTTTCAAACTTTGACTTCAATTTACAGTACTAAGTACGTCAATTCAAAATTTACACTTCTATTTCCTTCTCCACCATTTTGAATTCTGTGTACACCCACCATTCTTTCAGAACAGGTGGAACGCATTCTGAACCTTGTTCCAACTTGTTTTATTGAACTTATGGTTCAGAACATGCAGAACCCTCCAATCAAGTGCACCCTAGGATTTCATATGGCACATAAAAAAAGGTATTTGTGACATACCTGTCTTAATGATGTGGCTATACAATCACAGCCTGTATCACCTCCTCCAATAATAATAATATCTTTATCTTTAGCAGCTAAATTTAATAACTCAATATCATTACCACTCTGTTTCTTCTGCCATCTCTCTAGGAAACTCATAGCAAAGTGGATTCCATTCAAATTATGCCCTGAAATAATGTTCTTTCTTTAATAAGCTAAAAAATTGGCTAAAACATAGTTTGGAACATTCCAGATATTATTGTAAAGGTTGTGATAGCCTCTTTCCATTTACAGGATCCCAGCAGCGGAAGTAGGTCATTGGAAAATGAAATTAACGTGCACAGTCTATAGCACACAGGGCCTTTGTTTATTGTCCCATCCAAATGACTAGACGCTTTTTCCATGCCAGCCCCTCTGAACTGCATCACTGACAGGGTTGAAAAATCTGAAGGTATCATCTCGACACATGCTCGACACAGGATTGGAACCTGGACCTATAGATTGACGATCAAGCGTCTAACTCACTGAGTCAACGTGGCTCCCCAATAGGTCATTGGAAACCATTTAACTACTCAGATGAGACAATAACAAAAAAGTCTGTGTGAGATGCAGGTTGTGCATTAATCAATCTACATTTGAAAATTAGAAGGCTAATGCCACCTCCTTGTTAAAATTTTTTCATTGCACACTGCCTGGTATTATCTGTCTTAATCAAGAGTCAATAAATAGGACATGGGTCACATCTGTCTCAACAAACATATACTACACATAAGAAAACAGAAAGCATTTGTCAAGTGTTATCAAATGTATCAAGAAATGAAAAGTATCGGTTAAGTCATGACATACCTGGTATCGGTAAATTTCTAGGCCATGTAGCACCCAGTGTTAACAATACAGCATCATTGTCTTTGAGTAGATCTGCTGCTGGTAGAGTGACACCTATTTCAGTATTGGTTTTAAATTCAATACCTTCTTTAGCTAGGACATCTACACGACGTTGTACAACCTAAAGTAATATCATATATCATCATAGTTTTTTCACACACAACCAGAAACTATATATAGACAATGGCAGTTCAAGTTTAAAGTCAGCAGAAAATCTGATTCTAGACCTCCCCACATAAAAAAGCAGAAAAGTGGGTACCGGTATGCTGAAAGACATAGCTAGAGACTTGCTTCTATGACATGAAAACAAATATGTTGCATTCAAAATTGACGCATCTATTTTTTGTCCGCTATTTTGAATTCTGGCTCACATGTAACGCTGAACAATGTAACAACTTGTTTTATGTACAAGATGATCAAACTTACATCTTTGCCTAGTTTCATTGTTGGAATACCATATCTTAATAACCCACCAATACGATCATTTCTTTCATATACTGTTACTAAGTGACCAGCCTAGAAAAATAAAGGATTTGGATTTTGACATTTAAGTTAATAGAGAAGGACAATGTCATAAAATGAAAAATTAGGACATTTTGCTAGAAAGCAGTACCATAACATGGGCAATAACTGAAATGGTTGAATTGTCTTAACACTATATACCTGCAAATAATATTGTCTTATAAAAAATGCATGCCGTGTTGACAAACCAAGATGAATTTTGTTTTGAATTTCATTATTTTTTTTTTACTTAGATAATAGGCAACAATGGCAAAAGGTCAAAACATAAACCCTTTTCTGGTAAATATCACTTTTTGCCTTTATACAATATTAAGTAACCATGACGATAGAAAATGGATGCTTATACTAAACCTACCTTATTCAACTGTGCAGCAGCAGCCATTCCTGATGGTCCACTACCAACCACAGCTATCTTTTTACCAGTACGTTCTGTAGGTGGTCTAGGTACAATCCAACCATTTTCAAAAGCAGTATCAATAATAGTATTCTCAATATTCTTAATAGTGACTGCTGGACTGTTAATACCTAGTACACATGCACCCTGGAATTCAAAATTAATTTGTTCATAGATTATATTGGGATAATAGTTTTGGTTCTGCCGTCTAGATATATATCATAAATAGTCAATTTGAAGTAAACTTTGATCAAGATTGTTACATTGATAATAAGGACTATTAACTCTTTCTTTATAGATATTAAAACCCCTTTCATTTGGAACATGCATATTGGCCTACTGGATCAAGGGTGAGATATGGTAATACTCATTCACCTCTTAAAATCATGATTGGGTTCTGCAAACTTAGATCATGGTTTTCTTTATGTGTATATAGATACAGCACGGATGGATGAAATCATGGTGAAGTCAGATGTCTTTTAATCATGTCAGAATTTCAATTATAGCACAATTAATCTAGATGCTTTTATCATCTTACCTCACAAGGAGCAGGGCAGACGCGACCAGTGAATTCTGGGAAATTATTTGTCTGCTCCAGTTGATCCAAAGCCTCTCTCCATTTGTTCTGTAATAAAATAATAAAAAAAGATATGAAAGCAATTAACTGACATGGCTAAATTCAAATACAAAGCAAAAATGCTTTCTATCACATTAAAATCTACAAAAAATCACTTGTCTAAAGTTGTCTTACCTGGAAGACTAAATCATTCCATTTAGGTATAATATTACTAAGTGGGCAACCATGATCTGATTGACAAAATGGTACACCACAATCCATACATCTACAAAATAAAAATAATATGGAATTAGATTAAAAGAAATTCAAAAAGACTCACAATGGACCTCTTTTATTTTAAATAAGTCAATTTCCTTTCATAATATAAGACATTATAATGTTGGAGTATGAAAATTCAATTTGTGCTTAGTTTTCAATTCCTATACCTTTCATCACTGCAAAGTAAAGAATCCTTTTTAAATGGAGGAAAAAACAATGGATCTTTCGTTAATGAAAAACTTATCCAAAATGGTTGACTAAAATTCCCCCCAAAACTAGATATACCATACCTAGCTGCCTGCATTCTCAATCCTTCTTTAACTTGTTTATGGTTGAAGATTTCGTTCCAATCTTTCTGTCGAGAATTAGGATCTCTGTATTGATAGGTAGCTCTGTTATATTTAACAAAACCTCTGTAATCAAAATATAAATAGATTAAAATTCAGTCTTCAAAATTTAAAATAATCAATAACAATGATGAAAACTCATCAAAACTTCATTGAAATGAAATCAGTTTTACGTCTTATTTTCTTATTTACCTTATAGTTCAATAAAGACAGGCATACATCATGCAGTATGCACTGAAGGTATATTGCCAAGACAGCAGCACTTGCTTACTTTTATTGTCAAATGCACAGTCTGTAGCACACATGGCCTTAGGTTTGTTATCCCATTGGAGAAATGAACACTCTTTGATTGCAATAGAGCTTCAAGAAAAGGTGCTTGGACAACAATGAATAAAATTCAAAATTTTTTAACTTCTAAAAGTTTTAGATTGTGTATCAAAAGTTTCTAAAAAAAAGAAAGAAAGAAAAGAAGAGGAAAATGGGTCACGCAATACAAAAACGAGTATCTGAACATAAAAAGCTGAAAACAGCAATACAACTATCTGTATCTCAATATATCTCAAACTATTATAACACAATAAAAAAAACTGACCTTGTTTTATCAAGAGCTTTCTCTATATTTTTCTGATTCTGAGTATCATCAGGAATAGTTTCTTCAATATCCTGTACATTCTTGTCTGTTTTCTTCTCTGGTGTTTTACTGGTTTCAGCTACCTTCTCTTCTTCAGCAGCTTCTTTCATTGCTCTTCTAAATTCATGTGGGAAAACCTGAAAGAGATAAATCTCTACATTTCTATGATGTCATATACTAGTTACAACGTAGTGCCCAAATATCCTGTGCCTGAATTAAAAACAATAACATGAGCAAAAGATACCAACAACTTGGAAGGGCTGTTTATTTATGGTCTCACCACCATAAATGAATTTATATAAGCCCTAGAGAGGTCTTAATTAGTGAAAATGCTTCTGTAGTCTTCTCTGGAGCTCTTGGCTTATATATTTTTCCCATCCCCTCAGAGTGTGCCCAATTTAAGTGATCTAAATCCCTACTTGAAATACTCTTATTCAAAATCAGTGTTCAAAGACTAATGGGAAGTGAACTACATGTATCAGATTGAAATTCCACAAGTCTTATCAAATAATCACAAATGTTTACCTTTATAAAATTCTGTTTTTCTTCATTCCAATTATTCAGGATATCTAATGCTAGTTGAGAACTGGTCTTCTCCTGGAATTCTTTGATTAAATCATGAACAAATGTCAAATCTTCTTCTAATTCTAATGGTTCTAGTGCCACTGATTCCTGATTACATCTCTGACTAAATAATTTCATCCTGAAACATCCAAATCATATGTTATCAATGCTAAAAATTAATAAAATAAAGCAAGAAACATGTATATTTTACAAGGATAACAACTTGATCTGTGAGGATCCTTTCTCTCAGCTCGTCCTTGGCCAAACCTCTGGACATTGATCTTTCCCGGATTATCCTTACCCATTTACAGCTGGGTTGACTGGAATTATGAGTGAAGATGATTTATTCAAGGTCACACTAGACCTATAGATCTGAACTCTCAAACTTCGTCATGTTTGTAAAGAATCCATGCATGCACTGCGCTTTAGAACCCCATAAATCTGCAATAATTTCACAATAACCTTTCTTCACCACATAACATAAATATAGGTAAATATTCACTTACTTATCATAAGCATAAGCTAGACCACCAGACATACCAGCAGCAAAATTTCTACCCGTTAAACCAAGAACCACAACTCTTCCACCAGTCATATATTCACAACCATGATCTCCACACCCCTACAATATAAACAAGTATTCTAAAGTTTTATCACATGGTCCATGATCACCAAAAGTGGTAAATGGAAGACAAGATAGCTTCATTTGTCTATTGCACCATCAGTAAGGAACTGTCGGAACTGGGTTTGAGTGAACTGGAACACTGTTCCGGACAAAGATTTTATGTCCCAACTAGCAAGGTAGTGCAGCAAGAACAGTTACGAGATCATGATGGCAGCAAATGTTGCAACCGTTTATCAGTGCAGTGATTGCAGTCATTTCCTGTCTAAAACCTGTCTAGAACTAATCAGATTTTAGTTCAGTACAGAACTTTCCACTTCCTGTCCAGAACAGTCCAGAATTACTCGAAAACTTGTTCGAAACATAACACCTGGAATAGGTCAAGAACACCCGATTTGTGCAGTGCTAAATATGTTTGAAGTAATATGATTGGTCGAGGAGAAAATTTTCTACCAATGAAAATTATTATGACAAGAAAGGTGTCTTATGCAAGTTCGATCGGTAGGGTCATATATACCGTTGCTAAAGGAACATGCTAAGACCCAAGACAAGAAATGTTATTTCCACTCACCTCACAAACAGCTATAGCTCCAGAATTTCTTACACAGAATCTCTCAGCAGTTTGGCCCCTAAAGAAAGCTTTTCCTGAGGTAGCACCATATAAACAAACATTACCAACAATAATATTGTTTTCTGATTTAAAGTCAGACGGCATATTTTTTGGCGGGAATATTATAATTTCACCACCAGACAATCCCTGAAAAATAAACAAACATTTATACTCTTAGAACTTAAGACCATTTTTTGACCACTGATGTCAATTTTCTTTCAGACCTTTAACCTTTTGAACACTAAACAGGGGCGGATCCAGGAATTAAATGCTTCAAATTCAACGGAACTGCAAGCAACAATGGCGTGGGTGGCAAATCTTTTGAGGGGTCTGACATCAGTCGGCAAAAAATAGGGCGGGGGCTTCAAGCTGGGGAACCCCCCTTTGGATCCACCCCTGCTAAATGTCTTTAAGATCACTCAAGTATGTATCATTTAATTATTTTGAAAAGGGTCAATGCCAACGATCAATGAATTCATATTTACCATAAAATCTGACTACACAGATGCTTTAAAAAGTCATAATACTAGCCAAAGAATGAATGGAATATTAAAAGAATAATTTACCTTTCCAACATAATCATTAGCATCACCTTCTAATGTAACATGTATACCTTTAGCCATGAAGGCACAGAAACTTTGACCACCAGAACCAGTGAGATTTATATCAATACTGTGAGGTGGTAGGCCAGCTTCTGCAAATCTCCTGTAATAAAGATAGGAATGACATCTTGCAAATTACATAGAGAAGTTTTGTCAGTTTTAAAGAGAAATATTTAGTATTTTCAAAGGTCAATTTGGGTCTTGTATATGTGTAAATAGCCTCCAGAAGTACTGAAGACTGCTAAAAAGTCACATAATCCCTTCAAATATACTAAAAAAAAAACATTGTCTTTCAATTTCTGTTTATGTGTTTTCTATATAGGCAATGGCATACATCTCAAAAAAATATTTCTTTCCTTTCGAATGCTTATAACTACATGTATAGACAAATGGTTTAGGTTCATCACTTACTTTGAAACTTCAAAACTCAAAGTTGAAGCAAAAGCTCTGTCTTCATTGGTGACTTTCATTTCCATGACAACATTCTTCTTCTTTCCTTCCAAAACGTCCATAGCATTGGAAATCAGTTTATTGTCTAATCGTTCTTCAGTACCAAATATCTGCTTCATGCTTCCACCGACAATATTGGTTCCTGGTCTAATTTCCAGTGCATTCTTCAAGATATTGGAGAAATCCAGAGTCTTGGCTTTAGGGTTCTGAGGATCAGGACTGTATTTGACCTTGTCTACTCTACCAACAGCTTCTTGTAAAGATCTAAATCCCATCTTAGCCAACAGACCTCTGACTTCTTCTGCCAACAGGAACAGATAGTTCACTACATATTCTGGTTTACCAGCAAACTTCTCTCTCAAAATAGGATCCTAAAAATAAAATAATATTTACAGCTATAGAATGATCAATAACTTGGGTCTTGAAATGGTTTTCAGGTGGCTTTTAAAAGGATACCTTAGAACAGTGGTTTCCAACCTTTTTCAAACTGTGGCCCAAATTCACGAAGCTCCCAGAGCCATGCCCCCTGTTCTATTCCAAACTAGGGCAAAATAGGGAATAGAGTGCAAGGGTTGTTGTCTTGTGCCTCATCATCATG
Source organism: Lottia scabra (assembly GCA_029955415.1). Lineage (NCBI taxonomy): Eukaryota > Metazoa > Mollusca > Gastropoda > Lottiidae > Lottia > Lottia scabra. The sequence continues at coordinate 2,986,510 of JARJEI010000027.1, read as the reverse complement.
TCAGATGCATTGACCACAGACCTTACAGGGCAAAATATAGTTAAATAAAAGTTGGACTACCTAGAGGGTTGGCTTGAGAAAACCAAAGAACTTGGGTCTTGAAATTACTCAGAATTGGCTTGAGGATATGTTGGGTCTTGGGGGGGTCATAAAAGGGTTGGTTTAAAAAGCCAACCGCCTACCGCTGCCTACCGGCCAACCGGAAATAAAAAAATGCGCTAAAATGAGTATTGTTAAATTTATGGATCGTTGATTTTTATACTACAAAACGAAACTATTCAATTTGGCGGATTTTTTGTTGACGTTAATATTGCGGAATCAAAATTATTTTAAAAATGAAACGAAACAAATAAATATTTCTTTTCTTACTGAGATGTTTTTCTTCATATTTGCTGTTTGTGCTTATCATTTTCCTGACTTCAGAATACTTCGGATTTCCATGTTTATAATAGGTTGCCTCATTAGATAGCAATCAACAATATCCTGACACCGTTTTATGACTTCTTTTGCCGGAACCGTCTCAATTAAGCATCCTCGCCATCTTTTTCTCTAAAAGCTCTATACTTAGAAACCTGATTTTTCCAATTACTGGAAGTGTGCTTCCAGTCTTGATAAAGATGTTTGTCTACTACAAATACTGATGATTCCCTCGGATCAACAGGAGGAGCATTTACAGAATTATTGTAATCAACATTAAGGATTAAATTTTGAAAATATTGTAACAGGTGGAAGAAAAATTCCTTCGCCTTGATGCTCCATGACGCCGACGATAAGGGAAGTAACTCTGAAACAAACGACCTTGTACGTTGTTGTGATCATTAAAAAATAAATAGGGGATCTTGTAAGTTTTATTGTGTGCTCATTTTATATTTAAAATAGACCTTTGCTATTTTGAGCCTGAATAGAATCAGCAAATATGAAGAAAAACATCTCAGTAAGAAAAGAAATATTTATTTGTTTCATTTCATCTTTAAAATAATTTTGATTCCGCAATATTAACGTCAACAAAAAATCCGCCAAAATGAATAGTTTCGTTTTGTAGTATAAACATAGCTTGCCAGGCAAGGTAATATACGCCCACTGGCCCACTGGCTTTGACTTTAAACAAATATATTTGACAGTTACAAGAAAAGTGATTAAGAACATTCACATCAAGTTTCTTCAAAATCTGTCCAGTATTGTGCCTCCTATATTGTTTATGAGCTAAAAATTGAACATGTTTTCAAGAACAAGTGTAATAATTCATAGTAAATATTTTTCAAATTTGCTGATTTTCAATAGGGTTCATCCTAGAGTGCTTATAAAGATTATCAGTAAGTTTCCTCAAAATCTGTTACGAATTGAGACCTGTGTAGTGTTTACAAGCCAAAAATCAAATGCGTTTTCAAGAACAATGGCAATAATTCATAGTCAATATTTTTCGATTTCGCTGATTTACAATAGGGTTCATACTTGGGTGATAATAAACATTATCAGTAAGTTTCGTCAAAATCCATTAAGAATTATGACCTGTATAGTGTTTACGAGCCAAAAATCAAACACATTTTTTAAGAACAAGGGCAATAATTCATAGTTAAAATTTTTCGCTTTGCTGATTTTCAGTAGGGTTCATCTGTGGGTGGTAATAAACATTACCATTAAGTTTCATGAAGATATGTCTAAAATTGTGACCTGTAGAGTGTTTACGAGCCAAAAATCGAACACGTTTTCAAGAACAAAGGCAATAATAGTCCTGTCCTGATAAACTATTTTCTGTCCTGTCCTGATAAATTATTTTCTGTCCGGTCCTGATAAATTTTTTTCTGTCCTGTCCTGATAAACTATTTTCTGTCCTGTCCTGATAAATTATTTTCTGTCCTGTCCTGATAAATTATTTCCTGTCCTGTCCTAATAAATTATTTCCTGTCCTGAAAAATTATTTTCTGTCCTGTCCTGATAAATTATTTCCTGTCCTGTCCTGATAAACTATTTTCTGTCCTGTCCTGATAAATAATTTTCTGTCCTGTCCTGAAAAATTATTTCTTGTCCTGTCCTGAAAAATTATTTTCTGTCCTGTCCTGAAAAATTATTTTCTGTCCCGTACTGAAAAATAATTTTTTTTCCTGTCCTGAAATATTATTTCCTGTCCTGTCCTGAAAAATATTTTCTGTCCTGTCCTGAAAAATTATTTTCTGTCCTGTCCTGAAAAATTATTTTCTGTCCTGTCCTGAAAAACTATTTCCTGTCCTGTCCTGAAAAAAATTTTCTGTCCTGTCCTGAAAAATATTTTCTGTCCTGTCCTGAAAAATTATTTTCTGTCCTGTCCTGATAAACTATTTTCTGTCCTGATAAATTATTTCCTGTCCTGTCCTGATAAATTATTTTCTGTCCTGTCCTGATAAACTATTTTCTGTCCTGTCCTGATAAATTATTTCCTGTCCTGTCCTGATAAATTATTTCCTGTCCTGTCCTGATAAACTATTTTCTGTCCTGTCCTGATAAATTATTTCCTGTCCTGTCCTGATAAACTATTTTCTGTCCTGTCCTGATAAATTATTTCCTGTCCTGTCCTGATAAATTATTTCCTGTCCTGTCCTGATAAACTATTTTCTGTCCTGTCCTGATAAATTATTTCCTGTCCTGTCCTGATAAACTATTTTCTGTCCTGTCCTGATAAATAATTTTCTGTCCTGTCCTGATAAATTATTTCCTGACCTGTCCTGATAAATTATTTCCTGTCCTGTCCTGATAAATTATTTTCTGTCCTGTCCTGATAAATTATTTTCTGTCCTGTCCTGAAAAATAATTTCTTGTCCTGTCTTGAAAAATTATTTCCTGTCCTGTCCTGATAAATTATTTCCTGTCCTGTCCTGATAAATTATTTTCTGTCCTGTCCTGATAAATTATTTCCTGTCCTGTCCTGATAAATTATTTCCTGTCCTGTCCTGATAAATTATTTCCTGTCCTGTCCTGATAAATTATTTTCTGTCCTGTCCTGATAAATTATTTTCTGTCCTGTTCTGAAAAATAATTTATTGTCCTGTCCTGAAAAATTATTTTCTGTCCTGTCCTGAAAAATTATTTTCTGTCGTGTCCTGAAAAATTATTTTCTGTCCTGTCCTGAAAAATAATTTCTTGTCCTGTCCTGAAAAATATTTTCTGTCCTGTCCTGAAAAATTATTTTCTGTCCTGTCCTGAAAAACTATTTCCTGTCCTGTCCTGAAAAATATTTTCTGTCCTGTCCTGATAAATTATTTCCTGTCCTGTCCTGATAAACTATTTTCTGTCCTGTCCTGATAAATTATTTCCTGTCCTGTCCTGATAAACTATTTTCTGTCCTGTCCTGATAAATAATTTTCTGTCCTGTCCTGATAAATTATTTCCTGACCTGTCCTGATAAATTATTTCCTGTCCTGTCCTGATAAATTATTTCCTGTCCTGTCCTGATAAATTATTTTCTGTCCTGTCCTGATAAATTATTTTCTTGTCCTGTCCTGAAAAATAATTTCTTGTCCTGTCTTGAAAAATTATTTCCTGTCCTGTCCTGATAAATTATTTCCTGTCCTGTCCTGATAAATTATTTTCTGTCCTGTCCTGATAAATTATTTTCTGTCCTGTCCTGATAAATTATTTTCTGTCCTGTCCTGATAAATTATTTCCTGTCCTGTCCTGATAAATTATTTCCTGTCCTGTCCTGATAAATTATTTCCTGTCCTGTCCTGATAAATTATTTTCTGTCCTGTCCTGATAAATTATTTTCTGTCCTGTTCTGAAAAATAATTTATTGTCCTGTCCTGAAAAATTATTTTCTGTCCTGTCCTGAAAAATTATTTTCTGTCCTGTCCTGAAAAATTATTATCTGTCCTGTCCTGAAAAATTATTTTCTGTCCTGTCCTGAAAAATGATTTCTTGTCCTGTCCTGAAAAATTAATTCCTGTCCTGTCCTGAAAAATATTTTCTGTCCTGTCCTGAAAAACTATTTCCTGTCCTGTCCTGAAAAATATTTTCTGTCCTGTCCTGAAAAATTATTTTCTGTCCTGTCCTGATAAACTATTTTCTGTCCTGATAAATTATTTCCTGTCCTGTCCTGATAAATTATTTTCTGTCCTGTCCTGATAAACTATTTTCTGTCCTGTCCTGATAAATTATTTCCTGTCCTGTCCTGAAAAATAATTTCTTGTCCTGTCCTGATAAATTATTTCCTGTCCTGTCCTGATAAACTATTATCTGTCCTGTCCTGATAAATAATTTTCTGTCCTGTCCTGATAAATTATTTCCTGACCTGTCCTGATAAATTATTTTCTGTCCTGTCCTGATAAACTATTTTCTGTCCTGTCCTGATAAATAATTTTCTGTCCTGTCCTGATAAATTATTTCCTGACCTGTCCTGATAAATTATTTCCTGTCCTGTCCTGATAAATTATTTCCTGTCCTGTCCTGAAAAATTATTTCCTGTCCTTTCCTGATAAATTATTTCCTGTCCTGTCCTGATAAATTATTTTCTGTCCTGTCCTGATAAATTATTTTCTGTCCTGTTCTGAAAATTAATTTCTTGTCCTGTCCTGAAAAATTAATTCCTGTCCTGTCCTGAAAAATATTTTCTGTCCTGTCCTGAAAAACTATTTCCTGTCCTGTCCTGAAAAATATTTTCTGTCCTGTCCTGAAAAATTATTTTCTGTCCTGTCCTGATAAACTATTTTCTGTCCTGATAAATTATTTCCTGTCCTGTCCTGATAAATTATTTTCTGTCCTGTCCTGATAAACTATTTTCTGTCCTGTCCTGATAAATTATTTCCAGTCCTGTCCTGAAAAATAATTTCTTGTCCTGTCCTGATAAATTATTTCCTGTCCTGTCCTGATAAACTATTTTCTGTCCTGTCCTGATAAATAATTTTCTGTCCTGTCCTGATAAATTATTTCCTGACCTGTCCTGATAAATTATTTCCTGTCCTGTCCTGATAAATTATTTCTTGTCCTGTCCTGATAAATTATTTTCTGTCCTGTCCTGAAAAATAATTTCTTGTCCTGTCCTGAAAAATTATTTCCTGTCCTGTCCTGAAAAATTATTTTCTGTCCTGTCCTGAAAAATTATTTTCTGTCCTGTCCTGAAAAATTATTTTCTGTCCTGTCCTGAAAAATAATTTCTTGTCCTGTCCTGAAAAATTAATTCCTGTCCTGTCCTGAAAAATATTTTCTGTCCTGTCCTGAAAAATTATTTTCTGTCCTGTCCTGATAAATTATTTTCTGTCCTGTCCTGATAAACTATTTTCTGTCCTTTCCTGATAAATTATTTCCTGTCCTGCCCTGATAAATTATTTTCTGTCCTGTCCTGAAAAATAATTTCTTGTCCTGTCCTGAAAAATTATTTCCTGTCCTGTCCTGAAAAATTATTTTCTGTCCTGTCCTGAAAAATTATTTTCTGTCCTGTCCTGAAAAATTATTTTCTGTCCTGTCCTGAAAAATTATTTTCTGTCCTGTCCTGAAAAATAATTTCTTGTCCTGTCCTGAAAAATTAATTCCTGTCCTGTCCTGAAAAATATTTTCTGTCCTGTCCTGAAAAATTATTTTCTGTCCTGTCCTGATAAATTATTTTCTGTCCTGTCCTGATAAACTATTTTCTGTCCTTTCCTGATAAATTATTTCCTGTCCTGCCCTGATAAATTATTTCCTGTCCTGTCCTGATAAACTATTTTCTGTCCTGTCCTGATAAATAATTTTCTGTCCTGTCCTGATAAATTATTTCCTGTCCTGTCCTGAAAAATAATTTCTTGTCCTGTCCTGAAAAATTATTTCCTGTCCTGTCCTGATAAATTAATTCCTGTCCTGTCCTGTCCTGTCCTGAAAAATATTTTCTGTCCTGTCCTGAAAAATTATTTTCTGTCCTGTCCTGATAAACTATTTTCTGTCCTGTCCTGATAAACTATTTTCTGTCCTGTCCTGATAAATTATTTCCTGTCCTGCCCTGATAAATTATTTCCTGTCCTGTCCTGATAAACTATTTTCTGTCCTGTCCTGATAAATAATTTCCTGTCCTGAAAAATAATTTCTTGTCCTGTCCTGCAAAATAATTTCTTGTCCTGTCCTGATAAATTATTTCCTGTCCTGTCCTGATAAATTATTTCCTGTCCTGTCCTGAAAAATAATTTCTTGTCCTGTCCTGAAAAATTATTTTCTGTCCTGTCCTGAATAATTATTTTCTGTCCTGTCCTGAAAAATTATTTTCTGTCCTGTCCTGAAAAATTATTTCCTGTCCTGTCCTGATAAACTATTTTCTGTCATGATAAATTATTTCCTGTCCTGTCCTGATAAATTATTTTCTGTCCTGTCCTGATAAATTATTTTCTGTCCTGTCCTGATAAACTATTTTCTGTCCTGTCCTGATAAATTATTTACGAGCCAAAAATCAAAAGCGTTTTGAAGAACAAGGGCAATAATTCTTAGTAAATATTTTCCGATTTTGCTGATTTTTAATAGGGTTCATCCTTGGGCAGTAATAAACATTAACATTAAGTTTCGTCAAAATCCGTCAAGAATTGTGACCTGTAGAGCGTTTACGAGCCAAAAATCAAACACGTTTTTAAGAACAAGGGCAATAATTCATAGTAAATATTTTCCGATTTATCTGATTTTCAATAGGGTTCATCCTTGGGCGGTAATAAACATTAACATTAAGTTTCATCAAAATCCGTCAAGAATTGTTACCTGTAGAGTGTTTACGAGCCAAAAATCGAACACGTTTTTAAGAACAAGGGCAATAATTCATAGTAAATATTTTCCGATTTTGCTGATTTTCAATAGGGTTCATCCTTGGGTGGTAATAAACATTACCATAAAGTTTCATCAAAATCCGTCAAGAATTGTGATCTGTAGAGTGTTTACGAGCCAAAAATCGAACGCGTTTTTAAGAACAAGGGCAATAATTCATAGTAAATATTTTCCGATTTTGCTGATTTTCAATAGGGTTCATCCTTGGGCGGTAATAAACATTACCATCAAGTTTCGTCAAAATCTGTCAAGAATTGTGACCTGTAGAGTGTTTACGAGCAATTGTGGACGGACGGACAACCGACGGATATGGTAACGACAATATACGCTCCAAATTTCATGTGGGCGTATAAAAATCAACGATCCCTAAATTTAACAATACTCATTTTAGCGCATTTTTTTATTTCCGGTTGGCTGGTAGGCAGCGGTAGGCGGTTGGCTTTTTAAACCCACCCGTCATAAAATGGCTTCCGCTTGAGGATATCTAAGACCTTGTGGTTTAAGTTGGTTAATTTCTTTTTTACGTCTTATGCATGAATTATAGATGGTAATGGACTCTTTAGAGAATTACATTTGTGTTAGGTGGTGATGTGAACATATAGTCTCATAAAGGCACTGGCCTAGGTCACAAAGTAAAGATTTATGATGGAACAAAGTGCAAGTTAAAGGTTAAATATGTTAATTATGACTAAGAAGTTTTTACATACATGCTGTATATGTATTTGTGTGTCATGTCATTTGAAAAATCCATTCTTGGATTATTGAATTTTGAGCAAATGAAAATCCTAAGAAAATGTACCTGTGTTGCCACGCCAACTGGACAAGTATTAAGATGACATTTTCTCATCATTGTACAACCAAGAGTAATCAATGGGGCTGTACTAAACCCAAATTCATCAGCTCCAAGTAGAGCAGCCATTAACACATCTTTACCTGAAATAAAAACAGGGCAAAATTAATTGACGAAAAATATTTCACAAGCATTTCTAAAACTAGCTGCCCTGATAAAGATTGTTAATCTGAAACATGAAATTAAGGACTTGATCTCTAAGAATTTTCATTTAGCCACGCCCATCTACTAATCATTCTTTTTGAGCCTGCTGATGTTGCATCACATCATTAACCCTTTGAACCCTAAATTTATTTTGGATAAAACGTCATATACCCTGAATTCCAACAATTTTTCTTATTACGTTAACGTTATATGATGTCACTTGACAATGTCCGGTTTACTGATTTATTGGGTATATATCACGTTATTTTTAAGCCGACAATTTCGCGGATTGATTTGTCTTTTTTTATAATATGTAAATAAAGATTAGCACAAAAAAATTGCATTTTCCCTTCAAACATATCTCAAGATTTCACTTTCACATTATGGATACACATGGATTTAAAGGCTCAACTTTTGACACTGAACTAAAATACTATAACTGATTAGATTGAAAAAAATGCGTTAATTTCAGTTGACCTACAAAAGAGTACAGTTGACTCACCTGATCTAATCTGGCCATCAGCCTGTAAGACAACTCTTGATCGTAAGTTATTTAACACCAAAGTTTGATGTGTCTCTGAGATACCAAGTTCCCATGGTAACCCAGCATTTTTAATACCAGTCCAACTACTGGCACCAGTGCCTCCATCATGTCCAGAGATTGTGATATGTTCTGCTTTACCCTAGAATGAGAAAAAGAAAAATTATTAAATGTCAAGAGTATGTCTGCTTGTAAAACCTTTAATTTTTGATTGCATAGTCACAGAAAAATAAGTCTTTCCTAGATTGTTTTGGACTTCTGCTTAACAACAGAATTATATGGGAAGGTTGTTACTTCTGTTGCCTATGGTCACAATATCATATCGCAATTACCTTAGCAACACCAGAGGCTACAATACCAACACCCATCTCTGATACCAGTTTTACACTAATTCTAGCTTCTGGATTAGCAGCTTTAAGATCATAGATTAACTGAAAAGAAGAGAAACATAATGTTTTGCCTTAAAAATTCAAAAGGTTCAGTTTTTTAGAAGAAAAAAAATGTGATGGAAGCCCTTATCGTACATAAAGCTCCTTTGACTGAATTGAAAAGTCTTAAAAATATCTTATTTGAGGATAGGCTTTAGCACAGGCATTGACACCTTATAACATCATTTTCTCCATTGCTCGGACTGATGGTGGTCTAGGGTTATAATCTTGGTTGAAGTGTTTAAGTTTGGTGACCTTGAATAATGCAATTGTTCTCATTATTCCAGTTGACCTAGCTGTAAATGGGTACACATAATCCAGAGAAATCAATACCAAGAGGTTTGGTCAAGTACTATTCTCATTAATTGGGTAGTAAAACTTACCTCAGCCAGGTCCTCTATGGAGTAAATATCATGATGAGGTGGTGGGCTGATTAATCCTACCCCAGGAATAGAATGTCTCGTCTTAGCAATATCTTTAGTTACCTATATTATATACAATTAAATATCAAATTAGAGTGTTTACATGATATCATAAGATTACAATATCAAAAGGCATAATTATATGACATGACTTATGGCATCATTTAAATTGCCGGGGCCGTTTCACTAAACTTCTTAAATTCAAAATTTTTCTTAACCCTTTCAACCTGACAAGCCGGTATACCTGCCCATCATTACGTTATATATACCAGACAAGCTGGTAATATGACGTTTTAGCCAAAGTATCGTCAGGGTTCAAAGGGTTAAATGCGACTTATGTACAAAAAAAACTCCAAATGTGCCTTTCAAATTCAAATTTTTTCTGTGTTATTTGCCTTATTTTTTTTCATTTTGAGCTTTCAGTTTTTTGACTGTCAAACATTAGTTCAGAAAAAACTACATGGTGAAATGATATAAAGTTTTACATCCTGCTTTAAATTTTTGTAATTACGAAACTATAAACCTGATTAGGTTTTGAAATGATACAAACAGCAGATTTCACTATCAGCATCCCCAATTCACGTAATAGAAGTTTAAAATCTGTTAGCAGATCCTTTAATAATGCAATTCATTTCTTAGAAAGACAAATTGGCTCTTGCTTTCTGATTAATTTTCAAAACAACAACAATATGTTAGTCGATCAAGTGTTGTGTCACAGAAAAACATATGTTTAAGAATATCAATTTACCTTATAACCTGGTAGTTCACCTCCCTCTCCTGGTTTAGCTCCCTGAGCCATTTTAATTTGTAATTCATCAGCATGTGTTAAATAGGAACTGGTAACACCAAATCTTCCTGAGGCAACCTTTAATGTCAAATCATTATTATAAGTTGGCATTGAATGCTATATTCTTGCTAGAAATTTCACTACATTTAACTGTTATCAAAGCAGTTTTTTTTAAAAAGATTCCAAGTAAAAAATGTTTATCTGGTGGACAGGATGGCAACAGTAAATTCCATTTCTTAATGTGCATCATATATTTTAGAAAAATATTTGTATTTAATTCGATCAATTGGACATAATAAGCATTAAGTACCAAAATGACATGGACAGTATGGTTTCTTTTGGGAAATCATTACACCCGCCATGCGAGATTAACCGGATTTGCCCCATCCACATCTCTAATTATAATTTCATTGTGATTTTAAATGCATAGTGCTGTGGAGCCCCCTTTACTTAAATTTGTTGGTCTCGATGGAGATTTGACCCAGCCATAACTCAATTTTGCTTTCCCACTATTCAAATTCAAAATTACCTGTTTGATTTTAGATCTAGCGTTGAATTGGTTATCTTCATTAAGATAGCGTTCTGAATTCTCGCCACCTTCTCCAGTATTAGATTTACCTCCAACTCGATTCATAGCTATAGCTAGAGTAGTATGAGCTTCATAAGATATACTTCCAAAACTCATAGCTCCTATCAAATATATAGTAAACAATAATTTAAAAGCACAGTAGTGTTGGGTGGCAGGCCATGCTTATTCTTTTTGAATCACCTGATGGTACTGCTACTTGGAGTTCACTACTATAAAACTATTGCTTTAGATTTGGTCATTCTTAGGACAAATTTATTTATTAATGGAAGAGACTTGCTTGTACAGATTTTTAATACAATTTAGGTAATGATGACAATGTAAATTAAAGAAACATTACATAGAAAATAAAATTGGAGCACATTGAAATATTTATTTGATAATTATAACTTAAATCTCTATTTTACAATTGTGGCTTGAGAACTCTATTTCATTACTCTGGTTGAGTTTTCATCTCTCCTAAAACCTAAATGCAAAATGGCAGCCTACTTAAGTAGCATTAAACTTTTGAAAAGTATTACGTGTTAAAGTCACAGATGTATAAATTTGGCTGAAATAACTAACCTGTACAGAATCTTCTAACAATAAATTTAGCATCTTCAACTTCTGATATATCTATAGCTTTATCTGCATCTACAAACTCTAGCTGGCCACGTAGTGAACATTTCTTAGTGCTTTCCCAGGCTGATTCACTAAATCTTCCATAAGCATCTTTAGAATTGGTCTTAGCTGCTTCCTGCAATAACATATGGAATTCTTTCTCTTAAGACTTCAGGCAAAAATATACTCCATTGGAAAGGTACCAAACTGCGGATATACTTTAAATATGATACCAAGATATTGCAGCATCTAATATCCATGTGCGATTAGTCAGATATGTTTGTTTCAAGCTTTTCATACTTAATCAAGCTTTCATACTTCTTCAAGCTTTCATACTTCTTCAAGCTTTCATACTTCTTCAAGCTTTCATACTTATTCAAGCTTTAATACTTATTCAAGCTTTCATAATTATTCAATACTTATTCAAGCTTTAATACTTATTCAAGCTTTAATACTTATTCAAGCTTTCATACTTATCCAAGCTTGAATAAGTATGAAAGCTTGAATACGTATTCAAGCTTTCATACTTATTCAAGCTTTCATACTTATTCAAGCTCTTTCATACTAATTCAAGCTTTCATACTAATTCAAGCTTTAATACTTATTCAAGTTTTCATACTTATTCAATACTTATTCAAGCTTTAATACTTATTCAAGCTTTAATACTTATTTAAGCTTTCATACTTATCCAAGCTTTCATACGTATTCAAGCTTTCATACTTCTTCAAGCTTTCATACTTCTTCAAGCTTTCATACTTATTCAAGCTTTAATACTTATTCAAGCTTTAATACTTATTCAAGCTTTCTTACTTATTCAAGCTTTCATACTTACTTATTCAAGCTTTCATACTTATCCAAGCTTTCATACTTATTCAAGCTTTCATACTTATTCAAGTTTTCATACTTATTCAAGCTTTCATAATTATCCAACTAATTATGAAAGTCTGACTTTACACAGACTGAAGGAATTTAATATAAATTTTTATCTTTTGATCATTTTTCATCAGCGTTTCTTCTACATCTTGATGTTTTGAGTACATCATGTTAAAAAGACATACCTGTAAGTTAGCAATAGACATGGGATCATTGATATGTTTTTCACCACCATCTCTCCAATGATATTGACCTGGATTCATGACTAATATATTATCTCCCTTACGTTCACAATAGGCGATGTCATGACGATTTATGGCCTGAAAAATACAAATGTGAATCTAAGAAACACACAACACAATTTTACACAGGACTAAGTTTTTTCTGTGAAATTCTGATGACCAGTTTTCTTACATTTTGATAAACAAAAATCTTTTAATTTCATTTTCACCAAATTCACTAAGACTTGCTTTAATTTCATTTGACAGTATTTTTTACTAATGTATTTTCAGCCATCACAAACAACTAAAATATTGGAAATGAAATGAAATATAGTTTTATGTCCTGTTTTTTTTTGCACCTGTATGGGTCAATGATGACAGTCAAACACCATGCAGTGGGCAATATGAGAAATTTTGCCAGCTCTTTTTTCAATTTCCAACTGTTTAGGGATCCTTAACATGCTCAGCCTGTTGCACGCAGGGAATCAGTTTATTGTCCCATCTAAACAACTAGACACTTTTTCCATGTCTGGCCCTCTGACCTACATCACTGAAAGGTTGAACTAATATATTGTAGCTATGTTAGATATATCTATGGAATTCCAGATAATCTTCATTATGTGGATCCTTACCTCTTGGGACAGCACATTAAAATCTACTCCACCAATTCTTGAAGCTGTACCTTCAAAACATAGCTCTATAACTTCTTTAGATAGACCTAAAGCTTCAAATATCTGAGCTCCCTGTGAAATGAAAGACACATTGTTGACATTCATATAATTATATTATACATACAATCTATCATTATTAGTGTACCTATCATTATTAGTGTACCTCTACCGTCAATCAATTAATGTATGTTCCCACAAAAATTGATCTCATGATGTTGTCCTTTAAGAAGTAACAAGTGTCATGCACAAATCAGAATCTGCTTTCTCTTTTTGAAACATCTCATGGTTCTTCACTTTGAAGGAAAAATTACTAACAACTTTTGCTTTTTGATTTTGAAATCATTTGTTTGGGCGTATACTGTTTTATTTCTTAGTTTCAAAGGTTCAAAACATCAACCCATAACATTTATAGTACAATATGACACATTAAACGAGAAATCAAAATGGTGGACAATTCACAACTTACCTTGTAACTATGGAGAGTTGAGATTCCCATCTTAGCCATAACTTTAGATATTCCTCTAGCACAAGCTGCTCGGTAATTCATATAGATCTCTTCATCAGCTAGTGGAGGATCTAATAGTTTCTGTTCACGAAGATGTTTGATTGTCTCGAATACCAAATATGGGCATATAGCATCAACACCATATCCCAGCAATGTACAGAAGTGATGAACCTCTCTAGAATATAAAAGAAAAAGGTATTCAAACACAATTATTTGTAGCTAGACCTATTTTCAAATTTGTTTCTAAAATAAATATCCGATTACCTAGGAATAAAAAGAAACATATGTTCGCCATCATTATTTTGCTTTGAAAGATTATTATTAAAGGTGCCATAGTCAGGTCCATGCAACGTTTTAGGAATTTCAGAAACCTCCATCATCCAACTAAAACCTCTTTTGAATCACATAAAACTTTTCCATTTACCTTGCCTCTCCAGTTTCAACAATTAAACCAACTTTCATTCTCAGTTTTTCATTGATCAAATAGTGATGTACTGCTCCAACAGCCAATAAAGAACTGAAAAAGAAAATCATGCAAATTATAATAATATTAACCCTTTGCACCCTGACTTTATTTTGGCTAAAACGTCATATACCCCGAATTCCCAGCAATATTTCTTAAAGTGTATTAGGTTAACGTTGTACGACGTCACTTGACAACGGCCGGTTTTGTGGTTTATTGGATATATATCAATTAAGCCGCTATTACGGCTTTTAGGGTTGTAAGGGTTAAGAACAACAGTTTTATGGTCGACACAAATACAATCTTATTGTCAAAAATATAATAGCATTTTTAATAGAATTTAAATCCTGGTACTAAAAAATTTAATTTTTGTGTCAGACATTACAATCTAATTAGAAAGTTGGTTAGAAATTGTCAGAAATAATAATCTTTGTTAGAAAGTGCCATGTTCATGTCAAGAATTAAAATATTGATGTCAGAAATTGCAATCTTGATGTCAGCAAGTGCCATCTTCATGTCAGAAATTTATATCTTGATGTCAGGAATTGCAAGCAATGATCTCTCAGAAATGACAAACTTGATGTCAGAAATTACAAATACATTCCTCTATCATGTCAGCATACCTGATTGGAATATTGTCTGGTCCAGCATTTCTATCAGACAATATAATCAGCTTGTTATCACCAGCTGCATCAGCTGCTTGTTTACACAGTTGTTTTAAAGCTGGTAATAATCCTGCTTGTCCATCTTTAGTAGGGTATGTCATATCTAATACTTTAGTCTGAAGAAAACAAGAAAATGAGACTATTCAATTTGCAAACCACTTGCCATCTTGCCAGAAATCAAATACATTTTAATGTAAAGAAGTACAATCAGTGGCGTTTCTAGGAATCTTTAGGTGGAGGGAGGGGCCGAGTTGGAGCCAAATAATTGTCAGGGGGGGCTACCAGCACCAGGTATCCGTATGTAAGATTATACAAAATTTAAAAGTAGAGGGGTCAAAGACCTCGCCAGTCTAAATTCTTATACAGTGCAGTTTATGTAGTTAAATTATTTAAGAGAAATGGGTTAGGGATCTGGGAGGCTTCCTTTCAAACTTAGTACATTTGTTCGTATGACTTTATTAAAGTTCAAATCAATTAACTTTGGCAAATTTAGAGCCCAGTTGCCAACTGGATTACAGGTCAGAAAGGAAATATTTTGGTATACCACTTATAAAGGTTTTAAAACATTAAATGTTTTGAAATTGGGACGACCAGTCATTATCACACTAAAATTATTTGTAAAATACCAACCTTCCAGCCTTTATGGGTAGTATGTTTTAACACTTCCATGTCCCATAACGACAATATTGGTTGTTCTAACCATAATCTATGACACTGTACAGCACTAGGCTCTAATATATTATGTTCTGGTCCAACTGGACAGGCCTAAAAAAGAATATATCATTTGCCATTATCGGACATCAACAGGCTCTAATTTAATGCATTGAACGTAATTTGTTTGCCTTAAAAGGGAACGGTCTGCATTTTCAATTTTTGAGTTAAATAATAGTCTTCAGATGTACTAGAATATGAGTTTCTATAGTAGTAGCCTCAATTCTTCAAACACTGATATTTATGGATACACATGGATTTGAATGCTTAAATTTCACTCAAATTAATCAACATTATTATTAAGTGCAGGTAGGAAATTTCCAGTTTAGAGACTATGGTATGATTGATCGAAAGTGAAAAAACTTTCAGACAAATTGCGATCATCCAAAAACTTACCAAAGACATGACAATTTTCTCTCGGAAGGGATCAATTGGTGGATTGGTAACTTGAGCAAATAATTGTTTAAAATAATCAAATACTAGTGGATTGAACTGAGATAGACAAGCTAGTGGTGCATCATTACCCATAGATCCTAGAGCTTCTTTCCTAGAAATTAAAATATATTTATATGAAATATCTGTCTAAAAAAGCTATCAGCTATCTATATACCTCTCAATTGTTTAGATCTGAAATTAGTACCCATCAACTTAAGTTTTTGAATTGACCAGTCAGTGAGTTTCCGGTATTTGGGGATCAAACAAAAATATTCTGACGATCAGGCACTGTCTTGACTTAAATGCTAGCTTTTGGATATTAGGATGATCATGATTTTAGGACTTCAGACCAGAAAAACCACTTACTTGTCTCTAATCATGGGAAGAACAAGAAGATTCAGAGCTTCAATAGTATATCCAAACAGTGGTAATCTAGGATCTTCCTCTACACAACCACCATGACCAACATCTTGATATTTTATCTCATGTTTTAGTGTTAATTTAGAATCATGGGCGCCTCGTAGTTCAGCCATGGATAAAGTCTGGAAAAAAAGACCAAAATGTGATAATGAGATATCAGCTGAGTAAAAATCAATTTATAGTTCGCAATTGTGTGTCCAATCTAATCAAAATTAGATTACATTTCGTATTGGTTATTTTCTTATTTTCGACTCATTGTAATCTAACAAGGTGTATAATGCGAGCGTGTCTGGTTAAGTCGATTTCAGCCAATCAGAAACTACCTTCAAGATCACGTCTATGCATTGATATGAATTGTGGGAAGAAAAAACAGAATGTAAAACGACACAACAGTCCAAATTATGACGTAATACGAAACGTTCTTGTAAACGTTGTTCTGATTGGCGGAAGGGTGGTATGTGCTATAAATAGCTTATTTTGTCACCAGAACACGCTCGCCTTATAAACCTTGTTAGATTACAATGAGTTGAAAATATGAAACGGAACCAAAAACCTCTTAGTTTGCATTTTGCAATTGATGAAAGTCTCACAGCGCACATGGTATAAAACAAAACAAGTAGCTTCCATGGTTTAACAAATTCTAACGAACTAGATCATCCAGGGTAAGCAAGTTATTGCAATAACATAAGCAAAACCACCTACCTCCGAGAGCCATTTACCAACAGGTCTTAGATTAGCTATATCTTTCTTCAACTGTTCATCAGCTATAAATGTTTTAGATTTAGTATCAACTAATAACATTAGTCCAGGTTTCAAACGACCCTGAAATTCAATTAAATATACCAAATAACCATCATGTGGACTCTTTTAAACACTGTGGTCAAATTGAGTTTTTTGAATTGTCATACAAAAGATCCATGAGATCCAAAGAGATGGTAGGGGTTCTTTTGTGCCCAATAAAGTCAAATTTCCACTCTATTTTAGTTGACAAAGCTAGATAACCGAGAAAAAGATCATTGCCAAGAGGTCAAACTAATAAACACAAAATCTTTGTATACAATCAGCACATTTTTCAAAAAATTTCGAATAGAATTAGTGAAATTGTTATTTATCCCCAAAAGTATATATACACTATTTCTAATATTATTTTCCTTGATCTGTTAGAAAAACTAGTATAGGAAACTATTCTTTGTGAATTGTTTTCAGTGTTAAATATACATGGTTGCTTCTATTTTTCTTTCCAACTGTTTCATAAATATGGAACATTTTTCTTCATAATACAACAACCACAATGACATACCTTTTGGATGACTTCTTCTGGTTTTCTATCAGTGACACCAACTTCACTGGACATGTACATAAAGTTATCTTTAGTAACATAATATCTTGATGGTCTCAAACCATTTCTATCTAATATAGCTCCAATATATCTACCATCAGTGAATGTTAACAATGCTGAAATTTAACATTTGATACCAATTCAGAGACAATTAAATGTATGTAACTTTTATATATATTTTCATATCAGGCTTAAATGTGACAACAGCCTTCTGCTCTACCCACTGACATTTCTACCAAGCCCCTCAAAATTTGGCTGTCCCAGCGTAGACGCCCCCTCCTCTAGTTTTAAATTATCATCATTGAGCTATTACATGCTTTTAGCCCCCCTTCACAATCCTGTGGCCTATGCTTGGCCACTGCACCTAAAAGAAATACCAATCCCAAACTCAAAGAGACTCAATTACCTGGTCCATCCCATGGTTCCATACCAAAAGCACTCCATCTGTAGAATGCTTCCTTCTCAGCAGACATATATTTATCATTCTGCCAAGCTTCAGGAACCATTGTCATCACAGCCTTAAATATAAATACAACATTTACATTGTTTTCAAACCATTTAAAAGTGTTTTGGCATTTCATCACTCGTATCAACTTCAGAACTAGACTAGCATGCTGGATAACCTTGTATACTATACGGTTGTCGCCATTTTGAATATATTATAGTTCAGCCAATCAAAATCATTCTTCAGAGAGTGTTGTTTACTTTTGCAGTAAAAACAGCCAATCAAAGCAATCTCTGAATAAGAGTTGTCTTTCCTTGACCATTCACCGGGCAAGATGGCCACCTATCATGGCATAGTCATTATATAATCTTGAACAATGATCAAGGTTGAGTCGAATGGCATTTCATTAATATAATTTTACATATATCAAACATTTTCAAACAAAATTTGCCAGGTTTAATCAGTTTTATACATAAATTTGAGTATACAAAGTTAGAAGAAAGTCTGGATAATGCATTTCCAAACTTACCTCAGGTAGACTTCGACCACCAGTCATACAGAGAAACTCAAGAACATTGTCTACACAGCCAGAATCAGACATGCCTTCTTCAACAACTGGATACAACATACTTAGTTTATCTTTAAAGACATCATTTTTCATGACGCCTTCTCTAGCCTTCATCAGGTTACAGTTTCCTCGTAAAGTGTTAATCTCACCATTATGGGCAAGAACCCTGAATAGAAACAAACATGGAATTTTATTTTTCTGCGTCTTTGGCTAATGAGGATGGCCAACTACATGCAGTGTTCAATGAGGAAAATTAAGCTTGGAGAGCAGCATTTGAGTTGTACTTTGTTTTTATTTCCAACTGTTGAGGGATCTTTCACAAGCACAGCCTGTAGCACACATAGCCTTGGGTTGTTTTCTATTCTAATTACGAGACGCTGTTTGAGTAAACATTTTAGGTGCCGTAAGTTTTGACATGCAAACAAATAATGGCAAGTTGTGTTTTAAATAATATTTTCTGATAAGGTAATGGACATTTTTTTCTCATATTTTATTATAGTTTTCATTTAAATGAAAGCCTAACTTTCTCAACCTTTCCCAACCTCCTTACAAATCAGATGACCCCTTTTAAAGGAATATATAGAACCTCTTAAAATGAACAAAAAATCTAAATTTTCAAATTTGGTCAATAGGAGTTTATATTTATCAAGGGACTTGCCTGGTTGCATAACTATACAACAGATTACCCAAATAATCTGATAAATCCAGAAAACAATGTTTATATACAATTATTGAAAAACCCTTAATAAAATTGAAGGCGTTTATCAATTATAACCTGTTATTATATATGCCAGCTTTGGACACTGTTGATGAATATATACTCTGATTGACCAAGTTTGAGAACTTAATTTTTTTGTTCATTTCATTCTAAGAGGTTGTATCGCTTTAACTACTTCAAAATAAAGTGGATTTCTTGATTCAGACCAATGTGTCGAGATAAACATGTGTTCGTTCCTTTTCCCTTTGTACCTAATGAAGTAACAATGTTCAACATAAAGACTGACTGAAGTATAAATTAAAGAGATATACCTTTGAGGATGTGCTCTCTCCCATGAGGGAAATGTATTGGTAGAGAAACGACTGTGGATCAAGGCTATATGAGTCTCAAATTCAGGATCATGTAAATCAGTGAAGTATTCCCATAGCTGGCTTGTAGTCAACAATCCCTGAAAGACATTATTGATTAAGAAAATATCATTAATGCCTGACTACATTCTGAGGTGTTTAAAAGTTTCACACCCTCTATAGAATACATTGTTTTCTTCACACAAAATTTTTCATAGCTGAAATGAAATTTGGAAATAAAACTAAGGCCAGACCTATTTATTTTCTTGTTTAAAAGATTATTGCTAGAAAAATTTGTGAACGGCAGGAGAGAAGATCAAAACTTAACAAAAGCCAAGTTTTAGCAGAATTTCTCCCTTTTTTTTAATAATCTATACTTTATGAATCATTTTCCTTTCCCAACTATTTCATTACTAGTGTTTTTGGTGCAGAAGATTCCATTGCAAGATCTACACACACCTGGCTGAAATTTGAAATGAAATGGAATTTTACATTCTACTTTTCTGAAACTGTATGAGCTAATGAGGATGGGCAAATGCCATGCAGTGTACAATGAGGTAAACTTTGCCTGCGGACAGTGTTATTAGCCTACTCTTATTTTTGGTTTTTAACTGTTGAAGTTTCTTTAAAGGGATTGTAAAGTGATTTTCTAAACTTTGTATGTGTATCATGGATAGCATCAATTTGTTCCATTCCAATTTCAATTCAGACTGTGGTTCTTGCAATTCCACTAAAACTAATGCGGAAGCTACTAAAGATATTATGCAGATCACTGTCAGTGACGTCATAAAACGCGTTAGTTTTAATAGTGGAAGTGCAAAACCATAGATGTCGGAATGGAAATTGAAATGGGGCAAAGTTTAGAAAATCACTTTACAATCTCTTTAATGTGCACAACCTGAAGCATACATTATCCCAACCAAACAACAAATTGATGATATCAGTGTCCCATATACACACATAATGTGTTTTTCCATAATTTTAAGGTATAAAACTTGATTTTTATCATCTTGTTAAGTAAAAATGTTATTCGAGTGGAACATAAAAATGAAAAACTAATTTTTCAAAATAATAAGCACGTTTTAAAATGTTTCACACAATTAGATATCAAACTAACCCACGTCATGGAAAAATTTCATTTATTCACACAAAAATAAAGTGGAAATTGGAATTGTGGATGTTGATCGTTCAATGATCCCAAAACATTATTGTAGCTCATCAAACAAGAAAAGAAGGACAAAAAAAACTATGTATATTTCATTTCAATAAGTTTTGACTGATCCTGTTTTATGTTTTGAATAAGACCCTTGTTTTATGTTTTGTCTTAGACCTTGTTTTATGTTTTGAATAAGACCTGTTTTATGTTCTAAATAAGACCCCTGGTTTATGTTTTAAATAAGACCCTGTTTTACGTTTTGAATTGGACCTGTTTTATGTTTTAACTTAGACCCTATTTTATGTTTTAACTTAGACCCTGTTTTATGTTTTGACTTAGACCCTGTATTATGTTTTGACTTATACCCTGTATTATGTTTTGAATTGGACCTATTTTATGTTTTGACTTAGACCCTGTATTATGTTTTAACTTAGACCCTGTTTTATGTTTTGAATGAGATCCCTGTTTTATGTTTTGAATTTAACCCATGTTTTATGTTTTGACACTGTGTTTCACATATCTTTACTTGAGTATACATAAATGTAAAACTATATTAACCAATAATATGTTGGTGTGAAAAATCAATATCAACATTAGAAATAAATATTTTACATTATTCTGTTTTGTGTTTTGTTAAATGACTTCCATCAGGATGTGTTAATGATCCGTCTAATAGTTCTTGACATTGTGCCAGGAATCGATCAAAGTGGAACTATTTTTAACATTTAAACTCATTAGTTTCAGAAGTTTCTCTGTCAAAGACTTGCAGGATCATAATTCTTTCAGACCAATTTCAAATTTCTTAACAACTTCTTCAATTAAAAGCATTTTTCTCAATTCTGCTTTTTTTAATTAACAGTGTCTGATGGTTCTGTTCAAATAAATTCCACATCAAGAGATCATGCCAAAAAGATCTTTTGTGATGCAAGCATATTTCATAGGCACTAATAAGTTTAACCCTTTGAACTCTGAATTTATTTTGGAAAAAATGTCATATACTGTACCCTGAATTCCAAGCAATATTTCTTAAAGTGTACGTGTATTACGTTTTTAACTTGACAATGGCCGGTTTACCAGCTTGTCAGGTATATATCACGTAATGATTTACCAGCTTGTCAGGTATATATCACGTAATGATTGGGTTGAAAGGATTAAGTGGAATAACTTTAATCACAGACATCTGATTGAATGGAATGGTGCAAATTGATGTTATCAGTGTTCCTGATGCATATAAAATTTTAGAAAACCTCTTTTCAATCCTTATAATAGCTAATGAATAATTTATGATAACTTATCACTATATAACTTTCATTATTTATAACTGATCATATATCTGCCTTATTCATTTTTGTTTTTTTGTCAGGGGGTCATGGGGCATGAAGATGCATATAATTTTTTCACTAGTCCAAATTTTATTTAACTATATTTTACTGTGTAAAGTCTTTAGCTGCTTGTGGTCAAATTTATTTGGCCTCCCAATTATGTGGAGGCACAAAATCATCTCTTGGGCCATATTTCAAATTAAACTGGGGGCCACGGCTTTGGGAGTTACGTAATTTTGGGTCATGGAATGAAAAAGGTTGGGAACCACTGCTCTAAAACATCCTAGGCCAAATGACTTTCAAGATCTCAGAAATAAATACAAGAATATTACTAAACATTCATTAACTTTCTAGACATTTTGCCAAAATGAAAGAATAAAAACAGATAATTTCCATTTCCAAATTGCGTAATTTTGAGAGAAAAAATTTAATATGTAAGTAGAATTATAGTTAATGACAACTTAGCCTAACTTCCATCTCTGAAAACTTGCCAACTGGAAATTTTAATATAAATTCTGTTGTTTTTATTAATTTTATTAATAGGCATGACTACTTGACAGAAAACTTCTCTGAGAAAAGTGAACAAATTGGCACAGCTGTTACTTGACGATGTCATCTAATTTTCCCTTATGCATTTTAAATACAAGTGTGAAAATTCAATTTTTTGTTTACTTGCCAAAACATTAGAATACATTTTCATTATAATTTACATAATAATACATAAAATTTAATCCTAAGAACTACAATTCAATTCCTTT
Organism: Lottia scabra; assembly: GCA_029955415.1. Lineage (NCBI taxonomy): Eukaryota > Metazoa > Mollusca > Gastropoda > Lottiidae > Lottia > Lottia scabra. The sequence continues at coordinate 2,963,791 of JARJEI010000027.1, read as the reverse complement.
ATAATTCATAGGATATTACTGTTACTCATCTTAACTTGCTATTAAATAACTGTTGTTGAATAGTGAAAAATGTTGATTTGTTGTCAAAATATTAAATTTGAAACTGTTTTATAGTATTATTGTGATATTTTGTAGATATCGCAGCACAGGTTTTAAACTTTCTTTATTCTCTTACCCCTTTCAAAATCTTTAATCGATTGCATTACCCATGTTCCCCTGAAATCTTTGGTTTTCCAAGAAAGAGAGAAAGAAAGGAACATCTATATTTTACAAGGATAACAACTTAGATTCTGGAGGATCCTTTCTCCCAGATGGTCCTTGGCCGAACTTCTTTCCCGGATTATCCCTACCCATTTACAGCGCGGTTGACTGGAATTATGAGTAAACTGAAGATGACTTATTCAAGGACATCAGACTTTCACACCCCGAACCAAACTCTCAAACATAACAACCTTCATTTCCTTGTCTCCAAGCAAATGATAACATGATTGTAAAGATCGATGCGACCAACTGTGCTATAGAAACTTATATTTTTTATAGAAATAGAAAGACTACATATAACATTCCAAGTGCAACATTATCCTATACCCCTACCCTCCCCCTCTCACAACAAAATTTAGAAAATTGTCCGCTTAGAGAAAAAAACCTTGAAAGGCACAATGTTGCTTTCATCAGTCCTGATAACTTATCATAATGTGGGGGAGTGGGATAGGACTATCAGTGACATAAACTGATAACACTTCAAAGACAATATCAATGTTCAATACTAATTAGGTTATCATAACTTATTACAATGTTATGGCAAGGACAGAAATATTATCCTAATGTAATCATTGGGTCAATCATGCAGACACAACATGATCAGGATGCCGTCTGCTGATAGTAAAATAGATATATTTATCTTTATTGATCAAGGTCCAAATAACACGAAATGGAATTTTTATTTTCCCGCTCTCGATAAGCTTCTAGAAATGAACAAACCTAATGAGCACTCCAATTTAGATTATCAAGATATCTTTTATGTGTATATAGCCTGAGGTCAATTTTTTTTCATGTTGACCATTATGATGGTCATGTTGATCATTATGATGGCACCATTTTGAAAAAAGTTTGGATTAAAATCCTGGTCCCCAGATAACCAAGTTGGCACTACCAACAACACTTTAATGTAACATTGGTAATCACTCAAACCAATGACAGGGGAACACTTATCCAAAGCACTTAGTAACTAATAGCACCATTCCAATGTCTGCGTTTTTTGCGATTTCACTAAAATTTAAACTTAATCTTTAATGATGACATTATGGCAAAGGCACATGAATATATTTTTCATTAAACGTTATTTAAGTTTTTAAGGGAATTTCATAAAGCACTAACTCGAAACTTGAAATGGTGCAAACCAATGCTATTAATGTCAATGCTTGAGTTTAGAAAACCTTTTATGATCTCTTTAATATCAAATTTCAAGTCAATCAAAACATGAATTAATTTGTCATAATATACTTTAAACATGGAAAAAAATTGTTTAAAAAACCTTGACATGTCAAGACGACTGATACATTGGTGAAAATTATTTTTAAGGAATGTTTGCGTGCATGTCCCTCTGTTCATATTACATATACAGTTAAAAATAACATTACAAACGAACATGTATATACACTTGGTGGGTGAATGGTTTGCCATTTTATTGTTATATTCTATTCTTGGTGTGTATAGATTTCATACCAGTTTAAAGGGATTGTAAACTGTTCTTTTTCGTATTTTTATCAATTTGCACCATTGCTATTTTCAATCTGGCGTCTGTGGTTCCAATCATTTTAGTATTCTGACGTCACACCTGCAAAGCCTACAAGCGTGTGTGACCTCATCAAACACTTAGTTGAAGTGGAATTGCTGGAACCACAGACATCTGTTTGAAAATTGGACTGGTACAAATTAATGCCATCAGTGTCCCTGATACACATAAAAAATTGAGAAAACCTCTTCACAACCCCTTTAATGTTTCATTTGTTTATCTTTATGATCCTTGTAGAGTTAATAACAACTCCCTATGAACATGTATTATAGCACAGCTTAATATTCAAGGGTAGGGTAGTACACAGCCAAGGTGACTTGCATTTTAAAGCCTATTTTTGCTAGGTAAACAGTAACCTTAACTTGTGATCAACCTTATTGAATTAATCCAGATTATTTTCATTCCTAAGGCCATGTATGTAACATGACTGTATACATTGTATGTACTTTTAGGAGTATGTGTCAATAAACATGGCATATTGTGAAATTTCTTTACAATTTACAATGATAGAAAAGTGAAAGATTTGAATGACATGTAGCTTATAAGCTTTTAGAAGCGAGGAGCACATAAAACAAGTATTATGGAATAAGATTTAAACTACATATAGAAGCAAGGGGTTCATATCACAAATATTATGGAATAATTCATATTATGTGCTTAAATCTATTAAAGAAAAGAGCTGCATTATTCCATTATAATTGTCTTGTGTTTGTGATATTATTATGGAATATTACATATTTCTTAACTATCTATTCCAAAATATTTTAGCTAAATTGTTAAATGTCGGTATACCGGTACATAAAATATCTATTATGGAATATTACACATTTCTTAACTGTATTAAATAAGTGTGATCTATTCCATAATATTTTAGCTAAATTGCTCAATGTCATGCAAGTAATATTAGTGAAAAAACTTACCTTGTAAACAATGGTCTCGGTACTCAAACTACAAACATAAAATCTAGAAGTTTCTTTAGGTATATGGTGACAGGAATATTTTCTCAACATATAAACCTAAAAATAAACATAGAAAATCTTAGGTCTTCGAACTGCAAATATGTTCCTGTATGCAACAAAAGGCTTGCATGGGAATTGAAATTGTTATTATAAATTTTGGGATTGTAAAAAGTTTCTTAATTTTTTTTTCTCCATATCTCAGACATTTTTCTTATTTTCAGTCAGATGTCTGTGGTTTCTGATGTTTTGGAATGATGTCAATAAACTCTTAGTTTAGTGGAATTTGCAAGAGTCACAGGTGTCTGATTGAAAAAGGAAGGATGCAAAGCAATGCTCTTAGCATCCATAATACAAAATATTAAATGTTTAGAAACCTCTTTACTATCCCTTTAAATGATGACGTTTTTGACATTTTATTACAAATGCATAGAATTTGTACAAAAATTATCTAAGGGAATATTATTACAGCAAATATTTGGAGTATGATAATGAATCATCATAACTTGATATTTTCCAGTTAATTATTTAGTCTGGACTCTGTCAAACATGTCTTATCTTGATATGATCTGCTCCCAATCAAACACATCTTTATTAATTACCAGACGTTAATGCAAGGTCTGTTCATTAAATGTATACATGTAGTATTAAGTTGGATTGACATGTCTACGTATTAAAATCATCATGTATCACAATATATCATAATGCTTGCAATTTTATGTCATATTATTGTCAAATTCATGACACCTAACCATTAATTTTTCAACATTTTCAAATTATAATGTTTAGTATTATGCTTTTGATTGAATACAATATTATTTCATACTTATTTCAAAATAATAAACATATATTTTAAAGCTATCATGTTTCTGAAAACAAACGTCAGAATATTTATCTCAGGATCGTTATCAAAAATTAATTAGAAGGCAATAACTATGAGGTCAATACAAGCGGTCATTAATAAGAAATTAATATCTGACCATAATCAGATTAGGTATATTAAGATCATTAATAATAGTACATGAACCTGCTTATTGATATTCATCATCAAAATTCAATAATATGTCACTTAGCCATGGCATACAAGACAACATGGATGACCTTGTAAACAGAATATTGTAGGTGTGACAATAGTTCAGGTCTTTTCAAACGGCGGTCTGTGGACCAAATCCGTCCTGTGACACCCTAGAGCATAGCCCCTCAAGAGTGACCCCTTCTGCTTAAACGCTCTGCTCGCTATGCTAGCTAAGCTATGTTTTGCCTTTATATTTTGCTTATAAAATGCATTTGGCTCTTTACAAAAATAAATTGAGAAGGCCCGCAATAGTTGAAATACCGGAACATTGTCTGAAAATCTACTGATTTAGTTTAGAAAATGAATTCAATGTTTGGTTACTATTTACTTTTATTTCATTGAAGAGCAGCATAAAGTTTTGTATGTTAGCCATGGATGCATTGGATACAATATTAAGGGACACATTCACCATGTGTTTGGACATTAATCCCTGAAAATTCTGATTATGCCAATGCCCTTGCAAGAATGAAAGTCCAAGAATAATCTTTCATATTAAGTATTAAAGTTGATATTTGTCCTTAAATTGTGCCAAAGGTTATAATTAAAGAAAGCTCAATAGAATAATGCCTTGAGTCCATTACTGACCTTCACAAGGTCAATATAGTATAAACAATGTCACAATATCATACTAGATTAACTAAGGTCACTATGAATAACCATGAACCTTGAAAGTAGACAAGTATCATGCTACTAATTAGTGACCAATGACCTACTGATAAAAGTACAAAGTTACTATTACCATTATAAGGATTGAAAAGTTGCCTAAAATATCTACATGGACCTTTGCCATAACTGCATCATAATATTCTTAATAGAATTTCCAGGACATTAGAAATCTGACTGAAAATTGGAATAATCAGCTCTGTTGGGGAGTACTGAACTAGTTCTGTCTGTTACAATTCTGGTATCATTGAACTGAACATAACCATTCAAATTACTCCTTTCATTTCTTTTTCCGCCATTTTGAATTCTATCTACATCTACTATTCAGGTGGAACATGTTCTGAACTTATTTTATTGACCCCCATGAATCCTGTACATGCAGATTTCACCAATCATGCTTGCCATAGTGTCTCTAATTATTAGACAGACATTTGCATGGCCTATTGTCAACTCCCATGTCAATATATAAAAGATATTCTCCTAGGAAAATATTTATTGGAAACAGTTGTCAGACTGAGATTTCACATATGACGTTGAAAAATGTCCGATTGGTAAAAAATCAAATCAACAGCCCTGGTCAGACGGTCATGTCTGGAAAATAGAGCCAATTCAACATCCCTGCTCTAATACACATCAAAAGTTGATAGTGAAATGATAGTGTTTCTGATATCAAGTCAAATGAAAAGAAAATATTACCTGTCGTTTAAATTCCTCACTATCTTTGGAACCTTTTACAAACACCTGTTGATAAAAAAAAATATTCTTAAACATCTGCTAAAAAATATGACATGATACATTTAGAATGATATGGCGGTAATGAAAGCAAATGAGGAGGCTTATTTTGATGATGAGCTTCTTGAGATTAATTTGACATTTTTCATAGTGATCAATTTTACTTGCAGTTATTTTTGGGGTAAATTTGAGATTGAGCTTAGCACATTGCAAAATAAATTTGGTCTTAAAAGATTCAAGCGTACATTGCCCTATATCTAGCAGACGACACTCAGAAAGATTTGTCATCTGCATGCAATGGTATCAAATTTCATCAATATCATGGAAAAGTATAGTTCCAAGTTTGGACTTTTCAAATCAACCAAGGTCATAGTTAGATCTTGGGTCATTTAGAAAAAAAAATAAAAATTTGGTTTCAGTTTTGTATACACAATGGCCTCCATTGAGGTTTAAAATTTAAATTAGGTCAATGCCTGTTCATATTTATTTAGTTGTAAATGGGTGCAGTTAACAATCATATTAAACTAAATTTATTTAAAAACATCCTTACATAAACAATATGAATACATCAATGTCAATTTAATCTCTTAGCTTTACAACTTGGTAAGAGTGCACAAAGGAGACTAATTCCAAAGTCCAATATAATGAAATATTTCTAGTATGCGTTAACAGTACATAAGGCCAAGGCAAAACCTGAAGTTGTAATCATACTTAATTACAGTCTCGGTAACCTAATTTAACTTTTGACAGTTTTGTATTGCCAAACAACATTTTTCTAACTTTTTCAAGCTTTTTTTTCCAGAAATTATCTACATATAGCTGAGCTATATCTCATTAAAAGATTTTGACAATTAATGATTATTTGAAGAATGCATTAAAATTAAAGGGATTGTAAAGAGGTTTTCTAAACTGTGTATCTGGGACACTGATAGCATCGATTTGCGCCATTCCAATCTCCATTCCAATGTCTGTGGTTCTTGCAATTCCGTTTTATGACGTCACTAACAATGATTATTTGCATGGATATAAATAGTAGCTTCCTGTAAACGTCATAAAACATGTTAGTAATAGTTTTAGTGCAAGAACCACAGATGTCAGAATGGAAATTGCAAAGATGTAAATTGATGCTATCAGTGTCCCCAATACACATACAAAGTTTAGAAAATCACTTTACAATCCCTTTAAATCAAGTCAAAAGTGAAAAAATTTTGGGATGGTAAACAAAGACTGTAAATAAGCAGACGAAAAAGCACTTGAGGAAAACTTTTGCAGCAGAAACAATTTTTAGGAACATGAATGCGAGACAACAATAAATTGATTTTTGAATGATGAATTAAGTATGAAATTAAGAATAATTTAAACAATTTGAAGGACAAATATTTGAGAGTGGTACTAACAAACCAAACAAGGTTTCCATTTTCAAAGGAAATCTGGGATCTCACAGCAGCCTCACTCCAATTCTAAGTGAGCGCTTCTAAGAGAGGAGTTATCACGATAAACACTGAAAAAATAGTCAATATTAACCACCTAACAAATCATACAATTAGCCTACTAGAATATTCAGATCATATTGAGACCATAATTCAGATCATTTGAAATGGCTATTCAGATCATTCCAGATAGCTATTCAGATCATTTGAAACTGTTATTCAGATCATTTGAGACGGCTATTCAGATCATTTGAGACCCAGTGTTTATTCAGATCAAGAGAAATTTTTATTCAGATCATGTAAAATTTCAGATAATTGGAATCTGTAAATGAAGTCCAATAATTGTCATATAAGCTGTGAAATTTCATTCCATCATTTCTGCTTGACATCTTTATCAAATTTTTAATTTTTTCTTAACCAGAAAGGTGACTGGCATCTAAACATTACTAATCCTGTTACTGAAGACCAAAAATCACAGGCTTTTGTTTCTAAGAAGCAAAACAAGATAAAATTTTGTAGCTCTTCAATCACAGAGATAAAAAGTTTTTAATGACAGTCTTTGTTGTGAACTAGTATTTATGATAATTATTTATAAGGTATCTATAAAACTTTTAAATTGCTTAGTATCATGGCAAATGATTTTAAAGTAGATTGTGCATTATTTTATTAATCAAATATAAGTAAGCATTACATTTAATGATGTAAATTAAATCAAGAAATGATGAAAGATGAAAATGAAATGATGGAACAAAACATGATTGGCAATCGACATGGTTGGAATATGGGGAGTGGTTTATCTTTTAATAGCATTGGAACATGTACAATCACAAGTGTTTGAATATTTTGGAAAAGCGTGGCCAAATTGCTTAACCTTGCACTTTTCTTTAATTACAAATTATCAAAGACTTTTTAGAGAGTTTTAATTAGGAATGGCTAAACTGTTAATTGTTAAAAAGATTTTGTAATAAAGAAAAATCTTTAAGAGTAAAAACATAATTAGACCAGACAATGCCTTCAATTCATTCATAAATTTTGACAATGTTCCATTGCTTAAAGGGACAAACCAGGACTCAGCATTTTGTTCGAAGGAAGTTTCATTGATTCAGTTAAAAAACGAAAGTCTCTCAATGGAATAACACAATTTGCATTGCTTTCACAGTCTTAAAGACAAGCTCTGATGCACGACAATATGTTTTTTTTCTTTCTACATAGTATGCATTTATGAAAGAAATTATTCAAGGAAAGTTTCTAATTGGCTGCGTGCCAGAGGTGGCTGATTAAAGAAATACAGTCATAAATTCTTTTATATTTAAAAACAGTAGACGGACATATATTTTCAACAAGAAAAGTGCTATTACTTTAAACTTCTTAGATTGAGAAAAAATTTAAATTCTCAAACTCTGCCAATAAAGAGTAAATATTCAACAGTTCACTTGACTCTTTTAGATTGAGAATTTAGATTATGTTAGGTAGTAATCCTTGAAAAATTATTGATGCAATTTGTAAACTGGTATAGAAGTATTACAGAGCTTCTCTTTAAGACTTGTAAAATCTTGCATTAATAAAACTAAGACACAAAGGATATTGAGCTTACCTGTCTGATGGCTGGCTCAGAAGTTTTAGCTACAGTTCCAATCTTTTCATTACTAACTGGTACATTTCTCCATGTTATAACCTAGAATAATAACATATACATTTACTGTTTTTAAATAATATGTCGAGCTCTGTTAGTTGACAGACACTTTGGTGCAGGACAAGAACAACAATTGAAAGGGATTGTAAAGAGGTTTACTAAACTTTGTATGTGTATCGGGGACATTGATAGCATCAATTTGCGTCATTCCAATTTCCATTTCCACATTGAGAACATACAAAGTTTAGAAAACCAATTTACAATCCCTTTAAGAAACCAAATTTTTTAGAGTGTAATCAAAATGATGGAAAAAGAAGGAAAAGAAAGTCATCTTTCCTCATTATTCCAGTCTACCCAGCTTTAAATGGGTACAGATAATCTAGTAAAAATTACAGGCAAGGTGGGTAGTCAGGTGTTATCCTCATGGGAATCTGGGTAGTAATCCTTGTAAAATACAATTGTTTTTTAAATTACACTAAAATATTACAATATTTTATCTTACCTCTACACCAACTTTCTTGCCGAAATCAGTAAAGAGTTGTTGGGCCTTGTCAAGATCTTCAGGATTGGTAAAAATAATACCAGTAGCATATAGACCTGGATCAGGCAGATCAACTCCTTCACTTCTACAAATCAAAAGAAAAAAATAGCAAGATACTTCTTGAGACTAAAAATTCATTTTTTCTAAATAAATTGTTTAATTATTTGATAAATTTTGACCTTGCAAAACACATTTATTCATGCTCAATAACTAAAAGGTGTAACATATGTAAACAATGATTATGTCATTCTCCCCGTATTTTTTCAAATTGATTTTGATTGATTGGTCATACTGTATTGAATAATGCGGGAAATTCAACCAGTAAGTCTGACCAATCAATAGACAGGAATTTATTCATTGCATACTAATGACGAAATCTTTGTTGATTAACGTTTCACTTTCTTGTAAGAACAAGATGGCGCCTTTCATACCTTTATTTTCTTATACAATATGACTATATAAGATTTTCTTTTTACCAGAATTTTACTCCCAAATTTTATTGGATGTTTCAAAAATTTACATGGTCACCATCAGGTGAAAACGTGCATTAAATTGAGAACATGGTTACATGACTTACTTCATCTTGTTTCTATACATCTTATGAGGTATAGCAGTGAGAACACCAGCTCCATCTCCACTGTTGTTATCACAACCACATGCTCCACGATGTTCCATACGTATCAACATAGTCTGAGCATCCGTCAATACCTGTACAAATAAAAAAATCACAAATTTAATATATACTACTGGTGCAGTTCTGCAGCAATTGTTACAATTAAAGTAATCTTGGTAGTATGGACCAAGGAAAAAATAAATCACACGATAACGTGCAAAGAGTAGGTAAAAAGTCAATATAAATGTAAATGTAGCTTACATTTTGGGACTAATCCCTTTATTTAGCAAAAAAATAAAAAATAATAAAAAGCGATAAAGGGATTAGTTCTGAAACGTAGCTACATTTACTCTTAAAATATTGACTTTTTACCGACTCTTTGCACGTTAACGTGTGATTTATTTTTTCCTACATTACAAGTTGACTCAAAGTTTTATTTTTTTAGTATGGACCAAGTAATAAGCAAATGACATCGTCCATTGATAATATGCAACGTCAAATGAATTAACAGGAATATGACGTCTTTTCATCCCATTTCTCAGAAATATGGGAAGAAACACTTTATCTGAAAGTATTCTTAAATAGCATAATTAATTCCGATTGTAACGCTGTAAAATTTGATTAGTTTCGATCTAGTGGAATTCGAGCTAGTGGGATCCATATCAAGGCTCATAGTGCAAAAAAATATAAAAACATTGCCAATTTCTTGCCACTGCAGCAATTCACCACCTTGAATTCTTTAACGCCTCCTTTTTCAATTACAATCTGTAATTTTATGGAAAATTACTTAGTTTTATGGTTTATTTAATTCTGTTTGTAAACTTTGGACACTGTATACTCTTATTGGCCAAATTTGAGAACTTAATTTTTTTGTTCATTCTAAGAGGTGGCATCGCTTTAATACTTTCATTACCACAAATTCTCTATTTCCTACATTGTAGAAAATGTCAATGTGATTACGTCACTGGTTACAATGCCATAACATTTCATCTTGAACTCAAGTCAGACAATATATTAGATAACTGTAGAAGTGGAATTTATTGATCATGTATGAAGTAAATATAGAAGTGCCAACTTCTTCTCACTAGTTTTATTCATAGTTTATAATATTTATTACCAAATTACACAAGATTCGTTAAAACAAATTGAGTTACGGTACAATGACCTGTTATATTATTAAAGGGATTGTAAAGCGTATTTCTAAACTTTGTATGTGTATCTGGGACACTGATATCATCAATTTGTGCCATTCCAATTTCTATTCGGACGTCTGTGGTTCTTGTAATTCTACTAAAACTAACGTGTTTTATGACATCCATTCGACTAATTAAAAACCCTAGTCTCAGAAAACGGAAATCCATGTGTATTCATTATCATCAGCGTTTAAAGGTCTCATATCTTAGCAAGACTATACATATTCCTTATATAGAAAACACATAATGTAGAAAATGAAAGACAAATTTTAGCTTGAAGTATAGTTGAAATTAAAATTTGCAATTTTATTGCACTTCTAGTACTTCTAAAGGTTATTTTTCTTATTTGCTAAAATTTTGAAGATTATTAGCATATATTATTCAAAACCCAATTCAACCCTCAAAAAGGCGGACAGTTCACCTTTAAATATATAGCGAAAACAGTTCATGTTTTTATTTTGTTCCACGACAGTAACCAAAGGTATTTGCCATAAGCATTTGTGACAGCTGTACATATTTGTTTAGATCGATATCATGTTTGAAACAATTGCTTAGCTATCCATAACTCTTTCCAGAATTAAAGTATGGCGTCTGGTTCCTTAAGAATAATCAAACATTAATATGGAAGTTTTGACTGCTGCACTTTGCATTATAAGCATACTTTTTTCAAGTATATTAATATAACCCATATCTTCCATGGTACACCTTATATTGTATGGGAACTAGATGCCATGTCTGATATTTGTTAAGAGATACAGATGGAAAGAAGAAGAAATTAAATTGTATCAACTGATAAAGAAACTATCAAGGCATTTGGCAAATACGATTGCCTTCCAAATGCTATTAATATTTTTTGTCTTCAAAAAAGAAAAATCTTTGATCACAAGATATTGTGTATTCAATTGTGTCAGCCCAAAAAGTGCAGAAAAAAGCAAAAATCATTTCAGTTCATTTACTTCTCTATTTATAGAAATAATGGCTTATAGCTCAGTAGGGAAATATTACGAAGGTCACAAACACTTGTAGCAGACGCCATTCCAATATCATGCCTGGTTATCATCTCCAGATCATGTAGTTTTCCAAATAAAATTCAGGAAATTTAGAAGTCCTTAATTCCTTTTTACACCCTCTTCATGTCAAGTTTTGATAACACCATTTTTTGATATACTCCAGATCTGTAGGGCCTATTGATTTTCTTATCTTTATTTTTAAGCAACTATCTAATCTTGCCAATGCATCAGTATATTTTTAAATTATTCACTTTTGTTATCATTGACAAAGAAAGAACTACATAGTTATCTTGACATAAAATCACTTCAAAGGAAAACAGCATCTTGGTCTGTCACAAAGGCTCAGAACACGACCAATCTCATTGACAAAAGTTTCGAACTAAAAAATTTTGTCATCAAAAATTAACCGTCTACTAAAATGAGAAGAAAATGTAGCGTAGAGTGTACGTTGGACTCATTAAGCCCAGAGACCCTCGAAATGGCCCTAGAACATTCAATATTGTACACACTTGTAAAGCTTAGAGCTAGCTTTATTGCCGAACATGTTGAGTTTTACTGGTTCCCGAATGATTGAGCTTCAATCAATTTTGTGTTTGCACTGAGTAAATGAAACTAGCTTTCATTTGACCCCAAATAAATTACAAAACTCAAAAATTGCCATTCCTAAACCATAACGGTTCGGAATTTTGCCCAATGGACACATAAAACGTGTTAGTTTTAGTGGAATTGCAAGAACCATAGACGTCGGAATGGAAATTGGAATGGCGCAAATTGATGCTATCAGTGTTTCCGATACACATACAAAGTTTAGAAAATCACTTTACAATCCCTTTAATGTCCTCAAGACCAGACATCTTGATGGTTCCTAATTAAATATCATTCATTCGACCCACTGGCTTATCTTATATTTAAATTCAATAAAGAGTGACAATCACCACAGTCATTTCTGGAATATATTGTCAGGATTCTGAAGAAATTCCTCGAGTTGAGACAAAATTAGAAATTTCTCTGACAGCTAATAAGAATAAATAAAGCTTCAAGACTCAATTTCTTAAGAGTTACTTTCAAGAAAGTCATCTTGAAATTTGTCAGATATTTTGAGAAATTCCAGACGACAAAATGAAATTATAACTATTTCAAATAACTTATCAAAACAAAACGTTCTAAATCATTGAATTTGTCAGATTTACTATGAAATATCAGAAGATGAGAAAAAAATGGAATTTTGTTACGTCTTTACATTTCTATATCTATTTTGAGCTTATGAGGACAGGCAAAAGCCATGCAGTGTGCAATGAGGGAAATTTTGCCAGGACAGCAGCATTAACCTACTCTATTATCAATGTATCTTGAAAAGCATTATCTCTACCTATGTCAAAATTGAACTTTGGACCTTACGTAAGCAAGCAACCATCTAACTCATTGCTCTTGAGGTGAAATTAGAATTCTTAAGATGTAGATGTTTTATGTCACACATGTCATGAGAGTTTCCATAAGGTGATCATTCTTAAGGGTTGTGTTTATTTCAATTTTACTTTTTGCCTGCTAGGCTGTGATTGAGCACATGTGTTTCTCTCATTGATAGAGCTTACATTAGATACTATTAAAGGGATTCTAAAGAGGTTTTATAAACTGATATCATACTTTTGCACTATTCCAATTTTCGATCGGATATCGCTGGTTCTTACAATTTGAGAGTTTGGTTCTCTGTTGTTGTGTGAAAGTCTGAAGACCTTGAATAAGTTATCTTCACTAATAATTCCAGTCAACACAGCAGTAAATGGATAAGGATAAATCGAAAAAGATCAATGTCAAGAGGTTTGGCCCAGGACCAGCTGGGAGGAAGGATCCTCATGGAATTTAAGTTGTTATCCTTGTGAAATATAGATGTTTCCTACTGACTTTTCATTCCAGTTAAACTAAGCATTTGATGAATTCTCTATCACAACGTTCCTGTGATATTATTTGCAGCTTTTACATCAGTGGTTTCTTAAAACAATATGTTCTAGTGGAATTGTCAGATTTACGACTATGTATGAAGTATGAATGATGAAAATCAGTGTACCTTGTGCTCATAAAATCACTGACAGTGATCTATCGGAAGCTACTATTGATATCTATGCAGATCATTGGGGGTGACGTCATAAAACGTGTTAGTTAACCTTAGTTTCAGCGGAATTTGTGAATGGCGCAAATTGATACTATCAGTGTCCCCGATGCACATACAAAGTTTAGAAATCCTCAATATCCTCAACAATCCCTTCAAAGTATGAATGATGAAAATCAGTGTCCAATGTGCTCATAAAAGTTTAGAAAACCTCTTTACAATCACTTTAAGGAAATAACAATAAAAGGTAGTGTCAGTTACTATGTAGGCTATATTTACACAGATTATGTTAGCTAAGGGTGACATAAAGGCCAAGGTATAAAAATCAATGACTCTCAAAGAGAGAATTAATGTCAGCGCTGGTAAATTTCTTTACTTTATCAACATTACAGATCGATAAAATGTCTAACAATATCCGATCAGATTGCCGGCCTAAAATAACTTCAATCATATTAATTGAAATTACTTTCAATCGGAATTTGTCTAATAACATTACTTCGGTTTCCTGAAGATAAAATTTGTACCATACACCAAAGTTGATTAAAAAAAACATTTCTGCCAATAACTTAAGGAAAATAATATTAATGATTTGAAAGGGATACGAGTCATATTCAGCCCTTGATTTGAAAGGTGTCACAGGTAGAGAAACTGAAGTCCATATTGGTTTCATCCAAATAAATTGCACCTATATTAAAGTTAAAAGTTTATCTTATTCATTAGTTATTACATTAAACTCTATTATTTCATTTATTACATGTTTCTTTGAAAGGATTGTGACAAGGTTTTCTTAACTTTTTATGTTTATTAATGAAGCAAAAGTTTATAAGCATCAATTTGCACCATTCAAATTTTCAATCAGACATCTGGGGCCTTATTCTCAAAAACTTAACTCAGATAAAATCCAGATTTCAAGAAATACAGTAATCTGATTGGATAATAATATCAAATTTAAAATCGATTTTAGTGATTCACTAATCAGATGGCTGGGTCACTAAAATCATCTTAAGTTGAGTTTTCAAGGATATTGCCTCTGTGGTTCTTGCAATTTTAAGCATTTTTTTTACTTTGACATCATAAAGCATTTCTAAAAGTACACTGAAGGACAGATATGAGACAGAAAATTTAAATGATGCAAGCCATAAAAAGTTTAGAAAACTTCTTACAATCCATTAAAACTTGTAAAAAAAACTCCTTTAATGTGACATACAGTCTAGAGAATGTATTTAGCAATCCATTAGAGGCTGATGTTTGATATCATTTAAGAAAATTACAATAAAAAAGCTAGTACATGTAATGTGAAAGAGTATAGCTCTGGGTGAACTTATTTCGATGTGTATTGATTTTCTAGTTAACAATAGGAATGGTAGGCGTAATGGAATTAAACACTCTAAATAATGGATAGACATGAAAATTACTTGATATATGTTCTTCGCTGGGATCTCATCAAAGTGAATTTTTCTTTTAAATCAATTCTTTTCATCTAAAGAGTATTTGATTACATATTTTGCATTGGTATAGAGCTATAAAACATATACTCTTAAAGGGATTGTAAAGTGATTTTCTAAACTTCGTATGCGTATCGGGGACACTGATAGCATCAATTTGCGCCATTCCAATTTACATTCCGACGTCTGTGGTTCCACTTTAACTAACATGTTTTATGACATCACTGACATTGATCTCCATAGATATGAATAGTAGCTTAGAAACCCTCTTTACAATCCCTTTAAGAAACTTTTAATATGTATGTCTTGGGACTAGGGTTTACGGTAAAAGTTATCAGCTGAACACAAATATTTGTTTTAATTCAAAGCTAGATCTACATCCCAAATAAAATTCTGTTACCAGCTTTATGATAATATATTATACAGAAATGTAGACGGACAAAAGATTTTAAAAAGTCCTATATTCATTAACAATTGAAGAATTGTGCAAATGCAACATTTTCCTTCCTTAAAATTTTCAAAGAAGAGTCAGGTTCCATATTTTTTGATCGACCACTAGGTCAGTTATTTTCTTACAAGTTAATTATACACGTGAGTTGACGTGAGACAAACTGGTCATTAGAAATATTTTCAGGCATTCAATATATGGGTGTAGTAGAATTAAATCCTTCTTAAATTCTGTAAACTAGTTTAAAATGACATGCTCATGATAAAGTAAGCTATCAAAATAGTAAATTTATTATTCTTACCCTATTAGATGGAATTCCATCAATATTGACCACATATCCTACTCCACAGGCATCACTTTCATAGGTCGGATCATACAGACCAACAGGTCCTGGCTGTCCATAACACTTTCCTGGTGCACAGGGCATCTTGTTTTCTTATTCACACTCTTTCTGAAATAGATAAAATTTTAAAAATTCAACGTCACTCAACTTTTACAAACTAACCAAAAATATCACAATTCAAACCAAAAAGGACAAAAAGGTGCTAACCTTTAAAGGTCCTAAAGAATATAGTGCAGTTGTCTGAAGATTACAATATTATCCAGTGTCAAGGCTGGATGTCAACAAACTTCAGGCTCTGTTTTAATTAAAGGGATATGTTCACTAACTGTTCGACCAAAAGATTTTAGTCTCAAAACCTGGAATTTTTTAGCTAATCTTATCTGTAATACTGTTCACAACTCTTCTACGAAGTCAAACACATGTGTACCCATAATCATCAGGGTTTGAAAGTAAAAAATGCGACTCTTACAATAGTTAGACTATGCTTTATATAGAGAATACATGAAGGATGAAGGATAAATGTTAAGGTAGGGATATAATTGAATAAAATATATGATTTTCGTGCAGTTCTTGTACTTATGAGGGCTATTTAAATAAATTCAAGTCCTAAATCGACCATCAGAAATACTGAACATTTCCCTTTAAGATCGAGCAATGAAATGTTCCATATAGTTACCAGTATACTTCTTATTGTTCTGCACCTCTTTGAGCTAATGAGGTTGGATAAACACCATGCCGTGTGCAGCCATTAAAGGGATTGTTAAGCGTATTTCTAAACTTTGTATGTGTATCGGGGACACTGATAAAATCAATTTGCGCCATTCCAATTTCCATTCCGACGTCTGTGGTTCTTGCAATTCCACTAAAACTAACGTGTTTTATGACGTCACTGACAGTGATCTGGATAGATATCAATAGTACCAGAAGGTAGATCACTGTCAGTGACATGTTAGTTTTAGTGAAATTGCAAGAACCACACACGTCGGAATGGAAATTGCAAATTGATGCTATCAGTGTCCCTGATACACACATAAAGCTTAGAAATACACTTTACAATTACATGGCTCATTAAGATCGCAGAATTACAGAAATCACACACAGTTTAAAATTCCTATGAAGTCCTTACATAGGATATATATTTGAACAAGAAATCAATAAACTAAAGACTTGATCTTATACTGTATTTTATTTACAAATTATGGCAGTATTGCGCAAGGTGCACCTACCAATTTCATATAATATGTTGTACAGACATTCTCAATAAATGTTTTTAAAGGGCCAACATTTTATGAAAAAAAAAAAGGGCCAAATAGAGCTAGGCTAGAATTGCAAGCAGAGTGTTTTAGCGGAAGGGGTCACACACTTGGGGGGCAATTCTCAAGGGGGTCGCCATTTGAGAAGGCCTGATGTAGTATAAATTCATGTCGATAGTTTTCTATTGTATAATTTCCAGTAAAAAAACATGACAAAATCTTGAGTCATGACATTGGAGTGCAAGGGCAAGCTACAGCCCTCAAAAACTGAGATAGACCAGGATTTCTGCCACATCCATACAGATATTTAATGGAAAACATGTATGGGCTATGAAAATGATGTATTTCCCCCCAAGATTACTCTGCCAGTGCCTTCTGTTGAATAGTAACCTATTACCTTTCAACCACCCAAACCACTTCTATTCTCTTTAAGACTGAGTTATGAATACCAGTAGGCCAACAGACATAAACTATTTACATGACTGTATACTACATAACTTATTAATCAACTAGTATAAGAACTATATTTGACCTACTGACTCAATGGTTACCCTTAGTTACCAGTCAATGGAGGTAGTATTGTAACCAGAAGTCTGAGACTGTTCCTGAAATATGACACTTTATGACTATAGAGATATGCACTCTATCAGTGTGCACTGTGTATAGTGCATGTGTATTGACTTTCGAAAACAGCTCTAATTGTGACAATATATAAGTTCCTCTATAACAACTGTTCCAAAGAACATATTTGTTACGTAATTCCAAAGAACATATTTGTTACGTAATTCCAAAGAACAAATTTGTTACGTAATAATTATTCCATTTTGAACTTGGACACTTGAACTTTACACTAGCCTGAAACCTAACCCTCAACTGGGGAATATATCATTAACGATTTTCTGAGATCATTATTATAAATATTTATCATGAGGAACAAATATACAGTAACATATAAACAAGCGTTTACTTTGGATTAAAAAAGCTGCATTGCTTTTCAAGACGTCATGTTTTTTATATTAAATCCTTACTGAGCGTGAGACAGTTTTAAATTGGAGGTTTAATTTAATTTCTCATGTCAAAACTTATAAATATGACTTCTACTTATTCAAGTGAATACAACAATATCTATCAACAGCATAATTTCCTACTCATAGTTTTAGATATTGTGTTAAAATTAACGATTCATGGCAACAATTATCATTAAATAAACTATGGTGATAATGGGGTATGTTTATATGACGTGTTATTATATGACTAACAATATAAAAATTGCAATATTGTTACTTTAATATATTATGACATAATGGAAAAGTAGGAGCACTGGAAACTGAACAGACCCTCTACAAGTAACAGGGATACATTAATTCCCCTTCACCCACCCCTTGATTAGAGATCAAAAGAATTCGCCAGTCAAGTAAACTATGAACCTGATAGCTGTTGTAAAATAGAGCATTCAAGAACAGTGAAGGGTGCACTGAACTTTTTACCACTGTATATGCACTAGCATAGTCTAAAGATTTCATCATCACAAAATTCTATGTTATATAAGAAAACCTGCACTTTCTTACCTTGAATTACAGTTTGTAGAAAAATATATCTGAATAAACAAACAACAAAACTACTTAGTTCACTCAGCAGATATTTTTTCACAACTTTCTTTACAGTATGACCTGACAAACAAGTAGAACTGGAGAGTAAATGTATCTAACTAATCAAGTTCACCTTGGTACTGATAGCAGACTATTTTCAGTTTTAAGTGTTTAGAGAGGACGCTTCTATTCACATGTAATAACTGAATTTCTGCACCTGATAACAAGCAACCATCATGCAGTGTGCAATGAGGAAAATGTTGTACTCTTATTTACGAACTGTTAAGGGATCTTTAATGTGGTCTCTGTTTATTGGCCAATCCATTGTCCCATCCAAACGACTAGATTCTTTTTCCATGTCAGCCTCTCTGACCTGCATCACTGACATGGGGAAACCAGGTTGAAAGATCAACAATTTAATTTTTTTTTTATAAAATTGTTGTCAAGTACCACTGGCAGGGAAACTGAAAGTTTAAGTGGAAGGACACCTGAAGATGCTATCTCAACCCATACTAAATAGATCAAGGCTTTAACTGCCAGATATTTTTAGAGATTATTGGCATTTTTTAGAACCTTTTTTCAAAAGTGTGTGGCTCAAAAGTAATGGGGTTTAGACAGTTGGTTTCGTTGGATTAAATCTAGTTTGATAATAGCATGTTACAATAAAAACATTTATTTTGCTTTATTTTCATATTGTAGCGTCACTGTGACCTTTTATCAACTTGAAATTCAAAGTTTTTTTTACAGCGAAATGACGCCATGAGCAAATGACGTCATGGAAAAACCGACGTCATTGCCATGTTCAATCAAATTTCTAGACTTTTGAAAAAAACTTTGATTTTCAATTGAAATGTTCATGACTTTTTATAGAACAAACATGCATATTTTTTTGTTTACAAATAACCATCACGGCATGACTTTATTTTAGATACATCATTTCAATGTTTTAAGCCATAGTTTCGTGTGTATTTAAAGTGTAAGTTGCAAGGGTAAAATGTCGCAATATTGCGACTGTGGCAGTTAAAGGGTTAACTGATAGACTAGTTAAATTATATACTACCATTCCTACCGCAGTTTACTGACATTGTTCCAAGTAACCTGATATCGCTCCTGGGATATTGCTCCCAGTTAACTGACATTGCTCCTAGTAAATTGACATAGTTACCAGTTAACTGATATTGCTTTCAGTTTACTGATATCATCGCTCCAAAGTTAACAGATATTTCAGGTTTATTTCTAAATCTATGATTAACAAGAGCTTGTCATACACCATATAATACATAAATATAACACTAGAGAGATTAGAGAAATTGTTTAAATACCATCTGGAACTATGACCTGGTATAACACAAGTCTATGACTAAATTAATTGGAATACCGAACCAGCTGTTGGCATAAAATAAATACTACAATATGTTGCTATAACAATTTTATAAGCTAATTAAAAGCAATAGCAATGTGTGTTATTCTAAAAAAAAGTAAAGTCATAATCATATATGCTTATACATGTAGATTATACCGAAGTCATTAATGCTTTAAAAATTGAATTTATTCTATCAGTAATGTACTTTTAGAAGGAAAGTGTTTCCTTGATCATATATAACATACCGGTACTTAAATACTTGGCTTCCCCTAAGTTATCTTTCCCAGAGAATGGAATTTTATACTTAAATTGAAGCCCTATCATCTGGTGAAGCAAATATCTTCTTACATCCATGTAATGAATGTCGATTCCAATTGCATTTAAATTAAGGAAGCATTCATTTGCTACATATAACTGGGTATACCAATGAATTTCAATTCTGAAATTTGTTTAACTTATATGACCTTGAACAAGCACCCCTTTTAAAAATTCAAAAGTGCTTTCCCTGTAAGACTGTAGGGCATGTAAAGTCAATGTTTCGTTTACTGTTAACTGTTAAGTTTACAAAGCAAATGTGAAGTAATGTAAGGTCAAGGTTATTTATACAAATGTGTAGCCTTCTCCAAGATCAATGGTTGTTGACACCAACCCAAAGAAACGTAATATATAGCCTATAGTCTACATGTCTAGCCAGGCATTTAAATCATATTTTAATCAATTGGACATCAGAAGTTTAACCAGAATGAAAAATGAAAGAATGAAACCTAATAATTAGAAATGATTATATAATATCATGTCTGACTTGTCATAATATTTGACAAGGTAATTCATTCATCATTTTATTTCCATTCATCATTTTTATTTTCTTGAATCAGTAGGCGTAATGTTTGACCACCAAAGCAATGCAATCGAGGCTTTAATCCGGCACCCGCACTGGCACTATTATCCTTATACAAATGTTGCATAACCAATCTACTTAAAAAAAAACTCTAAAATGCTTGATCGGCAGAAAAACTATGATTTCAGAATTAAAAAATCACGTCAATCAGAATAATTCCACCGTGGCATTGAATATCAAGCCTTATTTCAACTTCCAGTCAGTTACAATAATCATATAAACAATGCTATATTAATAGATATAATAACAGTACCATACCTTTCAAGCTGAACAATGCTGAATATCTCTGCCACAAAATAATTTCAATTAAATTAAGGATTGGAAATTGGACAGTGCAAAAAACCTTGAACTGTGTAATTTTCCCCAATTCTCTATAAAATGTATCCGTTATTCTTACATAAAATAAATAACAGTGAGCCTTGTAGGAAAACAATCCTGTGTACCGTGTAATACTATCATGTGAATAACGCGTGCTACAAATAGATTATTCCTACTTCCATTGGCCAATATGGAATAGTCTACTTTATTCGCTGGGGGAATTCCCCGTTACGTGTGAGTAGTCAATTAATATTGGACCGTTATCATACACATTAACTATAGAGTAAACGACCCGTTTTACGTGACAAACACATGGTGCACAAGGGTAAAAGCCTATAGATCATATAATTAAAAAAATCAAAATAGATATTTCTTCTCTTTAAATATTTTCATAATATTTTCTTTTAGAAATCATATCTCAATTAATTTTTGTAAAGGGCCAAATGCCATTTGAGAAGGCATGGCCTAATGGTTCGGCGAGTCTGATAACTAAACTTTGAAGAATTTATATCAGGAGATCAGTCTGGTAGTCTTAGAGAATATATCAGAAGATACTAAGGGTTCAGCAAGTCTGGAAGTCTTAGAGAATATATATCACAAGATAAGAAAAAGTTCAGCAAGTCTGGTAGTCTTCAATAAAATATATCAGAATATAAGTAAGAGTTCATTAAGTCTGATAGTCTTCAATAATATATATCAGAATATAAGTAAGGGTTCAGCAAGTCTGATAGTCTTCAAGAATATATATCAGAAGATAAGTGAGGGTTCAGCAAGTCTGATAGTCTTAAAGAATATATATCAGAATATAAGTGAGGGTTCAGCAAGTCTGATAGTCTTAAAGAATATATATCAGAATATAAGTACAGGGTTCAGCAAGTCTGGTAGCCTTCTAGGATATATATCAGAAGATAAGTGAGGGTTCAGCAAATCTGATAGTCTTCTAGGATATATATCAAAATATAAGTGAGGGTTCAGCAAGTCTGATAGTCTTCTAGGATATATATCAAAAGATACGTAAGGGTTCAGCAAGTCTGGTAGCCTTCAATAATATATATCAGAAGATAAGTAAGGGTTCAGCAAGTCTGGTAGTCTTAGAGAATATATATCACAAGATAAGTACAGGGTTCACAAGTCTGGTAGTCTTAGAGAATATATATCAGAAGATAAGTAAGGGTTCAGCAAGTCTGAAGTCTTCAAGAATATATATCAGAAGATACGCGAGGGTTCGGCAAGTCTGGTAGTCTTAAAGAACATATTTCAGAAGAGAAGTAAGGATTCAGCAAGTCTGATAATCTTCAAGAATATTTATCAGAAGATACGCGAGGGTTCGTCAAGTCTGGTAGTCTTAAAGAACATATTTCAGAAGAGAAGTAAGGATTCAGCAAGTCTGATAGTCTTCAAGAATATATATCAGAAGATACGCGAGGGTTCGGCAAGTCTGGTAGTCTTAAAGAACATATTTCAGAAGAGAAGTAAGGGTTCAGCAAGTCTGGTAGTCTTAGAGAATATATATCAGAATATAAGTAAGGGTTCAGCAAGTCTGATAGTCTTCAAGAATATATATCAGAATATAAGTAAGGGTTCAGCTAGTCTGATAGTCTTAGAGAATATATATCAGAATATAAGTAAAAGTTCAGCAAGTCTGATAGTCTTAATGAATATATATAAGAAGATAAGATAAAGTTCAGCAAGTCTGATAGTCTTAAAGAATATATATCAGAATATAAGTAAAAGTTCAGCAAGTCTGATAGTCTTAAAGAATATATATCAGAATATAAGTAAAAGTTCAGCAAGTCTGGTAGTCTTAGAGAATATATATCAGAATATAAGTAAGGGTTCAGCAAGTCTGATAGTCTTCAAGAATATATCAGAACAAATCAAAGGTTCAGCAAGTCCGGTAGCAAGTTCAAGACTTCTTATATAATGTAATAAATAATTTAGCTTTATAGATCTACAGTGGGCCATTATACTATTTAGATAAATAGGTTAACTCGTGTTTTGTTCTATATATTATTTTGTTATACGTACGTTGACCGCTCAGTCAGGCATTTTATTACAGAAATATGGGTTATGAATGACATGAAAATGTAATTTTTTCATACAATGAGTTTTAGAAAGAACAAACAGATCAGAAGAAACTCAGTAAAAAGTTCATCTTTTAAAGGAGTTCGAGTCCGACAAAATCTTCCCCTTGATACATCACACATAAATCTAATTATGACATCTGCATCCTTACTCATTTGACCATTTTTACTTAATGTTGATAATTTTACATTTTATAATCAATAAGAAATAAGGCTACAAAGTCTACTTAGCATAATATACTATGCGGCCCCTTCAAAATTCATTAATCTAATTGGTCGAGAACTGAATACTCGACCAATCGAAATTAGAAGCTAATTTACTGTTTGATTCAAGGGGCATAAATTGGCACGTACAATACAATTCAAACTTGAATGGACGATGTATTCTTTTCAAATCTGTTTAGAATATGAAAGTCAGCAATTTCCAAACTATTTGAAAATAATGTAATATTCATAAGATGTAGGTCATTATGTATAAAATAATCAGGGCATATCCTGTAAAAAAATGTGATTTTCATTTAAATGTATCATCCGACAATAGTAAGCATAATACATGTACATGATTTCATTTCACTCTTTATAATATTCATTCATTACCTAAGTTAGCCCTTTTTGCCCTTAGGTGTAATAAGTTATTAAGCTAACCCCGTCATTGAGTCAAGTAGTGGGGAAAATTTCTAGAAAATGGACTATTCCTTTACTGAATGAAACATGTAGAAAACGCGTGGACATCCACCAATCAGAAATCAAGTAGTTTGTTGACGTGATTTTTGATTGGTTGAAAATTTCCCCCAGAGCATGTACATGCCCTTATAAAGCACGAGTTGTATGCAACGGTAGTTAGAAATACGATAGAATTCACACAAAGTCCACGTTTTTCAATATCATACTTAGTAAAGTTATTAAATTGCTAATTTTGATTCCGATAACAGAGTCGATATTTGAGGCAGAATAACAATTACAGAGAACGGAAGTAACTGAAATATATACCAGACAAGTGGAATTACCAATACCAGAACTACAAGAAGAACTCGTCTAGAAACATTTTACATTCCACGGTAATCAACTACCAACCTACATTTGTTTCCATTTATTTGGAAACCAAACAGACTGCGAAACGTTTTCCAGGTACAGACGAGGAATCTTCCAGAACTACAGCACAGTGAATATGAATTCTAACATGTCTACAGTTATTGAAGATCAGAGTTTTCACACTGAAGACCTTTTACTCAGACGTCTGGCTCCTTTCACGTTTGGACTGCAAGATCTTCAGACTTTAATGCGACTGGATGGAAACGAATCGATTTCGAATATCACCAACCATATGAATTTGAACGAAATCATCCAACCAGAGGTAACTGAAAATAGATTCAAGCCAAAGATACCCACAGAAAATGCCTCAGACGTGATAGTGAATGGTGCCGAAAACAACGATATCCCAATAGAATACACCATCAAAGGGTTAAAGTCTCACGAGCTTCCAGTCAAAGGTAAGATCACTTTAATTTGTATTTAACTTCTGGCCAAAAGAAAAGGGTCTTTTTGTAAGGGGACCGTTACATTTCTATTTTTTACTCATCTGACAATATCAGTATTATAACCAAGATAAACCTTGATGCCACAATTATTTGCTAGGATTTTTTAAAGGACCCACGCCTCTGCTTTTGAACTATGATGGCAGCATTGAAAAAACTCCTCGGAATTAAATTACATAAAGTCCACGTTGCCAGCAATGACGTGTATTATGTTGTTGTATTTCTCACGAAGCTATATCGATTTTTCCATTTGTCGTCTGAAGAGTAAACTGACATAATCAATAATTTCAAATGATTTACAACTGACGAGGCGGATGCTATTTCTAGTTCAATTAACGGCAATGGAAAACATGACTGTAGGATTTCAACTATCATTGACTTCAATTCCATTGTATCCACTATTATGTTTGGTTTGTTGGTTTGCATAACTATCTCACCACTGCACGTAGAATTTTCAAATGCAAGATTTGGCATAATGATATGATTCATCGAGTCGGTATCTATGACTGCTTTATCAGGAGTAAGGTGCCGCCTGCTCGTACAACCTGGCCCTGCACGATAGTGATATTAGCTTAGATATATAATTATAACCGTGTGTATAATACGAGTAAACTTATCTGACCGTCTAACTGACCTGTATACTATACCATTTACTATATTTACTATAACTGACCATTACGATATAACATTGACCGTTTATATTGATGAGTGTTACACATGATGCTCTGCCTTGCTCGCAATATGCCATTGTAAAGTGTATAGCGACATTTGAATAATCCGTCATTCTGCATAATCCGACATTGGTATTTTCCTTAAATGCCTACAAAAATGTAGGTAAGATGTACAAGTACATCACCTCCAGATCTAAGCCGCAATAATTAGCCTACTATGTAGAAAATTAGACAATTTTCAATTCTACTTTTGCTATGCAGATGATTTAGCCTATTGTGGGCAGGGCAAAGCATAACCGCACTTTAATTGGACTGAAACTGTAGGGTTGTGTATATTATTGTTAGGATTTTGAAATGTGTTTTTCTTTAACATGAACACACTTTCCAGATGTGTTCTGATAATAGAGGTGAAACTCATAACTAATCTACTAATCACTAAGATTATCCAGAGAAGTTGTCAAGTTCCAGGTTCTATTGCTAGCTCTAACTAGAGTCTGGCTGTAGAGAGGTAACACTGAATTACAAACACATTCCTTAAATTATATCCATCTCACAATACAAAATAAATCTTCAAGTACAGTAGCAGAATCCCACTTATGAATTACAATTTATGAAAAAGCAATAGAAGAAATCCCGATATATAGGCCTAACACTACATCGAAAGTACGAAATTTTGGATTCTCTCTAATGGTTTGCAGACCGACGGAAAGCGACCCCTATCAAATCCCTTATTTACTAATACCCTTCTTGCATCTTGTACCCACTAGTTGATTAAACTAGAATTTTCAACACGTAGAGAACTACGTTACTACTTCTTTATTGCATGGTAAACAACATCGTATATCAAACAAATGACAATATTCAAAATTCCTTTTCTTAAAGTCTGTGTATTTTTGCAGGTGTGTACGTGCATGGTCAGATAACCCCTGGTTTCCCCTACAAGGTCAGATACAACGGTTCTGAGAGATACATGTTTGATGGAGAAGCAAGATGTCTGGAATCTATTGGTATGGGGTATGGTAAACGTCTAACCTTCACTGGTGATACTCTTAACGGCAACGACTGTTACTTCTGGTCGGACAGCCATCCGGAAGGTTTTGCCTTCAGTATCGCAGCAGTAAAGCAAAATGATAAATTCATTATTAACAACAGTCTAATGGAACCAATTGGAGAAGCTGTGGTCGACTACGTCAACGAAGACCAACACGAGGAATCGACCGAAGTCGTAAACGGCGCCGTAAACA
Organism: Lottia scabra; assembly: GCA_029955415.1. Taxonomy (NCBI): domain Eukaryota; kingdom Metazoa; phylum Mollusca; class Gastropoda; family Lottiidae; genus Lottia; species Lottia scabra. The sequence continues at coordinate 2,936,852 of JARJEI010000027.1, read as the reverse complement.
AGAAAGTACGGGTCATTTTACAGTGCAGCGTAAACTTTTATCAAAAACGAAATCATGGTCTGGTGGATCTCCACCAAACAAACTTTGAAACCATTAATGGTACTGCCGTATTAACGAAACAAAAACGAGAACGAAGAGCTAAACTTGATCGAATTGAAAATGTCTTTTTAGCTCAATTCGGGATGTGTTCATTGCACAAAGAACCATAGATGATCCAATGTCATTTTAAAAAAAAATATTTATTTATATGCTATTTAACTAGATGGCGATATTGTGCTGCCTCAAACTGCTTTGACCGAAGGGTCGAGGTATCTCGGCACCTGTAACGCTGCCATGTTTGTGTCGAAAATTTAAAATTATTCTCATGTGACAAAGTAAAATTTAAATTTTGTTTATGATGATTACGGGTATACGTTTTATCGTCACATAGACGTGTATTATACAAGAACAAACCTTTGTTCATTCCACCATGCTGGTAAAGACATGACCAAATTGATATTCTTGTGAGAAATACAACTATTAAGTCCTCATTTTGTTTTGCTATTTTGTGTTTATTTTGAGCATTTATTTTCACTATGTTTACAAGTGGATTGGAATATATAAATATTTGTTTTAATAAAGTTATTTTTGAAGAAAACAATATGATCTTTTCACTAACCAAGATCTACATAGGTCCTCTATATGACCGTTTTAATTGAACTTCAATTCCCAGCTGAGTTAGCTCAATTTAAGCTGTCCATATCGCCTTTAAAACGAAAATTCGAATCCTGGTTCATCTGCAATTTAAGAAGTGGAAGTGACGACAATGTCATTTTTCACCAATCAAACCCAAGGCATAGTCGACACTTGCCACTCTAACATGAAAGTTCTGGAATAAATTGGGCATATATCTAGATAGTTTTTTAAACCACCGTTGTGTAATTTTGCAGGTTGGTCTATATTTAATTTAACGAATATATTTTGCACAACTCTGTTTAAGTCTAACTATGTAAACTTCAGCAATGTTGCGATCAAATCGGTGCTAGCCCAACACCGTCCATTCTCTCCCCAAACCCCTTCACAAAATATATTTACGATTCATCAGAAAATGTTTTTTCACAGCAACTCGATTCAAATGGCACCAGTGCCAACATTTGCATCAATCTCCCTTGACCCGCATCCCTGAAATGAATGCTAGACCCAGTGGCGTTTCTAGGAATCTTTGGGGCCAAATAATTATTGTCAGAGTGGGGTTAGGGGGAGACTACCAGCACCAGGTATTCGTATGTAACATTATACGAAATTTCAAGGTGGAGGACCAAGACCAGGCCAACCTAAATGCGGGGGAGGGGGGCATGACCCCTTTAGTAGAAACGCCACTGGTAAGACCCGAAATTTCGACTGATGGAAATCAGTACCGGAATAAAAAAAATATTCTAATGACTCGGTCTTCCACTGTTCAACGTATTTGTGGTTAAAGGAATTTACTGTTGTCTAATATTATAATAATCTAATATTAGGGTTATGTCCCTTGAAAGAAGCTCTCGTAACTGTAGAGGTAGCAATGGTAAAAAAAATAATAGGAAAGGGTGTCTGTAAACTGTAAAAAAGCCTAAAACTACTAATTTAATAGAAAACTAATTGGAGACAAAGGTGAGTTCATGTGAGTTATAATAATTACGACTTTGATAAATACATTAAATAATTTTAATTGATAATTTGCACGATTAGAATTAAAACTTACTTAGTTTGCTGTTTGTGTAACGATGGTCTACAAAGATTATAAATGGTGCGTAAAATGTAACGCGATTTACACGCACCTTGAAACTCTCTTTTCTTGAAGGAGGAAAAAGCCGTCCATATCGTAAAACATTCGTTTGTTTTGTACAACATTTGAGTTGACTAATGTTATTTCGAAAACTGCGACTAAAATTGTTGATCAAAAGAGTTTTTATCGAAAAATAAGTAAGTCTGATATATAGAAGTGTGTGAAAAAGCCGTAACCGTATCATACTAACAGATGCCGATGGTGTGTCTTTGACTTTGGGCCTTGTTGTGTACTTATATTATAGTTATTCATTGTAAAAAGAGAGAAAAATAAAAAGAGGGGGAGGGGAACTGCTTACTGGTGGTTCCCTTCAAACTCTTAGTAAGCCTTAGGCTAACTCTCTTAGTCTCCGGGCATGGATGGAATTTTGTCTGCCACAAAGCAATTAATTTATTTTTTGTAGATTCTATGTTGAAATGAAATGATATAGATAGTGCTCACACGAATAGTCGAATATCAAAATTCGAATCCATTTTGGCGAATATTCGAATCGGATTTTACCATTCGATTATTCACATATCTAATAAATAACTTGATGAATTTGTTTAAAGTTATAACATTGCGCTATCAAATGCTCCCGTGTCAAACTAAAATGGCGGCTAATGCAAAAACAAGAACAGAGAAGTTTGGAATACTGTTCTAAACATGAACCAAACACCAAGACAACTTGCAAGATGACTGCAAACTACAATATTCCGTTTAAAAATTCAACTTCAAAGTTGCTGATTTTAACTATTATCAATAAAAAATTCCGATAGGTTAGCGAAAAATGACAGAAAGCCGATAGCTCAAATTGAACGGTGTTGACACAAGACAAATCGGACCAGGTTGTTTGTCCCCGAATTTCATAGGCCTAATTATCATTTCGTAATACCATTTTTAAAACAGTAGATAATCAGTTTTTTAATGTTATAAAAGATGATTATAAAATGTAAACATGCTTTGATATATCATCGAAAGAATTTGAAACATAGATCCGCCGGGTATATTGTATAGAATCATGTTAAATGGCACCGCCGAAAGTTATGATTTGCACACGGATTCTGAACACATTTTTGACCTTTGACCATCTCATTCAACATGTCAAAACGAAAGTAGAAAAATACTGCTAATTGATTAGCTGTTATAAATAGCTATCTTTATTGTCCAATCAGATTAAGGAACGTTCGATGATCTTTTATCTGTGTTTATTTTGTTTCATTACGATAGGATTTTAATTGAAAAATTTAATGGATTATTCATTGACAATTATGGCTCAGATGCTACAAAAATGTAACTAATCTCTTTAAAAACGACATTTATTATCCCTACAGTCTAATTAAAATCAGACCCTAATTTCGTTCGTTCGTTTTTTTTTTAATCCGGTTTTTTAACCACTACATTTGGGTCTGAGAACCAGGCGCGGCAACAGCCGTTCACGTTAACTTTGACCTAACCTTAATGACCTTTGTTTAAACCAATCAGATCTTTGCCCTCTCCCGCCCTGGGATTTTGTTCACGAACAATAGGTGCATTCTATGATTCCTAAGTGCTGTAGACTAGTTTATCAGGTCATGTTTATCAAGGTAAGGTCAAAGTTAACGTGAACGGCTGTTGCCGCGCCTGGTTCTCAGACCCTAATGTAGTGGTTAAAAAACCGGATTTAAAAAAAATGAACGAACGAAATTAGGGTCTGATTTTAATTAGACTGTTATCCCTATTGAGTTGTTTACAGTTATTGTTATCCCTATTGAGTTGTTTACAGTTATAAGTCCATATAGCAGCTGAGAATACGACAAATTTCGGTTGTAAATAGCCGTTTTTCAATGCGATTTTTTAATGTAAAATATTGTCGAATATTCGAATGCAAATCGAATGATACTGTCGAATAGTCGAATGGTAAAAATCACCATTCGTGTGAGCACTAGATATAGATGATTTGAAAATATTTTATAGCCAAATGATAGGCTTACCGTCGTGAATGATATATTTACTTTTCCACTACAGATGTGGAAAGTCGCATGTAAATGTTATTTTTATTGCATTATAGGCCTACTTCATATCAATTTATCTGATCATTGTGTTGCGTAATGATTGTTCTGAATCTTGATTAGTTGTATGTAAAATGTCTGTCTATCTTTCAGATTTGACGTGAATATACGTGCAGACATAATACTTGAAGATGTCTCTAGCAGATGAACTGTTAGCCGATTTAGAAGAAGGAGGGCCTGATTATAATGAAGAAGATGATATCATTCCGGAAGTGGAAGATATTCAGGAAGTTGCTATGGAAACAGAAAAACCAGCGTATGATGTCCACAGCATTGCCAAACTTCAGAGTAGTCAAGAGGTATGTGATCTCTCTATATAGTATATACCTGCAACTTATGGAGAAGGACATTTTTAATGCATTAACTGATTATATGTCAACTACAGATACTGTGGAGTTCTTGAGAGTTCTTTGATATCAACAGTTCTGACTTTTGTACATTTTCATGGGCTTGATTTGATACCTTGATCTATTATTTTACATGTAATGTTTTGTTTTTTTATGTCTTGCAGCTAAAAGATATTATAACTAATATAGAAAAATATTCCAAAATGGACAGAGATTCAAGTAAGCTTTTAAATATTTGTCAGAGATAGCTTTAGATATGTTGTTTTGTTTATACCGTATTTGTGTGTGTTAGGGCCTACTAAACTTAGTTTGTACGTGCTTTTATATTTACAAAATAGTATAAATTTTACAGCAAACTGAAGCAACAAATTAAGTTAATCTAAGGGATAATTCAACACATGCCTTAGAAATATCCACTGTAGGTAACACAATTTGTTATAAACAAGCTTTGAAAAAATCTTTACCTATCTTAAAGGTTTCGTTATTTATTTGAAACCTGTCAATTAAATGCCTTGATTAACATTATTCTGTTATTTTGCAGTAGGTGGTCCTGTAGAATCTGATCCGGAATATAAATTAATTGTTGATGCTAACAATATGACAGTTGAAATAGACAATGAAATTAGTAAGTATTGTTAATGAAAAAGGTTTTTTGCTGAATCACACTTCTCTGCTCTAATTTCTTTTGACACCATTTTATCTGCCTTATCTGTTGTATTTTCTACAGGGGTGGATCCAAGGGGGGCTCCCCCTGTTTGAGTCCCCCGTATTTTTGGCCGACTGATGTTAGAACCCTCTAAAAATTTGTTGCTCGCAGCGCAGTGCCGTTGAATTTGAAGATTGTTGTATTTCAGAACCCCAACCTTTCACTTAATCCTAGATCCGCCCTGTTGTATCCATATGGATTATGTTTGAAATCCCTTTGCATCATGTTTTGAGAGTCATGTTCTTAATTATTTTCAGATGTTATACACAAATTTGTTAGGGATACCTACTCTAAAAGATTCCCTGAATTAGAGTCATTAGTACCTACAGCTCTAGAATATATTTCCACAGTCAAGGTAACGTATAGCTACTTTCGTCATTTATATTTCACAAGGAATATAATAATGCAAATACGAACATAATCATACGCTTTAAATTAATCCTAAACACACCTCTTGAATTATTCATAAAATATCATTTGTGGCAGTGTGATAATTTTCACTTTTTCTCTGAAATGTATACATTCAATAAATCTTGCTGATTGTCAAATATTAATACAGGCCAATTTTCACTGAAATCACTATAAATTGTGATAAGATACTTATATATACATTTATTGTATTATTTTTTGTCTTATATAATCTTGCAAGCTTGAAGAAAATTCCAACATTCTTTTGAGGATTGTAGCATGATCTCCTAACACTATTCAAATGATATAACTATATTATGTTATAGGAACTAGGTAATAACATTATGGAGAAATCTAAGAATAACGAAGCATTACAGGAAATATTAACACCAGCCACTATTATGGTTGTCAGTGTTACAGCCTCTACTACACAAGGGTTAGTTTAACATTTTCATTTGATAGAACTTATATAAAGTGGTAGAGACCACTAGAAAAATGAAAATTTGGATCAATGAAACACTACTAGATAAATGCGGGAAATAATAAGCTGAACATCACTAGATGAGAAAAAAAAACAAATACTTGGACACATCACTTGATATTGAAAACACCAATGACATAATATATCTTCCTTAATTTGTGTAAATTTCAATGTATATCTATCATCATATGTATATTGCTAATATTTCATTTGTAGATCTAAAATGCAAGAATCTGAATTGAAGACTATTATAGAAGCTTGTGATATGGTAAATATTTTCGTATGAAATTTTTGAGTATGATATATTAATGCAAAATGAAAAAAAACATTTTTACTGATATTTTGATGCAATATCATCTTAAATGAAATTAACTGCAAATGAAATTTCTGAGAATACATTTTAAGAACTTGTATGGATTAAAAAATAATGAATTAATATTTTGAGGGATTTTTTTTGTAGGCAGTAGAGTTAAACCAATGTAAACATAATATATTTGAATATGTGGAATCTAAAATGACATTTATAGCACCTAATGTATCTATAATAGTAGGGGCTTCAATAGCTGCTAAATTGATGGGTAAGAAACAATTCATGATTATTTTTTAATAATATTTTATTGCTCAGGAGCTTTATTTTTTTAGAAAACTTAGATTTATATTTGTCTTAAAATCTGCATTTTATCTTGAAAATTTGAAAATTAGGCTCTTGTAAAATGATCTTTATCAAGTTGTAAATCAACTATACTTAGGAAACCTGTACAAATAAAGTTCTTTGATAGCTTGTAAAAAAATGTTTTTGAAATTAGCTTGGCTCCTTTTACAACTTGTTTTGAATCCCAAAATATACAAAGTTTTAATAATTTATCTGCATATTGCTATTTGGTTGATGTATTTGAAAGAATTTTGAGTTAAAATGTATCTGTTTTTATTTAGGTGTGGCAGGAGGGTTAACCAAATTATCAATAATGCCAGCATGTAATATAATGGTATTAGGTTCACAGAAACGTACACTGTCTGGTTTCTCATCTACAGCTATATTACCGCATACTGGTTTCTTATATTATACTGATATTGTCCAGAAAACACCTCCAGTAAGTATCAAAAGATATACAGTCATCACGAGTTGATCGTTATATGACATTTAGGGTTGTATTCGAATCTACGTTCTTGACTCTTGAGATTGTATAGAACAGAAGAACGGGGTTTAGAACAGCAAGAATGAACTCGGGAACGTGTTCTTGTCACTCCCCATTTTGCCTGGAATGAAGTGCAAGAAAGGGGGATACGAAATGGCGGCACAAGTAATCATAGAGGAAAGTGAAAGTATGGCCATCATTGTATTGTTGTTATGTGACCTTGAGAATTCGTAACTGAACACTCTAGTCTACTGCTCTCGTGTTGTCAAGAACGTAGTTGCAAATACGTAGTTGCAAATACGACCTAGAAGTATCACTACTCATTAAAGGGGAACAGTGGGCATTCACAGGGGTTGAATTGGGTCTTGAATATATGTAAATAGCCTCCAGAAGAACAAAAAAAACGCATTTAATCCCTTCAAATATACCTCAAATTAAAATTTGACCATTATAAATATTAAACATTTAGAAATATTGCGATAAATGTTTGGTAGCTATCTGTATTATTATTTGCTGAATGAAAGACTTAAGTTTGCCCTACAGTTCAACTAAGAGGTACTGAGGCACACTGTCAATGCTTTTAGGTATTAGCATTATATAGATATATAATTTCTATATTAACCCCCTTTCAGGATTTAAGGAAGAAAGCTACAAGACTAGTAGCAGCTAAATGTACTCTTGCAGCTAGAGTGGACAGTTTTCATGAGAGCACAGATGGTTCTGTAGGAGATAATCTTAGAGCAGAAATAGAACAGAAATTAGATAAACTACAAGAACCACCACCAGTAAAAACTATTAAAGCTTTACCAGCACCTATTGAACAGTCAAAGAAAAAACGTGGTGGTCGAAGGTATCTTTGCTTTGATTATTTGAAATTTGTGGTTGGATTGGTGTCATTACTTTGGGCCAAGAGTAATAACAAATAACAGTAATTTAATAACAGGAAAACTGTTAATTTGTTTGAAGTTTTAAGTGGCCTAACACAGTTTATGCTATTAGGTGAATTCCAGAAATCAAGTGTTATTTTCTATTAATAAAGACAGTGAATGGAGTGTGCAATGTGGGAAAGTTATCTACTTTCAATTCACTTAACTTTGTCCAGGGATCTTTATCATGCACAGTTTGTAGCTTACTGATTTAATGTCCTATCCATTTAAACCCTTTATCAGTCCCTTCAAACTCTATGCTCAATTTCCATGCTTCTAAAACTGTGTTGATATTTTATACATCAATGTTTTAACATTTTTTTTAGAGCAAGAAGAATGAAAGACAGACTAGGTTTAACTGAAATGAGAAAAGCCACCAACAGAATGAACTTTGGTGATGTAAGTAATAATAAAATTATTCATATACAATTATGATACCAAGCTTTTAAGAATTACAGTAATCACATAAAATTCAAATTTTTAAACTTGGCAAATAACATTTTTACATACTGGTATATTTTTTTTTATGTAGACTAACCTGGAGTCAAAAATATATAAATATAACTACAAATACCCTCTATAATCAGACAAAGTAATTATTGAAAAAAGCTTAATAATCTTAGTTGACAACTGTTATCATTTCAGATTGAGGATGATGCTTATCAAGAGGATTTAGGATTTTCACTGGGTTCCTTAGGTAAATCTAATTCTGGTAAACTAAGAGGACCACCAGTTGATGCTAAAACTAAGGCTAGAATCTCCAAAACATTACAGGTAAACAATTTAAAATTTATATTGAGAAAAAATTCATAACTGACCATAGCTCCTTAACATTATCATAACTAATCCCAGGACAGTTATTGATATACAAATATTCAAACAGAATATTTCAACTGTAGCAAACCAAATTGCATCTAATGGTACTACGAAACTTAATCAAATTGACTGTCAAAAATGCCTCATAACATGTGCAGATTATTCGGTCTGAATTTATAGAGAAAAAACTTGTGTTCCAACTATTTACTTGTTTCCTACCTAACATAAGTGTTCTCATAAATGGACAGCCTTGGATCAATTTAAATTCAAACAACTTTTATCCACTAAGACTAAGACATGTTGGATTATTTGTGCAATATCTTAATATGCTGCTAATATTGAATATACGGCTTATATTGAATACAATAATTATTTTTAGCAAAAATTAAGTAAAGGTAACCAGTCAACATGGGGTGGTAGTACTACAGTTAAAAAACAAGTTGCTGGTACAGCTTCTAGTGTAGCCTTTACACCATTACAGGTTTGTGTTATTTTTTTGGTTGATAAACATTTTGCCATATTTGAAGGAAATAGGCACCTAAAACATTTCCTGAGACCAGAATTTGTTAAGACATGATGAAAACGTATATTTTGGCAGGTTTTTTCTGAAAAGCATATTGTTAATGAAGCTCAATCCAATACTCAATGCATTTTCTAGTAATACCTATAAGGGGAAAGAAACATAAATACCATTAGGAATTATTTAAAAATGCCTTTTCTTTTCACGTGAATTAATATACTCTTGATCTTAAAAATAGAGTCAAATACACTTCTGTTAACAGTGTAATATAGTTCCTATTTTTTCATTCTAGGGTCTTGAAATTGTGAATCCACAAGCTGCAGAAAAGAGAATTCATGAAGCTAATCAGAAATATTTCTCCAACACAGCAAAATTTCTGAAAGTTGAAACACCGAAGCCCAGTTAGAAACACATAAATTTAATTAATATGTATCTGATACGCAAAAGACACTTATGTGGATCAGTCTTTGTACATAGTTAGTAGGATTGCTTAAAGAATATTCGATCCTTATCTATGATGTACATTATTTGAAATGGATGCATTACATTGGCTAAATAAGCTGGTAGAACAAATTGTCGGTTCGTAACTATGTGAATTGTCAAGATGACAAATCCAGATGCAATTTAGAATCATATAATGAGCATACAGTGCTGTGCTTTGCTTTTGCATCTGAGCTCAGTCTCAATGAAGTCAATAAAGTTTGTATATTAAAAGTTGTTTACACGAACTTAAAATGTTTGTATATAAGAAGTACTGTTTAAAATAAAACATTTCAAAATACATTTCATACATGCTTATATTATTTCAACACTACTGTATTAGCCAGGGTTCGCAGGAGTACCTGCGGTACCAGGTGACCGGTACCGGTACTACAATGGTACAATGAATTTGAGACCAAATCATGTATAACAAACTGCTCACTGCTGTATAACCCTATATATTCCCTTTATTGCTTCTTCTATTAGATGAATCTCTTCCCGGCGAACCAACCATTTACATTATACTCACAACTACCAAATTTCTTTCATTATCGAAATGAATATTACTTTATTAGGAACTGAAAAAATTGAGATATACATCTAACACTTATACAAAACACCAACAGTTGGCAACTGAAAGTCAATAATACGGATATTCTTTATTCGATCTCAACTATTTCATTTGATGGTTTTCCCATCATAATAAATATACCTTATATGGTCATAAGAGACAATTTTAATAGAAAATAGTTTCTTGCTGCCTGACGATAAGCATAATAATCTCATGACTTGGGGGACATGTCCCAGTCTGGGGACATTTTGACATTCTCCAAGGGACACGAACTGATCTATAGGTCTGACAAAATATGTCATATCTTGTATTATCTCGCAATACCAGTGCCCATTGCCTGCAATGACCACAATTTAAGTTTGTATTGAAACGAAAAAATTCTCTGACTATATCAAGCTTCGAAATTGCGTGTTTACTATGCCTTCTGTAAACAATTCAGGGGATACGATCATTTCCATACGCATTTTGGGGACATTTGAGAAAACCAGTTGAAAACCTAGTTCATATATGGTTAGCGTGAGAATATGCCAAGCGACTCAAATAATGCACGTGCAATGTGAGGAATTCGTTCACATAAACCTCCGTGTTTTCACAAATTCTGGTACCGGTACCGCCGGTACTGGAACACGGTACCGGTACCGGTACTGAGGCGTCAGTACCGGCGGTACCTGTACCGGTACTGGTACCGGTTGCGAACCCTGGTATTAGCTAATGAATTGGCCCTTGAAAATTAGCTGTTTAACAAGAGCAACAGAGAGTTAACAGAGGAGTACTAATTTCTAAGAGGCTTCAATGTAAAAGAATATTTCAATTAGAGCTTACTTTATGGTAGCGCTTGATTGGAGAAATCTGAACAGGTTTTGCCTTTTATCAAAGGGTTTTGAACTGGATCTGTTTCATTTTTAAAATTAACCCATCTATTTCCTTCTCTGCCATTTTGCTTTTGGAACAGGTGAAACACCATGCAGACTCTTTTTGAAACACCTGATGGTATTTCTCGTATGGGAAGTCCACTACTATATAATTATTGCACCCGATTTTGTCATGCTCTAAACGAGACTTTTGATTAACATAATTGTTTTCCTTGTACGTATTTTTATTATTCTGAACTCTGATATAACTTGTTCTCTTGAACTTCTGGTTGATTTCATAAATTCGAAAGAGCAGAACTTGCCAATCAAGCGCACCCATAATAACATTTTAGTTAGGAACTTGGTAGTGGTTCCATTACCTATATCCTAATTGTTTAAGCAATTTTTTTCCAAACTTATATCACAAAATTATATCCTCCCAAACTTATATCACAAAATTATATCCTCCCAAACTTATATCACAAAACTATATCCTCCCAAACTTATATCACTTGTTGTTATTTCATTTTACTTGATAACGTTACCTGTAACCATACGTAGTATGTAATAAATGCAGAAGTAGTATATCCATATATCTTAGTGTTTTTAATATATACATGTAATATATTTAATAAGACATATTTAATAAAAGATAATTAAACAATACAAATGACAAAATTATAGAAACACTATGAGTTATTGCCCCTGAATAATCTTCATTTTTCTCTGTCAATTCTATCAAGTACTTTATTGATGTTGATCTAAGGTTCCTTCGAAGTCTTGGAGTAAAGGCCAAATGCATATAATTCTGATATCGTGTTGTGAATTCTTTCCATATATCTTCTGATACATAATTAGGATTCCTAAAAATGAAAAAAAAATATCATATTCCAATAGGTTCATTTAATCCATCAATAGATGTTCAATAATAAGTCCACATTGAAGTTAATAATTAGATTGGTGGGAAATCGGTAGCCAGGGTGATATTGAAGTCAATAATTAGATTGGTAGGAAGTCAGTAGCTAGGGAGATATTGTAGTCAATAATTAGATTGGTAGGAAGTCAGTGGTCAGGAGATATTAAAGTCAATAATTAGATTGGTAGGAAGTCAGTGGTTAGGGTGATATTATAATCAATAATTAGATTGGTAGGAAGTCAGTGGTTAGGGAGATATTGTAGTCAATAATTAGATTGGTAGGAAATCGGTAGCCAGAGAGATATTGCAGTCAATAATTAGATTGGTAGGAAGTCAGTGGTTAGGAAGATATTGTAGTCAATAATTAAATTGGTAGGAAGTCAGTGGTTAGGGAGATATTGTAGTCAATAATTAGATTGGTAGGAAGTCAGTGGTTAGGGAGATATTGTAGTGAATAATTAGATTAGTGGGAAATCGGTAGCCAGAGAGATATTGTAGTCAATAATTAGATTGGTAGGAAGTCAGTGGTTAGGAAGATATTGTAGTCAATAATTAGATTGGTAGGAAATCGGTAGCCAGAGAGATATTGTAGTCAATAATTAGACTGGTAGGAAGTCAGTGGTTAGGAAGATATTGTAGTCAATAATTAAATTGGTAGGAAGTCAGTGGTTAGGGAGATATTATAGTCAATAATTAGATTGGTAGGAAGTCTGTAGCTAGGGAAATATTGTAGTCAATAATTAGATTGGTAGGAAGTCAGTTGCTAGGGAGATATATATTGTAGTTAATAATTAGATTGTTGGGAAGTCAGTGGTTAGGGAGATATTGTAGTCAATAATTAGATTGTTGGGAAGTCAGTCGCTGGGGAAATATTGTAGTTATCAATAAGATTAGAGGGAAGTCATTTGCTATGGAGAAATTTTAGTTAATTAGCTTGGTAGGAAGTCAGTCGTTTCGGAGATATTGAAGTTAATAATTAGATTAAAGGGAAGTCAATAATTAGATCGGTTTGAAGTCAGTTGCTAGGAAACATGTATAATGAGGCTGATAGAAAGTATCTTGCTAGTAAAATGCTTACCCAGTTTTGGCAAAGTTTGACCAATACTTCATTATTCTCCTTGAAAACTGGATTTCTTCATCAGAAACATCTGTTCCTCGAGGATACATCACTTCCGGTCCAAAAACAAACGCTAGTTCGTCTGCGTGGTTTGCACCTTGAAACCAGGGTCTTGAATTAGTTGTTTCTGGTTTATGTGCAAAATAATACTGGAAAGTTTTTTTACCGGCTGCAACTTCAGCATGGTACCTCAGAGTCTTCACTGACGGAGTATGTTGCATTAAATCACCATACAGTGCAACAAGTTTCCTGGCCTGTTCAATATCCGAGATTCGAGATCCTGAGTATCTATTGAGTAGCTCCAGCTCAACATCCTTTGAACCATTAAAGAAGTCTCGAACAATGGAATTGACAAAGAGATCTTTGAAGACTTCTCTTGGAACACCCTTATCGAGATTAAAGTTACGCGAATCTTGATAAAACTCAAGCTGATGAAGTACCTGTCCACCGTCGGCACTGTTAGTTCCAACCATGAGGTCAACATTTCTGAATGGCATGTTCGGTCGTGTAATAAGTCTCGACGGCGTATCTTCCAATAGCTCACCATCTACAACTGGACCTATAACTCTTCTGTATGTAAGTATATCAAATTGTGTGGCTTTCAATGTTGCTCCAAGGACCTCACTAGCATTTTTCAAAACCATGCATTCTTTAAGTCTCAGAGAAAAATCAGATGCATGGAGGATAAGATCAGCACAATCTAGGGCATTAACAAATCTTTTGGCAAAATTCAATGGACTATTCGCTAATCCTAGAGGAGAAAGAGCAACGCCACTTTGTAAAATAGCTCTCTGAAAAAGACCAGTATTGTTCTCGAAGAGTAGGTGCATGCCGATACTGTACGCTCCCGCGCCTTCACCAAATACTGTGATTCTATTGTTGTCACCACCGAAAGCAGCGATATTGTCCTTGACCCATTTCAAAGCCAGACGTTGATCCCAAAGTCCAAGGTTACCTGGGATAACGGTATCTTCCGTTGAAAGAAATCCGTAAACATCAAGGCGATAGTTCATTGTTACTACTAAGACGTCACCATGAATAGAAAGAAGAGACCCGTCATATCTCATTCCTTGTTCGTAGACATATTCACCACCATGGATAAACACCATCACTGCCCTTGGAGTTTTGGGATTCATTGTCCTTGCAACATAAACGTTCAAATGAAGACAGTCAATGCTTTGGTTTATAATTGGAATGTTGCCAAATCCATACCATGGTGGTGATTGAGGACATGATGGAAGATGATCTGTAGCATAATATATCTGTTCATCTTCTCGTCCCGTTGCTGCCTTGGGCAGTGGTCTTGAAAGTAAAGTATCACCATTTATACTCTCTGCATACGGAACTCCAAGGAACTGTATAACCATTACACCATTGTAATATTCTGTTCTTCCGTACATATCACCGACGGGTGGAGTAGCTTTTGACAGGTTACCTTGGTAGCTTTGACCATTGTTGACGGCAAAAAGGCCGAACAGAATTATCAGCAACTGCAAGATGAGGGCAAAATTATTAGAAGTTATCCATTAACCATATTTCATCTGGAATTGTCTTTCTTAATATTTGCTATTTAATACGAATATTCATATTAAAGGATTTCAGATTTCATTAACATCCAGTTAAATTTTGTTAAAAAAAAAATTGTATCATATCAACAAAATGTTAAATAACTTACCTTTTGGATAGTGAGCATATTTTTAATTTATTCCATCCGTTTAATCGTTTAATCACAAAATGAAGAAATCAATTGACAAACTAAATGACATCTCTTAAACTGAAAACTTTCAAAGCATATTATGATCCCACATAACGATAACAAGCTTACGGGATGTTTTCCTTTCCATTTAACATGCCAAGACTCATTCAATAAGATTATTTAAGCATTTTAACTTTATTTGATTTAACGCCATGTCCAACAGGCTAGAAACAGAGAGGGTATATAATAATTATACATATAACATGTAGGTATAGCACACGCTTCTTTTCAACACTATCGTATGGTTTACTTTTTAAAGGCAAAGAAGCATCCCCAAATTGTTGTTGCCCCTGTTCGTGTCTCTACTAGCTACTGTGTTTGGGAAAGCTTTGAATGATTGGGTCTGAATTTGTTCCATTTGATGAACAAAAGATGATATGGCAATAATACGCCAGAAATTCGATGATTCTGGATTGTAACACAGTATTTGCACAGACTTTGAATAACTTATCATTCTAAACTGGATTTGCCATACATGTACCTCTATTAAGTACCACCCCTTAGTAAGCAGCCACTTTTAAGCATTCCCTTGACTGGCTGCTTAGTACAAGTTATACTGTAATCTCTTTTCTGTAAGTTTGATGTTTTATTTTCAAAGAAAGAGACTTGACAACTTTTCTCTATTTTAGCTGAACCCCTGCTTGAGTGAGCAATTGGATTAAGTCAAATTTGGTGCACTCATCCGAGAGTTTTATTTGGACAATTTGAGACTGGTCGTATACTATTAAATAATCCTTTATGTTCATTTCAATAATATTTTCGTCCGCCTAGGTGACTAAAATTACCTATCAGTGATACAACAACCCAACTGCTCTACCAGTGAACAACTTTCAACAAGTAGATCCAGATATTTTGGCGTTTTATATGTAGGTAACTACACTTGCAGGGGTCGCGGAGCCCTATTCCCTCATTTTTTCCTCAACTTCATACGATAATGTCTGGGCGTGACCCTTTCGCCTTCCTCCCCTTCTGAGTTCATGTCCACTTTACGTTTATGATCAATTGGGATTCAATTTAGCACAGTAATTTTATAGTCATGTATAAGTAAACATAACGTGTTCATATTTTTGTTGCTAAGATAATTTAAATCTATTTCATTCAAGATGTTTGGCTTAAAAGTAAGTTTTAATTATTTGCTAGACTATACAAATCAAGTGTCGCTAGCTGAGCATGCACAGGATTATTCTCTTGCGGAGCAATATTGATGCCTTTCTAAGAGGGTCTTTTGTGGACCAACTTTATATCTAGATCATTCTGAATAAAACACCTTCAAATACCTTAAAGGGGTTTATTACAAAAATAATTCCCATATCTCAAATACTATATGTACACGCAATAGTATCGTTAGTAAAAAAAAGATAATTTTTCAGAATGATCTATACCATTTGTTAAGTCAGTCTGAACCATCAACTTAGAGGTTATTTCCATTTTAATATTTTGATTTTCAGATTACTATTTTGATAATTCTATCATTGATGCAGTTTTGTTCAGTTACTCAGGGAATAATAGTAACAACACCATTGGGTAGAATTCAAGGTACGACCTTTCAATACAATGGAACAGCTGTATTCAAGTTTCTAGGCATACCTTATGCTAAGCCCCCAGTTCAAGACTTGATGCTAGAGAAGCCAGTACCACATGGACCTTGGCAAGGAATCTTGAATGCCACCGCGTATGGATCAGCGTGTGTTCAAAGAGGTTCGTCATCATCATCTAATCCAAAGCCCGGCAGTAGCTTGGATTGTCTTTACCTGAACATATATGTTCCTCGGTCTCTTACTGAGATCAAACCAGTTATGATCTTTATCCATGGTGGAAGTTATATGTCCGGCGACGGAAGCATGTATGATGGTACTGCTTTAGCAGCTAATGGTAACGTAACTGTGGTCGTTATCAACTACCGCCTGGATGCTTATGGATTCTTGTCTACAATGGACGATGAGATTCCGGGTAACTATGGTCTGTGGGACCAGCGTCAAGCCATGCTTTGGGTCAAAGAAAATATTCAAAGTTTCTCAGGGGATGATGCTTCCATTACCATGTTTGGTGAAAGTGCAGGTGCCTACAGTACTGGTGCTCATATGTTGTCAACACACAATGTTGGACTCTTTCACCGAGTTATTTCTGAGAGTGGTGTGTCAGTGTCTCCTATTGGAATGACGTACGATCCAATGTATTATTCTAGGAAAGTCAGCGATTATTTAGGATGTACCAAATTAAACGTCACTGGTGGATGGGACACGAAAGCCTTCAAGCAATGTTTCAAAAACAAAGAACCATCATTAGTCCTTGATGCTTCAGTAAAAGCAGGTGATTATGGTGTTCTTGCCTATCGACGAATTATTGGTCCAGTGGTTGATGGAGACTTCCTGCTCGACAGCCCTAAGAATATCCTGGTCAGAGATGACGTACCTTTCAAGAACATCGATCTGATGGTTGGAACTAATGCCCAAGAAGGAAGTTTGACTGTTGGTCCCTTACAAGCATATGTTCAACAGTACAATATCAGTTTACCAAGCGGTGTGCCAAGACCGATTTTTAAAGATCACATAGCTTTAGCCATAGCTAGAGATTATTATAACAATAATTTCAAACAGGTTCTGGACAAGATTATGAATATGTATTCGTTTGATGGCATCTCTGATTTCGAGCAAGCTGAGAAAATGGTAGACATGTACGGTGATTTTATCCTTCAAGCTCCTACAGTGGAAACGGTTGAGTATCATTCAAAGCTGGCATTGTTGAAGAAGACATACGAGTATTATTTTACGCATAAACCGGTTAACAGACATTCCCTTCCGTGGCTTCAAGCAGCAAATCACGCAGATGAGTTAGAATATGTGTTTGGGCCGCCTCTAAAAGGCACTTCTGATGAGAAGATACATTTCTCACGACAGATAATGAAATACTGGAGTAATTTTGCAAGATATGGGTAAGTCTTTGATATTGATGATCGTTTCAAGGGGTTTCACTGTACTCATTTAGATTAGGGTAGTCCGGAACATGTTGACCAAAATAGCTATCTGAGTCTGGAATATGGTTAGTATGTTTCGGGCTTACTTGTCAATTTCTGCAGAAAACATATAGCTGGAATTTTTTTTGTAAACAATATTTCATTCACATATACATATGAATAGGATTGTGGAACAGGCTTACGTATATAATATAGCTGGAAATGATCTTTCATATTGGTCATTTTTGGTTTTATTCTGACGAATTTTCACGAAGGCGAAGATTGTGAAAACTCAGTCTAATTAAAATCAGACCCTAATTTCGTTCGTTCGTTTAGGAAACCATCAAATAGAAACTGTGTTCATAAACAGCACAAGCAAAGAAAGCATGTTTGTAACATTATTTTGTAGCAGATCAATTACAAGAGCCTGCACACATTTTCATGTAAAAATGTAGACTATGAAAAGTGACCAGTCTGTCAGTGTCTACCATCCTGGTATTTTAATTTCGCCTACATTTATTTTCAGAAATCCCAATGGTAGAGGTCCCAACTATTGGCCAGAATCTAACCAATATTCAAAGTCGTATTTCCTTCTTGATGTCAACCAATCAGCTTATACAAATTTACTTAAAGATAGGGTCACATTTTGGAAGAATCTTGGCTCCAACTCAACTTAAGCAATGAACATTGAGATAATACATACCGTATTTAATGTAAAATAATTTTTGGAAACATACTTAAGGTGGGTTTATACAGAGCGCGAACACGAACCCGAACGCGGTTTTTCGTCATGGAATGGTTTCATCATTTTTTAGAGGGACCGTTCAAATAGAGTGCGAACGCGAACGCGAACAAATATTTGTTCGCGCGGTCGACCGCCGAGATTGCCCCAAGAGCGAATTTTTCAGAAAGTCGCGGCGGATTGCTTGCTATCAACCAATCAGCTTGTACCACCTCCAGGGGCGGATCCAGCATCAAAGTTTGGGGAGGGCAATGTGAAGGGGCTGATCCAGGATTCTCGAAATGGGGGGGTGTTTAAGCAAAGCTTTGCCGAGCGCAGCGAGGCAACAAACTTTTTGACCTTTTTTTTGGCTTAAAAACATAGGATTTTCCCTTTTTATTCGCCGAAATTTTCACCTGACATGTAATATGATGCGTTTCACGATGTGAAATCTTACCGTTTGGGGGGGGCCATGGCCCCCCCCCCCCCCCCGGCCCCCCCCCCCCCCCCTGGATCCGCGCCTGACCACCTCCCTTGCATCATTTCCTAAAATAGAAACTTGTGCACATGGCTTTTCCGATTTGCTTGTAGGGTACAAACTATGGATAAAACGGAAGTTTTGATTTTAGAAGTTGAAAAAAATCCAGTTTTGTATATAAATACAGAGCTATTATCTCCACCGTGTCTGACTCTGCCGTAGCCATGATTCCAAAATGAAAAGGCGATCCGCATTGAAAGCCGTCGACGGTTTTCCGCGTTCGTGTTCGCGCTCTATTTGAATGACTGAACTGATGAAAAGTCGCGTTCGCGGTCGCGTTCGCGCCGGTCACGTTCGCGTTCGCGCTCTGTATAAACCCACCTTTACGGAGACTATAAAGATTAAAGAAGCAATTAGAACCAATTTTCATTGTAGTATATTATAATATATTTTGATATATTTTGATGTTTAAAGTATTGTGAAAATCAGACTGTTTTTTCACAAGTTTTAACAGGAATAAAGTTAATAAGACAAAGATTACTCTCTGTCAACATAAATGACATTCATATTACGCATATAACCAATTATAACCAATTGACTAAATTACTTTTAAGAATTACATATATTTTATTTAAGGATAAGCAATCATTTAACAATTATTGTACATGTATTTGAAATATAATACTTTCAGGTATATATACATTAATATTAATATATGTAAGTAATCACACTTACAATGACTAAACAATTAAGCCTGTAAAGTTAATCCTAGGAAACCAGCTTCATTTTATTTCAACAACAAACAGAAAACAATGGCTAGATCATCTAGGAAAACTCCAATAATAAAAATTTCCGAGAAATCAGAACTACCTGAATTTTGGTTTCAATGAAGAACATAAGGATATCACTGGACATAATGTATATACAATTGGTCAATCTACAGTCAGAATTTAAAAAAGCTAAATATTTGCAGTAAACCTTCACATAAATGTAAGTTCTCAGGAATACTTATCTTCAATTCAATGGAAGTATAAATATGTGTATAAGTATAATTAAAGGGGAATAATCATCTAACCAGCTGATATATCAACTGATCAATCAACATTTCAAATCATAATATGCATATATTAGAAGGAAAGCACTGCCTCAATCAAAGCTCTATGGATGCAAAATTTTATTCGAGGCAAGCGGGCATGTAATTAAAGGGAAAAAGTCATCTAAACATTTGACATTATCAAATCAATTGACATCAATCAAGATTCGGATCCTTAGCTATTTATAAATGCAAAAAACAACTATCTTTATCTAGCCTCTAATGGATATAAATATTTAAATTACAATTCAAATTAGACTGGGGGGTACCAGGTCTTACATGTACTATAAAATCCAAACCCCTTTCATAGAAAAATATCATTGACATTGATAAGCAATATTCCACCTGATTAGATCATTTTCCTTGAGGTAGATACAACAAAATTTAGCATTAGGCCATTGGCAGTTCATGGGCAGCAGCATATCTACCAGTAACATAATGAAAGATTTGTCTCTCAATGTCTCCTAGTAGACTACTAGCTCCAATACGAAATAGGTTTGGTTTGGTCCAATCATCACCAAGTTCTTCTTTCATCATAGACAACCATGTACAGGAATCTTTGGCTGTCCTAATACCACCAGCTGGTTTAAAACCAACCTGAATTCATGAAAAGAAATATCAAAGTTGTTTGCGAAAAAGATGTTTGGAAATTTACAATGGGCAAAGTACTTGCACAAACTGCAGCATACAGGGTGCAATATTTTGTTGCAGCAAGTTTTTGATCATTCTTGATAGTATTGCCTAAACTAAGAACAACTTGAATTCCAAAGTAGTTTGAAAACTAATGACTTTTGAAGACAAAAATCATCCAAATAATACATAAGCAATCAACTGAAGATGAAAACTAAGAGCATGAAGAACCAAACCAAAAGTGAAGAAACAAGCAATAGGCCTACCGATAAGCAGCAAGAATCTTGAAGAAAGAACAAGGCAACTTGAAAATAGAATCAAGCAACAAGCAGATGGAAACCACAACATGCAATATGAAGATAAAGTAACCAGAACATGAAATAGCAAGCAATATGAAGATGGAAGCAAACAACATAAAAAGGGAGCAGTCAACATGAAGGAAAATGGGAGCAAACAACATGAAGGAAGATGGAAGCAAACCACAACATGAAATAGCAAGCAATATGAAGTATATGAAGAAGCCACATGAATATAAAAGCAAGCAACATTAAGAGAGAAACAATCAAAATGATGATGGAATCACGCAACATGAAGACAAAACTCAGCAATGTGATGATAAAAGCTTCTTGAAAGTTGAAACAACTTTAGATCAAAAAACAAAGACAGAGGCAACCAACTCTATGGAAGTTTGATATAAGAAAATGTAAGTGAAGCAGTTAATAAGCAAGTAAAGTTCAGCGTCTAATAAGCAAATAATGTTAAGCGGCAAATAAGCAAATAAAGTTAAGAAGCTAATTAGCATGTATAGTTCAAAGCTAAAAAAAAAAATTAGAGCTACATGGCAAGGTGTAACAGAAGCTGTTATAAAGAAAAGTCTTTCATATTTAAATTCTTACCTTGTAATTTGTTCGTTGGTAGTATTCTCTGATAGCTCTTACCATGACTAGACCTACAGGTAGTGTAGCATTGACACCTTCTTTACCAGTTGATGTCTTGATAAAATCAGCACCTACAAAATATATATATGCAATTTGAATTTAATCCTGAAAAAGTTGGAAACATGTAATGAAGCATACATCGTGTCTAGCAAATATTATATAAGCTATATGTATTATATAATGCACGTTTACTTTTCTGAAATTTGACTTCACTTACTATCCATGATATGGTAGCTCAATGAAGACCTTAAAGACGGATTTCCTTTAAATTTTCTTTTTTGTGCCAAAGTAAGCAAACTATTTGATTATTTTTGTATCCACATTTATCCACGTTATTTTTAATTATATAGTTTGTTAATCATCTAAGTATTAGCATTTTTATTTTCTTATTTAAAAGCATCAATTTTATGATTTTACAATAATGTCCACACATAGATACATTTCTTACAACAATAGGCATTTCAAAAGCTAGTAGAAAAGATCACTGTGAGCCTAAATTATAATCGTCTTTAAGAAATGGATAAATAATTTAATATTTTACCTGCCATCATACACACCATACTAGCTTTATAGACATTTACCATGGATCCTAGTTCACCAGTAGCTAGAATAGTTTTTAAATGAGCTTCACCACAGGCTTCTCTCATTAATCTTACTTCATTATATACCCCTAAATATAGTAAACATAATAATATAGTTATATTGAATATTTCTGATTATATACACCTAAATATAATAAACATAATAATATAGTCTAAATATAATGAACATAATAATATAGTCTAAATATAATAAACATACTAATATATAGTTATATTGAATATATCTATAAACATAATAATATAGTATAAATATAATAAACATAATAATATAGTCTAAATATAATAAACATAATAATATAGTCTAAATATAATAAACATATTAATATAGTCTTAATATAATAAACATAATAATATAGTCTAAATATAATAAACATATTAATATACTCTAAATATAATAAATATAATATTATAGTCTAAATATAATAAACATAATAATATATAGTTATATTGAATATATCTATAAACATAATAATTTAGTCTAAATATAATAAATATAATAATATAATCTAAATATAATAAACATATAACATAGTCTAAATATAATAAACATAATAATTTAGTCTGAATATAATAAACATAATAATATAGTTATATTGAATATTTCTGATTATATACACCTAAATATAATAAACATAATAATCTAGTCTAAATATAATAAACATAATAATATAGTCTAAATATAATAAATAAAACATAATAATATAGTTATATTGAATATTTCTGATTTTATACACCCAAATATAATAAACATAATAATTTAGTCCAATATTATAAACAGAATAATATAATTATATTGCATATATCTGATTCTATACACCTAAATATAATAAACATAATAATATTGTAGCATCTAATAAGCAGACCAAGCTTACTCTTTTCAAAACACCTGATGGAAATTCTCGTACGGGAAGTCCAATCATTACACCTGATTTTGTCATGCTCTGAACACTAATTTTGATCAACGGCGTTGTTTTGCTTGTACGCATCAGTTTCAAAAGAATACAAAAAATATAATAACTCGCCTACCTTTCCAATCTCCAGTTAACGCCATTGTTCTATTTATAACTATATCTATTTCTCTAGCCCCATCATCTACAGCCTGTCTTATTTCTTCTACTCGTATCTTTAATGGTGTTTGACCAGCAGGAAATCCCGTTGCCACTAAAAAAAATAGCAAGAAGCTGTAAGTGGACTGATTTTACCATAGAATAGCATTGACATTTCTTGCAACATTCACCACCGGATGTCAACAAACTTGTCACTCCAGTGAAATTTTTTTTTAATTAAGATTATTTCTAAACACAAGCTCATATAAGCAAATGTCTGATTTGTCATATCTTGTATAATATGTGATTTCCATGTAAAATGCTATTGTTTTTACTGTTTTTCTTAGCCAAAATATGTTTTCAGGAGATGCACACATGTCCACATGATAAAATGCCATGTTTTAATCACAAATTACCTGATGCAATTGGAATCTTGGTACCATTACACGCCTTTAGTGCCTTAGCACAATCCTGTACTCGACTAGGATAAACACAAACAGCACCAGTAGTTAAACCTGCAGTAGATAAATGTTAAAATATGTTACTAAATTAAAGTGTAATTTCTTGAACCACAAAAGTCGCGTTGAAAATTAGAATGGTGCAAATTGATGTTGTCAGTGTCCCCATTACACATAAAATAAAAAAAATAACAAACTTGCCTTTATCTTGCATGCCAACTGCCTTAATCAAATCAGATCTGATAGGATTTTTAGCTTTATAGCATAGCCTAGATACATTAGCTGGTGTATCATCTCCTGCTAATGTAGTTAAATCTATACAAGATACAGCCCGTAATAACCATGCTGCCTACAAATAGAGAACACATTTATATTGTTTAACAATTTTTGAGATACTCCTAGGTAATATTATCTAAATAATCAATTTGAATGATGCCATGAATTTTTGATTTTGATTATCAATTATCAAATTTCATAATCGATTAAAATTCAAAGAAAAATTTTCTTATTATCTGTTACACGCTTATCAGACAAGTTCTATCCCAGTGTATCATAATCTTGAAAAAAATTCTAGATGTCAAACCAGTTTTATTTGTCTTCAACATCAGATATTGATAAATAACTTTCAGGTATGATAATGTACATCAACAGATGAGGATCAGAAGATTTCTCATATAAAATAGTTTGATTTGTAATCGATTATTCATAGGTATCCTGAATTTGGTTATTGATACCAAGCCCTACTGCTGGATATTGCCAATTATGCAATGATACGATACATAAGCTTATCGCAAGAAACGAGATATGATTCAATATGTATATGTATTGAGATGTGGGATTAGAAGTAAAAGTGGCACTTTATTTCAAAATTTCAATAATTTAATGTGATCAATTTTTGTATATCAATAATATTTTTGTATTTTATTGCGTATAAATCGTCAGCAGCTTACAGCTGTCACACAAACTTAAAATCTTTCTCCCTTCTCTACCCTTAACTTAAATGTTGCTTTTAAAGATTATTTCCAAATTAAGCTTTAGAATTTCAGTAGATAAGATGATCTCAAATTACATGCCTATATTTACACTTACATATCATTGTATGTACTGGTATTTATATTAATTTCATTAAATTAACCACAACAATTATTTTGTGATGATTTACCCTGTCAAGTTGAATGTCATGATGTCATGACATTGGCAAATTTTCACTTAAGTACTGTACACACTGACAACACTTTGGACATCATGTTGCCGAAAAGTCATGTTGTCGAAAATTTTGTCAGTGTATACAGGTCAAAAACATTCAGCAACAAGTTGCCCGACATACTGTCCAAAATTTTGCTGTGTGTGTACAGGACTAATTTTTTGTTCCACAGGTTTTTCGGCAACATGTTGGCCAACAAGTTGTCAAAATGTTATCAGCGGGTACCGGTATAGTGCTTTAGAAAGGAAAACAAAACATTCAACATACCTGCCATTGTTTTTTAACAGTGCGTCTGGTACCTAGTGTTTCTGCTCTACGTTTAACAGCAGGTAGATTGATGTACACATTCTGTATCCACGTCTCATCTGAAATATATAAACCTTACAATTAATACTCCTGTATGACCAATCTCGCTACATAGGAATATCTTCAATCAAAGTCAAACAAATCCTTTAGCATAGTAAGTTACAGTGTTTGTTCTTTACATTATCCTAAGAAATTAGTGGTCTTTGTCAGTAGCGTTTCCCCCCCCCCCCTCCACTTTGAAATTTTGTATAATGTTACATACAGATACCTGATGCGAGTAGATCCACACCCCCCTTGACCATTATTTGGCCCCAACTAATCAGCCCCTCCCACCCACCTAAACTTTACAAAAAAATATACAGATGGGTACTTTCTTTTGAGAATTTAGATCTCCTTTCTTTCCTTTTTTTTTTTTTTCACTTGATGAATATTTTTTTGACATTTAAGAATTTATATAGCTCAGATATAAACCTATAACTACTTTTAGACGACCTGTCATGTGACTCTCTTGAACATTGCGAAATACCATGCTGTTTCATAAAAAACAAATTTTTTGAGATGAAATCTTTATATTTAGATCGATTTAACTTTATCATTTAACAAAAAAATTTTGTAGGGATGCTAAAACGACAGCAAACTTTATATCATAACTGGTAACACTTTTTGACTTTTCTTGATCAGCCGCTTCTTGGAGTTCCCTTCTAAATAAGCTAATTAGGCTACGAGTCAATTATGAACATGTGAGAACACCTCTACTTTCTGCTCATATTATTATATCATTTCAATTTCCATAATATATGAGAATAAGGGGACTAGGCATATAATCTATTCAATGAACACACACATAGTTTCATCACTAGCCTATCAGTGTGTAGTCTATCACTGATGTCAATTTGGAAGGTCAAAACTATGGCCCAAAGTTCAAAACTTGTAGAGTAGTACAAAGTACAACATAATGTCATAATTAAAGATAAAATGTAAAATTTATCAAAATTATCAAATACGCCAAACTGAAAAATATTGCTGTGAAGGATGTGTGCATCTACAGAATATTTTGGCATGTTTGGCGTTCCATATATCACAGGTGCTACACATCGAACACACCAATAATAATAACCTACTGACCGAGAATTCTTTAACGATTTTTTATTCACTGAGCACACGACGTGGATAACGGAAGTAAGTAAATGATTTTAGCATAAGCAGAAGACCAAATCTGAATGAAACATGAAATGCGTACTTGCATCGACTGGCATACACGGTCACAAAAGATTTTATTGTTTTTGTACATACCGTATTCGATTCCTGGATTTCGAGCTGCCATTTTTCTTTATTACTATGTCTGGTTAATCTTGACTGATTTGTCCAGATTATCACATAGTCAAGAAAGATAACATTGGGAAAACATTATTTTAAAGGGATTACAACCTTTTATTTGTAAAGATGTTTTCTATAGGTTACAAATTTTCAATCATAATTCTTTGATTCATGGAATATTTTTTTTTTGCTTAATAATTAGCAATTTTAGCGACTATGACTAGTGTCTGGGTTCATTAACCCCCATTTCCTTCAGCAACGTTTGACATTGGCAATGAAATTATAGCCGTTGCTAAAGGAACATGATTAACCCCAAACACTTAGGAACATTTAAATTTATTTTTCAAAGCGTTGCCCCAACACGCAAAGTAACACCAAATTTCCTGCATCCAGTCAACAAGTTAGTGTCTCGAACTATGATAATTAAAAGCTCCAGTTTTACCTCCTGGGAATGTCTCCTTCACCCTTTGGGGGTTAATAAACATACCTTTGAGATCCCAGATTTTAGTGGAATATCAAGACCATATCCCACTGAAAATTAGGATGGAGCAAATTGATGCTACCGCCAATGCACACGATTTAAAAACCCCTTTAAATGAGCTATCTGTATAAATATTTTCAGAATGGATGCAGTCATTAATATTAAAGATATCAGCGTGTGGATTGCTGGTGGATGTATTATATTCAACCCCTTATATTGGAACATCATAGCTCGTTGGGAATACAGAAGTAGGGCATTATCTAGAAAGCTTGGAGCAAAGACTGCCTGCAGTTTGTTAGCCTTAACAATTACTGTTCTTGGTATCGTACGAGATTGGAGATTTGGAGAGGCTATACTAACACAACCTCGTTGGCATATTATGGAACAGCAATGGATATGGGCTCTTGGATATGTCATAGTGGCCATAGGCACCATTCTAGTGTTGTCTAGCTTTCTGGCATTGGGATTTTTTGGAACATTTCTGGGAGATTACTTCGGAATTCTCATGGATGAAAGAGTTACAGGATTCCCATTCAACATCATCGATAATCCAATGTATTGGGGTACTAGTCTTAACTTTCTGGGTTATGCCGTAGTTCAAGCAAGTCCTGTAGGAATTATTTTATCAGCTCTGGTTGCCATGGTATATAAAACAGCAATAATATATGAAGGGGAATTTACAACAAAGATTTACAACGAATCAGACAAAAACAGAAAAATGGTGTGAGGAACACACATGTGTTAAAGGGTTTTCTTTATATTTTTTGAATAAGTTTTGTTGGTTAATACAATAAATTGGATTGATTAAGTTTAAAAAATAAACTTTACATTCAATAATTTTTTATTTCATTCTTTTTAAATTTATCTTGAAAAGTTGTAAGGCACGGAGTTTGTGACGTCATCAAATCAGCAGAACCATTTCAAGCATACCATTGCGGATGTGATAACGTGACATATCGGTATTCTATCGACAATCCTCGGCAGATTCTGTGGAGAACTATAGCGTAACTTTCACAGAGACCGTTTGATCCGTATTTAGAAACAAAAGTTGATACACATATTTAAATAACGTACAAGAAATAAAGCAAATAGTCTTAGAGCAGGGTAATGACAAGTTCTGAAGCCTAGCATAATATTGTCATTTAGACAATTGCGATTTAGGTTATTCCAATCAGTCAGAGCTATGCCTGCAGGAAAATCATAAAATAGACGAGTTTTAAGGGGTTACATAAAGAAATAAAGGAAAAGGTTAAACAACCCTTTCTTAGGATCACTTCAATTGGTATATGTGTATAATGGATCAAAAATAATCACATTTCTAAAAATGCAATATCAGTCTTGAGTCCCTTACAGAAGCCATTATTACATCTATTGAGCAACCTAATTTATCCGTATTTATGACAGATGGTTCTTAAAAGAACAACAGATAAGTTGAATTGATGGTTTTTTTTGCAATGTATTTCCTGTAACTAAATTGTTGCTTTTGATTTAATTGACGCATCGATGACTACTCTTGGCACTTTTAGCACTCCCTACAACCACTACACCTTTTTCAATTTTAATCGGAATCAAATCTTCTATTGTTTTAAACTCTGCATTTTCATCATTGTTCGGAATTTCGAAATAAGGGGAATAACATTTGAGGTCCAATTTGAACACAGGATGATGTAATCGAGGAATCTCTTTTCGTTTGCTGAACTCAACAATTTTGAAGTCGCCATCCGGACTTAACATACGACGGTTTTCACTAAATGGTTCTAATGGTTTATATTTGGCTAGGCGAGCTATATTCTTTTTCTCAGAATGCCTAGGTGAGGTAGCAATGTTTTCTTTGGAATCGATTTCTTCAGGTAGCGAACAACTAACGGTCACCATTGGAGTGTCGGCCTTGTGTTCTTGACGTTTGAGGGCTTCTTGCATGTGTTTCGGTTGCCTCGTAAGAGGATTGTACTGGTTTTCACCGAGGCTCAACAAAGTTGTTCCAGACTCGCAACTGTCCTTCGACTCCGCGTATTGTTGAACTCTGCTCCTGGGCTTTGTACCGTACACATTTTTCAGGCGCTTCAATCTTTTCTGTCCGGGCATGCTTCCATGATGAAAAGACTGGTTCGAGTTTGATTCCTGAGGGACACCACGTTTTGTGCTCACGATGAACAATTGACATTCTTCGGGATCGAATCCCAGTTCACTTTCGGAGTCATCGTCGCTGGGAGAAGGCGAGTCGACCTCTTCGCGGTGATAGCCATGGTCTTCCCGAGGCACTGGTGATACAACAATATACTCTGGTCTTTTCTTGTCTAGTTTGTCTATAATCGAGGGATTTCCATTATTGAGCTTGAACAGCGATTTAAGTTGAAGTTTGTAAATGTCTCTGTCGATAAGAATAGGCTCCTCGGTGTTCACAGAACGCAAATCTTGGTAACATGGTGGGAAGTTGCTCATGCTCTCCTTGAAGCTCTTGGTCATCTTTGGAATAGGAACATTGGTATGGACTCCCTTCTTTAACACACTCTCTTGTATATCTTGTTCCATAACTTTACGTTTAGCCTTCGTTGTAGTTTCGTCCGGCATCTGAGAAAACCACTCCTCAAGATTGTCGTTATGGCTATGAGCAAGGTTTTCGTTTTCAATCACACTGGTTTCTGGAATTATACCCTTGACTTTTACAGCTTTCAGTTTTGGGAACGAAACAGATCGTTTGTAGTTTGGATCGTCTAAAAATGTTACTTTGCTGGGTTTTTTCTTTGGAGTGACTATTTCTTGCTTCTTATTGAAGCTCGTCCAAGTTGATTCCTTCGACGGTGACAGATCGAAAAATCGTGTTGAGTGGCGTTTGAATGGGGAATCATGCTGATAAGCGGAACTGCTTTTGCTAATGGACGAACGTCGGAACGTAGAGCCCCCAGCGTAAGACGATTTGGCCATATCGTAAGTAAGGTCAAGTTCCTGTGCTAACTGTGGAAGAAAAGAGTTATCGTCTGGGTGATTGAAACCGTAGATACCACGTTTACAGCAGACTTTTTCAGACAGCAGACAATACCAGTCTCTTGGGTTTGTGATGTCTTTTCCATTTCGATACGCTGCTTGTCCACCTTGTAACGTAGAGGGACCACTGCCCCTTCTATCTGGCCTCATATTCAGAAATCGGACTTTCTGGAATTTCAGCAATCTTTTAATAGATTTCTTTACAGCTAAAGCATTAGATGGTTAAATTCCTGTAGAAGATCATAATCTAAAAATAGAAATAAAAAGTATTTTATATAATCTGATAAACCATAATCTTCAGTTGTTTCATTACGACCAGATGTGTTACAAAAATGTGAAACTGGCATATCAAATGGGCATTCATATGTCACTAAATGGTATACAATATACATGTCAATAATTACAAATATATATGTGCCCTTTAATGTTCATTTATCAAGCAAGTCAATGGTTCTTTTTATTGCAGTTCTTTACATTGCAAAGTGACAAAAGGTAATACTAGTATAAAAACATACTGTCAATGCATAGAATAATACACGTTAATAGTATGTATTAACACCCGTTCCTGTAAACTTAGCCGTTATAAACAGAAAATACTTAGTTTTCTTAGCCCGTTATAAAAGCTAAAAAGGTTTAAACCGTGTACCGCACGGTATGTTTTTAGGCTGATATGAAGGCTCCTAAAGGCTAAAAAAGGACAGAAAGACGAATACATAGGGAAATTATTAACCAATCACCGACCGATTTCCTAAGATTTTTAAGATCCAATCAAAATTGTTGCATTTCATTAAAATCTAAAAAAACGGAATTTTAGGTTTTCTCCGCAATTTTTAGCCTTTCAGAAGAGACCAACACTGATATAGACACTTGTATCATATTAATATATTTTTTTCATTTTATCAATTTTATTTTGGCCAAAATATCTACTTTCACTTTCGGAAAGGTCAAGGCCATTGGGAGTCAGTTCGATACATTCAGTTTGTCATTGGACTCGATGAAATGGGACGACAATATGAATTTAATGCTTAAATAACAAGCCTATTCTGCATTTATTGTTTGAAAATCAATATGCCTTGTCCTTACCTTTGAGAAAATAATTGGTAAACTCCAGAAGTTGCGACCAGATAACGGAGACTATCCAGAAAAAAAAAGGGATTGGGATTGCTTTTTCGGTAAGCTTATTTTATTATTCACTCGATCAGCATCAACTTTTTTGTGAGCACACAGTTAGGCTTTCTGGTACTGTATGCTTAGATTTAATATAGGAATCTGGGTATACTGACTACTCTTTGCTTAGAGTTTGAGGACAAAACTGATAGGCCTACATGTGGGTCGACCTTTGGATTTTTCAACCAGGTTTCCCCCTGTCAGTGTCAGAGTGATGCATGTCGGAGGGGATGACATGGAAAAAGCGTCTAGTCGTTCGGATGGGACAATAAACCGAGGTCCCATGTGCTATTGGCTGTGCACATTACAGATCACTCGACAGTTGGAAATCGAAAATAAGATCAGGCTAATGCCGCTGTCCTGGAAAAAATTTCCCTCATTGCACACTGCATGGTGTTTGCCCATTCTCAATTAGCCCATAAAGGTGCAGAAAAGCAGGACTTAAAGTCCATTCATTTAAAAAATTTTGGTAAGCTTATAGCAACATTACAAGTGAATAATGGTGGGTCCATTTTGCCACATTGCCAAACTTGCCGCATCGTGCCCAACTGCACTGAAACGAAAAAGAAAACTAAAGTTTTGAAACTAATTCCTGGGAAACCGCCAAGTTAGTTTAGGTAATTGAATTACGGTTCTGGTAGTTTGTACTTGGTATTTATTTTATTCCAGATTTTAACATAAAAATATAGTTTAGATTTCCCTAATCGATTAGCCCTACACCATTTTATCATGATGATCATACAAAAATCTTGACATTATTTCAGTTTTATTTGTGTTCAATATCAGATATTGATAAATAACAAACATTCAGGTACAAAAACATACACTAATCAGGCGAACATGAAAAAGTAGGGCTTTGTCTAATAATTGAAATAATCGACGCTACAAATTATTTATTTCGATTATCGATTAAAATTCATAGTAAAATTTTGTTTTAATATTATCTGCTACACGCTTATCAGAGAAGCTTATCAGAGAAGTCACAAATCATTTTAATACGCCCTCATCTCTCTATGAGGACGAATATTGTCAGCACCCCTGTCAATCTGTCTGTCGGTCTGTCCGTCCGTCCGTCCGTCAACATTTGCTTGTAAACGCTCTAAAAACTAGAGTTTTTGACGGATTCAAATGAAATTTGATATGTGTATACATATTCATAAAAGGAAGATCAAGTTTGAATTTGAGCTATTTTCAATCGTTAAAGTTATTGCCCTTAATCTTGAATATGCTATTACTCTCATCAAAATCGGTTGAAAACTAAGAAACTTAAAATGGATGTTATTGGACTTAAATCTGAAAATTTGAGAAGGGTTAGGTTATTCCTGATTAAAATTAAAGCTTTTTCAAGATTTAGGCCTCTTTCATCAGTTTTGAGGAGTTATCTCCCTTTAACCTCTGTACAGTGAGCGCTTCGATCAACATCGTTTGCTTGTAAACGCTCTAAAAAATTTTCAATTTGTGATAGAATCAAACAAAATTCGGTATGTATATACATATTCAGAAAACAAAGATCAAGTTTGAATTTGAGCTATTTTCGACCGTTAAAAGCAGAGTTATTGCCCTTGCCCCAAAATCAACCGATTTTTATGAAACTTAAAATGCATGTTATTGGACCTAAATCAAAAGGTTTGAGAAAGTTTCGTTTACTCCTGATTAAATTTAAGGCTTTTTCGTTGGGCGTATATTCTTATTTTTTATTTCAGCCCCTTCAACCTGCTTCACTAAAAAGACATTGCACCCTTAATGTTATATTTGATGATCCCATTGTTTTTATCATCAATGACCTTTTTCATATCATTGAATATATTTTTTTTTCAAATGCAAGTGCTAATGAAACTCAGAATCTGTTTTTTTTTTATTTAAACTGATGAAATTCAGCAATAACCATTTTTGTGGACAATTTGTCTTTATTTAGGAAATTAGAAGGTAAAATATATAAAACCATATCTTTTTATATTTTATAGGAAAAGATTTTGGTCATACCAAGAGAGACGAGAGACCTTGTTGAAAAGGAAAGGTTAATGTAAGTTTATCAAACACTCATCTACATTTATTTAATTTCTAATCTCTCATTTAGATTTAAACATTTTTATTTGCTGTCATGAAATATGCTGTGTCACCAATGTCCGTCAGTCTGTCCTCAATTGCTCAGAAATGCTTGAGAAGGTTCTTGATGAATCTTTATTAATTTTTTTTATGACCAATGGATGAACAATATGGAAATTCAAAAACATTTTGATAACAGTTTGTAGCTTGTATTCTCTAAAATCACAAAGAATTCTACTGAAAATGAAAAATATTTCTATCTGAAAACATTTAATTTTTACCTTGAAAGCAGAATTCTGATGAATTTTGTTGAAATCTTATGGTATTGTTTTTTTATCACTCAAGAATGAATCCTATCCAAAATCAGAAGAAATTGTAATACGAGTTATTGTCCTTGATTTACACTTCTTATTCTAGGTTATGCTCTTAAAGCTGCCAGTGAGAATATATAAAATTGACTGGCAAGTTATCATTTATTTCAAATATCAGCAGTATGATCATTGTATTGTCAACATTAAATAAGTTTTTTGCTAATTTCAAACATATGGAATATTTATATTATAGGCAAAGAGATCAACAACAAAATGAAAGAAGATGACAATGTTATTATTATCTAAACAACACATAGGTAAGTTTGGTTAGCTCTGTAACTGGAAAATTAGTGTCAAGAAAATTGGTGACATTAAAAAATTTCTGTTGTCAAATATTTTAATAATTTAATAAGTTTTCAATGGTGTAGATTTTCAGATATTAACAAAAAGTCTAGTTGATGATGCCACATTTATAAAGCTTATTTCTACAAATGGAAATTAATTAATTTATTGTATTTTGAAAAGATCAGATTCAGATTTTGTAGTAATTGGGCAAATAGTGTTTCAGTTATTGCCCTTGCTTTAGAAAAAGGTTACAATGATTTGGCTCTTTGACAGATATTCAATATTATTATATTATATACTAGTAAGTAGATGTTGATATTGATTAGATCTGGGTAAAATTTTGAAATTAACTTGACTTTTAGCTACAGTTTTATATGATGTGGATGAAACTAAGTATGCCTAGGCACATCTATGATTAATATGTGTCAAAGCAATGATATTTAGATGAATAGTCTTGAGTTACAGGAAATTTGGTGTGCATTTATTTGTTTGTATGTGACCAATATTAGATTGGATGAAATTTTTATCAACAATTTGTCTTGTGATTTAGAGAATCTTTTAATAGTTTAAATTTGCTTTTGTCAGTTTTAATTTAAATTTTTTTAGAAAAATATAATGCATATTCAAATTCTTAAAAATAAAAACAAAATCCAATATTTTTATTTATTTTTTTTCAGAAAGAAAACTTGCTGTTGAAGAAAGTTACTGATAATTTGTGACAGTTGTTGAAATCCTTCAGAGAGAGTAGAATTTGTTGGACAAAATTATTTGTGGGATGACTTAATTCTTTAACTTTTACCTCCCCCCCTGTTCACTACTAATTATTAGTTGAACTGTCCTCCTAATCTCTTATCTCCCAAACTATTCTTTTAATTGTCAATTACCTTGTAGTGCTTCATCCTTTATATGCTATTTGTGCTGAGTATGTTATCCTTTTATCCATTGTTATTGTTGTTTATCACTAATCCTAAGGAGTTATAGATGTCAGTATTTACTATATATATATTTTGTTGTTCTATATTTTCAGTTTTGTTTGTGCTCGATAAAGATTCCTGTATGTGAATTGAAACGTTGCTAAAATTAAAAAAGGAGTAGTATATCCATAATAGTTGTTCTTACTTAAAATTAGTTCAGTTTACTATGTTGTTTTTATTAAATTTGAAGAATAAAATCTTGAATAATTGTTATTCTGTTCATGACAAACTTAGTTTAGTTTAGTTTACATGTAGGGGAGAACTGGGAAGTAGTTTCTTACAGTGTTAAAAAAACATAAGGAAAGTTTAAACTTTCAGATAAATAAAAGGACACATAGTGTAGTTAGAAATTATGGTATATAGTTTTCACAAGTTTGACCAAAAAAATATTTGACCTAGACATAATTCAGACACCTCAAAATCTCTGTTGTTTTTTAACCAACCAGGTTCAAGCATACACTCACTTGAAGTTCAGGGACACTTTTATAAGAGGCAAATAATAAGCTTTTGGTTGAAATTTTGTAAATGAATTAAAATTAATTTTTATCAAAAATGACTATTTATGACTGGTTATGTATTTGTTTAGGTGTATCAGACAGTTTAGAAATCCCTGAATGTTAGTAGTTTGCTCTATGTATGGGTCCAGTCCAGTTTCCCAGTTTTCCCTCAATTGACAGTTCTAAAAATCAGTGTTTTAAAGTTATTGGCAGTTATGTCTTAACTTTCAAATGTCTCAGGCAAAATAACCCAGATGTATAATAGAAAGATTGAATCAAGACTTTATCCAGCACCTCGTTTCGCTTCCAGTAAAATCTACCACTGATGTCTCAGTTCAGAGACACATTAATTTGTTCATGGTAGTTCTTTGATGAACGCAAACTTTTCAACTAGAACATTTTGTTTCTCTCCAAAGCCATGATAGCCGTCCCTTGATAAAAATCAACACCACATTAATGCAAAAAATCATTCACTCTTTATAATAATATGGACTGTAGATCCAAAGATGCTTGTTAGACAAAAACTAGATGATGGCAGGGTGGCATCAGATACGCTTGAAAAGTACTATATTCTGTCTGTTTAGTAGAGAAACGTAGAGAAAAATACTATCTTTTCACAGTTTCCCATAACTTGATTAATTCATATTTTGACACTGGTCAGTCTGAAATTGACGTGACACGCTTAACAATACACATATGAAACATAAGAAATTGTCATGCATGATATGATCAAATCTTCCATACAGCTTCAACCATTAACGATCAATTATTACACAAAAGGCGGAACGTCAATATTATCAGGGGATACAACGAAATTGTAAAAATATTTTGTTGCATCCGCACTAAACACGCAAATATACGGTACTTAATTGCATAGGTCAGTGAATTCTGGTCCGAGGTATCACTATTTCCAAAATATCTTAATAAGATATTATTTCAGTTTCAAGTATACAAATTTTATGCACATTAAGCATTTGTCGAATTAGTCGGATGAAACCTGACGTTGTATTGTCGAATTTGACATTTTCCGAGTCAACGTATTTGTGGTGAATTGATGAAAGTGAAATTTCAATTTTTTACATTAACACCGTACCTCCATTGGTCGGACAGATATTGTCCAAGGCAATGTGTTGATTTGATGGAAATAAATAAATCATTCTATTTTCAAATTTATACAAATTTCGTAAATCGTTGGACAGTTCTAAACACAGGTGATGTATAGTAAAAACTTGGAAGAAACTTAAAAGCATGTCTCCATTAGTCTGACAGATCTTGTTCAAGGCATCACATTAGTCGTGAATTGATTAATAGAAAATAAACCATTTAGAAATAAAAAATTATACACAGGTATATGTCCATCTTGTTCATGGAAACGTATTGGCCTACATTTAATTGCAATGAATGAAGCATTTGGCTCTTGTAAATACAAAATTACCCCGTTAGTCTGACAGACCATGTCCAATGCAATGCATCGGTCTTGAATTTGGTGGAAAATTAATATGTTTCAATGTACAAATTATTTCCATCGGTCGGGTAGTAAGCTATAATCTTGATCGAAGTTTGCAGACCAATCCAATCCAATCCTTTTATGTGGCAAGAGATGCTAATAATATACTAATAAAGTGCTAAAATCTCTCGGTGAGTAAAGCGTAGTTGTGTCAAAGCTACTTTATTGAGTACTGAGTTATCACTATTGACCTACATGTATATACATGTATGCTGAATAATTATTGAGCTTGTGCAGTTGTTTGTTCGGTCTATTGCAAGGTTTTCAGCCTTTTTTTTTTTTACCCATTTCAAGATTATTGATCGATTGTATTACTCACCTTCCTCTGTATATCATCACTAGTTTATGTCATTCTTTCCTATATAAGTTTTAAACCCCTTAGGAGGTATTTAATCTCAGGTTGAAAACCTCTTGTTTATTGAATATACTCCCGGTCTTGGTCCCTGGCACACCTCGAAAGGATCGCAAACACATTTATGGGATCGTACAGTGTATTAACCTCGGATTATCAAGTGAGTCAGTCTGCTTAGCGCTTAGTAGCAACACTTGAAATCGATATTGATAATATTCTTGATCTGGTATAGTCCAGGGTCTTGTTAAGTTCTGATATGTTGGCCAACAAAATATTGGTTTCAGTATACACACGACAACATGTTGCACAAATTGTAATCATTAATTGGTGGTGACTCCGTTTTTATTTACATCACATGATTTCAGACAGATCATGGAATTTATAGTCTATTTCTAATTGGATAAAACTCAGCAACATCATTTGCATCTCAACAAAAAAAATAAACTTGTATTTATTCAGCAACTGTACACACTGATAACATTACAGTTGTTGGGAATATTAACTTTATAGTCGTTGAGACTACTGACTTGGACAGTTGTTGTTGAGACTGCTGACTTTACAGTTGTTGGGAATATGAACTTTATAGTCGTTAAGGGTATTGACTTGACAGTTGTTGGGGACTGAGACTATTGACATGACAGTTGTTGGGGACTGAGACTATTGACATGACAGTTGTTGGGGACTGAGACTATTGACATGACAGTTGTTGGGGACTGAGACTATTGACTTGACAGTTGTTGGGCACTGAGACTATTGACATGACAGTTGTTGGGGACTATTGACTAATGACTTGACAGTTACGAAGCTTGGGTTTGGGTTGGCAAAAGAAAAATTAGTGAAGACCGGAGACTATACATTTGTTGAAACTATTGACTTTAGAGTTGTTGAGAGACAATAGTCTTTACAGTTTGTTGAGAATATTGACTTTACAGTTGTTGTGAATATTGACTTTACAGTTGTTGTGAATATTGACTTTACAGTTGTTGTGACTATTGACTTTACAGTTGTTGTGAATATTGACTTTACAGTTGTTGTGACTATTGACTTTACAGCTGTTGTGAATATTGACTTTACAGCTGTTGTGAATATTGACTTTACAGCTGTTGTGAATATTGACTTTACAGTCGTTGAGACTATTGACTTCACAGTCGTTGAAACTATTGACTTTACAGCTGTTGAGACTATTGACTTTACAGCTGTTGAGACTATAGTCTTTACAGTTGTTGAGACTATTGGCTATTCAAATGGTTGGCTTTTTGACTATGCATTTTTTGGAATATGGACTATTGATCTTTGAATGAAAGACTCTCTTCAAAATTTAACAATTTTTTTTCCAAAAAAAATCTTAAATTCACAAGAATTAAGGTTAAAAAAAAAAAACTTCAAAGGCAATTCTTCTTCCACCAGCTGATGAACTGGATCTTAATAATCATCTTTCTCCTGAAAAATACAAAGAGAGCACAGGTTATATATATATATATCATGTTCAAAAAGTACATAAAACATTAGTTTCAGGATTTGATCAGTAAATATTATTCAGTCAAAGTAAATGTGTCAAAGTGATTTGGTCATAAAATACACTGGACAACATATTTACTAACAAGGTAAATGTTTAAAAATGATCTGGTCACTATATATATTCACACAAGGAACATTGGTGACGGGAATTTGTAAACACTGTACATTAATGATAGAAATAAGGTCACAAATCCAATAGATGATATGTGGCCATAGACAGAAATAAATAATGACTGTGCTAAAAATTACTGTGAATAAATAATAATAACCAATTTACTTTATACCCAAATTAATGTGATCTAACAACTATGACACATGACAGTTATACCTTGAAATAATTACAATAAAATACTACTGTAACAGAGTTATTGGCTATTGGTGCCAAATTTACCATGACCATTTCTGTCATCAAATTTCTTGTAAACATTTCTGTCACAATTATTGCAACAATATTTTGACAGAAAAATGTATAACTTTTTTGTTGTAAACAAACAAGAATCACTCAAATATCTCAAAGATTATTAAAAAAAAAACCCACTGTAATTATTAAAGGTTTCAGTAGCAGTATGTAATTCTGGTCTTCTAATTAAGTTTTTTTTTAATGTCTACACATTTATGATTTTTACATGGAAATAATACACAAAACGTATTAACCAACCATTTTAAATAATACTTTGACATAAGAATTGAAAATTAAAAAATGCTGTATTAACAGAATTGTCTTGTTTTTATGGATTTTTACTTTATTGTCAATAATATTTCATCTAAACTTTCTAATCACAATTTATGCCATTTCTGAGCCTTCTATTAATTCAAAATATTATTCGAAATGTTTGTTCACTAAGTTTGTGTGTGTGTTATTTCTACGTAAGAACCATATGTGGTTTTGCATGTTATCATCAATTGAAAAATTTCTCACTGTTGATACTGGTAGAGTGTTAAAGAGATATGTTCACAAACTGTTCGACCAAAAATTTTAAGTCTCAAAAATACAACTTGTCGTTTAGTAAGACTGCATAATATAGAAGAACGCATATACAGAAAATTAAAGATAACTATTAAGGTACCGGTATGGGTATAAAAGGATTTGTGAGATTTTTGGGCTGTTCCAGTAAATCTGAAGGCTATTTACATAAATTCAAGGCCCAAATCGATCCTCGAAAATGCTTAACCCTTTAAGTGGCATCACATATTCTATTCATACATTTGATGTCACTCATCAATTGATAGCCTAGTCATTCATTTGACGTCATATCTTATCAATGAGGTATGTAATTTTATTTCAGGTTGCCCTGTTCTCATTCTATTTGACTGAACTGTTTCACTTCACTTTTCTCTGTGCCACCCTGTTCCCTTTATAGAGTGACTCAGTGGCACAGAGAAAAGTGAAGTGGAACAGTTCAGTCAAATAGAATGAGAACAAGGCAACCTGATGAACAAACCCTCATTCTCATGAGAGATGCTGATTTTTTAGGATAAAAGAAAAATAGTTTGGAGATATAATTATCAGGAAAGTAAGAAAATGTAGAAAAGAGATTAATATTTAATATGACCCTCCCTTTTACCTTTTTTGGATAATTTGACTCTAGCATTAAGAATTCATAACATTTTTCAATATCTCTTCATGGAGGCAGGTCTCTCTTTCAGTTAGATCCAAATCTTTACCTTGTCTCTCTAAAATATTAAAATTTTTATTTAAATAAAAGTAAAAAAAGATCACGCTTTGAAGGTCTGACTGTATAAATCCTCCATATAAACCTTAGTTCTAAATTAGTGAAAATGCTACTGTAACCTTATCAAGAGCTATCGAAACATTACATTTCCGTGCTCCTCTCTGCAAATACAAAATTTTCCCAAATTAAGGTAATTTATTGCACCTACATTGAAGACTCTCCATCCAGAAATATCACTGCCACAATAATATGTATCTTAAAGGGATTGTAGAAAGGTTTTCTAAACTTTGTACTGGTATGTGTATCTGGGACACTGATAGTATCAATTTACACCATTCCAATTTCCATTCTGACGTCTGTGGTTCTTAACATTCCACTTAAACTAAAGCGTTTTATGATGTTACTACCAGTGATCTGTAGGAGCTGCGGTAGCTCATTGAGTTAAACGCTTGCTCGCTAGCCTCAAGGTCCAGGGTTCAATCCCGGCATGGGTCGAGATGATACCTTTGGATTTTTCAACCCAGTTTCCCCCTGTCAGTGATGCAGGTCGGAGGGGCTGACATGGAAAAGCCTCTAGTCGTTTGGATGGGACTATATACGGATGTCCCGTGTGCTATTGGCTGTGCACGCTAAAGATCCCTCAACAGTTGTTAATCGAAAATAAGAGCAGGCTAATGCCGCTGTCCTGGCAAAATTTCCCTCATTGCACACTGCATGGCGTTTGCCTGTCCTCAATAAGCCCATTTAGGTGCAGAAAAATTAAATGAATGGAGTTTTACGTCCTACTTTTCTGCACCTTATATTGGCTAATTGAGGACGGGCAAACGCCATGCAGTGTGCAATGAGGGAAATTTTGCCAGGACAGCGGCATTAGCCTGCTCTTATTTTCGATTTCCAACTGTCGAGGGATCTTTAACGTGCACAGCCAATAGCACACGGGGCCTCGGTTTATTGTCCCATCCGAACGACTAGACGCTTTTCCATGTCAGCCCCTCCGACCTGCATCACTGACAGGGGGAAACGGGTTGAAAAATTAGAATGTATCATCTCGACCCATGCCGGGATTGAACCCTGGACCTTCTGGTTACCGAGCAAGCGTCTAACTCACTGAGCCACCGCGGCTCCCAGGTGCAGAAAAGTAGGACGTAAAACTCCATTCACTTCATTTTCATCTTTACCAGTGATTTGCATAGATATCAATATTAGCTTTTCTCTCTGGTAGATCACAAAGCATACATATAAAGCTTTGGTAGATCATGGGTAATGACGTCATAAAACACATTAGTTTTAGTAGAATTGCAAGAACAACAGATATCTGAATGGAAATTTAATGGCGCAAATTGATGCTATCAGTGTCCCCGATACACATACACAGTTAACAAACCTGTTTACAATCCCTTTGATAAGATTTTATAAGTTTGAAAAAAATCCAACATGGACGCTTATTGCAACAGAGAACTGGTCTGGGTTCAATGTTACCAACCTGTGACACCAGATTGGTCTTCTACTAAGATAAGAGAATATCTTCTCTTTTATCCTCTTTTAAGACATAATTTTAATATTTAGCCCAGGCAATCACAAAATAAATGATGCTGATCAAATGAAACATAAAATACCTCAGAAAAATGGTAAAATAAACGGCATTTGTGCTGCAAAAAGATGGTGCTGAAATCCACATTGCGCTTTATAAGTGGGTCATTTAGTCTCCGGTAACCAGTCGTAATTTCTGGGGTTTATCAATATTATTTTTTCCGTTTACAAAGATTAAGGACAAGGCATATTGATTTTTAATGAGGGACCAACAATAAATGAAGAATGGGCTTGTCTATAAGCATTAAATTCATATAATCGTCCCGTTTCATCGAGTCCACACGATGACATACTGCATGGCACGAACTGACACCCAATGGCCTTGACCTTGCCGAAAGTGAAAGTAGATATTTTGGCCAAAATAAAATTGATAAAATGAAAAAATAAATTAATATGATACAAGCGTCTATATCAGTGTTGGTCTCTTCTGAAAGGCTAAACATTGCGGAGAAAACCTAAAATTCCGTTTTTTTTAGATTTTAATGAAATGCAACAATTTTGATTGGATCTTAAAAATCTTAGGAAATCGGTCGGTGATTGGTTAATAATTTCCCTATGTATTCGTCTTTCTGTCCTTTTTTAGCCTTTAGGAGCCTTCATATCAGCCTAAAAACATACCGTGCGGTACACGGTTTAAACCTTTTTAGCTTTTATAACGGGCTAAGAAAACTAAGTATTTCGTGTTTATAACAGCTAAGTTTACAGGAACGGGTGGTATTAACAATAAACGACTTTGTACGAGTCAATGTTATTCGAGATAAGACCAATATTGACAATTTGTATAATACATAAAGCTATCAATGTCGCTTTAACGTGGGTAGTATAGATGGTGTCCGATGCAGGTCCGATACAATTTGTATTTGCTTCTTCAGGTGCAGAAAATCAGGACGTAAAACTGTATCTGTAGGACTTTACTGCATTGGAATAGTAGGCCTACATTTTCAAATGTCACTTGTCGCAAAGAAACCTCTTATCCACTTGGGTATATCCGATGCATTGACAAGTTTTAATACTTCGATCCACTGCCCTCCACTGTTCATTTGTCTTAGATTATAACCGAATGATAATGCTTGAAAAAGTGCTTCGGGTTTTTCTATTCAAGATAGGAATTGCCAGTTCCAGGAATCGATGTCGATGTGAATCTTTATTCAACGAATACTAACAAAATGTGAAAAACAGTATTTCTTACCGTCTCAAAACAATCCTATGTTTTGTAACAAAAAATCTTGACCAATTTCGCTTAGAAACTCAACTAAACTAAACCATAATAATCACTACGGTTTGACATTAAGCTTAATAGGATTAACAATACGCGTAGTTTATACAAATTCATATAAATCTGTTGTAGATAATCTACATTCGGGTATGTCCGTAATATTGTACTCGTAAATCTGACTTTAAAACTTCAGGGCCTGTGTCCTCAAATTATTTTACTCGCGAACCCCCAACTCAGCCCCAGCATAAAACAACACAAGATAACACCAAATTTGATGCTTCATCCAGTTAGCAAGTGTAGGAGCCGGAAAATTTTCTTTCACCGGGGAACTTTCAGCCAGGGCGTTATCCCTGGGAACTTCCCGAGGGTTAATTAACCCCACTTTGAGAACACGGGACTGGTTTTAAGGCAAGGTATCGCATGTACTGAAAAACATGAGGGTTTGGTTAGTTACTGCAAAGTGTTGTTCATAAATGTACTGAAATTTTTCGTTCTACGTTTCTACTACTGATTAGAATTATTAAGAAATTTTCCATCAATCGAAGTGTAACATTCATCTCATTCGAACGACTAAAGGCACTATTTCAACACCAGAACATGTGAGTGAATAGAGCTACATAATTGCAAAGGAGAAGCTGACAACAATTTATATATTTCGGATCACTAATGAGTAGAAAAAGAAACATTGTTCAATACATTGTAATAAAATTGAGCTGGATTTCCATAAACCTTACACGTCAGAAAGTGAAGGGAAATAGGGGTTAAAATAGGCCTATCCATCATGAAATTCATTCGTGTTGTGTTCGAAGAACTTTTTCACGTACACTACAACCCCTAGTCAACGATAATCCCACTAATCTAATAGTAGTTAATCTTTCCATTATAATATAACATGTCATTCTTATTGAAATACAACCATTTCACCTAAAATATCAATGACTAATGTATCTTCTACAACTTTTCGGTAGGTTTCAAAATGGTGAACCTTCAAAATCTTTTGATCAATGACGATCTAGAAATTTCAATCCCATGATAATTTTGAAAAT
Organism: Lottia scabra; assembly: GCA_029955415.1. Taxonomy (NCBI): domain Eukaryota; kingdom Metazoa; phylum Mollusca; class Gastropoda; family Lottiidae; genus Lottia; species Lottia scabra. Next base: position 2,892,530 of record JARJEI010000027.1, on the reverse strand, counting down.
ACATCGCATTCAAAAAAAGAAAAGAGAAGCAGAACAAAATTAAATTTTTTGAAAAATAAATATTCTTTAATATTTTCTTCATATCAAAATATGAGATTTTGTTCATCCTTTTAAAGTCAGCTTCGGTTATAAATTTGATATCATCCTTGACAACGCATAGAGTAATATGATGTTACATGATTTAATTTACCAACTTACATCCATATTACATTTTCATGTTGCCTGTAATTCATAAACTACATTCTGCATAGCACGTATAAGTTCAGCCAAGGCAGCCATAACTGAAAAGCACCATCAGAATCATCGTGCATCAGAATGTATTACCTCCCTTGAAACACAATTTTACTATTACTGTTAATCTGCTTCTTCACTGCTTCTATCTTTCGGTTTTTCTCTTTTTCCGTAAAACTGAATCTGCGCAGTAGAGAGTCTAAGGCTACGTATCCACCGAGCTTCTGAGGCGTTGGCTTCAACATTCGCGTTTGGATTAGTTTATGTTCTGGCATACGTTTCGACTAGGCGTCGCATCAGTGTCGTACGCAGTCGCATCCAACGCTCCTATTTTCAAATCACGACGCGAGCGTTTTGTACCATATTTGGAATGTGACATCAGCAATGACAAAACATGTGGTAGTATATGGCGATTTCAACTGAAAATGCGCGGACCTAATCGCTTCGTAGAAACACTCGAACGCAGATTTTAACGCAGATTTTAACGCAGACGGGGACGTTAACGCCGACGCCAACATAGAAGCTCGGTGGAAACGTGGCCTAAGTCGCGGTGAAACGTTTGTGCCTCGGTGGATCAACGTCTTGAAGGTGAAGGCCCATTATCTGTTGTAATTTACAGTCTAAAATCTCGTAAATATGGGTGTCGAAGGCACTGACAAACGCAAAAAAAGCACATGCAACCAGAGAATATTTTAGCAAATGTAACTTTTTTTCAGAAGAGCAGAATTTAGTTGAACATTAAGATACGCTGATGTAGCCGAACATCCCCATTACAATTATTGTGTAGCTGGACTGAAAACAATGACAAACTCTCCTACGCACCATATGATTTATTCATTGTCAAAGAGCGATATTATCTGACTATGTATGGTATCGCCAGTCTGTGAAATAAATAGTTGTGGCTACAATATATTTTATTGTTGTCCATCAGACGAGTAAAGCATACATCTTTTTCATATCATTTCCTGTTATGACAAAGGTCAAAAGTCTTTTTTACATTCACTTGATCCTTGTGTTGACAGATAGACATAAAACAATCAACACATAGACATAAGACAATCAGTCTTACTAATTTGATTATTCAAAGATTGCGTCAGTGTAAAAAGGTAAGGTACAGCATAAACATGGACCATTTTCATTCAACTACCACCATCAAGAAGAATAACCATGATCATAACGAGTTTGGAAGAATGCGAGTAACTCTAACCATAGCTGAACATTCCAGGTTCTGATACTAAAATTTTATTGGCCGAACGAAATGAAACGAAAATGAAATGAATGGAGTTTTACGTCCTACTTTTCTGCAACCTATATGGACTAATGAGGGAAATTTTGCCAGGACAGCGGCATTAGCCTGCGCTTATTTTCGATTTCCAACTGGCGAGTGATCTTTAACGCATACAGCCAATAGCACACGGGACCTCGGTTTATTGTCCCATCAGAACCATAGGCGTACGAGCTGGGGGTGCAGGGGGGGCAATTGACCCCCCCCCCCCCCCTCAGTGATTTTCATGAAGGAAATTTAAAAAAATAAAATCGTTCGGAAATGATGTGATCAGGCAGATGGCGAGAAGTTGGGTTGGGGTTGGGTGGGGGTCGACTTGTCGGGCAAATATATTTCGTTGTCGGGCAAATTAGCATTAGTTGTCAGGCAAATTGGTTTTGCCCCCCCCCCCCCCCCCCCCCCCCGCTCAGCCTATGATCAGAACGACTCCACGCCTTTTCCATGTCAGCCCTTTCGACCTGCATCACTGACAAGGGGAAACAATCAGTGTTTTTAACCGTCTCCCAGTTTTTACTTTCACCATCAGAAACTTTGACATTTTCTTCAAAGAGATCAATTTATTATTATCTGTCCTATTGTCCTATTATTTGGGTCTATACAACCTGTGAATTCATTGAAGATAATGTGTCGCTATGATAATAAATCAGTTATTCAATATTTTCAATTTAGAGTTTATTTAGTTAATTCAGACCTTTGTCTACAATCGATTTGACCCCATATTCTCAATTAATATTCTTTCTGATAAAACTATGATTATAAGTCGGAGAACTTCTAAACATTTCTTTCATCATTTTAGAATTTACAAAGCAGAAAACCTATAAATCTAGTCGCTTTTCTAAAATACCATGCACAATGGTGCTTTTTTTATGCATAGATAGTCGTCTTTTCAAGCAATTTAAACATTCATCCCATTTTTATACCCCACGCGTAAGTATAGGCGTATATTGTTAATGTAACAGAGAGTGACTTAGTAGCTGCCTCTGATCTGTAAATAGTATATGGCGGTTGTGGTAAAAAAAAAAGCCAGTCAAAAAACTTCAAAACTACTGCTCAGCATTATCTCCTGTAGCAACTATGTTGGCTTGAATGCTCTTGGGGGTTAACCAAATTTGATAACATCATGGTCATAAAATGCCTTTTAAACTTTTGAATCACTCAATCAACCAGTTTTTTTGACACATAATAAAATAATGCCTTTGTAACGGAAAATTATGAATTTAATGTATATCCATTCGGTTCAACCATCGTCAATGTTCGAGACTAACATTATGAATTGACCATAAAAACGGCCATTTACCCAGTAAATGGCCAAAAAAGATAACTTTCGTTTGATTTTGATAGGCTGATTTTAATGAACGACAAGACAATCTATCTGAAGAATGATTGTGATTGGCAATGGATTGGCTGAACTATAACTTCTCTTCAATATGGCAATCACCGTGTAGTATACGAGGTTATCTAGCACGTAAGACCGGGGTCCGGTTCCTAGCATTTTTAAATAAGTCCAAGTACGATATTTTCCTACTAATTCTTGCATAGACTCAAGTCGGTACCGGGCCCTGATCTGAATTGTTACATACCGTGTTTTATTACTGTGGCATAACCATAAACTTTTCAGTCCACCCTCCTATCAATATTTCTCCGAAAACTAGTTATCAATAATCATATCCCATACAATCGATTGATTTGACCCATCCTACCATGTAAGCCAGGAAATGAACATAGCCCCGAGGATCGACCACCATAAATAAAGGTATTATCAGTTTAACCACTGTGTCAGTGGGTGTTGACAAAATAATAAGATAACAGTTGTCGTGTCAAAAACAATATCTTTGGGTCATGATGGACTTGAACCATATATGGCACTGTATGCCAGACACGTGACCTTCACTCATAGCCGTAAGCAATGGTATATACTTATACGTATGTTTTCTGACAGACACCGGAAAACATAAGATATGATAAGATTGTATCTTTCAGTCACATAAAGTAGCCTACAAGATCGTAGTTCATAGCGCATATATACTGAACAGATAAAGAAACGTTGCATTCTTAAATCCAGTTGCGTTCTGATAATTTTTTTTGTTGACAAATTAAACTGTGTTTTGCGACGTTTCTCTATCTGTTCAGTATAGTTTTACATCCAATATGCATCCTCAAGATACCCACCACTCCACACGAGGCTCACAGAATTGTATATGGGATATCGTTTAATATAATAGCTTACATACGCCCACTGGTAGCTTAGGTGACAATAAACAATTTCAGTTTCATCAAAACACGTTCATAATTGTGTCCTGGCTGTAGAACTCAGAAAGGGGGTAGGGGGGGGGGGGGGGGGGGGGGGGACGTATAAGACAACAATTTGCCCGAGTTCGAATTTTAATGATGTCATCAGTTGTATTGCGTAAAATCGGCCTTGAACTTGATCGATTATTAAAGATCAATCCATTGAAAATAAAAACCAAAACACATATAAAACAAGTTAAAATCAATGTTTAATATCAGGAAGTTTAAATAATATATTATGATAAACATCAATAGTTCTCAATTGTTTTATGATCCTTTATTGATATACAAGTAAAGTGTTAAAGAAATACAAGTGAGCGTGGGCTATGTCCCTTTGTCTTATCTTGTAGGTTAAACCGTATTATTTCGATTCAATTCTAAGTCCTCAGAAACAAATAAAATCTATTTCTTGGAATTGAAAAATTTATTAAACGTATGTAAGCCTCTTTAGAAACTTCAAAGTCTGAAAACCTTTTGAAATCTAAACAGCGAAATATTTTTTAAAATACCGAAATAGACGAAATTGTTTAGAAAAATGTAAGTTTGTGGTTTTTTAGAAACGTTTCGTTGCCCATATTTTCATGAATAAGACTGAGCTAAATAATTTCATAAACGCTGTGTACCCCACTTGAAATGAAATGTTTTTTTTTACGTCCCATTTTTCTGCACCTATAGGGCTTATGAGGACGGACAAACGGTATGCAGTGTGCAATGAGGGGAATTTTGCCAGGACAGCAAAAAAATGCCGAGGGATATTAACAGTACAAAGCCTGTAGCGCACGGGGCCACCAATATAACGACCGTTTCCAGGTCAGCCCATCCGACCTGCATCACTGACAGGGGGGAAACCGGGTCGAAAAATCCAAAGGTGTGTGGACCCATTTGAACATAAAACAAAGTTACATGCAATCAAAACTACTGTCATATTCCTGGAAATACAGAAATAACCAGTCTAATTAAAATCAGACCCTAATTTCGTTCGTTCGTTTTTTATAAATCCGGTGTTTTAACCACTACTAATGTAGTGGTTAAAAAACCGGATTTAAAAAAAGGAACGAACGAAATTAGGGTCTGATTTTAATTAGACTGAGAAATAACAGCAATACTTCTAGTGAGGAGAAAACAGAATGTTCCTGGCACTACAGATATAACAGCAATACTTCTAGTAAGGAGAAAACAGAATGTTCCTGGCAATACAGAAATAACAGCACTACTTCTAGTGAGGAGAAAACAGAATGTTCCTGACAATACAGAAATAACAGCAGTACTTCTAGTAAGGAGAAAACAGAATGTTACTGACAATACAGAAATAACAGCAATACTTCTAGTAAGGAGAAAACAGAATGTTCCTGACAATACAGAAATAACAGCAATACGTCTAGTAAGGAGAAAACAGAATGTTACTGACAATACAGAAATAACAGCAATACTTCTAGTAAGGTGAAAACAGAATATTCCTGACACTACAGAAATAATAGCAATACTTCAAGTAAAGAGAAAACAGAATGTTCCTGACACTACAGAAATAAAAGCAATACTTCTAGTAAGGAGAAAACAGAATGTTACTGACAATACAGAAATAACAGCAATACTTCTAGTAAGGAGAAAACAGAATGTTATTGACAATACAGAAATAACAACACTACTTCTAGTAAGGAGAAAACAGAATGTTACTGACAATACAGAAATAACAGCAATACTTCTAGTAAGGAGAAAACAGAATGTTATTGACAATACAGAAATAACAACACTACTTCTAGTAAGGAGAAAACAGAATGTTACTGACAATACAGAAATAACAGCAATACTTCTAGTAAGGAGAAAACAGAATGTTACTGACAATACAGAAATAACAGCAATACTTCTAGTAAGGAGAAAACAGAATGTTATTGACAATACAGAAATAACAACACTACTTCTAGTAAGGAGAAAACAGAATGTTACTGACAATACAGAAATAACAGCAATACTTCTAGTGAGGAGAAAACAGAATGTTCCTGGTAATACAGAAATAACAGCAATACTTCTAGTAAGGAGAAAACAGAATGTTCCTGGCAATACAGAAATAACAGCACTACTTCTAGTGAGGAGAAAACAGAATGTTACTGACAATACAGAAATAACAACACTACTTCTAGTAAGGAGAAAACAGAATGTTATTGACAATACAGAAATAACAGCAATACTTCTAGTAAGGAGAAAACAGAATGTTATTGACAATACAGAAATAACAAAACTACTTCTAGTAAGGAGAAAACAGAATGTTACTGACAATACAGAAATAACAGCAATACTTATAGTGAGGAGAAAACAGAATGTTCCTGGTAATACAGAAATAACAACACTACTTCTAGTAAGGAGAAAACAGAATGTTACTGACAATACAGAAATAACAGCAATACTTCTAGTAAGGAGAAAACAGAATGTTACTGACAATACAGAAATAACAGCAATACTTCTAGTAAGGAGAAAACAGAATGTTATTGACAATACAGAAATAACAACACTACTTCTAGTAAGGAGAAAACAGAATGTTACTGACAATACAGAAATAACAGCAATACTTCTAGTGAGGAGAAAACAGAATGTTCCTGGTAATACAGAAATAACAACACTACTTCTAGTAAGGAGAAAACAGAATGTTACTGACAATACAGAAATAACAGCAATACTTCTAGTAAGGAGAAAACAGAATGTTACTGACAATACAGAAATAACAGCAATACTTCTAGTAAGGAGAAAACAGAATGTTCCTGGCAATACAGAAATAACAACACTACTTCTAGTAAGGAGAAAACAGAATGTTCCTGGCAATACAGAAATAACAGCAATACTTCTAGTAAGGAGACAAAAGAATGTTATTGACAATACAGAAATAACAAAACTACTTCTAGTAAGGAGAAAACAGAATGTTACTGACAATACAGAAATAACAGCAATACTTCTAGTAAGGAGAAAACAGAATGTTATTGACAATACAGAAATAACAACACTACTTCTAGTAAGGAGAAAACAGAATGTTACTGACAATACAGAAATAACAGCAATACTTCTAGTGAGGAGAAAACAGAATGTTCCTGGTAATACAGAAATAACAACACTACTTCTAGTAAGGAGAAAACAGAATGTTACTGACAATACAGAAATAACAGCAATACTTCTAGTAAGGAGAAAACAGAATGTTACTGACAATACAGAAATAACAGCAATACTTCTAGTAAGGAGAAAACAGAATGTTCCTGGCAATACAGAAATAACAACACTACTTCTAGTAAGGAGAAAACAGAATGTTCCTGGCAATACAGAAATAACAGCAATACTTCTAGTAAGGAGAAAAAAGAATGTTATTGACAATACAGAAATAACAAAACTACTTCTAGTAAGGAGAAAACAGAATGTTACTGACAATACAGAAATAACAGCAATACTTCTAGTAAGGAGAAAACAGAATGTTATTGACAATACAGAAATAACAACACTACTTCTAGTAAGGAGAAAACAGAATGTTACTGACAATACAGAAATAACAGCAATACTTCTAGTAAGGAGAAAACAGAATGTTATTGACAATACAGAAATAACAACACTACTTCTAGTAAGGAGAAAACAGAATGTTACTGACAATACAGAAATAACAGCAATACTTCTAGTAAGGAGAAAACAGAATGTTACTGACAATACAGAAATAACAGCAATACTTCTAGTAAGGAGAAAACAGAATGTTCCTGGCAATACAGAAATAACAGCAATACTTCTAGTAAGGAGAAAACAGAATGTTATTGACAATACAGAAATAACAGACTACTTCTAGTAAGGAGAAAACAGAATGTTCCTGACAATACAGAAATAACAGCAATACTTCTAGTGAGGAGAAAACAGAATGTTCCTGGCAATACAGAAATAACAGCACTACTTCTAGTGAGGAGAAAACAGAATGTTACTGACAATATATAAATAACAGCACTACTTCTAGTAAGGAGAAAACAGAATGTTACTGACAATACAGAAATAACAGCAATACTTCTAGTGAGGAGAAAACAGAATGTTCCTGACAATACAGAAATAACAGCAATACTTCTAGTGAGGAGAAAACAGAATGTTCCTGGCAATACAGAAATAACAGCACTACTTCTAGTGAGGAGAAAACAGAATGTTACTGACAATATATAAATAACAGCACTACTTCTAGTAAGGAGAAAACAGAATGTTACTGACAATACAGAAATAACAGCACTACTTCTAGTGAGGAGAAAACAGAATGTTCCTGGCAATACAGAAATAACAGCACTACTTCTAGTGAGGAGAAAACAGAATGTTACTGACAATAGCATCTTTAAAAAAAATACTTCTAATGATCTGACTTGTGGTACGCAATTAATAAAAGAATTTACACTTATGAGCAACGATCGTACGCCCTTTTTAAGCCCCGAGTCGAAGGGACAATCAATATTATATCTAAAAATAAGCTTTAAAACAATTTTTGTAATTATGGTTAATCATGTTATATTTTGCTCTACAATGGACCTGAAGCTTTGATCTGTTTTTTTTAACAATAATCTGAAGATAGGAATACCTGACCTTTCTGATAAATAACTATTAACAACCGTGCCTCACTAATCTTGTAGGTGTTCATTTGATGATATCGATAAAATTATCTCTACTGTCTCGCTACCACTCTACAAATCTTGCTCAGAGCTAAACTTTTAAAAACTTTCCTTTCTATTGAAGGCATAGATGTACTTGAGAGACGGACAGTTAGAATGAAAAAGGTCTTGTTATTGTCGAATTAAGGAAGAAATAACGGATATTGGCATACATTGCTATAGTTTCTCTCTTACGTATGATTCAAGTTAAGTGTCATCGGATCGAAGAATAAAACGACTTAACTTCAATCACGCTGTCCTTTATCCTTCGAAACTTTTCGCCAAACTCTTTATATATTTGTGTACAGTGAATCTATTTTGACTACTCCAATTTTTAACAAAGGTAAGGCAATATTTAGTTATAATATTTTGTAATATGAAATATCCAAACATTTTCTGTTAAGTTTTCAAGTTTCTATTATAATTTTGTATCATATTTTCTATTATAATTTGGTACTAAATCATAGGTAACACAAGCGATTAAAATGCTTTTTTTTTTACTTTTTATTTACATATATATGTGTTTTCTGTCATTAAATATATGGAAATCTAAATCACGCAGAAAAGCAAGATACAAATTGTAATATTTTATGTTTAAGGTTTTTCTTTTAAAATTTTATTTCGTTGTTTTGCTGTAATACTTAAAATATGAAAAGGTAACATCCAAGCAGCATCCTAAAAGAAAAATCGCTTCCTTGTAAAGAGCATGATCAATTCAATTATAGATCTGCAAGAACAGGCAGTGCCTCGTCTAAGGAATTGTTACTGGGCGGCAGTTAATTGAACAGGCAAAGTTGAAAACTAGATCGTCGGAAATGCAATCAGTGAAACAGACATCAAATAGTCTCTATGAAATGCGGAGATATTTGATATTTATTTGAAACTTAATACGGCGAAAAAAACAACAAAAGAATTATTCCGAAACAACATATTATTCTTATTTCTGTTATGTTATGTTAGTTATATTTAGAATTTCGATATTTTAACAATATAGGACTGCCGACCGAGGCTGACTTTTGTGTTCACTGGGCGGCAGAATACCGCCACTGGGTGGCAGCGCTGCCGCCTAGTCACAGTGTTAGTCGAGGCACTGAGAACAGGACATCATTGCACTGTATCATCGCTAGCGGTAAGAAAAACAATTAACCCTACAGTAACTGTAAGCGAAAATAATGTCCGGGGTAATTATGTCCGGGTTGGACATAATACGCTAGATAGAACTGTCCTTTATTTAGTTATGGACATTAATCACTAGTTAAAAATGTCCATTGGACATGTTTCACTAGTGCAAAATGTCCAGCGGACATTTTCCACTGGCGGACATTGTACACTTTTACATAACCACATTGTTTTGATTTGCAGGAAATACATTTTGTTAGGACCATAGATAAACAAATTAAAACAAAACGCAGTACTCAAATACTAGTAATACGCAGTAGTCAGATTCGGCAATTTTGTCTTTGATGCTGGAGTACAGCGTTTGATCAGGATATGCTTAGACTTCTCTGAACAAATTCGAAATGTTTAATTCAATTTAATTTTCTAGCACTGTTGGCCTGTTTTTCTAATGATATTGTATTAAGTTTTTTTTTATCATATTTTATTTTGAAAAGCTGTCATTAAGCGATCGAAGAATTAGATTACGGAGTTTTAAGTTCATCGTCAATATATTATGATTCTTGTTGTGCTTCATAATTATTCACTTCTATACAAATAAGGTGAATTAGGCGATATTCTCTGCTACCTTTTGTGTTCTTGTTGAGTGGAAGGGAATTCTCTTCATGTTCGTAGAGTTGGAATAAATGCTAGTTGTCGAAGGTTTTGAAGGAATTCGCTAGTTAAGTTGGTAAGTTTTCGTACCTTCTTCAAGTAACAAATAAATGCCGATCGGTTGTTTTATGGATGGACCTTTATTTGGTTTAATAATAAGGGGCGAGCAGCGGTTGTTTTATGGATGGACCATTATTTGGTTTAATAATAAGGGGCGAGCAGCAGACACCGCGTCGACTATAAGGAAATCACAGGCCGTAGGCATCGAATGAGCTATTCCATTGGTTTAGTGAGAGTGGTTGCAATAACAATATATAATTGAAATTACGAAAGCACAGGTCGAGTGTGTGCATGTTTAACGGAATTTTCTTCAATGGGAAGAATATAATCCAGATATGATGCAAATTGTCGCATGTGTACTTGATTCAGGTTGCAAAATCCCTGCTTTATATAACAAAACGTAACCTGATTTGCGAATTCTCCATCTCATTGGAAATATAAATTAAGTAACACATTCGTTAACTTTAAACTTAAAAGGTGAAAAATGTATTTAGGACTTCACAAGCTTTAATGATATTTTTTACAGTAAATTAAAAGGTAGAAGTCTTTCCATTAGTGTAAAAAAACTTTAATTAAATGTTAAGAAATGAATATGTTTCAGGTAGATTAATTAACGATGCCAAGCTTTTTATATGTACAAAACTTTAGTAATTTCAAAGTGACAGCGATACATAACTTGCAAACCCAACTCTTACAAAAAACTAAATAATTAAACAGTCTACGCCAAAAAAAATTATCATCAATTTAAGGTATTGCTCTTAAATGAAAATAACACAAGAACGCTGAAAACAACCATTTTGAATAGTATTTCGATTAAATACGTCGAAATTTCAAAAAGGCTACTTTACATTTGAACTAAACCTTCTAATCAAATTTGATTTACTGATTAGAAGGCTAAGGCTTGGTACGATAAGGATCAATATATAGAGTCTTTAATGAAATACAATACAATCACTTAATTTCTTTAACACAATGTTTCGACAAGATTCCACTAGTTTAGTGTAAAAAAAATATAACAATTGAGAAACCATGAGGTAAAGCATCATATATCGGGTGTGACAAAAAAAATCCAAAACGTCCCCAAGTTTGAGGGCAAGAATCTCAGCTGTTAATGAACCGATCTCTTTCAAAATTCTCACAGATTTACTTCAACATGTCCTTGTCAGACCCTGAAAATATGAAAGTCATCAAATAAAAATTGTTTAAGTACTGCCCCGAACAAAATATCATGTCAAAAAATTCAAAAAGATATTTTGCTACTGTATATTTTCGGGTAGTAATACAAATGCAAGTAATTTATTATTGGCGGGTATTCTGTCACCCCAGTTATATAAGTTTACGAATGGAATTTATATTTTCGAATAGCACCAATTAATGTGTAGGCTATATACGCTTAATCTGATATATCTTTGTATTTTGTCAGCCATATTAGCAGCCATTTTGATATCATATTTGAAAGGAAAAGAAAAACTTCATATAACTAATAGAATTACGTCTAGAAATCGTGGTCGTATTTGTCAACTAGTCTGTTTCTTTTCAAAATGATTGATCATGTATAAGGGAATTACTTTTATCTTACTTTTGTCGCAATTTGACTGATTATTGTTATGTGAATTGTAATATCGAATTGGAATTCACGCGTAGGAGTAAGAAAAGGAATTTGCGAACATTTTGGAAGTTGATGTATATGAACTGCAATCAGCCAGTCTTCACAATGTCAAGGCCTAAAACAAACTGTGTCCAATACCGGACATCAACATCATTAGACACTTTTCTTGTATCATAAACTTGTAAATGCAGCGAGTTGATTGGATTGTATACTTGCGAATACAACGAATCAGAGCCCTCGATTACAAATTCGAAGAGTTTAAAAACTTCTGTAACACAAAACAGATATTAGACACAGTTTTGTAAAAACTTGACATAAAAGATAAAGAGATATGTTGCGAACTGGCTTTCTTTTTAAGAATCTTTTCAATACTATTGGTAAAAAAAGACAGTAATTGGTTTTCCGGTAAAAAAAAGTATGCACTCGTTGTTAATGAAAGTTACCATTTTAATAAATAGAACAACGTTGCGTATACGTTGGCTAATTTGAATTAGTAAAACAAAAGGAGCATTGTCTAATTGTATATAAGGAAATGTGGGAAGAAAGAACGAGTGATAGTGGCGGAAATAATAATCATTGATTCTGTCTCGATGAAAAAATGTCTTGAAGTTGTCGTCGAGAAAAGAATGAATAGCATAATATTGACTAGACTGATAGTCGTATTATTACTAATTGTTCCTGGTCTTGTAATTGATTATGTCTTGTATGATGGAGTCTATGGTCTGGTGTCTTGTTTATCTAGAATTTTCTGTGAATAGGAATCTTCAGTGATGGCTAGACCATTCTTATATTATTATATTAGTTCCGATTGATCATTAGGTTGCAATGCCTTAACTGAACATTGCGACAGTTCGTCGTCTCATTTTTATGACATCATAAATGTTAAAAAATTCATCCAATTAAATAGGAACATGGTGTTTCTTTAAGTCTTGAATACAGGCCTATGTAAGGGGTGTTCCCACTTTCCCGGCAGATTATCGGGATTAAATTTGTCTAATCCGGATTAGCTGGGTTATAGGGATTAAACGGATTAAGGCAAATAAAATTCTACTAATGAGCTGATATTTTTATTTTATTTTTTTTTTTTTTTAATTTTATATACAATTAAACAATGGTACATACAGACACAGAACATTACAAACCAAGAAGATGTGAGACGGCATCTCCATACTCCGCCATGGTCTTGCTATTGTTCTGTAGACAGACTTTCTGGCGATCAAGTTCATGTTCCAATTGGCGATACTGCTACTTCTTAGGGCGTTTCTTACTACCAGACTGGAGTTGACTGATGGTAACCTCTGTCATTGCTTGCTCATATTTTATCAGGGTGATGATCCTGAAGATTGTTGGTGGTCATCTTGTTCATTCTTGCGTGGCACCCTTCAGCATAATTTGTGGTTCGTGGACCTGAAGTGTGAAAATGGTTCCACATACGTATTTCTTCTCCTTCAACCCACTGCTCGGTTACATTTGGGTTGTTGGCAAAGGCACTGACCACCACGTCTATTTGAAACAAATCTCACGTTCACTTGTACATTAGCCATGATGCAAAGGACATAATTATGGTGGTATAATATGTTCGTCAATATACATGCTTTGCAAATAGTGTACACTCGCTTTCTGCAAGTTCATTCACCATTTTGACATGTGAACTAATATTCACTTTAAGTTAGGTGAACATAATTTATATCAGCTCATTAGTGGAATTTTATCTTCCTTAATCCGATTAATCCCTATAACCCAGCTAATCCGGATTAGACAAATTTAATCCCGATAATCTGCCGGGAAAGTGGGAACAAACCCTATGTAAATAGCCTTCAGAAGCACTTGAACTACACGAAAATCGCAACAAATAAGCTTTAAAAAGAACAATTCACTTTTTTTTTGCTATATATGGCGTAATCCCACTAAAATACGATTTGTATTTTTGACTTGCTGATATTATGTATGCACTTGGATTTGAAGGCTCAAATTTTGATGAAGAACTGTGAATACTATTACTGATTAGCTTAGCAAATCAAAATCCCGTTTCTGAGAAAAAGATATTAATGGTTGAAAAGATGGTGAATATACCCTTTAAACTTACAAAAGATCGTAAAAAGATCGATGGTGAATTAAAATCTACCAACAGATACCAGTTCCTTTGGTGCTGTAATGGCTCTTTGGTATAACCATTCAAACTTTATTACTAATTTTTTTTAAAAATTATACATAAGTGTAATCGTTGTGTTCAGAAATACCAAACCTAATTAATAAATACCATTTCTAGTGTTTGTCCCATATTAAAAGATAAATAATTAGATTTTTATATCCAATTGATCAGTATCTGACCAGATAATGAGGGACAGATATACCGCTAATGGTAAAAATCTAAATTTCATTAAGTTATATAACGTCTTTGTAACATTAAAAAACAATCAGCAACGTGTCTGTATATCTGTTACAAATCTCATATTAAAGGAAACGTCGTAGAGAATTTGATTCCATTTGTTTAAAGCCTTTCATAAGAGATCTTGACAGCAAGTACTTGAATTTGATATTTTACTCTTTTTTATGTTATGCCAAATATTGTGGTTTGTTATATAAATGTCAAGAGTTGAATTCATGTCATTTCTTGCACATAAGTAGCAGTAAGAAGTGTATTGCTCTGGGTACACCACAGAGTAGGTAAACAGTGTATTGCTCTGGGTACACCACAGAGTAGGTAAACAGTGTATTGCTCTGGGTACACCACAGAGTAGGTAAAAGGTGTATTGCTCAGGGTACACCACAGAGTAGGTAAACAGTGTATTGCTCTGGGTACACCACAGAGTAGGTGAACAATGTATTGCTTTGGATACACCACAGAGTAGGTAAACAATGTATTGCTCTGGGTACACCACAGAGTAGGTAAACAATGTATTGCTCTGGATACACTATAGAGTAGGTGAACAATGTATTGCTCTGGGTACACCACAGAGTAGGTAAACAATGTATTGCTCTGGGTACACCACAGAGTAGGTAAACAATGTATTGTACTGATTACATCAGAGGTTGGTGACAGTGTATTGCTCTGGGTACACCTCAGAGTAGATACAAGGTGTATTGCTCAGGGTACACCACAGAGTAGGTAAACAGTGTATTGCTCTGGGTATATCACAGAGAAGGTGAACAATGTATTGCTCTGGATACACTATAGAGTAGGTGAACAGTGTAATGCTCTGGGTACACCTCAGAGTAGGTGAAAGTGTCTTGCTCTGGGTACACCACAGAGTAGATAAAAGGTGTATTGCTCAGGGTACACCACAGAGTGGTGAACAATGTATTGCACTGATTACATCAGAGGTTGGTGACAGAGTCTTGCTCTGGGTACACCACAGAGTAGATAAAAGGTGTATTGCTCAGGGTACACCACAGAGTGGTGAACAATGTATTGCACTGATTACATCAGAGGTTGGTGACAGAGTCTTGCTCTGGGTACACCACAGAGTAGATAAAAGGTGTATTGCTCTGGGTACACCACAGAGTAGGTAAACAGTGTATTGCTCTGGGTACACCACAGAGTAGGTGAACAATGTATTGCTTTGGATACACCACAGAGTAGGTAAACAATGTATTGTACTGATTACATCAGAGGTTGGTGACAGTGTATTGCTCTGGGTACACCTCAGAGTAGATACAAGGTGTATTGCTCAGGGTACACCACAGAGTAGGTAAACAGTGTATTGCTCTGGGTATATCACAGAGAATGTGAACAATGTATTGCTCTGGATACACTATAGAGTAGGTGAACAGTGTAATGCTCTGGGTACACCTCAGAGTAGGTGAACAGTATTGCTCAGATTACACTGATTACATCAGAGGTTGCTCTGTGTACATCTCAGAGTAGATGAAAAGTATATTGCTCTGGGCACACCACAGAGTAAGTGACAGTGTATTGCTCTGGGCACATCACAAAGTATGTGAACAGTGTATTGCTCTGGGTACACCACATTGTAGGTGAACAGCGTATTGCTCAGGATAAAAAAAAACAGAGTATGTTAACACTATGGCTCAGAAAACACCACAGAGTAGGCGAATAGTGTACTGCCCCGAGTACATCAGAGTGGTAAACAATGTATTGCTCCGGGTACATCAGAGTGGTATTGCTCTGAGTGTACTTGAGTGGTAAACTGTATAATTGCACTAAAAAAGTGGGCGAGAAATGTGTCCCGCAGGTTGGATGAACAGTGCTTTTTATGTGTACAAGTAAGGAATGTTGCAAAGGGTGAACAATGGATGAACAAAGCTTGCAGTATTTCATAATCCAATTTGATACAAAGGCTCTTTAAATAGCTTCTATCATTATGATGTCTGCTTTAATTACCTCAGACAGTTGACATTTCTAGATAGTAAAACAAATTGTCTCATTAATGATAAAATATTTGATATTTTATTTAATTATCATAGTTAATCCGACAAATGAAATTAATCTTTTATTAAAATATCTAATTCCTGAAATTTGATTTCTTATCTAGGACTTTCTGGTCGATTTTCTCCTCAATAGAATATCAATGATATCTTGCCCGACTGGAAATGGCAAATAAAAGTCACTGTCGGGCAAGTGAAATGTACTCAGCACTGTAATTTTCGATGTTTGCAGCGGTTCTATTGCTACCATGAGCATATACCATATTCGGAGTAATATTTGCCCTATAAATTTATTTCAAGCGATACCATGTCTTAAAATGAACAAAAAGATTAAGTTCTCAAACTTGGTCAATTAGAGTATATATTCATCAACGGTGTCGAAAGTATAGGCCTACTATATTTATTTTCCAAAATATATTTTTTAAGTGTTTTTCAATAATTATATCAATGGTAGATTTGTGGATTTATCAGATTATACAGGTAAATCTGTTGTATAGCTATGCCACCAGACAAGTTGCTTAATGAATATTCACACTTTCAACAAGATTGAGCATTTTGATTTTTTTTATCATTCTAAGAGGTGGTATTCCTTGAATAGGTAACTCTTGTGGAAAATTTTCAGGGGCTGACACAGTGAATGCCTCAAGTTGTTGAGATGACCCCATTTGCTACAGACAGCAAACATTACAGATCCATTGAGCAGGCTTATACTTCTGTCCTGACAAAGTTTAATTTAATCCCAAACAGGTGTAGAAAAGCAAGACGCAAAACTAAGTTTCATATAATTTGTAAAATCTTCAGGTAGATATTAGTCCTAATGGTGTAGCAATTTGATATTTTCTGAAATAAAACTATGATCAAAGACATATTCCGGAGGAAAAAACTTTCATGTTTTATTAAGCCCGAGGCAGAAAGTGATGAAGGCGTTTGATATATATAATTTATATTTCACAATCTGTACACTATATTTCTAGAAGTATAACTTTTCAATTATAACGTTGAGTTACCATTTTTGATTTTGAATTTTACACTTATTACATAGTGAAGCCGTCCAGTCCCGTAATAAGAGAAATTAAGAGAAATTAAGGGAATAAAGTTTGTAACATTGAATTTAAACTCATTAAAGGGAAATGTTCGGCATTTTCGAGGATCGATTTGTGCTTTAGAAGAACGAAAATCGCGTAATCCCTTAAATTTCCCTCTTTCCAATTTCTGTACGTGTTTCTATATAAGGAATAGTCTGAATAAAATACGAGTAGAATCTGACTAAACGTTGATAATTATGCATGTACATAAATTTTGGTATTATTATTGGTCGAATGAATGATGCACCTTCCATTTAAACTTTTTAAAGAAAGGATATGAAAAAGCCATGACGTATAAGCTTGGAGCTCTTATAGATGTTAATTCATGGCACAGGCAAGGACAGCAGGGCGGACAGCGGTTGGTTCGAACTTGTTCTATCAACGAATGATTCATATAAAAGATCTTCATTGGGACAATATTCAGGCCCGTAGGAAGCAATTTCATATTGGGGGGGCAAAATGTTCAAAAACTCAATCTCAAGGGGGTTGTGCAGAATTCAAAGCTGCTCCTGCCTATATAAAGCAATTTTGCTTTCACTGGCCCTAACAACATACCATTAATTTCTTGTTTTATCTTTAAAAAAAAATTTTTGTATTGCTTCAGTCATTAATGTCAAAATTATTGGGGGGGGGGGGGGCGAATGCCCCCCCTGCCCCCCCTGTTCCTACGGGCCTGATATTACAGATGGGAATGATCTTTCCAATATAAGCCTAGGACTGAAGGCGTGTGATCAAAATGCCTGTTGTTTCAAACCTTACAAACAAATTGTTGTTGTTAGTATATATCAAACGTGTTTAATATTGTTATTTACCAAGCCCGGAGGATACGTGGAACATAATTTGGTATAATAAGAATCAATCATACGTTTTTAGTGATCTTATATAGAAAGCCTTTGAAATGGATAATCAAATACTTATATATCTTTTTATTATTCCACCTTTGCGAGACAGGAAATTCTCTTAAAGGTGCCATAGTTGGACTAGCGATTCACACCATTGTGCGATATGTGATATCCAACTATATACAGGGTCCATACAGATCATATGTAAAAGGGAATCACCCCACACCATCATTCGTCCCGACCAGATTTTACTACATGTACTTCTCAAATTACCAAACGAACTGCACAGTACCATCAAATTGAATCAATGCAACTATCAACAACTACCTAGTTGGTGATATCAGCTTCCTCTGGAAGCGAACGTCAATTTGTCATCAACCATCCAATTGAATCAATGCAACTATCAACAACTACCTAGTTGGTGATATCAGCATCCTCTTGAAGCGAACGTCAATTTGTCATCTACCATCCAATTGAATCAATGCAACTATCAACAACTATCTAGTTGGTGATATCAGCTTCCTCTGGAAGCGAACGTCAATTTGTCATCAACCAACCAACCAACCAGATTTTGTGACAGTCTGCGATCCTGAACCTTCAAGTACAGTTTGGAGGGGCTGACATGGAAAAGCGTCTAGTCGTTCGGATGAGACAATAAACCGAGGCCCCGTGTGCTATTGGCTGTGCACGTTAAAGATCCCTCGACAGTTGGAAATCGAAAATAAGAGCAGGCTAATGCCGCTGTCCTGGCAAAATTTCCCTCATTGCACACTGCATGGCGTTTGCCCGTCCTCAATTAGCCCATATAGGTGCAGAAAAGTAGGACGTAAAACTCAATTCATTTCATTTCATTTCAAGTACAGTGACTATTTATCTTGTATCAGCTTCTATATCACTCAGGCTTCGTTTTTTATGTAACAACTGAAGCGTCTTGTCGTTTTTAGATTTATTCTTAGAAACAATGTCAGTTTACCCCATCATTTACGTCCACGGTGATTGTTTTATTGATAACTTTTCCTCTTCATTAGTGACGTTGACTCTGAACAATTTATCGACTTTTCATGCCGGTTACAACAACGAAATGCGAATCAAAATGACAATCATCCCAAATAATATGTTATTAAACTCGAAATGAAATAATATTGCGTTATGTTTTTATTGAAGCATTTGGTTGTAAACTAAAGGTTGAAATGGTATCAATTTTCTTGTCGTTTCCTTGTAACAGTTATTTGATCTCATTGAAACAGGAAATAATGCAAATATCCAACATAAAAAGCGAAGTTTTTATGTGCTGTCCAATGCAGTAACTTGACTTAAAGATCTTGAGTAGGCTTGCACTTGGACAATAAGTAGTTTGGATAGGACAATAAATCGAGGCCCCGTGGTTATCGCACCACTAGAGGAGATCATTGCTAGTTATGGCCTTCACACTATGATTTTTGCTGATGACACCCAATTGTACATCTGTTGCGAGACTCGGTCAGACAACACTGTTCAAGCAGCCATTGAGGCCTGTGTAGATGAAATCCGTTGCTGGATGCGAGCTAATAAGCTAGCATTGAATGACGGGAAAACCGAAGTTGTCTGGTTTTCATCCAAATTCAAACAGGTGGATGGCCGAGTCAATGCCACAGATGTAAGAATTGGGAATACTGAAATCAGTCCTTCCGAGTCTGTGCGTGACTTGGGGGTGATGCTGGATGCTGATGGAATGATGGTATCTCAAATTGCAAGTGTATGCAGTGCGGCTTCGTATGGTTTATGGCGCATAGGTCGAATAAGAAAACTTTTGGACCAGTCCACTGCTGAGAAACTGGTACACGCTTTTGTAACATCTAGGTTAGACTTCTGTAATAGCTTGCTAATTGGACTTCCTGATAAATCATTAAAGAAATTACAATCAATTCAAAATTCTGCAGCACGCCTCGTGACTCGAACTAGGCTCCATAACCATATCACACCCGTTCTTCATGATCTGCACTGGCTTCCTGTTTCCCAAAGGTGTCGATTCAAACTTTTATGTATCACATTTAAAGTGATATTTGATCCATTTGCCCCTGCATATCTCAAGGAACTCATCAGCATCCAAACTCCGAAACGATCCACACGATCATCAGAATCTGTCAGATTGGTAGTTCCGTCACAAAAGACGAATAAAACATATGGGGATAGGGCATTTATGTATAGTGCACCAAAGACGTGGAATGAATTGCCAGGAGACATTAGAGCCATAGGAACGTATGATCCATTCAAATCCGCACTCAAAACGTTTTTATTTCAAGAACATTTTTATTAATTAATGATTAAACTTTTTATGTTTCTGAGCATTTTGTATATCTTAAATGGTTGAATTTTATGTTTTAGAATTTATTAACATTTTACATGTCTGAACTTTTTATATTTTAATTTTATGTTTTAATATTTTTATTACTTTTAAGCCGATGAAATGTTTTGTTCATACAAATTATTGTCTTGTCAATGTGAAGCGCGCTGAGATATTGATGTAGTGCGCTATATAAAAATAAATTATTATTATTATTATTATTATCGACAATCGGAGTAAGTCAATGTCACCGTTCTGACATAATTTCTCTCAATGCACACTGCATGGTGTCATGGCTCATCATCACTATCACAATTAAGTGCAGACTTGAATACTCCATTTCATTGTGGGGATAAAGCTAAAACGCTAAAATTGAGCGGCTTGGGTCAAACATTGAACGGATACTCGGACTTCAGAATGTCAATATTATTCACTAAAGGGTGAAATTGAATTATCTTTATAAAAGCATTTTTTATAAACCAAACACCTTTATTTCATCTTCCAAATTATTTAGATTATCCTTTTTATCGCAATGATAGTGTGTTCTCATAATATTTTCAACCGATTCTATGCAATTACGTTGCGAACTGTTAGACCCTGGGAAGTTGCGTTGGAGAAAGATGACCGCTGTATGTAGATTGAGTGTTAAATTAATATGACATTGAGAGGTGTGGAACAACAGGAAAATTTTTGTATTCCAAGGTGAAAATTGGGTTTACTTATTATCACACTAACAACTTTAGAAGTTTAATAAAAGACTATCATGCATATTTCATTAGTACAATATTTTATTAGTGAACTTTTACAAGGAAGCTCAAGCATCAATTATAATTCTGGTCTCATGATCATATCTCATATATTGACTTTGAACGCTAGTTAGTTGATGTTTAAATATGAATACGAGTCTTCAATAACTAGGGAATGCCTCAAGTCTTAAGAAATTTAATATAAAAATTTAATTGGCGTCTCTTATTTGTTTGTACAGTCTCTAGTTTCAATGGGATTTTTTTCACCGCAGGCTATTCAATAGCATGACACCAAAGACATCCCTCGACGCATTTACCAGATTGGAACCTAAAAGTACACGTATCTCTATAATGTTAAGGCCGGCGCACATTGAACGATTTTTTGACGGAACACCCCACGATTTTTTGACGGCGTCAAATTATCGGAGTGTGCAGTCAAAGCTTTTTATCGCGACTGGGGCACTTCTTACAGTCATTTTCAAAGATTCTGTCGTAAACAATATGGCACCAAAAATAAACCTGAAATTAAATTGGTTGACTTCAATCCAGGTCACGACAAATTATCGGGATGACCCGCAGACTAGCAGACGTTTTTCGATTTGAATTTGACATGTAAAGGCCGGCGCACATTGAACGAGTTTTTGACGCCGACTATAACGGCGTCAAAAAATCGTTCAATGTGCGTTGGCTTCCCACAGCCCTACGACAAAATCGGGAGTGATCGGGAGATATTTAACTTGTCAAATCGAAAAACGTCTTGACGTGGTTTATCGGCTAGTGTGCGGGTCATCCCGATAATTTGTCGTGACCTGCTTTTAAGTCAACCAATTAAATTTCAAGTATATATTGGGCGCAATATTGTTTACGACAGAATCTATGAAAACGACCGCTAGAAGTGCCCCAGTCGCGATAAAAAGTCGGTAAGTGTGCTTTAACTGCACACTCCGATAATTTGACGCCGTCAAAAAATCTTGGGGCGTTCCGTCAAAAAATCGTTCAATGTGCGCCGGCCTTTAAATATCTCCCGATCACTCCCGATTTTGTCGTAGGGCTAAGGGAAGCCACCGCACATTGAACGATTTTTTGACGCCGTTATAGTCGGGGTCAAAAAGTCGTTCAATGTGCGCCGGCCTTTATAAGCTACATAGTAAACATTATTTATTTGGATCAAAAATATAGTTGCTTCCCTGCTAACTGAGGAACATAGTTTGCAATCCCTGTTATGAACTCAGGTCTGTCACGTAACAAAAACCGATTCAATTATGGATAATTGTTCACTGAAAGTACGAAAGCAAAGATCGAGGTAAAAAATCGGTTCAATGAACGACAGAATAAACAAAAAAAGGGGGAGGGGCACGTCCCCCCTCCATCCACGCCCTTGGATGGGTCTGGAGGTCGTAGATTTATGTGCCAACATCCTATTTATTCACGACCACGCTAGAAAAATGTTTTAGTTCTATAATCCATAGAATTTAAAAATTAGAAACCTGTTTTTTCTTCAACTCGGGTTATCAGTCATTATTTCAATCTTGATTATTTGTGTTACACTTGTTACAATAGATAACAGCCTGCAGAGAGTTCCGATCAACATTCTAAATTGTCATTTTGTTAAGCAACGTGTTTAAGCATCACGCCCAATTGAAAATTTGATATCTCAATCTTTCAAAGTGTTTTCAACGAGCTTTTAAGTGTTAAAAAAACATTGTTTGAATAAGTCAAATCGTTTTCAATTTAATAACTCCTTATCTACTGCATATAATAATGACATGAGCTTCTTTCAGAATTTCGAACTTATTTAATTTTCACCTACAAGTCAGCTCCACTTTAAAAATAATCTCAAAGGGTATTTTAAAGTACAAATTTGTTCGTCAAGTTGGCCAATTATCTGTTCTCTTTCTCCACTATGTTTAGGGAATAAAGAAACCAATCTAGTTCCAGTTTATGGCGGGGGAAAGCGGCAAAAACCTAATGCTATGTAGAAATGTCAAATTCAAAACGCAAATGTAACATAATTTAATACCAAATACCTAAAACGTCTAATGCAAAAGACAAAATACAAGAAACCTCTAATACATAATACCTCATACGTCTAATTCAAAAGACACAGTACAAGAAACCTCTAATACACAATACATTTAACTTCTTATGCATTATTGATTTTACAATGTGAAACACCGTTAGCATTAGACGACATATCTCGATAAACTTACTTACATTTCTACATTGCAATATCTTTATTTGGGTCATTTGGGTCAATGTCAAGGCCGTAGTATTTGGCTATGTTTGGTTACTGTCTTCCCGTTGAGCTACCGTTATCAAAGTTGGCAAATATGTTCTATTATGTATCCTGAATAATTATTGAAAATTTCAGATGATTCTGAAGCTTTTTTTCTCTATCTTCAGGGCCGTAGGAAGTAAATGAAAACTTTGTGGCTGATTTTTTTTCCTTTCACAGACATCTAATCCTGTAAAGGATACGGCATCGAACATTAAAACTGTTTAAGGGATTCTCCAATTCAGAAAATATTGAAAGTCAGGATTGATTTCCTTGCGTTTAGGGGGTTTCCGAACAGAATTCTCGTTTAGAACACACACCCACTTTTTGAATCTTTGCTTCGATGTCTTCCAAAACTCGTCAAAAGATAATAGGACCGTCAGCCGAGCGTCGCATGAAAGGAAATTAACTTTAATTTTCAAAGTTTCCTTATAGGGTGCCAACTCTCCAAACCGCATGCAGTTTTAAAGGTCTGAGATGTAAGGATTTTTTTCTTGGGCTACAATCCCCCAATAAAACCTACTACAGATGCAAGCAATCAAATTATATATTTTTTAATATTCTGAGGGTGCAATCCGTCAAAATCGCCTGCTATTCGGAAAGGCCTAATATGCAAGGAAATAAAATGTTATTTTCAAAATTTTCTTGCTGTATATGCTATATGCCCAAAGTCTTATTCAAGAGGTAGGTATTCTTTTAACGACAATTCTGTTCGGAAAGGTATCATAACAAAAAAATGTCCTTCTTCAAAGGGGCAGAGCGGGTTGGTTCTTACAGGAATTTTGTTCGGAAAAGCATCGGATGCAAGGCACCGAGCCTAAAATTTTTAAAATTTCTTTAGGTAAAGTAAACCTTCTTCAAAAAGCATGAGACGCGAGGAAATCAACAACTTTCAAAATTTTCAGAATCCCTTAAAGCATAGCCGTAGGAGCGCACGACTCAACGAGGGAGAGGGGGGGGGGGGAATTGTCAATGAATATTCAGGATGCATAATAAGACATAAGATATTATCTGCCAACTTTGATAACGGTAGCTCAACGGGAAGACAGTAACCAAACACAGCCAAATACTACGGCCTTGACATTGACCCAAATGACCCAAATAAAGATATTGCAATGTAGAAATGTAAGTAAGTTTATCGAGATATGTCGTCTAATGCTAACGATGTTTCACACTGTAAAATCAATAATGCATAAGAAGTTAAATGTATTGTGTATTAGAGGTTTCTTGTACTTTGTCTTTTGAATTAGACGTATGAGGTATTATGTATTAGAGGTTTCTTGTATTTTGTCTTTTGCATCAGACGTTTTAGGTATTTGGTATTGCATTATGTTACATTTGCGTTTTGAATTAGACATTTCTACATAGCATTAGGTTTTTGCCGCTTTCCCCCGCCATACCAGTTTGACTTCAATGCCACCGTATTTGTAAAATGAGAGCTTACAGGACTGGTATTTAGGTGTATCATGGAGTTAGGCGCTTGCTCTCTTCCGGCATGGTTCGTGATAGTAGCCTACATTCAATTCTTTCTACAGAATTTCCCCTGTAAGTGATGCAGGTTAGAGGGACCGATATGGAAAAAATGTCTAGTCGTTCAAGTGGGATATTAAACTGAGACGTTATGCTCAAAATTATTCCTTATTGCTCGTTACCCGTTTTCGTTGGCCCAGATGCAGAAAAGAAGGACGTAAAACTCCATTCCATACAATACTATGACCAGAAATAGTCATCTCTTCGAATAGGCAACAAAAACCAAATATCAAATTTTTTCAACGACAGTCATGCGTCAAATCAATTTGTAAATACGTTTCGTTGAAATAAAAAAAAAAGGTCGTAGGCCGTGGTCACACATACCATGCATACGTACGTCAGAATTGTGTACGTTAAACGAATGCGAAACTATGCAGGTTAAATTTGATTAAGTACGTATTCAACTGACGGAGAGGAAAAAAAACGGACATTTACGTACACTTACGTACGTATGTGTGACCACGACCTAAGACTATAAGATCACGTTGTAATATCATTGCTAAACTATTTAAATAGATGATATTACGTGTATATAAATAAATACTAAACTTAATGAATTTACATGGAATCACCATTCTGTTTGATTCCAACTGACATTTCCTGTCAATGTTTATTTGAATTTAAGTGGCGTATTGTAAACGAGAGTTTGAAATGTGCAAGAAACTAATAGTAATTCGTTACCATTCTCCACAGGTTACATTAAAATCAATTAAGCTGTCAATAGACGTAATTAAGTACAACCGAGAACTTACTACTGGGAAATGAAGCAATATTGACACACAAAAACTACCCACCCACCCTAACAATTATTGTAATTGAGGTTAACTTAAAGGGATTGCACCGAGCCTTTTTCAATATTTATATGACTTCACATTAAAAGCAGATTTTAGGCTACGTTTAGACTGATTCAGCGTTGGCGTCGGCGTCAGTGTTCGTGTTTGAATTAGTTCTGTGTTCTTGCAAACAATTATTTCGACAAGTTGTTCGCGACGCAGCCAACACACCCAATTTCAAATCACGATGCGCGCGTTTTGTACCATTATTTGGAATGTGACGTCATCAATATAAAAATCACGTGGTAGTATATGGCGATTTCAGCCGAAAGCGCACAGAAATGGATAGTAGACGGGGACGTTGACGCTATAAAGCGTCTTGTCACGGAAGACTTGCAAGAACCACAAACATCTGACTTAAATTTTGAATGGTGCAGATTGATCCATACACACAGTCACACAAGTTTTTTTAGAACACCCCTTTACAATATCCAGCCTTCGTTACTTGGATTAAATGGATATGTACACCATCTGTCTCTTCCAATAAAGCTCAGTACCCAGAATCTCGAATCTTTCAGCTAATCCACTCCGTAATAATGCTCATAACTCTCCCTAGAAATATAAACCTTCAAATCACCGTTGGAAGGTCAAATATATAGAAAGCACATAATATATAGATAAATGTTAAGGTAAGGGCTTGTCCAATATTTTGTAACAGTTCTAGCATTTCTGGAGGCTTTTTTCATATATTTAAGGCCCAGTGAAATAATTCAGCAATGTCATTTTGCTGTTATTTCTCGATTTCTGTCCACGTGGTACCTGTTGATCTAATACTAATTTTGCAGTTTCTTTCAGATTCTTCATAATCAATAAGTTTAACTGCAAACAGTACTGTTTCGGCCTTCTGGGCCTCATCAGTGCAGTGTTGATAATCAATAAGTTTATATATTTAAACCTTTATTAAATCTCTGTATTATACTGTTCATTGAGTGCCCTTTTTGAAAATATCGATGCTCCCATTCTCTTAAAGATCAATCTGATCTGTGAGAGAGGAAATGGAATAAGTAGCTTACAGCTAGAAAAGACGTATATATGATGAATGACTTGCTACTATTTTCAGCGTTAATGCGATTAAAAGTTGTATTGTCCAGTGTTTGGCCCAGTCCCATTATAGATTGTCAACTACCAACAACATCTTCAATTGTTTTCATTGCTTCTATATTGGTATCTTAACAACAATGACATTCAAAGTCTAATTAATAACATTGGGCTTAATTTGATGGTCTTATTCGTTAACTCAAAGTCTTTATGATCAAAAGTCTGATTACATAAATGTTCTGGAAAACGAAATGAACAAATAACAAAACACAAGACAATATTATGAAACATAACACACTTCTTTAATACGGTTGTGCACGTAACGTTTCAACACAAGATACACGTGTAGTCATCAGATGTAATGTATCTTGTGTTGAAACGTTATTGGCCTAAACTGTATTAAAGAGGTGTGTTATGTTCCATAATACATTGTCTTGTGTTTTGTAATATGTGCTCCTCGCTTCTACATGTCGTTCAAATCTGAAATGAACAAAGTTAATGAGAAGGTCAAACAGGCCCGTAGCCTGCCAAGTACTTTTAGGGGGGCAAACGTCCAATCAAGGGGGGCAGTTTAGGTATCCACCCACAAACACCCTCACCCCCCTTTTATGGAAAACTTTGAGTTATTGCAATGCAATATTACGCTATTACAGTGCCATCTGTAGAGTTATTACTACATTAAAAATTTATTGGTGCAGTCGGAAGTCTGGAAATGAGATTTTCTAAAGTTTGTGGACCCCTAGAAAATTTAGATAATTTGACTCGCCGAAACGCGATATCCTGACATTTCCTGATATTTTCCAGCAAATTTAAGGTTCAAGATTATTTCTATAGGTTCAAAGGGTTCTTGTCTGAAAACATTTTGAGATTTAGACGCTAATTAAAGACATTTCCTGGTGAATTTTGGGTTTACGGTTGTTTTAATAGGGTCTGAGTTATGTCACTAAGAAAATTTTGAGAATTACACACTTTATTTGCTGTCGAGAAAGCCAATCGGAAGTCTAGAAACACGATTTCCTGAAGTCTCTTCTAGAAAATTTTGAGAATTTGACTCTCTGAAACGCGATTTCCTGACATTTTCTGATGAATTTAAGGTTTACTTGTAGGAAGAGTGTGACTAAAACAGCAAATTCGAAAAAAAAGATATAAAAATTCCTGATATTTCCCAGCGAATTTAAGGTTCAAGATTATTTCTATAGGGTCAAACATATCCTGTCTAAAAAAAATAAGAAGAGATTTAGACGCGAATTTTAGATAGGGTTTAAGGTTATTTGAATAGGGTCTGAGCTGCCGAGAACGCCAATTGGAAGCCTCGAAACACGATTTCCTGAAGTCGAGGGATCTCTTCTAGAAAATAAAGAGAATTTGACTTCCGGAAACGCGATTTCCTGATGATTTAAGATTTAAGGGACTGCGGGACGAACACTGGAAAATTTTGAGAATCAGATACCTGAAAACGCAAATTCTTAACATTTCCTGCTATAAAGACACCTCTTGACTAGGTAAAATGAATTAATGTATCTGTTAAAAATTACACTTGAGATTTTTTTTAGGGTGGCAAGATTTAAATTAGGGGGGGGGGGCAAAGCCCCCCCAAGCACCCCCTTGGCTACGGGCCTGAGGTCAAATGTGCCTCCAATATTTACAAAATCCACTTATAGGTCTATTTTAGACCATACTTCTGGATCGAAGTCAGATCTTGCTCATTTACATTTGCAATTGTTGTTTTTTTTTTTATAGCTTTACTATAACATCATTTTTTATACGCCCACATGAAATGTGGAGCGTATATTGCCGTCACCCATGTCCGTCGGTCCGTCGGTCCGTCCGTCCGTCCGTCGGTCCGTCGGTCCGTCCGTCCACAATTGCTCGTTAACACTCTACAGGTCACAATTCTTTACGGATTTTGACGAAACTTGCTGAAATTGTTTATTATCACCCAAGGATGAACCCTATTGAAAATCAAAAGAATCGCAAAATATTTAATATGAATTATTGCCCTTGTTCTTTAAAACGCGTTCGATTTTGAGCTTGTTAACACTCTACAGGTCACAATTCTTTACGGATTTTGACGAAACTTGCTGAAATTGTTTATTATCACCCAAGGATGAACCCTATTGAAAATCAAAAGAATCGCAAAATATTTAATATGAATTATTGCCCTTGATCTTTAAAACGTGTTCGATTTTGAGCTTGTTAACACTCTACAGGTCACAATTCTTTACAGATTTTGACGAAACTTGCTGAAATTGTTTATTATCACCCAAGGATGAACCCTATTGAAAATCAAAAGAATCGCAAAATATTTAATATGAATTATTGCCCTTGTTCTTTAAAACGCGTTCGATTTTGAGCCTGTTAACACTCTACAGGTCACAATTCTTTATGGATTTTGACGAAACTTGCTGAAATTGTTTATTATCACCCAAGAATAAACCCTATTGAACATCAAAAGAATCGCAACATATTTAATATGAATTATTGCCCTTGTTCTTTAAAACGCGTTCGATTTTGAGCCTGTTAACACTCTACAGGTCACAATTCTTTACGGATTTTGACGAAACTTGCTGAAATTGTTTATTATCACCCAAGGATGAACCCTATTGAAAATCAAAAGAATCGCAAAATATTTAACATGAATTATTGCTCTTGTTCTTCAAAACGCGTTCGATTTTTAGCTTGTTAACACTCTACAAGTCACAATTCTTTATGGATTTTGACGAAACTTACTGAAATTGCTTATTATCACCCAAGGATGAACCCTATTGATAATCAAAAGAATCGAAAAATATTTAATATAAATTATTGCCCTTGTTCTTTAAAACGCGTTGATTTTTAATTTGTAAATACTCTAGAAGGCACAATTCTTTTTTGATTAGATTTTAATGAAACCTATTGAAATAGTTTATTATCACACGATAAACCCTATCGAAAATCAAAAAATATTAGATATGACTTATTGCACTTGTTCAAAATAGGTTTTAGTTTTTAGCTCATAAACAGGGACAGATTTTGACTAAACTTGATGAATGCTTAACCCTTGATGAAATTGAGAAAAAAAATATTTGGACGACACTTAATTTAAGTTCTGAATGAAATGTAGGCCTATGACTACAGGTTGAATATTTGATGGTTGCTATTTTCTGCCAAATGTTCTTTTTCAAACAAAGCTGCCAGTGGGCGTATATTACCTTGCCTGGCAAGCTATCTTTCTACATTATTTCATATAATTCCAGCGGTTTTCAGAATTTATTACGTATAATAGCCTATAAGCATTGATAAATTACTATTATGACATGATTATTTTATGTCGCGGTCCATATGACAATAGTTTTTATTATATATAGTAAGATGAAAAATGTGTTATTTTTTTACGTCATTCGTACAATACCAGGAAAGTGGACGTTATTTTTGCATTTAGTTGTCGCTGTCGGAAGGAACCCTGTGGCTTATGAGAAACATTACACAAGCACTAGATGGAAATAGAAAATTGAACTTCTTTTTATAGGCCAAATACAAATAAATATGTAAAAAATTTTGATTGTCGCATCCAAGAATAAAATTTGTCGATAAAAAAACGAAACCAAAGATATCCTCTTACAAAAATAGAACTTAAATTGCCCACACGACAGGAAACTCAAAGGAATACTTCAAGATGATTTCTGATAAGTTCATAAATTAAAGCAAATCTTAAAGCAACACGATAGAACATACACAAATTCGCTACCTTTTATTTGGTGCATAAAGGTCATTATTCGTCTTAATAAAGAGTTGATGGGAATGCTAAAGTAATGGCCAACTATTAATGAACCATGATTTTCAGAAATCTATCAAGTACGCAATACCAGTTAATGTACCTAATTATGTTATAGAATGTTTAATGTTTCAGGGGATATTATTCTAGAATTAGAATGGTCTGGTATCACATACATAAAAGAAAGTCTAATACTTAGAGTTTTTCTCATTAAATGATTTGACTATGATGACAAAAAAGAGTGATGATTGTTTTGTCCTTTTATCTTTTAAGTTTATAACTTTTTGAAAATGTTATAATCTTATTAGCACCTATTTGATCTTACAATTTTAAAATGAAATGAATGAAGTTTTACGTCCTACTTTTCTGCACCTA
Source organism: Lottia scabra (assembly GCA_029955415.1). Classification (NCBI taxonomy): domain Eukaryota; kingdom Metazoa; phylum Mollusca; class Gastropoda; family Lottiidae; genus Lottia; species Lottia scabra. The sequence goes on along the minus strand of JARJEI010000027.1, from coordinate 2,861,453 downwards.
TATGGGCAAATTGAGGACGGGCAGTGTGCAATGAGGGAAATTTTGCCATGATAGCGGCATTAGCCTGCTCTTATTTCGATTTACAACTGTCACTGTCGAGGGATCTTTACTGTCGGCCTGTATCAGGGACTTCGGTTTATTGTCTCATCCGAACGACTTGTCAGCCCCTCCGACCTGAATCACTGACGAGAGGAAACCGGGTTGAAAAATCCGAAGGTATCATCTCGACCCATGCCGGGATTGAACCCTGGACCTTTAGGTTAGCGAGCAAGCGTCTTAACTCACGGAGACACGTCCGAACGTAATAACATATTTCGAATCTTATGAGCACTGTGTACCCCTATACCTAAGCGGATGTCGGAGAAGTACTTTACTATCAAAACCTCGATCTCAAAACTATTCATATATGTCAATCAATAACACACTCAACATAGCATCCTGATTTCGAGGAGCTTGAGCCAAGCTCAATTCTTGAAAATTCTTGTCAAAATGGGACGACCCAGGACGGTTTGTAGAGTAGATTTAGTACATTCTGAACCATATTTCGGGTTAGGAAGTTGTAGTAGGGATTTCTCACTCTGATTATCATTATAACCAAAAATATGTGGGAGGGTGTGGGCAGACCCTATCTCCCCCAACTCCCCATACATGATACTCATAGGATAGATCGATGCATTCGTATGTTAGCGATGTCAACACCTTACCTAAATTCAAACTTGCAAAGCAACATGAACCATTTTCAGTACGAAAGTCTCAATTTTTCCATATTTTGAAGGATTTCAGCGTTACCGTTAATGATACACTTTCATTCTATTATAAAGGATAAGGTCATGAGTAAATGGTTTATTATGTTAATAATGACTAACATAATATATTGCTAAACCTATGTTGTTATCATTGATTTCTAGTAACCGTGTCAGTACAGTTAAATCTTCACGACCTTGAACATCACAGTCGTGTGTATTCTGATTGTAACAAGACAATTTTAAATGTAAAGCTGGAAACCTCTGTGATACTTGTTAGGAAATAAAATATTAGGCTAATCACTTATTGCACCTCTTAAAGGAATGCTATAGGGAGGTTTTCTGAATTATGTATCGGGAAACTATTTGCATCGATTTGCACCATTTCAATTTTCAATCAGAATTTTAAACTAGTTTTTAATTAGCGAAGGTATTCTGGGATACAAGCGTATTTCGCGGGTTTCGTTTAAATCCAGAATGGTGCTAATATATACGCACATACAAACTGTAGAAATCCTCTTAAAACTCTTAATATAACTTTAATATGTAGCTGACATACTGACAATATCCCCGTTAGAACGTAGGTAGGCTAATTAGAACGTCAATCTCTATGCCTTTCGTTCAAGGCTGTGCAACCTACAAACACACTGACCGTTATGTGATGTAATACGAGATTTATTTGTACATGTACATGTAATGTGGACATACAATTCCTTTTAACTTCTAAGTAGACTTAATGGTAGAAGTACGCCCACGTCATATCTTAACAAAGATTTTTTGGGGTATACATGAAATTTGTAAATTACCTTCTCTTCCCATCAATCATAAGCTTAAGGATATTATTTTTTTGTGCTAAATTTCAGTGTTATCCGATACCAACTAAAGAAACTGAGAAATGAAATTGAGTTTTACCTATTTTTTCTGCACCTATGAGTTCGGTCTTATGGGACATTAAGCCAGTACAGTGGCCTTAATTTATTATAGATAGGAACTGACGTGAATTCTGAAGTCGCAAGGTTACTCTCGACGCTTTCCTACTCATTTTAACATTTAAAATTAACATTCATTCATTTATTTACTCACTGGTTTGAATTGATTTATAAAGAAAATTGCGTATAAACCATTTTGCCAAGTCAAAGCAATCAAGCTACGAACAGACTGAGCGAATTTTCACGGCGAGTGGTTTGAGCGAGTTGATAGCCAGCGAACTTCGCCTTATAGTGTGTCCAGTGCGACGACATTCGTCCGAGCTTCGGACAAAAATCCAATTTCGCAGTTGGATAGACAAAAAACGGACAGTTACGTACACTCAAGTATGTATGTGTGACCAGGGCCTTATTATTACATAAATTCGTCCTGTGTGTCCACTACATCAGCCGAATGCATTCAGCGATTTCGGCGAAGAATAAAATTCGCTCAGCCTGTACTCAGCTATAATATTGCGAAGTATATGCATCAAAACAGATGATCTGTCCTATGTTGAGTCCATAACAAGTTGAAGAAACTGTTCTACAATAGAAGGACAATACGACCCAAGAGGAAAACATCAATCATAGTCTACTGTTTCAAAAATACTCTTGTATATCTGCATGTCTCATACTCAAAATGCTCTCAATACGTAATAAAATATTTGCAATAAATTAAGTTATTTTTCCTAACCTTTTCTTTCCGGTTTCAGAAATATTACCAGTCCCAAAGGAGATACAAACACTTGTGGTAAACGAAGATCATTTTCTTGGGTTGCAACTTTTAATATGCAGAACCGATTGACAACTGTTAAAGGAATACTACCGCTTAGAATGATCAAAAAAGCATAATTCTCAAACAAGAATTATTGTATTCATAATTATCAGCATTTGAAAGTCATAAATACGACTCGTATTTAAAGAGACTATGCCTCATATAGAAAAACACATTCAGAAATCGGAAGAGAAATGTTTAGTAAGAGGTAAATTTGAAGCGATTATGCAAATTTTGTGCTTTTCTAGTACCTTTGAAGGCAATTTACATATACAGGATCCAAGTATCCAAGATCCAAATCGACCTTCGATTGAACATTCCCATTTAATGTTCAAAGTTGCTTACAAAGTTCCATATAAAGTGTATACTTTTTAGTTTCTTACACTATGAGCAATAACAATACTGATACAAAGCCGGTCTTTCCAATTTGTGACGTGCGTAAAATATCAAATAATTATGTCTGTAAATTTGTAATTTGTAAATGGGAACTGGATCTTTTCAAATTATTTTCAATTTGTCCATTTCCGACCGTGCGCAATCCTGTCAAAGTAAGACCCATCACGAAGTCAAATTAGTAAACAGAATATCTCTTCAATTTGGAAGCTTTAATAGACTTGTTCAGTTTGAGTGTCCTTTGCGTTAATGATGGATCGATGATTGTTTGTCTAAATTAACGGGGGCTATTTGTTGTTACGTGGTCATTTAGTTTATCTCACTGTCCACAATGACAAGTTGGCTAGACAAATTATAATTGTTACAAGGAAGTGACCACTTTAAAGCTGTACAGTATTAGTTGATTGGTTTGGAGACCAATTAAATTATAGCTGGATTAAGCTTTCTGTGAGTCATCAAATGGAAAGGTTTGTTCCCACTTTCCGGCAGATTTAAAAATTTAATCCGGATAATCTGCCGGGAAAGTGGGAACACACCGTGGGAACACCCCATTGGAAAGATGAAAATTATGCTTATATAAAAACCAAATAACATCTTGGTGACATAAGCTTATCTTCGTTAAGCTAGGCTCGGTTTCGACCACAATTGAATGTAATGAACGGAATTACATGGATTCAGAATTCCAGTAAAGCATAAGTTAACTTCTTTTTTTTTAAGTCGATTGCAAGCTTGATTCAACTTTCAGCAATTACCAAGACCATCAATTCTTTCAATCTGATACTGAAATTTATAATAAAGTGCTCGCTGATAGTCTTATTTAAGTATTTCTAAATGCCACGATGTTGACCCCTGGGGCACTTTTTTTAAAGTAAGATTTAAGGTATAAAAGACAAAGGTATATATAAGGACGTAAAACCAAACCAAACCAACAACTACCATTCAACTACAACCATCAAGAAGAATAACCATGATCACAACGAGTTTGGAAGAATGAAGAAGATCGAGTAACTCGCGCAACACTACTCAGGACCATTCGACCCGACCAGATATTACGAATTCTCAAATTACCAAACCAACAGCACAGTACCATCCGATTGAACCAATCAACTACCAACTACCACCACTACCAACAACTACCTAGTTTGTGATATCAACTGCTGTTGGAAGCGAACGTTAACTTGTCGTTTACCAACCAACCAATTAGGGCGTAAAAGCTACCTTGCGATATAAGCATTTGCTGGAAGCGAACGTTAACTTGTCATCTACCAACCAACCAAGGACGTTAAACTCTCGTTAATGATATTGTTTTCAAATAAGTACAGGAGTGTATTGTTTATAGTCTGTTTGGTTATTATACAACCAAGATAGTAAATAATGTTAAATTGAAGATTATTAAAGTAAATTAAAACAGCTTTCAACTCATTACTTACATATTATATGATTAGCCCAAAGAAAAGGTCAAACGGCAATCCTTCAATAAAAAGCAATGTTAAGTTGCTCACGTTTTTAAAGAATTTGATAGTTTGTAAAGATAAAGTTGTAAATTACTTAAAATTGAGTAAAAAAGCCGATTACGTGTGAAAAACAGCGATATTTTGGGCAAAAACGTGACACTACGTTTTCCGTTGCTAATTTCCAGTACAAACTATATAACACTCTAATTTCTAATATAAACCTTTGTCTCCCACAGTGGCGTAGCTAGAAGGGGGGGGGGGATATCCGTCGGTTGAAAAAGTGCCGTCGGTAAAGTAGAGCCGACCGGCCGTAGACTTAAACATAAAAAATATCCCAAAATATAGCTTCATATAGCCTTCCTGCAGTGTGTCAAACAGCGAAGACCCCCAGAGCTTTCGAGGGCTTCGTCCCCTGGACCCCTACAAAGCTCACGCGGACCTCTGTTGAGTTATCAACTCCGTTCGGAATATCAATATATTCTGTCGGTTCATCTTCACCGTTGCACCCCCAGTTTCGAAAACCTGGCTACGCCACTGGTTTCCCAAATGTCCAAACATCTGTGTTTCTAATCAATATCGAACCTCTGAAGAAGCAGAAATCAAAATCAAACAATGTATTCTGTTTATTAATAATATACTCTTCGAATATGAAAAAAGAGAAAGTCATAATCCAAATTGAAGAATAGTTTATTTACCGAAATTAATGACGAGAATATCATGCTGTGTAATTAACGGTTAGATATTATAAAAGTCGTTTACCAATTGATAATATGATGTATTTTGTTATAAAGCTATGGTAACGTACACTGAACCTCGGCTTCCTGTTCAGGGTGGTCACGTTTTGTTTTTTCCTGTATAGTAAAATTATATTGGAAACAAGGATATTGTCAACAAGCATATTAAATAATAATTACATATAAAGGCGGATATAAAGAAAATATGAAAGATGGAAAACATTACGGTGTGGAGTAGAATAGGTAGAAATAGGGTAAAATTGGGTGCTTGAATCCCAATGAAATTTATATACCACTACATGCTTTCATACTGAAATAAGTGTGCTTGTACCCGAAACATTAGATGTATGTGTATGTCTTGTCTGTGGTTCCATAAATTTCACTCGTGATGTCATCAAAAACACTTAGTCTAAGTAGAATTGTTGGAACCACAGACATCTGATTAAAATCTGGAATGGTGCAAATTGATGCTATCAGTGTTCCCGATACACATATCATTTTTAGAAAGCCTCTTTACAATTCCTTTAATCTGTATACATAGCCTAACTGCAAACAGTACTGTTTCGGCCTTCTGGGCCTCATCAGTGCAATGCTGATACTGGGGCTGAGGTTTGGCTTATGGCAATTATAATTCTCGTAACATCCTTACCTGAATATTATTAATTCATAAACAGATTTCTAATCAACTCAATGATCTGATGACGTAATAAATACTGTCTAGAACTACCAGATAATACTATCTTGAACATCGTCTAATATAGATATATATCTCGAAATAATTACCAACAACCTTTTAATTTCACCATCTTCGTGACGTGACTATCGCCGTAAGTTTCATGGTGTTTTTCTATAAAATAAAATAAATACAAGAATTAAAGGCAGAGAAAATATCAGATAGAAATCGAGCACCACACAAACTCTCAGTTTTGGCTGATCAAATTAGATTTTGCATTCGCATTTCTATAAATTTCGGAAGTGATTCAAAATGTACAATTGTACTTCAGATCCTGTCAATGACGATAGAATCTACAGATTGTATCTGACTTTTTCACTCCTGAGATATTTATAAGACCTAAAAAGGTCATTTTGAGTCGCAAATAGCGATGTGATGCCTCTTAAAGAGACAGTCTGAAATTTTTCAAAAAAAAATTTCCTCAAATTTGTGAAAATTTTACACCAAAATCTGTAACTATGTGCCCTTTAATGTATCTGAAAGTTTGAACTAAAAAAATCCAGCCGTTAATTTTTAAACGCTAAAAACATGCTAAAATATTTAAAAACCTTACGTAAGGTTTTTAAGTGTGTTATGTTTTTTGGACGCTGATAGGAAACTACTGAACGGATTTGAGTAAAATAAACGCTTAATTGTAGAGAAATGTCCCTCTTGTGTATTTAAAAGGTTTCAACTAGAAATATTGAGCCATTTAAAGGGCAAACACCAAAACTAGGTCAAATTGCTTAATTAACAATAAGTACTCCCTGTTTGTAATTAACTCTCAAAACCAAATTCAGTTTGATCAAGAAGATATAGAGATACAATTAGCATACTTTAAAAATACTCTCAGGTACCGTTTGCGATTTTTTTGACAATGAAACTTTTTTCATAAAAGCAGAATGGTCCTTTAAATTGAACCCTGCTGTAATGCCAGCATTTAAATCCGAATGCCAACCGTTATTAGTTTAAAAAATGGAAAAAAAAAACCTTGGTTAGAATCATCATTTGAGTGGACTCCACGGACTTTTTTTTTCAATAAAATTTTCTTACACAATTTTCATGTAGTCGAATTTGAATTCGAAATACATTGTCCTTCTTTGGTTCGGATTTTGAAACACCTCCATAAAAACGCAAGCTACATTCATGAGCAAATTTAATTGGCTCGGATTGATCTTCAAATGGCAAAACAAGCAAGTACTTGAAATAGATTGCTTTTAGTTTAAGTAGAAGAAGACCTATGGTTATCAAACACTTTGGTCACTTTTTCAGACTTCTAATCAGAAAACTTCTAGAGTGAGTAGGTGGCAGCTAAACAAACATAAAACCTTACGAGTGAAATTTACATCAATTACAAGAACGTCGACGCCATTGTTTTTTTCTCTTCTAATAGTATAAGTTTCTGTTGTCTTGCTACTATTATTCGTAATTTAGTCATTCATGCACGGTTTTGGAATTCAGTTGTTAAGCTACTCTGGTAGCATCATTTTAAATGACCTTCTTTCTGAGCGGCAATGAAGCAGTTTCTGACTGCAAAGCAAGACTTTGGCAACAGAAAATCCGTAGCTAGGTTCGTGACCAATAGTTATCTTCACTCATAATTCCAGTCAACCCAGCTGTAAATGGGTACGGATAGTCCGGGAATGATCAATGTCAAGAGGTTTGGCCAAGGACCAGCTGGGAGAAAGGATCCTCAAGGAACCCAAGTTTTTATCCTTGTAAAATATAGATGTTACCTAAACAGACAGCATTCAAACCTCAAATTTGACCAATACACCGTATGCATATTTGACAAACGTATAAGCCTACTTAGAAATTGTAATACACATAGAAAAGGGCATCTTTTCCTTGGAAATTTGTGTTGTCAATTGAACGTTTGTAAAGTCATCGTCCTTGATACTATTTCAACATCGTAATAGATACCTTACAAAATCTTCAAGTTCTAAACATATCTGTTAAATTCTTAAAATACCAATTGTTTGGATAACTCTTAGCCTACAGTATGGTCCTTATATAGTGTTAAACCAAATGAAAATAGAACTTTTTTACTACTAGGTAAATGTTTACTTTCAGACAATAGTGGAGAAAGATACAGAGAGCAATTGATCTGTTTTAAGCGGAAGTGTCTTGCTAAATGATATTTCAGCCTTACTAGAACTGAACGAAAATTGCATGATCCCTTGGAATCCCTTGAGCCGAATTTTTAACTTTCAAACGCAGACAAATATGCAAACACGTGGATTTGAAACTAAGATTTTGACAGTGAGAGTTTACTGATTAGCTTATCTATAAATTCCAGTTTTAAAGACTAAGGTGTGATAAATCGAACGGTTGGAAAACGAGCCCGATGTAAGATTTTTTTTTATTTCGCTAGTTGCATAAACTATAGAAAAACATGGCTAAGAAAGTCGCTTGTAGTAATTTCAGCTCGATGAAAACATGGTAAACATTTAATTTAAATTTCAAAGAGTTAGTCACAAACTAACTGATATTTTAAAACGGTTGGTTAAACTAAAGAAAATAACACCTGAAGTAGAATTATAAACAGTGCTCAAGTATGACAAATATTTTACGTTGTAGTAAAACAAACGCCTCAGGGTATTTAGTATTAAGAGTTTGGTAAATGCCAAGGTCTCCTTAATTTCATACTCCTTTTAGCTATAGATCATTCGATTTACAACCCAAACTCGCAATACATTTTCTCATCTAGTAATGGAATTTCATTTTTTCTGATGCTGTTCTGGAATCTCATTTTTGTTCTGGAATCTCATTTTTTTCTGATGCTGTTCGGAAATTTCATTTTTTTCTGATGTTGTTCTGGAATCTCATTTTTTTCTGATGGTATAATGACTCGCAATACATTTTTCTGATAATGTTATGACTCACAATACATTTTCTGACGCTGTAATGACTCACAAAACATTTTTCCGATGCTGACTTGCAAGAGATTTTCGGTGGTAATGAACTGCAATACAATTTCTGATCATGTAATGTTATAAGACATTTCCTGATGGTATAATAGATTCTCATTTTTGTTATGATGTTGCAATGATTCGCAATATATTTTCTAATGATGCAATGATTGTAAAAAATGGTGTAATTTCCTGAATTATTTTCGAAATTTAAAATAGCGATGCATGAGGCAGAAAAGTACAAATAAATTCCGTAATCTATTTTACTTCTTTTTTCTTATTAGCTATTTATCTTTTCTATAAAGCAAGAAATTTTTATTGCCCAATAGATCATTCTGAGCATTTAAAAAGATGCCCATCGATTTCAAAAGAATACTCACTTTCTTTTAATAGTGGGAAATGTCAAGAAGAAACTGTCTGTCGAAGAATGACACATTATTTTGTATAACGACTTCATTATCAATGGCTGCGACTTATATCAATTCTTTCTTGACATTTTTACATTAATTGGTGTTCGAATTTCAAAATTTGACCCAAATTCGGGTTGTAGACATTCTTTAAGTGTGCTTATTAAGAAATTGTTATATAAATAAAAAAAAAGTGTGTTGCCATTTCCAAGAAACAATTTCATGATGATTTTAAAAGCTAAATGTTTAGGTTGCTTGAACTTTCTAATTAAAAGTGATGCAATATTTTGCTTAGACTTTAACTTGAAACTCTTGGCTTTGAATAACAGTAAAGAGGTATTTGCTTTGATCCAACTAGAGAGATATGTGACACCCGAAATATGCTTGTATCACATAATACTTGGGGGTGTAACGTTTCAAACACCTTATAGGTGAATTGCTAAAACCAAAGACGTCTCAATCGGCGTTTGCAGACGTCTGATTAAAAATTTGAATGGTGCAAATTGATGATAAAAGTGCCCTTCTTACACTTAAAAAGTTTAGAAAATGTCATTACAATTTCTTTCAATAAAATGATACATAATAGCATTGTCGTATTAATAAACAGTAAGAAAATTGGGTGACTTCATTTTTTGTTTTGTAAAAAGACATCATTATGCCTTTAAATTGACAAGTGTATGGAAGGAAATAGGATGATAATCTGTCTAAATCATCCAGTTCATTAGTATAAATACTATTATCACCTCAATAAATAGGATTTTAACCTCTCTTAATATAAATTATAATTATAGTGTTATTGATAAGAAATTCTAAATCTTTCAGTTGATTTCTTCCGTTATTTAGACACATATTCAATTAGGAGTAGAAATGGGTCAAAACCATAATTAATTGTCAGAGAGATTGTTCTAGTAGGCCTACATAGTACAAACGCAAAAAGAATATTCAAATTATATAGTTATTACACAAGGTGTTTGAATAAAATCTTTAAAAGAGAAAATTGTCATTTTCGTAGGTTGAATTGGGTCTAAAATATATGTAATTTGTCCCCAGGAGTACCGGTAATAAAACTGCAACAGAATCGCTTACTCTCTTAAATTATACCTCAAACTTTCACTTTCCGTTCTTATATCATTATGGCTTTTTAAAGGAACGTACACTAAACTACGAGTCGTATTATTATAAAGTTTCAAACGCTGATAATTATGATAGTATTTGTATGTACTCAAATTTTGATGGTAAGCCGTTAACACCATTACTCATTAGTTCAACTAAAAAATTACATTAGCGAATTTTCATTCTGCAATGGGTGATGAAAATCAGTTTCTGTCCTCTGACGCTAACTCATACTGTAAAGCCTGGGTTTTCAACTTTAGGGACATGTCCCAGACTGGGGACATTTGGACATTTTCAAAGCTATAGGTCTAAAAGAATTGTAATTTTGTGTATTATCTGGGTGGATATGCATGCAATGTCCACTGATAGCAACGTATTAAAAAGCAAAATGCTGTGACTGTATCGTGCTTCAAAATTGCATGTTTTCGATGACTTCTGCTGACTATTCAGGGAACATGGATTTTTTCTTGTGCCTATTCAGGGACACTTGAGAAAACCAGTTGAAAACCCAGGCTGTAAAGCAATAAATCCCTGGAAAAAAAAACTTGATTATGAAAGTTTCACAGTAAATTCATAAATGACTTCAAGCGTGGATCATAATAATCTGTTATTGTCAAATGACACCAATGAGCAAGCTTAAATTCCAAGAAGTATTTTTTTTCAGTCTGTAGTTCATTCATATTTTTTTCTTTCGTGATCATTTATTAGATGTAAAAATTCTTTATTAAAGAATTTTCAATCTTTTTAAATATGTGCATGCCTTAGCAGTTGTTTCATCCCCTCTTATGAAGGACATTTTGCCAGGAAAGTGGCATTGACCTACTCTTATTCGATGTCCAACTGTCAAATCTGTAAAGTCTGCAGCAAAAAGTTCTCCGTTTTACTGTCCAGATGCTTTTTCCATGTCAGTCCTTAAGACCTTTATCACTGACATGGGGAAACTGGTTTTAAAAACACCAAGGACTTGTCTCGACTCATGCCAGGATTTAACCCTGGACGTTTAAGTTAGCAAGCGTCTAGAACTCTCTTACATAGGCTAATACTTGGTTGGGTGTCGCAACTGTGTAGGGTCAGACATATAATGTCGTTTTTTTGTTGCTCAAGTTTTAGAAACTAAATACAATTTCAAGAAACCACAACAGCATAATGTGACAACCATCGTTCAGCCTACAAACAGTTGCTGCTGGTTGATCTTTACAAATGAAAATGAAAATGAATGGAGTTTTACGTCCTACTTTTCTGCACCTATATGGGCAAATTGAGGACGGGCAAAGGCCATGCAGTGTGCAATGAGGAAAATTTTGCTAGGACAGCGGCATTAGCCTGCTCTTATTTTCGATTTCCAACTGTCGACGGATCTTTTAACGTGCACAGCCAATAGCAAACGGGACTTCGGTTTATTGTCCCATCTGAACGACTAGACGCTTTTTCCATGTCAGCCCCTCCGACATCATCTCGACCCATGCCGGGATTGAACCCTGGACGTTCAGGTTAGCGAGCAAGCGTCTAACTCACTGAGCCACCTTTACATGTGTGCACAGCTACGTCATAATATTTGGAATAAAGAACCATGGATATACATGTATCTATACTTTCCAAGAGGCAAGCAGTTGTTATTGGTCGACCGTAATTCTTTATGGAAAGAATTCAGATATACCGTAAGTCACGATTCTTCAAACAAAGACTTCGGGTTTATAAGACTATACTATTGTATAAATGGACTATTGATTAGGGTGCATAAAGGTTTCCAAGAGGATTCCATCCCATATTATGATGGAAACCAAGTGTCAATCTCAACAATAATCGCAAATTCCTCAGAGATATAGCAGTTTCATTCAGTCAGTCATTCATTCATATTCACAATCGTCAGAACTATAGTCTGTGGATATCAATATGGATATTTAACATTGAACGTCGTACCGTAAATGAGCTCTTTGTCAACGTCATATTAGCAGCCATTTTGAATATGACGTCAGGAGGGCAGTATAGAACGGTAAGATTATTCGTTTTGATTTGTAATTGAGCACGAATTGGGTTATTTTGGTATAAAATCATATACGTAAAAATAGTGAAAACCATATATCTAAAAAAATCTTACGATAACTTTTGTCGTAAGTTCAGTATTGGCCAACATTATTGGCGATGTCTAGAGAAGAATAAGCGCTTTCTGACCAGTATACATGTATTATGTTGCACACGCTGCGGATGGATGTCAACAATCTGATATACCCAACGATAGGATTTCCTGTCAAACATCAGGAAGTTGTCAATTTTCAACCACAACCAATTTCTTCTTAAAAAAAATCTACTTTATCGAATATCATGACACGTTTTTTGAAAAATATTCCCATTGTCGGCTATGAACTTGTAACCTTTCATTACAAAAAAACTATTAAAATTATTTACCACCAGGCAAATATTAGACAATTATAAACAGTGGGCAGAAATCATTATCATTTCCCACCAAAATAATTATCGATTTCTTTTTTTTGAAAAAAATGGAATGAAATAAAAATTTTAGTTATTAATTAAAAACTTACGGGAAAATTCGAAAATAAAATATTGCAGGTTTATTCTAATAATGGTTTGCCCGAAGACAATAGTGCGAGAAAATAAGGTGGGATAGTTTTACAAACTGTTTAAAATAAATGACAGCTATATCACGAAATGCATCTGTAACCAGACGTAATAAGTACTATCTACTTTCAGTTTGTTGGTTTGTTAAACACTTCTACCAGATTGGATAACATAGATAACTAATTTATTTAGATCTAATTAAGACTATAGGCTATTTGTTATTCAAACTTTCCATCGTTCGAATCAACAGCGGTTTATTTTCATTCTGAGTACAAATTCATTAAGGTGTGAAATGAAGGTCAATCAAATGATGTAAAACAATTTTGATTGCTACTATTTTTGGAACATTGATCAACCAATCAACAGTAAGAGCGTGATGTGAATATAATAGAGATATCATAGGTACCATTCCTTAGGTTATCCAGGTCAAGCACTACATTTCTTGAACTACACTAGTTTAGGCCGTGAACACACATAGCCTACATACGTCAAGTTTCCGGAGAGTTGCAAAGTTTTAGAACATGTTTGAAAACTTTTTTAGTCTCCAAGACGTCTTAGCTAAGTCCCCAAATCTCTATGCGGTTTGTCTGTGATGTGTCTGGGAATTCTCTACGGCGAAGTCCCCGAGACCTGTTAGAGATTGGGGAGACCTTGCAAATAGGTTGAAGCGACGTCTCCGGGACGTTGCATGACCTGCTTTGGAGATTACGGTAGGTAGGTAGGTAGATGACAAGTTAACGTTCGCTTCCAGCAGCAGCTGATATCGTAAACTAGGTAGTTGTTGGTAGTGGTGGTAGTTGGTAGTTGATTGGTTCAATCGGATGGTACTGTGCTGTTGGTTTGGTAATTTGAGAATTCGTGAGATCTGGTTGGGTCGAATGACATGGAAGTGAAACTCGGCCCTGCGTAGTGTGGCGTGAGTTACTCGATCTTCTTCATTCTTCCAAATTCGTTGTGATCATGGTTATTCTCCTTCGATATTGTTAACAGTTTGTGTTAGTAAATAATGTTAAATTGCAAACTAACGTAAATTAAAACTGTTTTTAACTCCTTCAATATAGATCAACAATAACATTGTCAAGTTGATCACGTTTTTGGAATTGCATGAAAAATATAGGGCTACGTGTTAAAAACAAAGAGGGAAGTGAAAAAATTTTCCGGACAAAAATAGTTTCCCCAACGTCAATAAGGCTCTCATCGTTAGAGAAAAAAATCTTGCTCGGGAAACCCGCCTTCGACTCCACCTTTGTCATGAACGTCTTTGAACCTCCTACAAAACTATCATCCTATGCAGTTTACACCCTACCCCCTCCCAATGAATGCCCCTGTCTCCCCCACATGTTGTCCAAACATCTGCTGAACCTCTAACGAAGAAGTAGGCTCCTAATAAAAATCAGACGAATGATCTATCAATTAAGTTCCAATTTTGTTAATCAATAAGTATCTTTTTGAATGTCTCCGTAAATTTAGGTAAATATACTATACTGAACCTAAGAAACAGTTTAGAAAAATATGATTTTAAGTGGTATAATTATCCTATGTAAAAAATTAGGGCACCGGAGGGTGTGTACAAAATCAATATATGACATGTACGTACATGTGATGTGGTAAGTGATTAAGTCTCTTGGAATTGGTTCTTTCCCGGATTAGTTATCACGAAGTGGAAAGAATTTGGTCAAAATGAGATTTGGTCCGTACTTTACTCTAAGGGCATAACTGAAGGACCGACATTGTTCGGATGACAAACTTACGATGCCAAGGCTAGCCAAGTTATCTTCAGTGATTACCAAGTGTCATAGCTTCAAATGTCCTATACCTGCATGCTGCAGGTTGATCTAAAGATTAAGACAAACAATTTTAATGCAATGCACAATTTTCTTGTGCAGTGACTATTTTGGACATGGAAAGTGATTCTATACTGTGTCGGCACTTTATCCTTTCAACCAAAGACACTATTTTGATTTTACTGTGTCACTGACTTAACAGCATGAGAATACCTATGCTTGATTAATAATGTCTTGTATGTGCGGTATTATGTATTAAATATGATATTGATACACTCACATCTACATTGTAAACGAACAAAGGCCCGGGAATGAATGCAAGGTTGCGTTTGGAAACTGGTACTAAGTATTTAGCACAATAATTGCTACAGAATGTTGATTTCGCCTATTGCATAATAGGTCTTTAATCGTATATGAAATCTATTATGTTTATAATTGCAAAGACGGGCTCCGCTATATCTACATCATTAACACTTTGACAGTCATCGATTTGCAAAACGCGGAGACGAAACTAAATCGAATTAAACTTGTCAATATTAATTAGACATAAAAGACGTGGGTGGTTAACATTGTCTTCTGATTCGCACTATCTCGTCTGCCACTCTCCAATCTGACGCTACTGATGTCGTCGTCTGCTAACAGGAATCTCTCAATGATTGTTTAATAATGGAAGGATAGCAGACGACAAGGCCTAGACAACTAAGGTAAGACAACTATTTTATGCTTTCAACGTTCATACAGGCATGAACTGGGAATTGTAAGCATTTCTTTATATAGGCTACATTCCGTCATTTTTGCAAACTAACAGCGCTTTTGAAATAAATTAATGTTTAATACTCTTTAAATACTTTTTTTTTGTTACTCGGTATGTTTCAGCGTTAACTTTTCAGGAAGTTATAACATTATTCCGATAATAATAAACTTTTTCAAGCTCAGGAGAACTTCTTCTTTCAATTTTATTGTAAACAATTAAATTTTCCAAAAACGTACATTTTTCTTATTCGTTACTGTAATAAAATTGATATAACATTCTGTGCGTTCGACCAACTGAGAATTGTGTTACTGTTGAGATTTTGTGTAACGTACTGTAGCCTATACCTTATAATTAAACTCTATATTTATTTTAATGAAGTTAATGTATATATGCATTGCTTATGGGCTCAACGCCTAGGATAGCGAGGATTGGCGTGATGGTCCTTACTCACCACTAAATTAAAGTTTCAAACTTGTGAGAGGTTATGGGCGTTAATTAGTTGATAGGGTTTTCAAATTGTAGGATTTTGTAGAACGATATAAAATTTATATCAGTGCAAAGAACGCTATCGACATCGGGAAAACAATTATTCACCCCCTGTTTATGATGCAAGTTTAGAGGATTGGCATGAATAAACTATGGCCATGTGCGCTATACTGTTTGGTTACGACAGGCAGTAGAAATCGAAAATAAGAGTATAGATGAGCTTATGCCGCTGTCCTTGCAAAATTTCCTTGATGGCACACTGTAGATTGTTGTCTGTCTTCAAAAGCGCAGTCAGGTATAGAAAATTAGGACATTAAAATTTTATTTCATTCATTTTAAATAGTTCGTATTCTAAAGAACATACTTTTATAGTAGATTTATATTACCACATCAATTTGTTTGTGCAGTTAGCATATAAAATATATTCCAGCATGTAATGGAAATCGAGTTTAAAAAATTTCTTAGATTTCATGCTTTGACTTTTATGTGTTACAGCCTAATATACTATGAGTCAGAAAGTTGTTAACGAAACGGTGTTACCATGTTCTTACATTTCTGCGCGATACCACCAAAAATAAAGTTCTCGAACTTGGTCAATAAGAGTATATTCATCAACAGTGTCCAAAGTATACAGACAGAATTACAGGTTATAATTTTCAATTACTGTATATAAACAAAGTTTTCTAGATTATTTTGGGTAATCTGTTGCATAGTTATGCCACCAGGTGAGTCCCGTGAATTTAGATTTTTTCTTTATTCTAAGAGGTAAGAGTAAGATAACGCAGTTTGCAATGCGAGATCAATCCCACTGAATCAATAACACGAGGAGAGAAGGTAAAAAAAAACGACACATGCCTAAACGGTTCTCAAAGTTAGCGAGTAAGACATGAAAAAATGAAGACATAAATCATTTCATCACTACGCAATGAATTTTGGAATAATTTAAAAAAAAAACACACATTTATCACTGAGTTGGAAAAATTGCAACATATTTTAAGATATTTCATTACTTGTTTTTTTATGTAGAATATGTTCCATGACAATTTCTTGTAATTTGATGACTTTCATTTCGGCACATCGACATAATTCAAAGGTCTGGATCAACCAAAGTCGACAGACCGACGGGCAACAACCCGTAAGAACCCCATTTTTACCAATAAATACGAAAGCATAAAGAGTGAGCCACCGAAGTCCCTCAACAAGGGGTTCCAACCAACTGATCTGGTTGAGTTAAAATATAATGCAAATTCGTGAACATTTAAAGACAAGACATAGTCTAACACCTGGATCGTCTTAAAGGGCCATTCTGCTTTTTTGAAAAAAGTTTCCATTGTCAAAAAAATCGCAAATGCTAACTGAGAGTATTTTTAAAGTATGCTTATTGTATCTCTATACCTTCTTGAACAAACTGAATTTGGTTTTAAAGGGTTAATTACAAACAGGGAGTACTTGTTGTTAATTAAGCACTTTGACCTAGTTTTGGTGTTTGCCCTTTAAATGGCTCAATATTTGTAGCTGAAACCTTTTAAATATACCAGAGGGACATTTCTCTACAATTAGGCGTTTATTTTACTCAAATCCGTTCAGTAGTTTCCTGACTGACTGTCCCTTTATAGTTTAAGTTATTAAAGAGTAAAACATAATATTCATAAAGCGATACCATCTCTTAGAATGAGCAAAAAAAAATAAGTTCGTTCTCAAACTTGGCATATTGGTATCAACGATGTCAAAAGTATACAAACTGAATCCAAGTTTTTTGCATTTATGTCATTATACGGGTAATCTGTCGTATAGGATACCAGATAATTTCACTGATGAATATATTATACTCCTATAAACCAAGTTTGAAAATTTAAATTTTGTTATCGCTTTCAGTAAAGTTTTTGGTGGAGTTGATATGTTTCAGTGGCTATTTATTATACTACGTACCAATCTTAAACACCAAAATAATCTATCGGCTCTAGCTACCTTCGTGTGCAAATCATTCTATTTACCACTTTGAGCTTTATTTCTCATATTATTGGTAATCAAATTAAAAACCATTAATCACTCCAATTGTCTCTCTTAGTAAACTAATTAGTTTGTTGATAGAGCTATGAATCTTGTTGAATGGTCATCTAATATAGGTCATGATACTAGTTTAACTTGTTGTTCTTCCACAGTTGTCGTTCAATGGTTAAAAAAGCAAAGTGCAAAATCATACTTTTTAATGATATTAATTGGCAATAGCTGCCGATACGTTTTCCAGATAAACAATCGGATGTCGGTAGATAACATAATAACGTTCGTTTCCAGTATATACTGATAACACACCATTTAGTTGTTGACAGCCGTAGTCGTAGTTGTTTAGTTGGGTTGGTTCAGTTGGTTTTGATTTTGTGCCTTTAATTTCGTATTTGAGCATTCGTGAGATCTGAGGTCGAATGACGTGGAGATGTAACTCGGTTCATATCAAGACAGCTTTAAATTATCCAGCAGGATCGCCTTCCTATCAGCTGATCTCTCATTCTTTCGCTTACGACTCACTACAACAATTTTTAGACATTTTCGAGCACTTTTCAGTGTCTTACACTCCTTTGAGGTTGCTTGTTCGTCCTCGTTGGGTCCAGAAAGGTAGGACGTAAAACTCAATTTCATTTCCCAAACCTGAATATCCTTAGCATCCATCAACGTCCTTGACGTGTATTTAATACACATGCTCCAAATCTATAAGCCGATAGACTTGGTGATGAGCTGTTTGTAATACAGTATTTTGTCATGTCCAAATCATTAAAATCTTGACAGACAAATAGGTGTTGTCTACTGTCTGTCACCTTGAAATCCGCTTTATTCACTTATTCTTGCGTGACTCGGTATTCTTTTTACGAAAAGCTGTCATAGTGACATTCAGCTTTAAGAAGATTTAATCGTATGTGAATATTTAATAGACCGAGTTGACATATATACTGTACTGCAGGTAACGACGTGTCTTTGCTTGCGTCTGTTGATACGGATCCTCTATCAAGACTCTGTCCGTAATCAAGATTACAAATTTTTACATTGGAGATTGAAGATCCCTCGACATTGTCCGTCTTTGTTAGCCAATAGCTGAAACAGTCAACAATTACATAAAACTTCATTTCGCTTTATTTTGAGAGCCGTCGCCCCTGACAAAGGATTTCACACGGATTTGGCTTTGTAGACATAGACTGTCGGTTCCTGGTGAACTACTACTGATGCAACCAAAGAACGTCTAACAGGGTTTATCATATGGATGTGCTTTTGTGCTGAATATTTTTCGTTATTGGTTGATTCAACCGTTAACAAAATAATCTTAAATGCCAAAAAGATAATTTCGCCTATGTACAAAGTATTATTTTAAAACTAAGCTTACGCCTTAAATATTCATTGCTGAGTCTTATTTACCTCAAAGATATTTTTCTAACATCACCCGCCCACATGATTACAATGATTTGGCCTGAAGAGCAGTGCATTATTCTTTAATGTCTCCGAAGGGCTGTTATCCCTTTTAAGATGATGTTTCAATATTCATTAATAAGAGTATAATATTATTTACTTTTTAAGCTTTTAAATTGAAATATATCAGATGCCATTATTACGAATGTGAGTCATATTTGCTTAAACACCAAAAAAATGACCGAAAACTTGCACTCAATATCGGTATTAAACCATAATTAACTTAAGTTTTCGGGCATTATTTGGGTTAAATACTAATATTGGGTTTCTTAAGTCATATATTGTTAAATATCGATATTGAGCACAAGTGTTAAGCACTATTTGGTTATATACGATATATATAATCTTCTATAAATGCTTAAGAAACTCCTAATTGCGATCAAAGAAATATGTCCATGTCTATTGTCTAACTTTTAACAGTGTTCTTTCTATTTGTGTTACAAACAATTTAATTGTTGATTTCAAGACTCAAGGCTGAGTGATGTGATAGCGTAAGATTGATGAAACCTTGAAAGGTATTATTACTTTGTTTTTTATTCTAACCTAGTGTTTGTTCGATAATAAATTCCAGATTTAATTTCACACTTACAGTCAAGTAAACTGTAGACAGACAGTATTTCTTTCTGATTTACTTGGCTTCGTGGCCTTTTACGTGTGGATAATTTTCTTGAATATTGCCACAGAGAGATTGATCTAAAAGACGAGATTATAATTTTTTTCCAAGATTTAAATTATCTGCTTTGTTAAAGAGATAGGCTACCACCTCTTAAAATGAACAAAAAATTTAAGTTCTCAAACTTGGCCCATAAGAGTATATATTCATCAACGGTGTCTGGGTATACAAAAAAAATAAAAATCAAATAAACCATATCTAAGTAATTTTCCATACAATATTACAAGTTGTTATAGAAAAAAGCTGAATTAAACGATTAATAACGTCAAAAATTATAATATATAAGGTAGTTTTCCGGATTTATCAGATTATACAGGTCATCTGTATGTTTATGGCACCAGACAAGTTGCCTTATGTATATAAACTCTTTATTCACCAAGTTTGAGAATTTTGCTTTTTAGATCTTTGTAAGAGGTAGCCTAGTGTTCCTTTAATTGTTCGTTATAAAAAAAAAACTTATCAGCATTTTCTTCATATATACTATTCAGTTCTATTAACTACGAAAAGTTGGAATTTGAACGGAAAATGGAACAATCATTTGGATAATAAATAGTGTGATTTCATCATCGATTCAGATGTTACAACTGTCTTCAGTCTTTATCTTGATGGTTTTCAATTCACCGCTGTAGGATCTAATTGCCTGATAGTTACAGATTGTTTTGGGTCACTACAACTTTACACTAGTGCGCATTGTCTTTAACTGGCACATTGGACTCAAGGGAACAATTCTGAGCTTCCTTTCCCTTCCTTCCGGTGGTTTCCACCCTCTAAATTTTACTACTTTACTTTACACTGGGTAGAGAAGCATCAGCTGTTTTCATGGACGAAATCAACGTTCTCTGAACTATTGATACGGTTTTTATCAACCAATTTAGACACGATCGAAAGACAGTGACGTAAGAGCTCTGACAGATGAAACAAAGTTTTTGTTCCCGGCAGTATTGAATTGAGGTGTTTTTTTCTCCAGGAATAACTAAACTAATTTAATCTCAGTTTTTCTAATTGTAATTGATCACATTTAGTCCAGGTCAAATTCATGTCAAATCAACTATTTATTACATTGCTTGATTGAATTTCAATGATTTATCATAGTATCTTAATTATCTTTCGTGCTTAACATTAATACCTTACGTTTTCAATTAGTAGTATAATGAACCAGGTTTTGTTCAGTTTTTAATATTTTTTATTAGTCCGTGATTACGTAGACTCAACAGAATGTCAAGACAGCATTGTCAGCATATTGTTTTTCCTAACATATTTTATATAAAAAAAAAGTCCAATCGAATGTGTTCAGGGTTGTAGATAGAAGAGAAGCGTTCAGGTAGAGTTATTTTAAATGACGTAAGGCATAATGGAAATACCTTTGCTTCAATATTATGCATTTTCATGCATCTGCAAAGAAACTCTCCCTTAAGGAAAGTGGGATAAGCATACTCGGATAGTCTTAATGTGATTGAACTATAGACCTTTAAGTTAGCGTGCAAATTACTGAGCCACCGCGACTCTTTAAACAATTACAGTATTTATCGTTTAAAAGATCGTTTATTACACCTTAAAGTGATCAAAACTAATTGGAAATTAGTTTGTCTAATGCCTAATTAGCAATTATTATTTTAATAATAATTAATTAATTTGATAACTCCCTGTCTAGCACGTCAATTTAAAACACGGTTTATTCGCAGTGCTAACTAAGATATGGTCATAATTTCGGTGATTCTTAATCATGGTCTCAGAGGGGGTTGTAGTCCCGTGTCAGAAGCGTAAGGTAGGAATGATTTAAATTGACGTAACATGTTAAACTATTTGAATTGTATTGACATACATTGTCGTAACTTTTATAATTTGTCTTTGACAAGGGAACGTTTTGTAGGTGAAGTACACGTACCCTCATGTTACTTTAGCAACGGTTATCATTCCATTACGCCAATGTCTAACGTTGCTTAAGGAACATGACGTACCCTAAATATAATTATATTCTCTATTCGATATCGCCTTTATCTGTTTACTCGGGGCCGCTGAGCACAGTGAGATAGACGCTGGCTCGCTAACCTGTTAAGTGAAAGCATTGATTTGATTCCCTTGCTTTAACTTTCTTTGAAATCAACTGTCACCATGTAAAAAATCACCAAAGCTTGATCAATACGTTGAAAGAATTTTAGCTTGGTTCCAACTTTACTTGGAATACGTCATGTACGTTACACCATACATTAGACGTAACTAAGTTTATTTATAATAACAACTGCTTGTATAACTAATGATGTTACAGAACTAATGACTTGTAAAAAGGTTTATTGAGAAAGGGTCAAATCAGATTATACTGACCGTTCATTATGACCTGACACTGACATCGAAAGCGTAATATCATAAAACCTGGCTTTTGTTCAACAGGTTTCTTAGTCTTTTCAACCATCAGTAACCAAACATTCCCATAGCCGTAGGGGCCCACGACTCAACGAGGAGTAGACCGACATGCCCAAATTTTAATGATGTGTGCGCAGCTCACTTGGCCGATTTTGCCCGATTTTTTGGAACTCGCTTCGCGAAAACATACTATTTAGGGGCGGGGGACAGCTGACCCTCCTGTGTCCTACGTCTATGAACACCTAAACCATGATTTTAAAAGATAGAAACAACTATATTTTGCACGGATATCATAACATCTTAGGTTCCTTATCAGATGGACCTTAGTCAAACCTCTTGGCATTAATATTTCCCGGATTATCAGTACCAATTTACAATTAGGTCGGCTGAATGCAAATTCAAGGTCATTGAACAAACTGATAACTCATAACCATCAGAACAAACAGATGTGGAATGCAGCGATCCAATACTATCAGAATTGTAAGATTTACCATAGAAGACAAACAACTCCAGATGCAGAGTAATACGATCTCAAGGCCGTTCATTAAACTATATATTACGTTAATGAGGACCCGTGGTTGGTTAAAGAAGCTATTCTCAAAGCATTTATTGGCTACTGTCTATTGCCTATTTTTCTTCTAATTTGAATCACTTACGTGTCTTTTCATGTTTTTTCATGCGCTAATGATTGTTTCCAGGTCACAAAATTGCCGAGATCTTTCTATAAGCAGTTAACTATAACGTTAACAAAAGTTTTTTTTCAAAGGGAAATCAGTGGAATGGGTTGTAAGAGATTTTCATCCTTGGAAATTACAGTTGACTCATAACAGTAAGATCGATGAAAAAAAAAATTGCGGGCAATGGTTCTTTAACTCACATATGTATATCCACTTATCAGTGCATGTTTATTGGTGAACGAACTAACCGTTTATTCCAGATGTTGTTTATTGTATATTTATAATATCTGGCCATCTGGACTGGTCAAAGACCGGACGTTACCATTGAAGTTTTGAGTCCCTTCTCGTGGGGTTACATTGCTATACATTGGAAAAGAAAGTGAAAGTATTGGACTTAATTGAATTGAATTTAAGGGCTATTATTGAAGATTGTTGATATTGTGTAAGAGCTATTTAATATGTGGATATAAGTGCATTTTTAATTTCAATGAAGTGTCGTTTATTGTGTTTAAAGTGCAATGGAGTACATACAAGGTCAGGCTGGTATCTCATAAAATGAAGAAACGTGGTGAAGATGGTAACTAATTACACTTAAAGTTTGATAGTAAGTTTTATTTTAGATCAACTTGCAAGGTGCATCAATAGGAACAGTACATCGACTTCAATGTCATAATTAGAAAATGATTTTGCAAACATGACAGAATTATTTCAACTGACATAGGATCGGTTTTTATAGTGTTCATACATGTACAGTAGTTATGTACACATAGACCAAAAAAAGAACATAATAACTAACAAGACCCAAAAAAGAACATAATAACTAACAAAAACATAACTGACAAAACACAACAGTTAATTTAAATTGACGAGCAAACTTAACAATTCATTAAATATAACAACTTAAAAGTCAATTTTTGGAAAAAAAATTATTAAAAAAATCCAAAACTTGAGGTCTAATTAATGTAGGATTACAATGATACAGATATATTATGTCTTCTCTTTTAAAAAAAAATAAAAATCTTATGTGGACATTTCAAGCAAATTACTCCTCAAAGTCGCCTAATAAGCAACTGAACGATGTAATTTGTAAGATATCTGAAGTAATAAATCTGCAGCACGTCAAAAGAATAGATTTAAGATAATTATCAATAAAGTTTTTTTTCTTCTGAATAATTGAAGAAGACAAATGAGACAGTATAACTATATGTATGTCTTTAAAGGGATTGTTAGATTACTAAACGGAAATTTCATTATACTAAATGTTTATATATTTATTATCAAACTTAACAAATAAACAACATTCACGTGCAGTTATTTACACAATAAACGGTCTCCGCTAGCGCTCTGCCAAAAAGTATCAGTGAAAGTTACACTTGCGCTCTCCCAAAATGTTATCAGTGAAAGTTACACTCGCGCTCTCCCAAAATGTTATCAGTGAAAGTTACACTCGCTCTCTCCCAAAATGTTATCAGTGAAAGTTACACTCGCGCTCTCCCAAAATGTTATCAGTGAAAGTTACACTCGCTCTCTCCCAAAATGTTATCAGTGAAAGTTACACTCGCGCTCTGCCAAAATGGTATCACTGAAAGTTACGCAAGCGTTCTGCCAAAATGGTATTAGTTCAAGTTACACTAGCGCTCTGCCAAAATGGTATTAGTGAAAATTACGCAAGCGCTCTGCCAAAAAAAGTATCAGTGAAAGTTACACTTGCGCTCTCCCAAAATGTTATCAGTGAAAGTTACACTCGCGCTCTCCCAAAATGTTATCAGTGAAAGTTACACTCGCTCTCTCCCAAAATGTTATCAGTGAAAGTTACACTCGCGCTCTGCCAAAATGTTATCACTGAAAGTTACGCAAGCGTTCTGCCAAAATGGTATTAGTTCAAGTTACACTAGCGCTCTGCCAAAATGGTATTAGTGAAAATTACGCAAGCGCTCTGCCAAAATGGTATTAGTGAAAGTTACGCAAGCGCTCTGCCAAAATGGAATTAGTTAAAGTTACACTAGCGCTCTGCCAAAATGGTATTAGTGAAAGTTACGCAAACGCTCTGCCAAAAAAGTATCAGTGAAAGTTTCGCTAGCACTCAGCCAAAATGGTATTAGTGAAAGTTACTCTGGCGCTCTGTCAAAATGGAATAAGTAAAAGTTACACTCGCACTCTGCCAAAACGGTATTAGTGAAAGTTACTTTGGCGCTCTGTCAAAATGGAATAAGTAAGAGTTACACTCGCACTCTGCCAAAATAATATATAAGTGAAAGTTACGCTAGCGCTCTGCCAAAATGGTATTAGTGAAAGTTACACTAGCGCTCTGCCAAAATGGTATTCTAGCGCTCTGTCAGAATGGTATTAGTGAAAGTTACGCAAAAACTCTGCCAACATTGTACCAGTGAAAGTGATGCTATCGCTCTGCAAAACAGTATTAGTGAAAGTTACAAATTCATTAACTTTAGAGGAATACAAAATGACCCTGGAAGTGAGGTCTGACATAGCAACGATTGTGTAGGTTGGAATTTAATGATGAAATCAGATACGCAGAACTGAAATTGAGCTCTATCAGTTTAACAATCTGTGCTTATTAAAAATCAATTTTCTGAACAACGCAGATTTTAATTTAAGATCGATAAACTTTTACTAATAACAGTAACTTCTTTAATCATAACAAAACTACCAACATCTGACCTTACAACTAACAACAAACGGTTTTACATTCCTTCTTCATATTCAATTCGCTCCACTTGAAATAAGCTGGGGGGGGGGGGGGGGGGGGGAAGGGGGGGATTTAGACTTATTTCATATTTTCAGACATTAAAATTCTCGGAAAAAAAATCTGTATCTTTCGTAATTTCTATTTTGCTCAATTATAAAGACAATCTTTATAGAAGGAAACAGGTTTCTAAGATATTCGCTAAGCTTATTGGCAACAGTATTGTTCACAGCTCACTCAATTATATGTGTACTTGTAATTGCAAGTATATCTAGCGCACACGAGAGCTCCCAGCTGAGCAAAATTTCATTCGTGTCTCCCATCTCAGCTAACTAGTTTGAGGTATATTCGAAGGGAAGGATTTTTTGTATATACACATAGTATATCTGTGGACTATTTACTTTATATGACCTAAAATGACGATTGTAGCCCTTTAAGTCCTTTTTGAAAGTTTGCTGTTATCATGTTATTGGCTATAATGTCATTCTAGCAAGGTCATAACCTTCTTCAGATCTGTGACATTTTTTGGTCCACGGGTTTCATTCATGTATGAATTGTGTCTGACAGCAGTATTCTTTAATTGTGTGGTATTCAAATAAATGTAGGCGGACATTGCAATGTAATATATTCCTAATAAAGACAACAATTTCAAGCGTGATCCTATTTATCTTATAGACACTGTCACATGTTTCATCCAAGGCCATTTTCATCAATGCCGTTATAAACATCAATGCCGTTATAAACAGCAAAAGTTATTTTCAAGGAAAGTGTTTTCATAATTTGAAATTTAGGATCAAAGGGCTAATTTAAGGACCCAACCAAAGTAAAGATTTAGACAAAACAATTTTATATAAGGTAACGTTTTGTTTAAAGCTAAGATTCCATATATCCGTCATCCATCATCCGTCATGCGTTAAAAATCGAAATAGTTGGTTTAAGAAGGATAAATTCCATATTATATAACTTGTATTAAGCAGCCAGTCAAGGGAATGCTTAAAAGTGGCTGCTTAACAGAGGTGCATGTCATGTATGGCAAACCCAGTTTAGAATGATAAGTTTGTAATATGATTTATATGAATACATACATGCATGAAAGAAAAACAACAATAGCAATTTAAATAGCATTAGCGATGTCCTATATAAAAATATTATTTTTGACAAGTCTCTTATACAATGAATATGAATATTTCATTACTTATTATGTGTCTATAGGTATTCGATATTGCACGAGGGGCTTGGCGCAGGGATATGTGTACTTCTACCATTGTATTTATCTTATCAATCCTATGATAAAAAAAAGACGAAAGTTGAGTCTATTGAAACTTATTCAATAATTTGATCCAGATTAAACTTTTTACTTCCCCCAGGATAAATATCAATCATTATCCCATATCTTAACCAATCCGATTATCTACTCTTATTACTAATGTAATTCTGTTATTTCATCAACAATATCCGAAGACTTCCCCGACAATTCATTTGAAAGAGACAACTCGATAATTATTGACTTGTCCAAATGTTGCCCAATTGTTGCTGCAATTAATATAAGTTTATTTTTGTCGCCGAGTTTTGACCAACAGAAAAAGACAATTTGCCATGTGATTTAAACAAAACTGATGCCATCAGCAATAAGTGTTAACAATTTGACAACATGTCCTCTGTGTGTGTTTATACAAATAAGACCAAGTATTTGATGCACAGATCTGTTGCCCAGTTGTTGCCAAGTTGTTGCCAAAACGTGCATGTTGTCAGTGTGAACAAACTTAAATGTTTTGTAACTTATTTTGCAATAGCTGTTAATATATTTTATCATCCGAACATGCCTACTATCCATTTCCGACTAAAATTCTTGGTGTGAAATGCGTAGGACTGAAAGATACTTCATTAACAGTTTCCTTTAAATAGCATCTCCTTGTGACTGTTCTTTTTCTATCTTTCATTTCTTCTGAGGACGTTATCGGCACAGGTATGTTTTATATTTCTTTGATGAAAAACAAGAAACGAGATGGAGGAACTATTGCTTTCTAGAATGGGTTGATTTAGCTTTTTTATTTCAAGAAACACGTTCACAATCCGTTCAAGCATTTGTACTTACGTTCAGAAACGGGAATCCGTTACTTAAATATATTGCTTACCGTCTCATTGAGGTTGCAAAATTATAGTTTTAATGAATGTACTAAATAAACCTAGAGATAGATTCCCTTATTTTAATTTATGAAATGTTAATACTTATATGAATACAAAGTAAATGTGTTGGAAAAAATACCAGGTTGTCTCATATCCATAAATAACTCATAATTAACTAATAAACTCATAATTAACTAATAAACTCATAATTAACTAATAAACTCATAATTAACTCATAATTAACTAATAAACTCATAATTAACTAATAAACTCATAATTAACTAATAAACTCATAATTAACTAATAAACTCATAATTAACTCATAATTAACTAATAAACTCATAATTAACTAATAAACTCATAATTAACTCATAAACTCATAATTAACTAATAAACTCATAATTAACTAATAAACTCATAATTAACTAATAAACTCATAATTAAAAAGTTATGACCACAAATTGGTCATTGTTGTTGCATTTAAATCGGCGGCGCTTTCTTTTCACAACTGGCAGAAAATGGCTGTAAAAAAAATCGGCGGCGGCTAGTGGGCGTACGTAGGAGTATTAGACACACTAGGAGACTCAAGGCGAATTTTACTGCCGATCTACTCGCCCGAACCAATCGCCGTGAAAATTCCGCTGCATTAATATTTTGATGGACTATCCAATCTATACCCCAGTTTGATATTAAACAAACATTGTTCTATCTTTTCAGGTGCCTTTGATTCGCTGTACAACCAACGAAGGATAGTGCCATGGAAGTGACTTGTAAATGTCCACTCGTACTATTAGGTGTACTATTTTTGAACTTTGGAACAGTGCTAACACATCTTGAATGGACATGTACATTAGAAACTAAACGTGAATCTCCCCGCGGTGTTTGTGGTCAAAGATTACCAGAAGTTTTATCTATGGTGTGTAAACGATTTGGTGGCTATAGAGATACTTGGTTCAGAAAAAGAAATGGCGAAGGTAACTGTTATGAATTTTAAGATTTTCAACATAATGAGATTTGCGTCCTCTTTTGTTGACATGCTTAGATTAAGAAGGCTTGCTTCATACATGACTTTCTTACATCCCTAAATTAAGAAGGCATGGCTCTAATTTGGCCATTCTCCTCTTATGTGGTCATTCTTTAACTTGGAAGTTATGCCTCTTATATGACCATTCTTAGACTGAGAAGACGTGCCTCTTTTTTTAGTACATAATTTACTGATATTCTTGTTTGTCACATGGAAAGATGACCCGCCATTTGACCTTTCGCAGATGCGTATTTGACAAAAACAACACATTTTTGTGAAATATTGACATCCTTACGTACAGCATAATTAATTATCTGCTAAGCTATAATTTTAGAAGGTGGAAAACGTTTTTATAATAAAAATGTTGAAGTTGAGTTAAATCTTATACAATATGCTCTGTTTTTCAGGTACAAATAGCAGATTGGGAAATATTATATTAGGCAAAAGAGATGCATTTTCATATCTTGGAAAACGTGGTCAATCGTATGGTGAACAAGGAATCACCTGTGAATGCTGTTATCATTCGTGTAGCTTCCGAGAGCTAAGACAATATTGTCGAAATTCTCAACAGCGTATATCTATCAAAAAATAAGCCAGCACCAAATGAGACCAAGAACTTTTAAAAGAATCAACATCGGAGAAAAGCGCCATATTGAAAAAAGTCATTCAAATCATCATTGCGATAAGTAAACCATCATAGTGACAATTCGCTGCCATTTTGTAAATTATAATTTTCCTATGATATACGTTGTCGTTGCTGAAATCATATATAAAGGAATTGCTGATGGGGAAACCTTGTGAACTAACCAAACTGTTACCGTGTTACGTTATGAATTTTTCTGTTATGTGTCGCTTATTTTAACTATCAAGCGTGTATATTGTTTATGTTCAAAACTGTGATGCAGATATCATTACACGAATGCTTATGCCAAGTTTCGGGTTTGGTGATCGGCTATGATAACAACAAGTCGAAGGTTTGTGTCGGAACTGAGAGACAATATTTTGCGATTGCAGATGAGGCCTGCGGTACGGACACCAAAGGTAGTGTAAAGCCTATTCTGAAACCGGGAAAAATCTTGTTTTGAACAATTTAAGAGCTGATTGAGTTTTTGGTTCATTATTTTTTTTATTTCAATACGTAATCAATGACTCAGAAATAAAATAACTTACATGTCATTTGTTGTTTGGCGACATAAAAAATCTCACAACTTCTTTTGAATCTAATTTTATGGAACAACACTCTGAAAGACAATGTATCTAGTGTTAAAATACAATCTGATAGATATGTAGTCGTACATGTATATGTTTTTATATGCTTTGAATATTTCAAGCTATAAAATTGTATATTCATTGAAATATTTTGTTTCCTGGCTGAAAATACATGTACCTAATTTCAGAATTCCGTATGAAAATATAATATTTCAGAGATGATATCCGCGCAATCAGAACAGATCGGTATCTTTACTGACGTTCCCATGTCATAACTTCAGCATTAATTATTGTACCACAACTGGTAGTCGCTTTTACGACTAGAATTTCATTCCGAAACGTGACACGGATAGTCAAAAATGTGCTCTGATCAGTCAAGAAAGCCTAAATTTACCGGACTTCATTCCCTTAACTCCAAATTACAGCCGACGATCATTGACCACAAAGCCAGAAAGATGTGAATCTATAATCTATCAGATTGTATTACCAGGTAAAGTTAGGCTTGTCACTATCTGTAATCAAGTTATGTAATTGTAATAAAATGTTATGAAACGTTTGTAATTGATTGTAAATGTGAAACTGAGATATTTTTAGTTTGAATTAAAGAAATCATACATCATTAAATATACATTAAGAAGATGTCTGTTGGTCTGGGCATGGGTTGAAGATCATTTTGACAGACAGAAATTGTAGCAGATCTAGTGCTAATGTATCAAAACGTTTTAGTGTTCTGGTCTACGAAATTATGTACGACGTCTTTGAAATCTTTTTGGTTTCAACCACCCCCCCCCCCTCCTGTTTCCAATGTCCTGTCAAATGATATTTACTCGTTATTAAATGAAAGGACGTTTTACGCCCTAACCTTCCATTCCCGATTGCAGAGTATAAGACAAGCAACGCATTCAGTGAGCAATGCTGTTATTGACCAAAACCATCAGAAGCAAGGCACTGTTATACAGGGACTGCTGCTTCTATTTAGCTATGTTTACTGTGGCAAACTAGCAAACCATCAGGGTGCAAGGGACTTATACTTATAAGCTATATTTGCTGTGGTGGCAAAAACGCTAAAACCTCAGAGGCACGACACTGTATAGCTAGCTCTACTGTAGTGGCAAACACCAAACCCTCAAAGGCAAGGAACTGCTTCTATTTAGCTATATTTGCTGTGGTGGCAAAACTGCCAAACCATTTACGACAAGGGACTGCTGCTACTAAGCTATATTTGCTGTGGTGGCAAACCAGAAAACCATCAGGGGCAAAGGACTGCTGCTACTAACTAAGCTATATTTGCGTACTAAACTATATTTGCAGTGGTGGCAAAACTGTCAAACCATCAGGGGCCAATCCATCTGCAATAGGGGACTGCTGCTACTTAGATATTTTTGCTGTAGTGGCATAACAACAAGACATTGTTAAGCTAGCTTTGTTGTGGTGGTAAATCGCCAAACCATCCTCCATAGATGGGAAATTATTGCCATTTAACTATCATTACAAATTGGCAAACCGACAAAACATTAGGAAACGGTATACAATTGCGATATACAAAAACATTAACTCAATACAGAAAAATAGGAAATAACATCAGCTATCTTCTTAGATATTCAATTACATTCATAGCCATAGGGGCCCACGACTCAACGGTGGGTGGGGGGGGGACCGACAACTGCCCCTGCCCCCTGTCTCCTACGGCTATGATTACATTCTTTACACAGTTTACTAAGTTTATGGGATTTGATTTTCTTAATTTCTTCAGTAGAGGTATCTGAATATTTTTTAGATTTTTACAGAACATGTGTTACTTTATACAACAACGACAAGATCATTCTAAGACTATAAAAAATCACACAAATAGTATCAATAAAAATCGATTACTGTAAGTTGTAAGCTTCAGAACAATGTAGAAAAATTTGAAGAATGGATGCGAGACCAACCAAGTTATATAGAAAAAATATGGTTCACCGTCCGTTACTTTTAAGGTAAAGTTACAGCAACTAATAATTATATTGTCGCAACAAATCGGTACACTAAGTACAAAAATAGAACTTGCACCGATTTCATGTGTTACCCAAACCACCAGTGATGAGCAGGGCACTAGAATTTTATTTCCATACATGCCCCAGATCATAACGTTCGCTCACGAATTATTAACCGCGTTTCCACTGAGAATTGTGAAGGAAAGCTAGCTCTAAGCTAGACTAGAGCTAGCTTTATTGCCGAACACGTTGCGTTTACACTGAGTTTTTCTGGTTCCCGAACGACTTTAGTCTCGATCATAAAGTCACATATTATAGACAGCACGCGATCTACAAGACTTACCATTTACTCTACTAGTTAATTAAGAGCGCGCGCCCCCTATTGCCGAACGAGATAAAGCCGGCTTTTTTGTGTTTCCACTGAGTAACTGAAAGCCGGCTTTCATTTGGCCCCCGATAAATTGCCGAACGCGAAAAGCTTCAATTGCCGAACCGTTACGGTTCCCGAACCGTAACGGTTCGGCAATTTGTCAGTGGAAACACAAAAAAGCTAGCTTAAAGCCGGCTTTTTATGCAGTCTAATTAAAATCAGACCCTAATTTCGTTCGTTCGTTTTTTTTTTAAATCCGGTTTTTAAAAACGAACGAACGAAATTAGGGTCTGATTTTAATTAGACTGGCTTTTTATGTCAGTGGAAACACAGTTAATCACCTCAATCCTGTCATTGTCTTGATTTGAACAATTTTTAAAACTCGCAAAAAACAGTATGACTGGTATTACTTAAAGGACCATAAACAGATATATTATACAAATCGAAGATCAAAAAAGTAAAATCATACATAATATGAAGCGTGTCCAACAGGCAGATCATGAAAAAGGATCAAGACAAACAAAGCAATGTTTGCATGGATACATAAAACACTTCCGGTCTAGAACTGTACCAAACAAGGTGATTGCAACACCTATGTGTTTTTAGAAACGGTTGAATATGCGATCTTACTGGTGGTGCATAGCGCATATTCCCATCATTATACTATTCATTGGTAAAGCATTTACATAACAGACTATTGCACGAAAAATTCCCCCTCCATTTCGCCATTATCATGAAAGAATTAAATCTTGATTTTAAGAGGAAGGAAATATTAGAGATTATCTGAGATTTGAAGTGAACATCTAGGACACAGAGTAGTATATATATTTTTTCTCAAGGTTCAAATCGATAAATCAACGCAAAGTGGTTACTAATAATTAATAAGAATATTGTGTCCAGCAAGCAACGGTTAGATCAGTAAGATCGACTTAGATCGTATACCATATACGGCCATTCACCTCAAGAACGATCCAAAAATTGCTTCCTTGGTGTGTGTATAACATCAACGGCATGCTACAGGAACATGGCAGCATCCGAGAGACACATCGTAGTATCGCAGATAACACCTGTCGCTTCAATTAGGGCTGAAATAAACAGGTGTGGCGCATGAAGTAGCAATGGAAATAATCTAATCAATATATAATTAGATAAAGAAGGGTGTAATAAATAACAATCGTGATGAAAGATAATGTTGATTGTGTGATATCTATTATAATTAAATGATTATGGGAGAATTATTATACATCATTATAGGATCAGTTAATGAAATGATTATGGGATCATTAGTTCATAAAATCCTTTAAAGAAGTCAATAACCACACGAGCTTTGTAGGTACTCTTGCAATAATAAAAATACGTACAAGCAAAACAATTCCGTTAATCAAAAATCTCGTCCAGACCATGACAAAATCGGGTGCAATAATTATATAGTAGTGGACTTCCCATACGAGAAGTACCATCCGGTGTTTCGAAAAGAGTAAGCATGCGGTCTATAAACTACTTTTGAATGTGAATTACCTGAAACATGAGTCTTCAGATCATTGTCCGATTAAAGGGTGTATGAAAAAAGAGTCCTTACTTGAAATGCACCGAATCTGGCATTCTGGCAACTCTGTATTCAACGGATCTTTCGTTAAGAGCTCTGTGCCTTAAAACGATTTTTCATTGGATTCGTGATCAGGAAAATACATTTATTGATATGAAATGACAAAATAATATCTACAGTCTGTTTTTCAATTCATAGTGTGGATTTCTAAGGACAAGACATCAATTAATTGACGATCAAAGTTATGATTTTCGTCTGCTAGAAAATATGCTGTACGCATGCGCGCTGTTGTCGTAATTGTCACTTACGGTCAATGTAGTTTGGATGATGATTTGCCTGTGAAACTTAAATCAATCTTACTAAATCCAGTTTAATCTATTAATCCCTGGTACATAAATATGTGGAATCGTGATTTTAAACTAGTTTGACTCTCGTCCGAGAAAATGACGACAGCCGTAAAAGGCTTAACACTGGCTGTGTTGCCAGATTAACCAAACTTGGAAACGTCTCGCGGCCTATTTTATGGCTTTAAACAATAACTTTTTTTAAAGACACGATGGACCTCTCAACTACCAATCCATCTTGCAATTATAGCTACGATACCTTAAAAGACTCGGAAATATCTTTCAACAAATCTATCATCAACTTATTAAACAAGCCTTCAGAAGAAAATTCAACATCTAGTTCAATAAACTCTAATTTTTCAATATCTGATTACACCCACTATTCTACGTCAATTGTTGTCCAATATAAGTCAAGTCCCCTTTATCATTTACTTTTCAAATCATCTATACCTGACCTTACCTTCTTCAAAGATGCAGCAAATAATGGTACTATTTACAAGACTAGTGATGGTACTAATGTAACAGTCACCTTTTATAATCAAGTCCTGAAAATCCATGTTCAAGGCCGTGGAAGTTCTTCTTGGGTTGAAGATAACATTCTTAATTCTAGTTGCAAACTGAATTTTTCTCCAATTGTGGATAGAGCTGTAGTCTTAGATACACCTTCAACAAGCACACCTTTAACTTTGCCAAGCACTCCACTACGACGTACTTTTACCACGAATTCGCCTATTAAAACATCGCCCAAAATGGTATCAGTTGACATTAATGTTCTTAATTCACTTATTGACGCAGTTTCGACACTTACAACTAAAATGAATGAAATTATCGAAAAACAATCAAACTTTTTTGACGAACTTAAATCTATTAAACACAACCAGCAACCTGCTACCAAAGACGCTTCTACAATCACTGATAAAGTCGTAACGAAAACTCAAGATACCGGCACATCTACTAATCTTCATGAACAATATGAGCTAGATTTCCCTCCTCTTTCGAAATCTACTCCTGCTAATAAAAGTGCTACAAATTCCCCCTCGAACTCTCAATCTTACAATCAAATTAGTCAACGAAATACATATTCTGCTTCCCACTCCTTTACCAACAAACCTTTTAACAGAAACTGTGAAACTGCAGAAACCCTAGTTATCGGCAGCTCAATCTTGCGACATCTTAAATCCAAGCTTCTAAGCTTGTCCACTCAACAAAACTGTATCATTGACACCAATCCTGGCGGTCTTATTAATGAAATTAAACCCCGTGTTCTACAATTAATTGACAGATCACCAAATCTTAAGCGAATAGTTCTGTGTTGCGGTGGAAATGATTTGATGAAATATGACAACAAAACCTGTGAAGATGACTATATTGATATGTTAAAAGCTATTATTCAAAGTAACAATCAGCTTCAGATTTTTATTGTATCTGTTTTACCAAGATGCAATCCTACGTGGTTTACTGTTGAATGCTCCAAATTTAATCACTTTCTTCGTGGTATTAGCAAAGAACGCAATTTTGTATTTATTGATGTCAAGGTTCATTTTGATCAAGCACTCGATGTTTTGAACTCTGATGGTGTTCATCCAAGTCCTAAAGGTGTCAGAATCCTTGGTAATATTATCTCGATGAATTTAAATAATTATTATAGGACTGGTCCCAGACGTACACCGTATAATATATATTCACCTAGGCCTACATTTCTGGTATAGATCTATGTGCTGTTTATTTGAATTTGTTCTGTTATAGTTAAGATTTATATTATTAGTTGTGAATTTAAGAATATTATCAATTTTTTATGGATTCTACACTAACCAAAAAAGGTCTACACGTGGGTCATTTAAATGTTTGCCACTTCTTTAATAAGCTTACAGAGTTGAGTTTATTCATACAAAAGTTTGATATATTTGCTATTTCTGAATCTCATCTCACTTCTTCTGTGGATGACAAAGAATTAATTATTTCCGGATATCATTTACCTTTTAGAAAGGATAGTTCTAAGATTAGTTCCTCTGGAACATTAATTTATGTTAAGGATACTTTTATCTGTAATCGCCGAAAAGATCTTGAACATGGTGATATTGAATCCATATGGGTAGAATTAATCTTAAAAAAGTCTAAACCTATTTTGATATGTTGTATTTATCGAAATCCTGCTTCCACCATTCAATGGCTAGAGTCTTTCTCGCACATGATGGAAGCAGCTTGGAATACTGGAAATGAAATTTGTATGGTCGGAGATATTAACATCGATTTATTAAAAGATCAAAACAAATATTGGACCGATCTTTTAGAAACTTTTGGTTTAAGTCAAATTGTCAAATCTCCAACAAGAGTTACTAACAAAACTAAAACACTTATTGATCATATAATCGTTTCTGACCCTGACCATATAAAAGAAATCAAAGTCCCTTGCTTTGCAACTTCTGATCATTATCCAGTATGCTTTACCTGGCAGAAGAAAGGGGTCAGTTTCCCTAAAAATAAACATATTACAATTACTTATAGGTCTTTTAAAAATTTCGATAAGGAATTGTTTTTGATCGATTTAAAAGCAGCCCCATTTGACGTTATTTACAATTATTGTGATCCAAATTTAGCTCTGTCAACTTTTTACGAAATACTGAATCCTATCCTAAATAAACATGCTCCCATAAGAATAAAACGTGTTCGAAACCTCTGCAAACCTGTATGGTTATCTAAAGAAATTTTCGATCTTATACATTACAGGGACTCTCTTAAGAAAAAAGGTGACTATCTTCAATATAAAAAGGTTAGAAATGAAGTTAAAACTGCAATAAGATCTAATAAAAGAAAATATTTGGAATCTTTAGTATCTGATAAAAAGAATAGTAAGCAAATTTGGAAAGCAATTAATAGTGCAGCTGATAACAATATTTCACTATCTACTCCTCATATTGACCCGGAAACTTTTAATGACTACTTCATCAATGCTGCTCAAAATATATTAGGTAATACTTCAAGTAATTTAAGTACAACCAATGCCCGTATTATCAACGATTTTGTCAGTAGTCGTATCTCATTAAATACCCCTGTTTGTAAAATACCGTTTATGAACATTTCTGATGTGTTTAAATATCTTTCTAGTTTAGACAAATCAAAGGCAGTTGGTCTTGATGGTGTCAACGCATTTTTTCTGAATGTTGGTGCTAGTGTTTTAAGCCATTCTCTCACTTATATTTTTAATTTGTGTATTGATAAAAATGTATTCCCCGATATATTGAAACAGGCCAAAGTATTACCTATTTTTAAATCTGGCAATAAAACTTTGGCGAGCAACTATAGACCTATATCAATATTACAAACTATTTCTAAACCACTTGAAAAACATTTTTATTTTCATATGAATAATTATTTAACTAGTCATAACCTTCTATATTCAAAGCAATCGGGATTTCGATCAAATAGTTCTTGCCACACAGCACTCACAAATATAACTGAAAATTTATATGATGCTCTCAATAATAACCAGCTCACGGGTTTAATATTTTTCGATTTTCGCAAGGCTTTTGATATGGTTAATCATAATATACTTTTACAAAAATTAAATCTTTACAATTTTTCAAACAATCTACTTGCATTTATTGAATCCTATCTAGATAATAGAAACCAATGTACTTCAATTGGGCAAAATCAATCAACTCTGCAATGTATTACTTCTGGTGTACCACAAGGTTCTATCCTAGGACCTCTATTTTTCAATATATTTATAAATGATCTACCACTTCATCTTACATGTAATTGTGATTTGTTTGCTGATGATACTACGATATATTCTTCATCTTTAGACATATTCTCGTTAAACTCTGTTCTGCAATCAGAAACTAATAAAATCGTTCAATGGTGCCGTGATAATTCAATGGTTATAAATCAATCGAAAACAAAATCTATGCTAATTGGGTCAAATCATCAATTAAAAATTCCAGGAAATGATCTCTTAATAAATATTTCCAATACTGAAATTGAAAATGTCACAGAATTTAAACTTTTGGGTGTTATAATAAATCACAATTTCAATTGGAGCAATCATGTTGATTATATTTGTAAAATTTTAAATCAGAAATTATTCCAAATGCGCAAGATTAAACCGCTCCTTTCCCCTAACCTAATGAAATTATTTTATTTTGCTCATTTTCAACCCTACATTGATTATTGTTCCACAATATGGGATAAATGTACTAAAAATTATTCAACGGCACTCAATAGACTACAGAAATTAGCTTTTAAGCTTATCAACAATGAAGCGATTTTGAAAGTTAATCCTATGTTATCTTCCCATGAAATTTTATCGAAATCATTAAATATTTTTACAGTAGAAAAGCGTCACTTGTTCAATAAATACATTTTCCTCTTTAAAATAGCAAATCGTAATTGTCCGGATTATCTTCAAAATATTCTTCAATATAAAAACACCCCCTATGAATCCATTAATCAGAAATTTCTTGTCCCAAAGCCTACCAAATCCATCTATATGAATAGCCTGAAATACAAAGGCCCTTGTTTATGGAACGCTATGCCTCATTCCTTAAAGGTTATAAAGTTTTTACCCAAATTCAAAAAAGAACTATTTTCCTTTATTAAGTAGCTAAGTAAAACACTTTGTATATGATAACTTAGTATAATTAATGTAAATAATTGTAAATACATGTAGTTTATACTTCTGTTGTAATTTTAATTTTGTTTATCTTAATTTCTTTAAATTATATATATGTTATGTTCGTTTAAGAGGGCTAAATTGTAAAAAGGCCAGGCCTAATTTTTACCCTAATAAAGATATTATTATTATTATTATTATTATTATTATTAATCGACGCCATTTTTTAAATTTTTCTTCTAAAAGGGGGCAGGGGACTTACTGTTGGTGCCATCGCCTATGGCGCTTCACAACGTACTTCAACTTTACAAACCATTTTAGATCGTGTACTTAACGGGAGTTTTCAGATATAACTTCTACGTCGGGTATTCTTGTAAAAAGAGA
The DNA here is from genome assembly GCA_029955415.1 of Lottia scabra. Classification (NCBI taxonomy): domain Eukaryota; kingdom Metazoa; phylum Mollusca; class Gastropoda; family Lottiidae; genus Lottia; species Lottia scabra. Next base: position 2,822,184 of record JARJEI010000027.1, on the reverse strand, counting down.
TCTGGATTTGGGGTTTGGATCATAAACGGCCGTTCACTTCATGAACGATCCAAAAATTTCTATCTAGGCGTTGTATATATACCATCAACCATGTTCCTTTAGCAACGGCATACGATCTTAATTGTCTTACCGTTGCTTGCATGGCATAATAATCTAATCTAATGACTAATAAACTCCTCGCGTCGACAGTGCCGATTACCTTTGAATGTCGAGCAACAAAACAAGAATTGTTGCCTATAATCATGTTTTGTTTTGTTATCGAACCACAATTACCATAGCGACATGTATCAAATTGTCAATTGGAAGGAAATCTTAAATAGATTATTGAAAATAAAAGTGCTCTAAAATGATAGATACTTAAGAAAAAAAAATGCGCATTATATAGCTATTGATAAGTAAATCAAAAATTCCGGTCACAACATTTGTTAGTCCGAAACTTGCTGACTCTTTCCCCAGCCTCTGATAGCTAATTGGATGGATATGGCTGGGAGAGAGTCAGAAAAACTAGGCCCCAAAAACTTGGTAATACATATATAGTAAAGAGGTGAAGGCGTTCTTTTTCTTAATGTAATTTGAAGAGTTGGTTCATTTGCATCTACCTGTCTACTGTAACTTATTGCTCGTGGTTTTTTATATGGAGATGTTTCCATGAAGAAACAGCAATACCATAACGTTAGTACATTATTTAAAAAACAAAACAAATACGAGAGATGTTCGCCCACCGAAGACAGCATTTTCATCTAATCTTGAATAAAAGACAATTCAGATAAAGAATCATATAAATTCGGTCGATCATTATCACACGTGGTGCATACTAATAAAACGACGGTCTTTTTTTAAAAAAAAGTTAGAGTAGAAAAGTTTTGGGGATATTTTGATTAAAAGGAAAGAAAAGTTATGCAGAACGTCAGGCAGTGTGCAATGAGTGATTGAGCACGAGTTGTTTCCAAAGAAAAATAATGTCCTCTCTCACTAGCTACAGCTGTCACAACAATCTTTGTACGGAAGTTCTGCGATCTAATAATTATCTTTCTAATCTAATTCATATATTTTTTATCTGATAAAAAATAAGGCAATTATGAAAATGGTCATCAAAGCATCCACTTCCAATTTTCTGGCTCAATGAAATAGACAAGATTCAAAGAAATTGCGAGGGAGGAAACACTATCATATCAGTTTGTTTAAGACAACTGTTTCAACAAAGTATAATTGCACTCTTCGGGGTTGAAGTTACCAACGCTCAAATTCCATCGACCATTCCCTCCTTTAGGGCACTTACACTGTTCAGAAGTAGACGTAATACAAATATTATGATATGATGAAATGTAAAGTGATGACGTATTTTAGAATTATGTGTCCTTCATATTGCTCAAATGTCATGGTTATTTATTTGAATTCCTTTATATGAATTATCTGTTGGTATTCAAAGAATGACGAGGATTTTCAGGGAATGACATAATGTTATTGCGTGACATCATATGTTCGCATACTATTAATTTATACCAGAAACATAAACAGTATAATCATAACATCAACATATAAAGGAACATGAAGATGAAGGCATTTCACTAGTGTCAACGCTGAACAAAATAAGTTAAAGGGATTGTAAACTTTGTATGTGTATCAGGGACACTGATAGCATCAATTTGCGCCATTCCAATTTCCATTCCGACGTCTGTGGTTCTTACAATTCCACTGAAACTAACGCGTTTTATGACGTCACTAGTGATCTACCGGGAGCTACTATTGATATTTATTCAGTTAGAAAACCTCTTTACAATCCCTTTAAGATCGTTTAGGTTTGCTAAACAATATTCCTTAAAAAAACAACCGAAGAGACTATCTTATCAGTGAACCAGTATCGTGCCTGGAAAGCTTACATTCGGCGGCTTAACATACCCTCATCAATTCATAAAAAATATTTAGAAATGAAATGGAGTTTTACGTCCTATATTTTTGCATGTATTTGGATATCGCGGACAGGAAAACACCATGCAATGTGTAATGGGGAAATGCCCAGACAGCGGCAAAAGCCTACTATTTCCATCTGAAGGATCTTCATCATATACAGTCTGTAACAAGAAAATATTTATAGGGCTTCATCCCTTTCCTTGAGTCAAGAATGCATGTCAGAAATATTGATATCTTGGGTATGGCATCATTTTTAAGATGTGACGTCACACATATTAAAATGATATACTTTTTTCATATAAAATAGGATATTAACATTAAAGTATTGCATAACAATATGTTATTCAATGAAGCTGAAAGTAATTGTAAAGATTTTTCTGGATTTTTATGTGTATGAGACAGTTTATGGCCTCTTTTTTTGGTATTTCCAATTTTTCGTCAGTTGTTCAGTAATTATAGAAATGTTTAGCGCTATATATGACGCCACTATCGTAAAAGCTAGGGCCTATCAAACAGTCTCCGCTATCGCTATGCAACGTAATTATGGATCATGGATTACGGAAACTGCCGGAGATTGCCGATTGAGGGCCTATGTGATAGCCACGTCATTAAACAGAAAGGAAGACAAATAACAAAGAAGAAAAAAAGAAACATCTATATTTTACAGGGATTATAACTTGACCAAACCTCTTGGCATTGATCGGATTATCCGTATATACAGTGAAACTCATGAAAATCGGCCATGCACGGGACCAATTCATTTGGTGGCCGATTTACTGTAATTTACAGCCATTTCCAGCTGGGTTGACTGGAATTATGAGTGCAGATGACTTATTCTAATGCTAATGGAAAAAGTGCAAATATTATTATGTACATGTATTCTCCTATAGGTGATCTAAATCTATGTACTTTTTTGTTTTTCTTTTTGTTCGGAAACCAGACTTCATATAGTTCGCGTACGAACAATTTTATGTATTTTAAACGGATAATCTTTTGTAATAAGATATCAAATTCTTTTGATAATAATGAGATAGTCATAAAGTTATTTGAAATTTACATGTATTATGTTTTCAAGAGATATAATCAAATATTTATGACGTGAAATATAATCAATTTGATATTTCAATATAAAAAATAATGAGTATTAGATCCTTTAATCTATTCATTCCATTCACCCAGTTTTTCTTGTCACACAAATATTCAAATGAAGACAAACAACAAGTTTCTTTCAATGAGATTCAATCTTATTTTCTGAATAAGCTAAGGAAAATACGGTTTTACGTCCCGACAGAAGAAATCACTACAAGGGCCGTTTACACGAGAGTAAAATCTCCGGGTCCACCAAGTGTCGGCCCGGGGGAAGTTGTTCACACGTCCAAAACTCAGCGAGTCGACTCCGTGGCCGCATAACATCTTTAGATTTAAAGAAAATTGAAACTCAGTCGGTCGGAATATAGCAAGAATGAAATAAAATTCCGTACAAGCAAAACAATTCCTTTAATCAAAATAGCATCCAAAGCATGGAAGGTCGAAAGGAAACGTAGGCCTAGTATAGTAGTGGAATCCTCCAAAGAAAAGTATCATCAGGTGTTTCAAAAAGGGTAAGTATATGGTCTACTTAGCGCGCTACACCCGTCACTACTATAGGTAAGTCTTATTATAATTTCTGTGACTGGTACAATTGATGAAGAATGGAAACACCATGCAGATTGTTTGAAGATAAATAACAATGATGGCATAACCAAAATATCTTTATTTGTTCCTATAAGTGCAGTAGCTTTGGACAAATCCGAACGAACATGCATCGTTCTTATCAGATACGAATGCTCGTAGCCATCCCAGAGCTTTGCAAAATCAACTCAGAAACTTTCTCTACGACATCGGTTCAAGACAAAGATTCGAATTCAACATAAGACAGATAAAAGCTAATCCAGACTGAAGCCCCTTTGCAATTTAGCACTAGGACAAAAGTCCCGATGATCTAGAAAAATTCTGTTTCGGCATTTATATGGCAGAGACAATCATGAAACAAACGACAAGAAAAGTCGAGTGTTCTTGGAAGCGAATGTTGCTGTCTGTTATTGTTGTGAATGAATAACCTTAAGCAGACTTCACCGTCATTTAAAAACAAAGTTTTCATTGACCAACTCCATTATAACTTTCATTAATATTCATTACCAAGTCATTTTGAATCAAATCTACAGTAATACTTCGATCACATCAATTTCTCGTTGATTTTCCCTATTTAGATGACAATTTCAACAGATTTCACGGCAAATGAACAAATATGTCGATTGTACTTACCGATCTCTGTGAATCGACCTAATTAGCTTAATTGGTAAGATGTAGGTCATCAAGTCAAATGTAATTAGCCAAATACTGGTGAAAAGAATATGAAATTTATTACTTTATATTTTTTATCATTTCACAAGACTTTAAATGACTTCGCAATATTTTCTCAAAGAAATGAAAACTGACTTAGTCTGACTCATTTATGACAATGCTGATGTTACAGGACCATGTATGAATGCCTGTCGTTCCCACAACCCATTCTTGGTTGCACCAATTCCATGATGGATTGTGCTGTGGTGTTTCTACGATATTCCTAAAAACGCCACTGCAGTCGAGTAAACCTACGTTTCCACCAAGCTTCTGAGTCAGCGTTGGCGTCGGCGTCAGCGTTTGAATGTTCTATGTTCTGGCATGTTCGAATACTGATTTGGAAAAGGCGTTCTCTCGGACGACGCAAAATGAACTTCTGCAGAAAAGAAGGACATAATATAGTAGTATTTCAGTTCAATATTTCAGCACTGTCTTGTGAATCATTGTAAATAATTCCACAATCTTATATCCACTTATGCTAACATTTGTCTTAGGCTAATGGGTCAGTGCACGTTCAACAAATGTCATGATGTCGCAATATCAGGAAACGAAACTCTATAAATGTTGAAATGATTCTGTGTTCTAATTCCACTGATAGAATATTTAGGTGGTTGAGTGACGATGAGACTACATAAAACTAATCAGTTAGAACAATATCATCAACTTATTTCAACACAGACAAATCGTTTAATTAACAATTTACAGCAATTCTTTCGTCTGAAAATCTGTTCTTGGGATTTTAAATTACTGTTGGGCTATCTCTCATTTCATTTCCATCCTTCATTGGAGAAATAGGTTTGGTTCAGTGAGCTTAACATATGCTTCCAAACACCAAGGTCCAAGATATAGATCATATATCAAGGTCATTACTTCACAGTATAAACCGTGGTCTTATTGATGAAATATAGCTTGCCAGGCAAGGTAACATACGCCCACTGATAGCTTTGATTGTAAGTGCGAGTGTTTGCTTGTTGCCCATTCAAATTTAGTTGAAAATCAATAGGGATCATCTTCATAATGACATTGACACACATAATCAAAATCAAATGAATCTGTAAAGAATTGAAGCCTGTAGAGTAAGCACGAAATGCACAATATAGCTAATAGAGTGAAACGTCAAGTCGGACACGATATTTCCGTGAAAAAAATATTCGATCAACACGAAAATCAATAGGAATCATCTTTAAGAGTTTATTAAAGAGTTTATTATTCCTTATGACATTGACACACATAATCAAAATCAAAAGAATCTCTAAAGAATTGAAGCCTGTAGAGTGAGCACGAGATGCACAATATAGCTAATAGAGTGAAACGTCAAGTCGAACGATATTTCGGTGAAAAATTATCTGATCATCACGAACATCAATAGGGATCATCTTCATAATGACATTGACCCACAAAATCAAAATCAAAACAATCTGTAAAGAATTGTAGCCTGTAGAGTGAGCACGAGATGCACAATATAGCTAATAGAGTGAAACGTCAAGTCGGACACGATATTTCGGTGAAAAATTATCCGATCATCACGAAAATCAATAGGGATCATCTTCATAATGACATTGACCCATAAAATCAAAATCAAAACAATCTGTAAAGAATTGTAGCCTGTAGAGTGAGCACGAGATGCACAATATAGCTAATAGAGTGAAACGTCAAGTCGGACACGATATTTCGGTGAAAAATTATCCGATCATCACGAAAATCAATAGGGATCATCTTCATAATGACATTGACCCATAAAATCAAAATCAAAACAATCTGTAAAGAATTGTAGCCTGTAGAGTGAGCACGAACTAAATGTGAACGGACGGACCGACAGGGTGATTACAATATACGCCCATCTTTCGTGTGGGCATATAAAAAAGGATGATGTCATTAAATAAACGACTTATAGCCGTACGAATGAGGCAAAACTTGCGCCAAAGACTATGAATTCCGCCACTGCAGTCAGAAAGCTTATGTTAGGTGTTCAAAACAACCAGGGAATTGCCATACATACACACACCAGCAGCTGTCCGAGATGATAGTTTACAGTTCTATGGTTTAATTGACGTTATAATGCAAATTTTATCACATCACAAGAACACAATGTCAAGGGCAATAACCCAAAAACCATTAATTGAAAAGTAGTCAAATCAGACTTTTCCGAGATCAATTCCAGTAATCAATGTGTCAACTTGTCCGAGATCTCATCGATAACACAAAATTTCATTCTAATCAGTTAAGAACTGAAGCCTGTGTGCTCACAAGAAATGTTGACCGACAGACGGACCAACATGCACGACATATCAATGTGGGTGTATAAATACGTGTACCCAGTTAAACTTAAATAATACGACATACAGACTCATAAAGATTTTGCTCCAGTGACACAAATTCCTAGGCTAAGACGAGATTGACATTTCTTTGAGTGGCGTTGACAATCCGTTAAGCAACTCAAGACTATGTATACGTATTAAGTAACAATATTTATTGGCTGAACTTTTTGGATCTTCTGTTCGTCATCACCAACGTCGGCATTATGTAGGTCTACGTGAAATTATTTTGACTTTACTCAAGTGAATGGGGAATTGCAAATTAATTAGATTTTGTATAAGTTGGTTGGTTGGTAGATGACAAGTAAACGTTCGCTTCCAGCAGCAGCTGATATCGCAAACTAGGTGTTGTTGGTGTATATAACGTATAACAGGTCTTCTCAAAAAGCGGCCCGCGGGCCCCAACCCACCTGCTAAAACGCTCTGCTCACCTTTTTAGCTCTATTTGGCCCTTATATTTCAATTATAAAATACATTTAGCCCTTTACAAAAATTAATTGAGAAGGCCTGGTATAAAAGCTCTACAGTTCCAAATAATGTTAACAACGTTGTTTTTTGAGTGTGTAGGCTGTAACTTGTTAGTCCCTAGCGTGGCGCTAAAAAAAGTTCGGGGTTATTCTTACCGTCCCCTAGAAAAATGTTCTTAGCATATAATATAACATTCGTCTAAACCAAAAACTCCATTTCATATGCGCATTATATTTCATACTAATATTAGGTCGAGTTAAACATAGTCTTGAACAATATTAACCTTTGGCAAGAGTTGTTCTCAAATATACAACGTCTAATATTAAAGTTTCAGTTTGAAATTTACAATAATTTCATCCTAATTGTCTAGTATTTGTAATAAAGTTAACAAGTCAAGATGTCCCAGTTTCAGACAAAAATTGAGAACGAGTTTCCCATATCTATATATTATAATGAAATAAGTAGAGAAACCAGAGACTGAATGGTATTAAGATTATTCTCGTAATGACAGTGGTCGTTTTTAAATATCTCGTAAACTTTCGTGTACTAGACGTAAATTATACACAAGACATAAGATAGAAACAATAGAATTGTGTCGTCTCGTTCCAAGATAATAATTATTAAAGGGAAATAACAACATTAAATAACGTTACGCTGAATAATTGAAATGAAACCAATTTTCCTATTTTTCTGCTACTGGTTAAAGGAATATGTTCACTATCTGTTCGATCAATAAAATTTTAGTTTCAGCTGGATATTTTTTAGCTTATCTAATCCGTAATAATGTTAACAACTCTCCCTCGAAATTTAAGCCTTCAAATCCCCGTGTATCCATAGTTATCAGTGTTTGAAAGTCAAAAAATACGACTCGTCGTTTAGTAATAGACTGTGTTGTATAAAAAAAAAACACATAATATACAGGAATTGAAAGATAAATGTTTAGGTGCGGGTTAAATTGAAATGGATCCGAAGGCTATTTACATAGAGTCAATGCCTAAATCGACCCTTGATATACGCAACACTAGCGATCACTTTGATTTTAGGGCACCAACAGGTTACAAATTGACACCTTTTGTTGATTTTGATTGAGTTTTGGTGTAACATAAAATACAAATATGTTTTAAATGCAATTAATTGGTATACGTTATAGTGTAAGCAATCTAATAAGATTACATTTTGTTTTGGTTATAAAAAATAACCGAAACGAAATGTAATCTAATTTTAATTAGATTGTAGTGTAAGCGTCCCTTTAGCTGAGAAAGTGAAATATGTATTTAATCAAACTTTTTGTACCTGACATCAATAAAAAAAGTTCAAACAAAGTAATTTTGTTTTAGAATAATAAAGTTATTTTACTAAAGGTTTTCGCTTAAATGAAAAATATAAAGTCAGTCCATATAAATGAAAATCGATACAATCAGAAAAAAAACATATATTATTCAAAGTTGAATTATGCCTTGGAAGCGCCAGCTTGGGGTACAAGGGAACAAGGGGTACATTCTACCCGCTCTAGAGGTTAATACCGTGGTTCTCAAATGCGGGGTCGCGACCCCAAGTGGAATCGCAGAGACGAAATGGTGGGGTCGCGGGACCGACTTGGGGTCGCGGGGTCAATTTCCTGATTGTTTTTTTTTTTCAATCTATTATTCCCTAGCACTGCCTTGAATCAGTGGCTATATACTATCTACCAAGATTTTCTATTTTGTTTTCTATGAAAACTATTGTCTATGATATTGTTTACGAAAGTTTCGAATTACAAGTTCGTGCAAGAAATACGGACAATCATTTGTGTGACTGTTTGGTATGTTCTCTTACCACGTACGAACCTCGCTATGAGCGCATAGTGCAAGGAATTTCATAATAAGCAAGGAATTTCATAATAAATTCCGAAGTTTCCAGACTTTCAAAACACAGATAATGATGCTGTCATAATACTTTATTAATGGTACTAATATATCAGTACATTTTTAGATTAAATTATAGTTAAATGGTTGCTTTTTGACTAAAAGGGTTTGGCATGGGGTCGCAACAAGACGCTCGATGGTGGAAATGGGGTCGCGGGAAAAAATCGGTGAGAACCACGGGGTTAATAGGTTGTAACCAAATTTGCATCCCCACTTTTTTTCAAAATATGTTTTTTTTTAACTTCAGACTCAGATATACATGTGAGAATGCACCAACTCAATTCTATTGTTTCCAGTTCCCCGTAGAGTATTTCAACACACGACAGTTGACCGGGGCTTACCAGGCAAGGTAACAAACACCCACTGGTATATACATGCTTACCAAGTTCATTGAAGATCGGATAATAATTGTAACCTCTATTATGGATACAAAAAAAAATGTGAACAGACGGATCGATGTACCGACGGACGGACAGGGGCGATGGCATACGTACACATTTGCATGTGGACGTATAACTAAATTAACCGAAATACCCTGATCAACAGTACAGAACCATCATATTGAACTTGAACCTACAACCAACTACTACGATTATCAATAACTGCAAGTTTACGATATCAGCATCCGCTGGAAGCGATCATAAACTTATCATCTATACCAACCAAGAGAACAAAATTCACTTTCATTGCCAATTCACTTTCATTGCCAATTCACTGTCATTGCCTATGTGTACTAGTATATCATGATCAATATTAAATTTAATAGCAAAGGTCTTTGATTTGTTCACCTGGACTTCAGCCTGTTACTCACTTCTATTCTTTTCATGTTTTATTCTCTTAAATCTTATTGATTGAAAATAAATAAGTAGATTGACCTTAAGAAATCTATACGTAAACATGGGATAGTAGCTAAAATAGTATTCTGTTTGTTCAAAAAACACGAAACACTATTAGTCAGGAAAAAATATCAATTAAATCTTCTGAAAATTTTAGATTTGAACTTGTTTACTTTTTTTTTTTAACGGGAAATGTTCAGTATTTTCGAGGGTCGATTTGGGACTTGAATATATATTAATAGAATCCAAAAGTACGTAGAACTGCACACAAATCGCACAATTCCTTCAATAATATACCCCTATCTAAACATATATTTCTTTAAATAATGGTATACGTGCAGTATATGTGTTTTCTATATAAAATGGATATATCACTAAAAAAACGAGACGTTTTTTTTACTTGAAAACGCTGATAATAATGGACATATACAGGAATTTGAAGGCTTTAATTTCAAGAGAGAGTTTTAAACATTATTACGGATTAGATTTACTAAAGACTTTCCAGGTTCTGAGAAAAAAAAATTATTGGTCAAACAGATAGTGAACATATCCCTTTAAAGGGGCAGTCTGATTTCTCAAGGGGTTGGAAAGTTTAGATGGTTGAAATAATGAAAGCTATAGAACAAATTGTAAGGATATATGCCTTACATTATCTGAATGTTTATTATCTAAAAATATTTTGCCGTTTGTTTTTTAAAATTATTTTTGACTAAATATTGTTAATCTTTTATCTATGTTTGTGCCCATGGATACGTTGGACAGGGTCATGTCACTTTCAATTCCGAGCCTCCTAAAAAGTGTATTATTATTATCATAAAATAGCTTAAATCTAAACGATTTAAGGGGTACGATCATTTTGTCTCAGAAATAGGCATAATGTCCCTTTAACAAAATAATGGTTTTCTTACAACATAATAAAATCTACCCAGTCTATTGTGATTTTCGCATTAGTCATAGTCAAGTTTACACAACTATAAACAGATCAAAAGATTTGAGAAATTATGTTATGAATTATGTTTTAACTTTATCGATAATGTATTCCGGGTAAGCTAACATAAAGTAACAATAAAGTAACAATAAAGCTGAACATGTCGGGCCTACAATGAGTGTTGTCCCTTCTGGGTTCAACCTATTTGTAAAGGTAAGGTCCACATCTTGGGATTTCGAGATAAAGGTTTCAGTGAACACACTGAACATATCCAAAAATCAAAGGGACGCATTCACAATCCGTTTGACCAATCTTACCTTAGTCCCAGAAATGGGAATGTTTTAGTTAAGCTTATCAGTAATAGTGTTCACAAACCATCACTAAAATTTGAGCATTCAAATCCATGTGAATCTATATTCATCTGCGTTTGCAAGTTAAAAACCCGACTCGTATTTTAATAGCACTATAGGCTACCCTACATCGAAAGGAGTGATATAGAGGATTAAGCTTGTCAGGCAAAGTAACATACGTTCACTGGTAGCTTTGTTTAAGTAAGAATTTTTCAAACATGTATATAGATTTCCAACTGTCGAGGGATCTTTAACGTGCACAGCCAATAGCATGGGGACATGGGGGAAACCGGGTTGAAAAATCCGGAGGTATCATCTCGACCCATGCCGGGATAGAACCCTGGACCTTCAGGACAGCGAGCAAGCGTTTAACTCACTGGGACATCGCGGCTCCTCCGCCTGTTCTGAATTAAAGGTACGATTGGTCGAACAAATAGTGATATTAGCCCCTTTAAACTTAAGCAATATTTTCAGTCCAGATGTCAAAGGTCTGGGCTTTATAAAATCTATAACTAATAATGAATTCTATATAACAAATTTCTTGTGAATAAAATTAATTCATTCAAATATTGATTTACTTATTGTTCAAAATTTTTATTTCTTTTGTACCCGAGTAACTCCAATCCTGTATAATTTAGTAGAACTATTTGTACAGAACTTTTATGAACGTAATGATGTTGTTTTGAAGGAAACCATCGATTTGGGTTAATAATAATAATAATAATGACAGAGTAATGTTCAAGCGGATTATACATCGTGAATACTCTCCAACTGTTGACATGTTTCATAGATATGGAGCGAACGAAGAGAAAATTCTGTTATTTACTTGTGCTAATATTTTGGTTGACAGGTTAGTTGAGTCTTTGGTAATTTTCGTTAGATTTTTATTTCTAATTTCAGCTATAGGATATGTTCGGATAAGGTATATGTAACCTTCCCGGATCCATTTTATTTAACACGCAAACGAGCCTCGTATACCTGGCCCACTAAATTTATATATTTGTTGTGCACAGATAGCTTTTCCGAGGCCCTCATAATATGTAATTTATATTTTTAGTAATCCTAAGCTATAAGTTATGACATGCTCTGAAGAATGGCATATTTCCAAGGGGCCGAGCCTGTCTATACGTTTACCAAAATATTTTAACATATTTGTCTTTAAAATCAATATGTATGTGTATAGCTTACATTAAACGTCTTACGAAACAACAAAACTGTTCACTTGATATACAATTATGAAAACCACGAAATTAACACATCAGTGTTTCGAATGAACAAAACATCATCATGATCAAGATCTTTCTGTTCACCTAGCTATCCCTGGACAGACAGCGCATTAAACAGGCATGAAAATATGTAAAGGAGTCTGTAGATTGGATATATCATCAATCAACTTTTGATCCAGTAACAAGGAATTAACTTTAAATCATGTTATAAATTAAGTACAACTGCCTGGGTTGTCTCTCTCTCTAATACATGTATTGTTATGATCCTAAACAATGATATTTAGAATGGCATTTTTGCTTCAGATGTAATAGTATTATTTATATTTCGTTCAGCTTGCTTCCTCGATTCTTCGTCAGACCTAGGGTATGGTCGGTGAAGTTTATCATGTGATAAGGTGACACCAAATCCAGGTCTATCTGGAAGATCAATATATCCGTCTTTGGGAAGCGGTTCGTCTGGAAACAGACCTCCAAAATAAGGAACAATTGTGTCAGCATTTGGACTCAGGTTAATATACTCAGCTAACGGACAGTTTGAAAACGCATACTGTAGATGATATGAGTACACACTAGATCCATGAGGTATGACCATCACATCCTGAGCTGCAGCCATAGCAACTACTTTTCTGGCTTCAGTAATGCCTCCCAACCACGTAATATCTGGCTGAATAATGTCCACACAGCGACTACTTAGTAATTGTTGGAAACCATATCGTGTGTACTCGTGTTCTCCTGTAGTTAAAAGAATGTCGGAACTTCGTAATGCTTTTCGTACATCTTTGTATCCTTCATAATTGTCCGGAGGCAAAAATTCCTCAATCCATTTTAATCCATAAGGAGACAAAGCGTGTGCCAGTTTTATGGTGTATGGTACAGTTAACGCCATGTAGCAGTCCAACATCAAAGGAAAGTTATCTCCTACTTTTTCTCGCCATATCTTGAAAAAGTCAACATTTTTCTTCAATCCTTCATCACCTTCAGATGGTCCATATGGACAAGGTACTTTGGCTCCAACAAATCCGAAGTTTTTAGCCAGATCTGGCCTAGCGGTGGTTGAATACACTGGTAACCGTTCCTTCGTTTTCCCTCCTAGCAAGGCATACACTGGTTCTTGACGAAGCTTTCCTAGTAGATCCCATATAGCAAGATCTATGGCACTAATCGTTTGAATTGGTAGTCCTTTACGCCCATAATTCACAGTTCCACGAAACATTTGCTCCCATATCAGTTCCACATTACGGGGATCTTGACCCTCAACGAACCGACTAAGATGCTTCTCAGCAATGTAACATCCTGGTTCACCACCAATAGTCACACCAACACCAACTGTACCATCATCAGCTTCAACTTCAACAACTAAAGATCCCAAGGCATTGATTCCCCATGACTTTCTTGTTGAACTGTATAATGGGTACATCGACATAGGATTAGCGATAGGTGTACCAGCTCCATTGATCCAGTGATCATCAGCAACATCATGACAATCAGCACCTTGATCACCATCTTGTCCTTCTTGTACGGTGTAAGCTCGGAGAGTTTTTATTTTAGGAAAACTTCTAGTCGTCGCCATTTTACAAGTTACTCTACCCCACTTAATTAATGCGTTATCTTGAACTGATAACACTGTAAGTTATTTTATTAAAAGATTTTGTATAATTATCATAACATTGTATTATGGCGTATTTAAAAACTTGGCCCTTTGGAGAAGTTCAAATCACACTTATAATATTTTTGATCGGATCGAAATCATAATTATCATATCATGATTTACACAATTTTGCGCCGTTCTCAGAAAATGGTTCCACTAACTATCAAAGTATGATGAAATGTAAAGAAAATAATTACAAGACTTTAACTTTAGGCCAATGAAGATAAGATTGGACAGATCGAAGTGTCTTAAATCCTGTCTTGGTAGAGATAAAACGCTGAACTGCAGGAAAGACGAAAAGAAAATCGCTAATCTCTGTTCGCTATGATGGTAATTGCCAAGATAGGTGAACATATAAGTACAAATATTTTGGTTAAAATATAACCAGAAACAGTTATCTTTCGCACGACAAGACAACAACAATCGTAAAGTTCTGAAATAAAGTCAGAATTTAGTCATAGTTGCAACTATGATATGATGATTTACCTATACTTATTTAATAAAAAGATTGTTTTTTTCATTATGCAAAGAAATTCTATATGTTTTATAGTGGCGGTTCGTGTATATGTTGTAAGAATGGTGATACCAGATAACTCATTGTCCGATTCTCCATTAGAAAGCAACGAGAACTTGATATTTTTTATGATTGGTGATTGGGGTGGTATAGTTGCAACTGCATCTGTTTTAGAAGCACGTAGTCTTTGGAATGTGTCGGATATAGATTGCATGTTTACACAGAAAAACACGTGGCACATGCTGGAAATTCGTTAACGTACAAATTTGATAGAAACTAGTCCTAGTAGCAATATGTGCCAGAGCAGTCCAAAAGTGTAAAAAATGTATTTGGAAGGTTGTGAAAACGTTAACCGGAAGTGGACATTCATAGTCTACACATGAAAATATCAGAAGATAGTCAAGGCCAAGAAACTGTGACCCTGTTAAAGTGAAGGTCAACAAAGGTCAATGTCATGAGACCTAGGCCTTCAAAGTTTGAAAATGCATACGGCCATAGACTGTAAGACAGTGCGGTGCATTAATATCCATCATACGATAGCTATTGGTAGTTTGTACACATTATTCGCGTAAACCGGAACTGGTAAAAATGATTTTGACAGTGTCATTTAAACTAATGTACAGATCTCTTATTTTTTAACCAAAAATTTCAGATCAAACCGACAAAAATCAGAGAAATTAAAAATGTTCAAAAAATTGTAAAACTTTTGATAAAATAGGTGTGCTATACATAAATGCAAAACTTGAAATAATTTAACTGCAGTAGCTTGTTCGCCTTTTTTTGCTTTTTACACAAAATGCGAACTGTCACTCCTGTTTTGCAAAAATGTTTTAATAATACATTAATTTTTTGTACCTCGCAGAAAATAAGGTGTTTTCAAAAGATTGTTACAGCTGTTGCAGTTAAGTTGAATGCCCTACATCAGTGTAACACAACATGTCAAGAATTTATACAATAGGTTTAAATTATTTAAGTCATACATTTGAATATCGACCTATTTTAGGAAGTTGATTTCAAAGCACCTTAACTGCACTTGCTAATCGAAAGTAAAGAATCAATAATTGAGATCACTGAGTTCAATCTAAAATTATAAGAAATAAAACTTGAAACAGCTGTCTTTATGCTAATCTACATGCCAATACATTAGTCAATATATAATAAAAACGCACATTCCAACACCAGAAACATTAAGTTTGTTTTGATTTTTTTAGAAACGATCAATGAGCGCGCTATAATTTTATGCTGTGTTGATTAAAAAACAAATCGCTTTTGACATTACAGAAATATTAAACGCGCGTTTCCCTCACAAAAATAGCCTTCAAGGCAAGGTGGCATACGCCCACAGGTAATTGTAGTAAATGATCATTTTATCTGAACTAAAATAGACATAATCTTATATCAAAGAAATGTATTTGTATAGTTTCGAACTAGATCCTGTGGTCAAATTTGAAGTATATTATATTTATTATACCAGAGTCTCAACAACCCAAATGCATACCAAGTTTCATTTCAAGATCGGATAGTAATAGTAGCCTTTATGGAAGGCCTTCTTAAATGGCGGCCCGCGATGTCAGCATCTGCTGGAAGCGAACGTTAACGTCATCTACCAACCAAAGCCCTTATATTTTATTCATATATAAAATGCATTTGGCCCTTTACAAAAAATTATTGAGAAGGCCTGCTATATGGTGTCATTTGACTAATTCGAGACAGAGGTGATATGATAATTTACTTGTACTTATCTAATAAAAAGATTGTTTTTTTCATTATGCAAAGAAATTCTATATGTTTTATAGTTGCTGTTCGTGTATATGTTGTAAGAATGGTGATACCAGATAACTCATTGTCCGATTCTCCATTAGAAAGCAACGAGAACTTGATATTTTTTATGATTGGTGATTGGGGTGGTATAGATAAATTCCCTTATACAACAGAACAAGCTGATGTAACCGCTGAAAGAATGGCAGAGCTGGCTCTGGAACTGAAACCTCAGTTCATTGTGAGTCTTGGTGATAATTTTTATGATAAAGGGGTTGTTGATGTTGAAGATAAAAGATTCCAGGTAAATAATATAAATTTGTCAAAGTAGGGAACCGCTTGTAAAATTGGTAGAACCGCAACAAACGTAAGCAAGCGATACGCCATTGTTTGTTCCCGGAAGTTGTAAACGGAAGTTTACGCCAAACAAGACTTACAGAGCCTTTTAGTCATTTATCATCGTTATAAGCTTTTTATGTAATGCATTTAATGCGCAAAATTACTATACGAAATGCATTTATGTTATATAAATTCATATTATATCTTAGATCTACAATGATTCTTTGATTAACACCAAATGAGAGTCCATCAGTGTACCTAAAAACTTGACAAAAGATATTACAAAACTCATTTAATACCTATACACATAAGACTTCACATTTCACTAGTCTATGGCAACATTTAGCAACGGAAGTTCTTACTAAGGTGTATTTATTTATAGTCTCTTAGGAATGGTATTCGTTTTATATCTGCATGAATATGATATACCGTTGCCGAACACTATACATCTAAACGTATTGTACATATCTGTTTTATAAAATAGAGAACGTATGAGAAAGTTTATTATGATCCAGCACTCCATATCCCATGGTATATAATAGCTGGTAATCATGATTGGGAAGGCAATGTTTCAGCTCAGATAGCTTATTCACAGCGTTCACAAAGATGGTAAGTAAAGCATTACTATTAAATAGGTCAGAATTAGGAAGTTCCATGGCCGGCATCATTTATCTACTGCTGCGACTGTTGTGGGTGGATTTTGATTTTCCCATGAAGAGATATTTTGACTTGGTTTATCTAGCTGTTTACGTAATTTGTTCAGTGAACGATTATTTTTTGAAATTTCGAAGGCTGGAAAAAGATAGCTAGCATTCGCATTAAGGTCTGTGTACACTGGTAACATTTCAGGGAACAACAGGACACCAAAAAAGTGGATACACAATGTTTCCAAATGAATCCAAGTTCTAACCAATCAGAAATCAGCTTCAAGTCAAGTGATCTATCTGTCATCATTTGAATTGGACAAGACGGCAGATTGAGTTCTACAGAACAAATATCTTAATTTGAATCCAATTGTTGCGTGGCAAATCTATCGATTTGTCACGCTTTGTTTTCGTTATGATTATTTTTTTTTTTTTTTTTTTTTTTTTTTTTTTTTTCCAAATTCTGGTCAGCGTCTGTAGTGAAAACTGGAATTGGTATAGAAATTCTGGTTTGATCAGCTAGTTTCACTCGAGGGAAATTTTCCCTTAAATATGAAACGGCACATTTTTGCGGAACCAGAAGTGGGCTATTACATAATGTGCAATATTTTTTCATCGAGTCTGTAGGACTTATTTATGAACCGATTTACCTGAAATTTCCTTTATTACGTTAATTGTTAAAAGAAGTATCTGGAGCATTTTCAAAATTTTCAATTTTTAAATAGTTTTGTAAAAAAAATTCGAAACCAAAATTTTCAAAAAAAATCAAAATTTTTTTCTCAGCCGCTAATTATCCGATTGATCTGAAATTCACAGGACATAAACAGAATGTCGATACAAATAATACAAGATAATTAAAATATTTCTATCACTTCCGGTTTTGGCGTGAAGACTTCCGGTTTTTCAAAATTAGGACTGGCGACCCCACTTCCGATGTAAATTTCAGATGTTGGCTAAAACCATAAATATTGTATGTCAGGCATAATTAGAAGGTACTTAGCAGAAAAAATCCAAACCGGAAGTGATACATAAGCTGTCGTCACAGACTGACACATTTCAGCAAAAAATTAATTAGTCCTCCATTTTTTATCCGATTTTTATGATTTTGATGTCTATCAAAACATTGTAACTTTATCTAAAACTTGTAGGCACAGAATTTTGAATTTCGAATTTGAAGTGTTTTTATTTTGGTTTGAATTTTTTGAAAATTCAAAAGGCCATACCATGTGACCTTGACCTTCAATGACCCTGAAATTTTCAATGTAGAATGTCCTTGACCTCAGCTATCCATAGGTGTTTTGATTTTAGTTGAAAAATATTAACTTCCGGTTTTATAGACATTCAAAAATTGACACTTTTGACAACTTTGGACGGCTGTATCACCTTCTCTAATTAACACAAAGAATTAATCATTTCAATTTTGTAATGCTGATTTAATTATCTTTTTAACGATATATGACGATAATACCTTAAAATATGTTTTCAAAATATTGCGTTTTTTTCGACTGAGAGTTCTAACTTACAATGTAATTATCTAATAGCAATATCGATTGTTTAATGATGATGTACACAATTTTCTCTTTTCAACGATATATGACATGATTAGTTTAATACAAAATCCATTAAAGTGAAAATAGGCATAGAGTACCCTGAGTAATCTGAGAAAAATAGAAATAGAGAGGATTAAAATGATTGACAAGGGTTATAGCAGGTTATATAATACAGTAATAAAACTATCCATGTGAACTTTTCACATGGAGGTGTGAAGTATTTTAGGTCATAAACAGATTAATCTGATTATGTAATCTTTTAACACTCTAAAAAATATATAAAATTTATTCATTTTTTTTGCAAAATTTTCACTTACATTAATTTTACATACAATCATTTAGAGCAGTGAATTTTTGATACATTAACCTGTTCGAATTTTTTTTCTACCATTGACAGAACTCTTTCTACAAGATACACACCAATTTTCTTTTTGTCGTCTGCTAAGGTTATTAAAGGTCATAAACAAATTAGTCAGACTACATAATCTTTTAACGCTAGGGTTGGACTCTAGCAGACTGCAATTTAACTGTTTACGCGTCTGCGCTAATCCGTTGCAATAAAAAGTAAGTGCTCAAACTGTTTTTTATCGTCTGCTAAGATTATTATAGGTCAAAGATAAATTAATCTCATTACATATTGTTTTAACTTTATAAAGATTAACATGTTTTTACGAGTGTTTGCTATGTTTGATATAATATCAGATTTTTCTTATTTTGAGGGTAATTCTTACCCACGGCACTTAATTGACTA
This sequence comes from Lottia scabra, assembly GCA_029955415.1. Taxonomy (NCBI): domain Eukaryota; kingdom Metazoa; phylum Mollusca; class Gastropoda; family Lottiidae; genus Lottia; species Lottia scabra. The sequence continues at coordinate 2,802,660 of JARJEI010000027.1, read as the reverse complement.
ACATACATCAATTCAACTGGCTACTGTCTGCTCAAAACAAAAGACAGTATTTCAACTCAGCATTAAAGGAAAATATTGACGTTTACACAGTTCGAATGTTGGGGAAGGGGGCATATCCCCTATACAAAATGGCCCCTAGTTGTGGGACTTTGCTACCGCAAAGTCCCAGTTTGTTTTCGAAATGTTTTTTTTTTTTTTTTTTTTTGCAGTGCCTTCGATTTCGAACGCACTGCTTTGTTTTCATAATGTTTTTTTTTTTTTTTTTTCTTCAAATACTGGTCAGAGCACCCAGCAAAAACTGCTAATGTCACATATGCACTGATGCGATTTGCTTTTTTTTCTCGAAAAACTAAATTTTTTAAATGTTATTTGATGCATTTTTGTCTAACCGGAAATGACGTAGGACAAAAAGTGTTTTTTTAGAATTTTCCATTTCACGGCTCTATTTTTTATCCGATTTGACTCGGATTTTTTTAGGTTACTTCTTTGAACTAATGTCTACAATACGGCTTCTTCAAGCAATTTAAAAATTTTATTTTGTCGATAACTTTTTTTAGTTTTAATTATAAAAAATTTTCAAATTCTACAATTTTAATTCGAAGAATCTGAAAATAAAAATGCACATAGGCAATTCGATTGTGAACATAATGCTAATTTCAAAATTTCGATATCACTTCCGGTTTTGACGAAAATTTTTAGATTTCAACTTCCGGAATTTCGAAGATATGTGAAATTTTTTTTTGGAAATATGATTGCAATGACAATTCGAAAACAATGAATGAAAAAAAATTGACCCGGAAGTTACAAATAAGCCGCCATATTGATATGACCAACTTTTGTAAAACTCAAAATGGGGTCTCAGGGTTATGAGCGGAATTCGTAATAGTAGTATTTTAGGACAGCCCAGTCGATTGCCATAAAAAGTACGTTATTAGATTTTTGATTTTTTAAAATGCCTTTTTGTTATTTCCGGTATAATGTTTAAAGTTATTGCAAAAATTTCAAAAACTTGTAACTCGTGACCTTGACCTTTTATGACCTTGGAACCTGAACAAAGGTTGTTGCCCTTGACTAGATCTATCCAATGAAATATCCATTTCCGTTGTCCGATGTTTACTTCCGGTTCTATTGTCATTTGAAATTTGCGATTTTTAACTTTAAACAGCTCTGTCACGTGACCCAACTAACATACGTCACAAATTCTTATATATTATTAGTGTGCTTATTTTACTCTTTCCAGTGATATATAACACTTTATGTTTGAATGACAATTGTGCGATTTAAAATTTGAAAATTTTGTGCAAAGTTTCATTGTAACTGTGCGTGTTTTTTTCAAATTTTATTTTGACCGTCCTGAAACCTTACAGGTAGATAGACATTTTGATTGCTAACCCAAATCTGTTTTCAAAATTTCGATAACACTTCCGGTTTTGACGTTATTCGCTTTTTAAATCTAAAATCTAACTTCCGGAATTTTGAAGATATATGATTTTTTTTGTTTGCAATATATTTGAAATGATGCTATATAAACAATCAATCAATGAAATTTGACCCAGTTGTAATAGATCGGCCGCCATATTTATATGACTAACTTTTGTAAAACTCAAAATGGGGCCTCGGGGTTATAAGCGGAATTCATAATTGTAGTATTTGTAGACAGCTTAGTCGATTGCCCCAAAAAGTACGTTATTCGATTTTGATATTCGATGATGCTTTTTTGTTATTTCCGGTATATTGTATTTAATGTAATTGCCAAACTTTCAAAGAATTGTAACTCGTGACCTTGAACTTTTTTGACCTTGTGACCGTAACAAAGGTTATTGCCCTTGACCAGATCTATGTATTGATGTATCCATTGTCCGATGTTTACTTCCGGTTCTATGGCCATTTGATATTTGCGATTTTTAACTTTAAATACCTCTGTCACGTGACTTAACTTTAATACGTCACACATTCTAATATATTCTTATTGTGCCTAATCTATTCTTTTTAATGATATATAACACTTTATGTTTTAAATAAAATAGCGCGATATAATATTTGGAAGTTTTGTGCAAAGTTCTAATGTCACTGTGCGGGTTTTTTAAAATTTTATTTGAATATTCTGAAAACTTGTGGGTAACTAAGCATTTTGATTGCGATCTCAAATATATTTTCAAAATTTCGATATTACTACCGGTTTTGACGTTATTGGCTAATTAACTAAAATAATATGTTTGTTGTCTAAATGGTTAAATGATAGTGATCTCCCTTCAACTTGTAATTAACTTGAGTTTTGGCAATACTAAACCAAAAAAGTAAAAACTATCGCCAAAACGCTAACACATTTGATTTAATAACGCTTACAATTATCGTCAAAACAGTTGAAGGGAGAGAACTACTATTTTTTATTGTTAACCTTTATTAAAGCTATCATGCTGTAACAAGACTAGGAAAAAAGTTTCTAACTTTTTTGATATTAATATTTTCATAACCATTTGCTTAGTGCCTTGTGATTTATGAAAGATTTCCAGAATGACGCACTGCCCAGCGCCGTTTTGGTACGGCTCTAGTTGTGGGACTTTGCTACCGCAAAGTCCCAGTTTTTTTTCGAAATGTTTCCATTTTTTTTTTTTTCGTTTTTTACACAGGGCACACAGCCTAAACCGCAACAGCTGCAGCATCCTTTTTACAACTTCTGAGGTCCGTTTTTGGCGAGGTACTTAATGAATATAAATTGGAACATTTTTGCAACAGTGCAAGTTGCACTTTGCATAATGAGCAAAAACGGGTTTTTTGACTCTGGAAGCCACATTTTTCGGCCGATTTTGCTCGGGTTTTCATTTTTAGAATCTGTGACTAATTTCCGATGTGATATGAGTTAAAAAATTTCAAATTTCGAAAATTCGTAGCATACTTTTTTTGGCCGATTTTCGAAAATTTTGGACCATTTTTCAGTTTTTTTCGGATTAATCTGAAATTTTAATAAAAGATGCATGTCACTAATGCAAACAATTTGACGTATTCAAAAATTTTGCGTCACTTCCGGTTAAAGTGGAAAATCGATTTTCACTTCCGGCCGAATAACTTCCGGTGTAATTGAAATATTTCAACGAAATTATGTATATCGTTATTAATCGTAATTCTACAGCCGATTTTAAAATAAAATTTAGTCCGAAAAAAATACTTGGGCCGCCATGTTGATTTGATACATTTTTATAAAACGAAAAATGGGGCCTTGGTGGTAAGTGTCATGTGTGTGATGTTTGTATTTCTGGAAACTATAGTCGATTGCGACAAAAAACTGGGAAGCCGAATTTTGAATTTCGATTTTCCTTTTCTGCAATTTCCGGTTGATTTTTTTTTAGTTTTTGAAGGCTCATATCTCATGACCTTAACCTTTGATGACCTTGACCTTAACTAGGTCAAAGGTCATCGACCTGGGCTACCAGATGATACTTTAATATTTGACCTCTGATATCAACTTCCGGTTTTATAGCTGTCTGAAAATAGACAAATTCGCAACTTTGTACTGCTCCCACAGGTGACCTAATTAACCTTGAGAGTTTATTTTTTCAGATTCTGAATGTGCTTTATGAGCTCTTTGGAACGGTATATCACAATGTATTAAAATGCAAAATTAGTTTTTTTTTAAATTTTGCAATTTTGAAAACCTTTACCCGATTTTTTGAATTGTTCGACTTTAATATATGCATAGTTTATGATCTATTAAGTTTAGACACTTGAAAATTGGAATATAATTGAACATACCCAATATATATGTATCCATCAAAAGAAAAATGACTTGGGCGTGGCACATCCGGGTTAAATTTTAATTTTGTTAACATTTTGTTGTCTGGAAAAAATCCATATAGACTACATTTTTTTGAAAAATGCTTCTGCACACACTAACCTCATTACTTTATCTCAATTATATCAAAATCTTAGCTATTTCGGCCCTATAGTTCAAAAAAGGGAACAAGGTTTATTAATTTCAAAATTTCCGATTATAAATTTTGACCTTTTTTGACATTTATGATTGTATATCTCGTTAACCAATAGATGTAAAGGCTTGATAATTCAGCCATAGTAAGATGTTATTAATATAAATAAAGTAGCATAAACAAATCTGACGTGGGCGTGGCACATCCGGGTAAAATTTTGTTTTTGTCGAAATTTTCTTTATCAAAAAAAAAGGTAAAGTTTAAATTTTTTTCAAAAATGACCTTGTATACAGTTACAGCATTGCTTTATTCAGCTTATATTAAAGGCTCATTGATAGATGCTTTGTAGTTCAAAAAAAGGAACAAGGTTAAAAAACAAAAACAAAAATCGTTTTCGACCTTGACATTTGTTGAACTTGACCTTTCTAGGATCAAATGTCATTGACTTTGGCTGTTCATTTATACTTTCATATTTGATTTCTAGCGTCAACTTCCGGTGTTATTACTGTATGCGTTTCCAAATTTTAAAGATTTGTTTCTCGTGAATTTGACCTTGAGTGACCTTGACCTTCAGTAGGTTGAAGGTTACTGATAAAGGTTTTCGGCTGGTATGTTCAAATGTTAGGTCTGGTGACTACTTCCGGTTTCACAACCTTTCCAAAAAATAAATTTTTTTTAAAAGTTGTCGACTTCTTTGACACTCCGGATCTACGTTCAGGGCCCATTTCTTTAAAATTCCCCTTAGCAATTAGCACATTTGCAAAGTCCCACTCTGTGCCACATGTGGCTCTAGTTTTTTTTTTTTTTTCGTTTTTTACACAGGGCACACAGCCTAAACTACAATATCTGCAGCAACCTTTTTGCAACTTCTGAGGTCCATTTTTTTCGAGGTATTGCATAAATATAAATTGGAAATTTTTTGCAAAAGTGCAAGTTGCACATTGCAACATCAGCAAAAACCGGTTTTTTGACCCTGGAAGCCACATTTTTGGGCCGATTTTGCTCGGGTTTTCATTTTTGGAATCTGTGACTAAATTCCGATGTGATACGAGTTAAAAAATTTCAAATTTCGAAAATTCGTAGTATACATTTTTTGGCCGATTTTCGAAATTTTTGGACTACTTTTCAGTTTTTTTCGGATTAATCTGAAATTTTAATAAAAGATGCATGTCACAAATGTAAACAATTTGACGTATTCAAAATTTTGGCGTCACTTCCGGTTAAAGAAGAAAATCGATTTTCACTTCCGGTTGAATAACTTCCGGCGTAATTGAAATATTTCAACGAAATTATGTATATCGTTATTAATCGTAATTCTACAGCCGATTTTAAAATAAAATTTAGTCCGAAAAAAATACTTTGTCCGCCATGTTGATTTGATACATTTTTATAAAACGAAAAATGGGGCCTTGGTGGTAAGTGTGACGTGTGTGATGTTTGTATTTTTGGAAACTATAGTCGATTGCGACCAATCTCTAGGTAGCCGATTTTTGAATTTCGATTTTCCTTTTTGGCAACTTCCGGTTGAATTTTTTCAGTTTTTGAAGGCTCGTATCTCGTGACCTTGACCTTTAATGACCGTGACCTTTGGTAGGTCAAAGGTCACCGACCTTGGCTACCTGATGATACTTTAATATTTGACCTCCGATATCAACTTCCGGTTTTATAGGTGTCCAAAAATAGCAAAATTCGCAACTTTGTACTGCTCCTACAGGTGATCTAATTAACCTAGAGGGTTCATTTTTGCATATTCTGAATGGGCTTCATGAGCGCTTTCGAACGATATATCACAATGTATTGTAATGCAAAATTAGTTTTTTTCTTAAATTTTGCAATTTTGAAAACCTTTAACCGATTTTTTGAATTTTTTTACTTTAATATATGCATAGTTTATGATCTATTAAGTTTAGAGGCTTGACAATTTGAACATAAGTGAACATGCCCCATACCAATGTATCCATCAAAAAAAAATTGACATGGGCGTGGCACATCCGGGTTAAATTTTAATTTTGTTTACATTTTGTTGTCTGGAAAAAATCCATGTAGACTACATTTTTTTGAAAAATGCTTCTGCACACACCAACCTCATTACTTTAGCTATATTATATCATAATCTCAGCTATTTTGGCTGTATAGTTCAAAAAAAGGAACAAGGTTTATTAATTTCAAAATTTCCGATTATAGATTTTGACCTTTTTTGACATTTATGATTGTATATCTCGTTAACCAATACATGCAAAGGCTTGCTAATTTAGCCATAGTAAGATATTATTAATATAAATAAAGTCACATAAAAAAGTCTAACGTGGGCGTGGCACATCCGGGTAAAATTCTGTTTTTGTCAAAATTTTGTTTATCAAAAAAAAGTTAATTTTTTTTTTTTTTTCAACAAATGACCTTGCATTCAGTTATAGCATTGCTTTATTAAGCTTATGTTAAAGGTTCATAGATTTCGGCTTTGTAGTTCCAAAAAGGGAACAGGATTAAAAAAATAAAAAAAAATCGTTTTTGACCTTGACCTTTGTTAACCTTGACCTTTTTAGGATCAAAGGTCATTGACTTTGGCTATTTATTTATACTTTCATATTTGATGTCTAGCATCAACTTCCGGTGTTATTACAGTATGCATTACCAAATTTTAAAGACTTGTTTCTCGTGAATTTGACCTTCAGTGACCTTGACCTTCAGAGGGATGAAGGTTATTGATAAAGGATTTTAGCTGGTAGGTTCAAATGTTAGGTCTGGTGACTACTTCCGGTTTCACAACCTTTCCAAAAATTCAAAAATTTTAAAAGTTGTCGACTTCTTTGACACTTCGGATTTACGTTCAGGGCCCATTTTTTTTTTAAATTTCCCTTAGCAATTTGCACATTTGCAAAGTCCCACTCTGTGCCACATGTGGCTCTAGTTCTAATTGTTATCATTTGAATTGATAATTGAAATGTATGCTCTCTTCTTGTGACCTTGACTAGTGCTTCTATAGGAGAGTATCTTCTGTAACACCCAATTCCAATTTTGTTTTTGTCGTCTGCTAAGCTTATTATATGTCATGAACAAATTAGTCAGAGTACATAATCTGTAGTGATGGACTATCTAGCAGACAGCAATAAATTATTTAACTGGCAACGCGTCTGCGCTAATCCGTTGCTATAAAAAGTAAATGTTTAATCTTGTCATAGTTAATTGGGCCCCTATCCTAATCGGCTATTAGTCAAAATGGTTTGGTCAAAATGGCCAGTCACCATGGCCCCTATTTTGGTCAAAATGGCCTCTGAATTTCTCTTTTGATTTCAACCAATTCATTGGTTAAAATGGCCACAAAAATAAAGTCAAGATGTTCCCTGATTTTTTTTTTATAAATTGTAGCTTATATGATGATAATCAAAGGAATAATTGGAAGCTATTTTAACCCTAAAAAAGGTCACTAATTTTGACTGAAAATTGTACTCTGTTACAACAAATTTTGAAGACATAAATTGTGTTCCAATTTATATTTTCATCAAAGCAAAGACATTCTAAGACTTACAATATTAATTTGAAGTTCCAGTTCCAGTTCTCAAAAAGATTATATAAAAAATATATTATTTAGCGCTTTATGTTTTGTTAATTTGTAACATCATAAATAAAAATATTATTTTGAGACCATTTTGACTTTTTGGAAGGACCATTTTGACTTTTTTTGAAGACCATTTTGACCATTTATCAGGGACCATTTTGACCAAACGAGGGGCCATTTTGGATGGAGGCCCAATTGACTATAACCTGTTTTTATCTGCTAAGCTTATTATTTGTTCGTAATTGTTGAATGTATTTGTAATGTATTTGTAATGTACCGTCTATGCAGTCACTGTTCACAAAGTAGTCGTTATTAGCCGATTTCCAACTGTCTAGGGATCTTTAACGTACACAGCCAATAGCACACGGGGCCTCGGTTTATTGTCCCATCCAAGCGACTAGACACTTTTCCATGTCAGCCCCTCCGACCTGCATCACTGACAGGGGGAAACCGGGTTGAAAAATCCGAAGGTGTCATCTCGACCCATGCCGGGATTGAACCCTGGACCTTCAGGTTAGCGAGCAAGCGTCTAACTCGCTGAGCCACTCTTAAATTTGGGAGTTTTAAAAATAGGACACATTACTTTGAATATTCTGGATAAGAATATTAACGTAATTGTTATCTATAGACCACCTGTTTATCGATTAGAATTATTTCTCCCAATGTTACAAAGATCACTAGTTGAATAACAAGAATCTGGTGTATGTTATTATGGGAGATTTCAATCAAAATATCATTTGTTTATACTTAATTGTTTTCAAAAATTTAGTTTTCAACAACTTGTTCAGCATTACACTTATAGATCATATTTAAAGGAATTCCGTCACATAATGTTCACATTTCACACAAACCTGTATATTATAGCTACCATGAAGCTATAAAAATAACCATACTATAAGTTATATTGATATAATATTGAATCTACCCTTTCAAAAAACTTTTTACTAAAAATTGAGGGAGTGAATACCAGACTTTAGGGGTTTGAAGTTCAAAAAGTCTTACAGCTATCAGGCAAAGTATCACGGGCCACGCTCAGTGCTGTTCACAGCTCTAGTTTCCACTTGTTTTGTGTCCTAATGTTTCCTGAAATGTTACCAGTATACACGCTGCTTTAGGGATGAAACGGTTTGACATACAGACGAACGAAGAGATCATAAAAGTGACCACGGGATCGTAGACTAGAAAATTAACATGGCTCATACTTGATGCTTAAGTTCCATTGGAATAAGTCAAAATCTCAAAATAATATAAATCTCTAAAGGCAAGATTTTGTATGGGGTTCTAATACTTCCAGTGTGTCAAACATACTCGACAACGTCTGCGTTCCATGTACAGTGATCATTTATAATATTATGTATCTAAAGCATTTTTCTTTTTTTTTTAAATCCAGGAATTTTCCATTCTATTTTTACCCTCTATCATTTACTATTCCTGGAACGAGTGATACTGTTGATATTTTAATGTTAGATACTGATATACTCTGTTATAATGATGATACTAAAGTCAATATAGAGGGTATTCACCATCAATGGGAATGGTTAGAAACTAATTTACAAAACAGCAAGTATGAACATTAGTTTTCTTTTAACTTGAAATTAACCTAAATGTAACCTAAATGTAAAAAATTCCTTCAAGAGAAATTGTGAAAATGAAAATTGATTTCCTTGCATCTCAAACCTTTGTAGACAGCATTCTCGTCATTCTTGAACACCCAGAATTAGACAGTCATGGGTGCGAAGCTATGACATAAATTAAATGTCACTTTCTGGAGGTGAATCAAAACATTGAATAATGCATCCACAAAGTACGGGGCCCCTTACACGCAGTGTAGATATTTTTTTTATTATTTCGTTTAATCGAAATAATTAATTCGTTTAATCGAAATAATTATTTCGATTAAACGAAATAATAGCATTTATTTTGTTTAAACGAAATAATTATTTCCATTTAACGAAATAATTATTTCGATTAAACGAAATATTTATTTCGATTAAACGAAATGTTTATTTCGATTAAACGGAATAATTATTTCGTCTAATCGAAATAACATTACTTTGTTTAAATGAAATAATTAATTTGTTTAAACGAAATAATTTAAATCGTTTAAACGAAATAGTCAAATTAATTCGTTTAAACGAAATAAATAGTTCAAACGAAATAATTTAAATAGTTTAAACGAAATAGTCAAATAATTTCGTTTAAATGAAATAATTATTTCGTTTAAACGATTTAAATTATTTCGTTTAAACGATTTAAATTATTTCGTTTAAACGAAATAACTTTAAAAAAAAAGTATTCCCACTGCGTGTTAGGGGCTCCGTAACAAAGTCATTGCAGCTGACGACGTCAACACAATTTTAAATAACAATATGAAATACTATGTGAAGTTAAATAACAATTTTATTTTCAGAGCTAAATATCTACTGACGATTGGTCACATGCCCGTGTACTCAGTGGGTTGGCATGGATCATCACCTTGTTTAATTGAAAAATTACTACCGTTATTAGAAAAATATAATGTTAATGCCTATATAGGTGGTCATGATCATAGTTTTCAGGTAAGAATAATTGGTGACATTATATTCTAGAAATATACAGTGACATGATAAACTCATACCCATCAAAATATCAGAATAATTCTTATATTACTGAGTGCTCAATAATGTAAAGTTATTTTCAAATGTAATCAAGGGCGTGGATTTGTCAACAACAAAAAATTGGGTGGTGGAAACCAGCATGGGTTGTAGAGTCCAAGTACATCGCAAGTCGACGCAAACGCAGGCCTAAATATAAGGTCCTCTCCCTAGAGAAAATTGGAAAATGGCGTCAACAATGGAAACAAAGCTAGAAAACGAGCATCTCTTATATTATATTTCACTTCCTGCAATTCTTTGAATTTCTTTTTCAGCATCATCAAATAGCAAGAGAAAATGATATGAACTTAGATTTAATAGTTTGTGGACCCGGTTCAGCACTTGACAATACTGATATTCATTCCCATACGGTTCCTGAAGGTCTTTTAAAATTCCATTGGGGAGATGAAGAAATGAATGGAGGTTTTTGTGTTGCCAACGTTACCAGTGATGGAATAAAAATATCATTCATCCAATCAGATGAAGAAACTCCTTTATATGAAACTACTATATATCCTCGGATAGTTCCACCATAGTTCGTAGTGATACGGGATTTCTTAAGTGCCAAATGTGACAACGTAAGTGAGATTGCGGTTCATACAACGCCGTGGTATTTATATGTCTATGAACGAATTGCAAAGAGGAATAACAAGAGGCTTATACTTTAAGTGCAAGTGTTTCGCCATGAATATCGAAATAAAATATCGCCATTCGGGTCTATTGGTGTTTCATATCACATCATTGGATCCTACGCAATCCACATCTGACTACCGACAACTACTGATTAACGAAGTGGTTTCAGATATCAAGAGCTCATTTTACTAACAATCAGATCTATGTTTTGCTTCAAAGAAAGAAACGTAAGAAATTGGTGGTAACCTCAATGATTTTTTAACTGAATTCAATTGATGAGATTTTCCCAAAGGACGCTTTTAGTCGTTTCAGATTCAAATTCCTCTTTGACAAATAATGCCATGAGTTATACAGTGAAATGAATTGTCAAATTTGATTTTGATGTTTGATTATGATGTACGAATTTGTGTGTTATGTTTAGAAGGTTGTGCAATGTGCATAATAAGAAGAAAACTGTAACAAAATCAAACATAAACACAATATGTTAACTGCGGATTACTGTTGGGGGAAAACAAAAATTTTAATAAAGAATTTCACTAAATGAAATTTGACTAAACTGTATATAAGCGGTGCCTATATTCTCCAGAATGAAATGAAATGAATGTTTAGTTTAGTTAATTATATGCCATGTTATACTACTATATTCTAAATTCTAAATTCTAATCTAGTTCTGTAATATAAAATTCTAAAGACTGAAGTTTGCTGTGACATGCCTTTATATATACAGATGTGACACAGTATCAAAATAAAGAGTTAAAAGGATTTAAAAATATTTTATCAACAATATATATTATATAATAATATCAAAGCTGCAATTTATTTAAAAACTTATCATTGTTTGGTAACGATCGTACCAAATTGTATTTTGGATAAACTGCACCATATGATATTAAGCTATAAATTTTCTTCTATATTTTAGCGAGATTTTAAATTTGATGTGTTCCGTTTCATTTCTATAGTAGCATACTTTCGTGAATAATGTAAAAAAAATCCATCGATTATTTGGTCCATTGAAAGCAGTGGTTCCCAGGCTTTTTTAAACCTTGGTCCAAATTCATTAAACTCATAGAGCCGTGGTCCTCTGCTCAATTCAACTTGGGCTAAATATTGCGCAAGGATCCTCATCATCGGCAGGTCAGGGCCCGGTTCCTAGCCTTGTGATTAAGATCAATTGTGTGCCTTAATTGTTGATTTAAGTCTATGCAAGATTCAGTCAGACAATCTCAAGTTGAATATCAGACTTAGACTTAATTAAATGCTACTAGGCCCTAATGTATTTGACCACAAGCCACTACAGACTGAAGTTTGTGCTAGAGCAAAAATTATGCCACATGCCCTCCTGACAAATACTCCAGGTGGAGATTGTTGAGAACCATCGATTTAAGTATTCAAGTAGTTTGAAATGCAGAATATCACTTAAAGTTTGAAATATTCTTGAAATCTTGAAATCTTCTGGCCAATGAATAGAACGCTGTGGAGGTTCTGTAGGAGGATATATTGTGTATCACAGAAGACCTTCGTGGGTGTGACATCATCAAAACAGTCGAATTACTGGAACCACAGACACCTCATTTAACATTATTATTTAATTATGTGTCGCCAATATACACAAACAATTCCTTTATTTTCTAATAACACAAAAACCTAATTTTAAACAAGACCAGAGGAAATTTAGTCTAGTTCTAAATTAATATGCGACATCCTAAATTTCTTTTGTATTAGTTTATATTAGTCTTCATGTAATTTCGACATACAGAACACAAATTATTTTTTAAGAAGAATCGTGGGGCCAGTGGCCAGCTATATTTGTCTTTTTGTCCTACTTTCATTATTCTCAACATATTGAATTAAAATAAAATCACACATAATATACGAAAATTGGCTTTTTTGTTTATTCAATTACATCACAAAAATGTCTGACAGTGGTCATTTATATTTGACACACGAGGAAATGAAAAAGAAACCATCTATCTAGAAAGAGTTTCATTTGAGCTGAGTTTGTTCTGGGTCAGAGGGGGCGGGAGGCGGGAGGCGGGGGGCGGGAGGCGGGGGGCGGGAGGGTATGATTGGGCATGTAATTTTCAGGTGAAATAAAGTAAATTGTTTGGGGCGAGATCTTAATATGCCTACTAAACTTAAATAATGTTCATTTGCGCACATAATATGCTTTATATATATACTAAGTATCATTAAGATAAAACAATAGTAGCCTCCATCGTGGATACAAGTCAATAAGACGGATTTTGATCAAGTCAAGGGCAATAACTCAAAATCTGTTCATCCGATTATTGCCAAAATCAAACTCGACAGATACAAGAATACACATTCTTATTTAGTTTCATTAAAATCAGACAATAAAAGTATATAACGCGGATACTAAAAAATGTAACGGACAGACAGGGGTGACGGCAATATACGTACACATTTGCATATGTTGGCGTATAAAATTATTCGACAACAGGTTTCTTTATGATACATTTGATGTTTACAAAATCCAAGTAAACTTACCGATGCTTGATTGCAACTAGAATATCATTAGGCCTATGAAGATGGAATTACAGCACTTCCACATAACAATTTCACAGAATAACAACATATTCAAACTTCATGAAAATCGTGCTTGCAAACTTTTACAGGGATTTCCCTTCATATGAGGTAATTTCCTACTAGCGTAATATCCGATTTTGGACCATGTCATGTAAACGGGGGGAATGTATTCGTACGGTTGTTAAAATTTCATCAGCCTAAAACGTGCAATCCAACAGCCTCTGCCAAAAAAGTACAATTTATCATCGTCCTTATAAAACAAATGGGACATTGGTGAAAGCGAAATAAGAAATTTGTTTATACGCAAAATTGGTTGAACAAGAAGCCGATTTCATTTCAAACTAGTGTGGGTTGCCCTTACGGAAATTTGTGTGGTGTAAGAAGTAACATCCAATCAAAATGTAGTTTCAAGTAACTGAGTTAAAATTCAAACTGATTGAATGATTGGTGATAATTGGTCTAATCAGTCGGCACAATCTGATCCTCAAAGTCACAGTTTGGTCGGAATTACTCGTATCTAAGTGAAGAAAAATCAGCAATTTTATGCAAAAAATAATGGATTTTGAAATCGTGATTTTGATCAATCATTTATGGTGCAAATTCATTTAGTCTTCCAAAAACTTAGCGATCTCAAAGTTATAGTCTTTGATTTATGGTATAAAACAGTCAATTTGGCTGTCCTGATGTGTGAAAGTTGTTTTTCGTAAAATATTCAGACAAAGTCGCGATTGTATGTATTGCATAATCTACAGCTTGGGATCTGATTGGCTAGTCGGTATCGCCCAGACCAAAATTTCGCTCCTGGGACAATGCGGTCTCTTTATACACTTTTATAACAACGGAGTGTCTAAGATCCATATTATTTGTAATCAAATTTTCACGTATAATTACCCCAGCGTATAATTTATAATGAAGCCTTTGAAAAGTTTGTGCGTTGTACCGAATTGTCGCAAGATTGGGCGATTAGACGTTGTGGCGGAATGTCACTTCCGTTACTCATGGCAACTATGAAGCTTTAATGGCGGATATACTTTGTTATTATTTTTTTTCAGGCAAAGATCGTTGAGATAAGGTTTGTAAATGAGTTAAATTTTTCTTAATTAATAGGAACTATGTAAGTTTTAATTATTTATCAAAATGACATTGTTAGGTCTTATCTAAGAAACCGAAATGTTCGGAATTTAGATGAAAAATGTTTTACCAAGAATAATAATTATATTATCATAATCATAATAATGATTTAATCATTTATCATACCAAATTAATCTGGGGCCTATTAAATTAGACCTAATTCATAAAATTAAATAAATTGACAACATTGTAGTGTTACTTAGCCTTCTTATATGTCCAATTCATTCTATTGTATTCTATTGTGGTCAAGAAGCCTTATGGCTTATGGCTTACAGAAAGACCGAATTACAGATACTTGAGATACAGATGTGCTTTGAATAGTTTTGTCTTTTTTCTAAAATTAGTAATTAGACGTAATTACTAATTAGTATAAGCTAGTCCAAATAATGATTAGCTAGAGAATAGGCCTAGCCTAGATAGAAAATATACCGTAGGCTTAGATTTATCTTTGATTTTATGATCTGAAACATTTCTAATAATTCTGGAGGCTATTTGACTGATATTGAAAAACTTCACCAAGTAAAGATATACTGGTTTTGCCTGTTCACACCTAACGACCCAATTGTACTATGAAAATGAGTTCAAATGTTGTGTTATGTTTTGATATTAGCTTTTTGTGTTAGTGTTAACACGAGACTTGACCTTACCCTTTGTCTCACTCTTTTTTTATCAATATTTTTATATGCTTAATATTTTTTCAGAGTTAAAAAGTAAAGATGTATGATAGGGCAGAGCGTAATTTGAGTACCGTTATTGGTAGTACTCCAGGTATAGTGGGGCCTGGGACATACGATTCTGTAAAATTACCAAGAACTAGGGTCAAAGCAGGTAAATTCATTATTTTGTTTCTTAGCTCTATTGGTCACATCTAAAAATACACCTTTAGGATCTGCCTATGTAGTTGCTGAATAGTCACATATAAGGGATAAGCTTATGTTCATTTTTGGTCTCAGAACCTGGACTTTTTTAATGAATCTAATCAGAAATAATGTTTTAATCTCAAAACATCTCCCTCAAAATTTAAGCCTTCAAATCATTGTGTACCGGTATCCATAAATATCGACGTTTGAAAGTCAAAATTATGACTCGTAAGCTTATATCTAGAATTTTGGAGTTTTCAATCTGACATGCATCACTGACACTGACCGGGGAAAAATGGATTGCTTAATCTGAAGACCTGTATTATCTCAACCTATGCCAGGATTGAACCCTAGACCTTTTGAGTTAGAAAGCAAGCCTTGGCCACAATTTTAAATGTACACAGTAACAGTATAACAGCATTTATTTGTTGTCTTCCTTGTTATTAATATATCAGTGTTATCTCCCTTCTTATGCTAAGTAGTACTGATAACATGCTTGTACAACCTAAAATAAATACTTACAAATGGGTACAGTACTTCAGATGCATTTTAACATCCCAAGAAATAAAACCAATATATATTTTGTAATTTCAGATGGATATGCACCATTTCTGTCTATGACATCAAGAGAAACCTTTTTAAACATGACTGATCAAGTTGTAGCAGCTCCAGGGCCTGGCCATTATGATCCATTGATATCTAAGGTTGATATCAAAGTAAGTATAATTTCTTTACTAGGGTATCCCCATTGTAAATAAGTTATTTATTTATTTATTTACAGGGTGGTGTAAGTAAAGTTAATTTATTTACAGGGTGGTGTAAGTAAAGTTATTAAATTATTTACAGGGTGGTGTAAGTAAAGTTATTAATTTATTTACAGGGTGGTGTAAGTAAAGTTATTAAATTATTTACAGGGTGGTGGAAGTAATGAAATCAATTGTTAAAGTTATTAATTTATTTACAGGGTGGTGTAAGTAAAGTTATTTATTTATTTACAGGGTGGTGTAAGTAAAGTTATTAAATTATTTACAGGGTGGTGGAAGTAAAGTTATTAAATTATTTACAGGGTGGTGGAAGTAATGAAATCAATTGTTACAGTCAATAATTTATTTACAGGGTGGTGTAATTAATGAAATCAATTATTAAAGTTATTAATTTATTTACAGGGTGGTGTAAGTAATAAAATCAATTATTGCAGTTATTAATTTATTTACAGGGTGGTGTTAGTAATAAAATCAATTATTGCAGTTATTAATTTATTTACAGGGTGGTGTAAGTAATGAAATCAATTATTAAAGATATTAATTTATTTACAGGGTGGTGTAAGTAATGAAATCAATTAATAAAGTTATTATTTTATTTACAGGGTGGTGTAAGTAATGAAATCAACTAATAAAGTTATTATTTTATTTACAGAGTGGTGTAATAATAAAATCAATTATTAAAGTTATTAATTTATTTACAGGGTGCTGTAAGTAATGAAATCAATTATTAAAGTTATTAATTTATTTACAGGGTGCTGTAAGTAATGAAATCAATTATTAATGTTATCTATTTACAGGGTGGTGTAAGTAAAGTTATTAATTTATTTACAGGGTGGTGTAAGTAATAAAATCAATTATTAAAGTTATTGATCTATTTACAGGGTGGTGTAAGTTAATGAAATCAATTATTAAAGTTATTAAATTATTTACAGGGTGGTGGTAGTAATGAAATCAATTAATAAATAAAGTTATTAAATTATTTACAGGGTGGTGTAATTAATGAAATCAATTATTAAAGTTATTAATTTATTTACAGGGCAGTGTAAGTTAATGAAATCAATTATTGCAGTTATTAATTTATTAACAGGGCGGTGTAAGTAATGAAATCAATTATTAAAGTTATTAAATTATTTACAGAGTGGTGTAAGTAATAAAATCAATTATTAAAGTTATTAATTTATTTACAGGGTGCTGTAAGTAATGAAATCAATTATTAAAGTTATTAATTTATTTACAGGGTGGTGTAAGTAAAATTATTTGCAGGGTGGTGTAAGTAATGAAATCAATTATTAATGTTATCTATTTACAGGGTGGTGTAAGTAAAGTTATTAATTTATTTACAGGATGGTGTAACTTAATGAAATCAATTATTAAAGTAATTAATTTATTGATCTATTTACAGGGTGGTGGAAGTGTAAGTAATAAAAGTAAAAGATTTGATGATGAAATGAAGGATACACCAGGACCAGGAAGTTATAATACACATATTGCCTCAGATTTCTCACGGCAAACTAAATCTGCTCCACAATTTAAAGAATTGGTAAGTTTATGGAGACGATTATTTCGAGGATTAAAATGTTAACAATTTATAGTATTGCCATGCAGATTATAAAATATGGGCTAGGGACAAGTATTTGTATTCTAAAAGTGCCTCTTCAGATTTCCTTTCCGGTGAAAAATTACCATTTTTAATGATAAATCACTATTAATGAATTTGTTTAGGGTATGAAATCCAGTGTCAGGAATTTGATATACATAAGCTTATCTAGTACCATGTGTGTCTCATTTTTTCAGTCATCAAATCGTGTAAAGTTCCATCGGAAACCAGAAGCCCCATCAATACCCTGCCCTGGTCAAGCCTATGGTTATGAAGATTGTGAAGATGGTTCATTAAAGAAACAGAATCCACCTGGTCGAGATGTTTCATTAGGTCCAGCATTTTATAAATTAGATTATGTAAGTGAGCTTCCATTATAATAATTGTAATTATAGTACTCTTTGATTCCAGTACCATAATCTGTAATTACAGTACGGTACTCTGTAATTTTAGTGAAAAATATGCATGGTATGGACAAGAAAATGTATGGAACAGCGAACATAAACAGTAACGTACAACCATAATGCCCCAAAACGCACTTGCGAAATTTGTCTTAATATGCAGACCTGAGAACATGTATTTTATGTCAAACTTCAGAAATGATAAAGGCTGAAAAATTGTCATACGACAAACTGTGTGAGTTCTTTCAGTTATTATCTACATGTATGTTGAGTTTTTTTTAAGTGAAAATATTTTTTTTGTTATTGATATTCTACAGTTAAACGTAACAAATTAATGTATAAAACAAATTCAAATATCTTCTTTTGTTTTGAGTTGAAATAATTTAAAACGAAAGCCGTTAAATATATTAATAACCAGTATTCAGATATATCATTTAATTTTATTTGTCCAAATCAACATTTAAGTTCCATAAAGTGAAATATCTAATCTTATAAGAATTATATTTTGTCAATAACAAAGGAAGATGTCGAAATATTTTTCTTAATTAATTATCTAAATTAATTAGATGTCAACAGAATGTGGGTTAATCACCCATTTATCAGATTTCATGGCCATTTTGTGTTATATTTTCTGTTTTACCATGTGGCTGTGATTGTAGGATTGTGATTCTATATTTGATATGATATGATGATGTTCTAACAACAATAGACATGATAATATCAGAGTGATATCAACCTAATGTTATACTGCTTGTACCACATTAAACATCTGTCAGAGTTGCTCTTGGACAATCTGATTCTGATGCAGATTTTTTGTCTTGTTTTTTCTGAAGGTTGCTACCCTTAAAGGCATATGTTCACCCTCGGTATGACCCATTAAACCATAGTACTTGAAATCAGTTATAATGTTGACATTATTCTTTGAATTATGTCTAGTTAATTTTTATACGCCCACATGAAAATGTGGACATATATTGCCGTCACCCCTGTCCGTCCGTGGTCCGTCCGTCGGTCGGTCCGTCAACAATTTCTTGTGTATGCGATAGACACCAGAGTTTTTATCCGATTTGAATGAAACTTGGTATGTGTATTCATCTTGATAATATCTCGGATAAATTCGAAAATGGCGCAATTCTAGTTGTTGGTTTATGAGTTATTGCCCTTGACTTAGTGAAAAAAGTTAAAATTAACTTATGTACACGGTAGAAGCTAGAGTTTTTATCCGATTTAAATGAAACCTGGTATGTGTCTTCATCTTGATAATATCTCGGATGAGTTCGAAAATGGCGCAATTCCAGTTGTCAGTTTATGAGTTATTGCCCTCGATAGAGGCTAGAGTTTTCATTCGAATTGATTCATCTAAATATCAGCTCTTAAATAAGTGCGATGGTGCAATCAACTTTTTCAAATACTCAAAGTTGCTAAAGTGGGCGTATTTTACCTTGCCTGGCAAGCTATCTTTTCCTTATAGTATCATAATGAAAACCAAAAAACACTTTGTTAAAAATTGGGCTCACATAACAAGTCATTACTAAAAAATTGAATTGCTAATTTTTTTTATGTATGATTGATAAAAGACAGCGATCGATATGAACCATGAGCAACAAAATTTCATCATCTTTTCTATTTGAGTTTTGAAAATGTTGCATATTTTGCCTAGTATAAAGTTCCTTTTGACATTTCACTCAGACAGTTAAAAAAAATCTGAAATTTTCAATAGATCTTATAAAAAGGCCCATTTCTTTGCTTGAGTCTTTCATTGTTTCTCTAGCTGAAGGTCTCAGGTGCAGTCATTTGTCTTCTTATTTTTTTAATAAATAAAGAAAATTAATATTTCTACCATACAGATGGTAGGGTGTTACAATGTGAAATTTGACACCAAACACTAGGATCACGACTAGGACCTAATCCAGAACATCTCTTGTTATTTGTATGGTGGTGTGTTCTATTGTTTGTTCTGGACAGTAATCTAGTATTGATCATGATGAATGAGACCAAATACAAGATTTGTATCCAAAAATTAATAAATTACTATAAGAATCTTTTAGTTTTTAAAAGTCTGAAAGCTGATTTCAATGATACACAATTCCCATGAGTCATAAAATTAGAGAAATCGTGCCATTGGTAATATTTGAAACTCAAATGACAATTTGTCAGGCCATGCCAAACTTTTTTTTCAAAGTTGTTTAAAGGTGCCTTAACAGCATCACCTTATTCAATCAAATGGTAAAGAGGACTAAAACCCCAGGTTTTCAATTGGTTTTCTCAAGTGTCCCCAATTATGCACATAGAAATGACCATGTCCCCTGAATAGTCAGCAGAAGTCATTGAAAACATGCAATTTTGAAGCATGATAAAGTCACAGCATTTTGCTTTTTAATACATTGCTGGCAGTGGATATAGAATGCAACTAAATAATACACAATATTACAATGTTTTTTAGATCTATAGCTCAGTTTGTGTCCCTTGGGAAAATTTCCAAATGTCCCCAGTCTGGGACATGTCCCACAAGTTGAGAACCCAGGACTTAAAAAATAGACAATTTGTACAATTTTCAGCCATTTTCTCCATTTAAATGATGTAGAACATTTTGAATGTTTTTGAAACTTTGTCATATATCTCAAATTTTACCAATGAGCCCAAAAATAGAATTGTTGTTACATGTACTTTAAATGGAATTTTTTCAATTTACCAATGCATTTGAAAAGACGGCAGTAACAATTTCTGTTTTGATGAAGCTGAAACACGCTCCCCTTTAAGCTCAGTTCATTTAAAACATATTATAACAATGGTGAGGCCTTCTCTAGAGATATAGTTTTACATGATATTAATGCAGACGACAAAATCATCTTCTTTCATAATTTGTAATGGACACTTTATCTAATACAAAACACACAAAAAAATGTCTTACAAAGGATCAGATTTATTTAGACAGTATTTGAAACAATAAAAATTCATTTGTGATTAATCATGAGAGTTGTAACGTGAACTTGAAAGGCTCATCATTCATATTTCATTCATTTTCTTTGTTTTATCTCAACTCTTGCAAAAAGCTTGTTCCTGAAAATTGTGATCTCGTGGGTTTTTTTCTTAATTTATTAAACTCCCTTATAGCTGAATCATGTCATTCTGCCAATAGGCTATAAATATTTTTTTTTTAATTTTATAAAAGTAAGCTTAGACATTTATTAAAAAATATCAAGGACAAATTTTTAAAATTAGAATTCAAGCAGTAGAAAATAACATCAAATTAAAAAAAAAAGACATTAAATCTTGAATAGAGAAAAATAATTCAAAACGAATTTGAAACATTATCAAAAACAACATAAATGCCTATGTGCTTGTTTCTCTCTATAATATCATGCGGCTCAACCTTCGTCATTGTTTCCCTAAACCAGACAGAAATTAAATGCATTTTAATATTATCTTATAATTACTTATGTACCGTACCAGTATCTATCAGTATATTTTTTAGACTCAAAAATGCTCATTTGAATTTCAATATATTTTTTTCAGGGAGATACTAAAGCCACAAAGAACTATAAAGGGGTCCATTTTAGTAAGATGACATCTAAAAGAAGTGATTTTACTGGAGCTATATATGGACCTGGTCCAGGAGATTATGAACCTTACCCACAATCTCATACTCGTGTTGAAAATTCCAATGTACATGATGATGATCCTAAAAGATATGATGCCAGAATTCCTAGATACCATCAATCTGTGGCTATAGAACAGGAAAAGAAGGTAAGGATGTTTCATGTGACACTGGTACTTTGGAACATAAAGTCCTTCCTGGGATTGTCTTTAAAGGTTTTCTAAAGCAAACGACACTGATATCATCAATAAACGCCATTCCAATTTTCAATCAGATGTCTGTTGTTGTTCCAAACTAAGTGTATGATGCTTGTCTGTTGTTCCAAACTAAGTGTATGATGCTTGTCTGTTGTTCCAAACTAAGTGTATGATGCTTGTCTGTTGTTCCAAACAAAGTGTATGATGCTTGTCTGTTGTTCCAAACTAAGTGTATGATGCTTGTCTGTTGTTCCAAACTAAGTGTATGATGCTTGTCTGTTGTTCCAAACTAAGTGTATGATGCTTGTCTGTTGTTCCAAACTAAGTGTATGATGCTTGTCTGTTGTTCCAAACTAAGTGTATGATGCTTGTCTGTTGTTCCAAACTAAGTGTATGGTGCTTGTCTGTTGTTCCAAACTAAGTGTATGATGCTTGTCTGTTGTTCCAAACTAAGTGTATGATGCTTGTCTGTTGTTCCAAACTAAGTGTATGATGCTTGTCTGTTGTTCCAAACTAAGTGTATGATGCTTGTCTGTTGTTCCAAACTAAGTGTATGATGCTTGTCTGTTGTTCCAAACTAAGTGTATGATGCTTGTCTGTTGTTCCAAACTAAGTGTATGGTGCTTGTCTGTTGTTCCAAACTAAGTGTATGATGCTTGTTTCACAGAAGACCTAATGTGAGTTTTCCGATTTAAATCTTGATCCCACAAGCTGATATTCCTATCACTTACAACTTGAAACGGTCAACAACAGAAAACTTTTTAAGGCAATTGCTAACTTGATTCAGTAATGTTAAATCTTTCAAGATTGTGTTTGTTTTTTAGGCTGTACCAGGACCAGGTAAATATGATATAAAAGGCCAGTTTGAACCAATTCAAGCTAAAGTTAATACAGACGGCATTGAAGTTGAACATCCACCATTTTTGTCACAAGCCAAGGTATGCTAACTTTACTTTGATAAAGAAATTTGACCATCATGGTCGAGCTATATACCCTTTGGTTTGTAAAAAAAATATTTGATTTTTTCAACAATGTAAATGTTCATGTAGGCCTAGTGAGAAAAGATTTTTTTTTTCAGATCACCCAATGTGACTGGTATCTGGTTTTTAAATTGGCATATGGTCAAATAATTTTAAATAAGTTTTGTATTTCCAATAAGGAACCAGTCACCCAGATTTGAAGTTGGGGATCATATTACTAATCTTTTTCTTTCCAATAGAGATTTCAACCTTTAAAACAGAACAGTCCTGCACCCGGAACATACAATGATCCTAGAACAGCTTTAGACAGTTTACGTAAAGTTACAGGATTAAAACGAAGTCCATTTGCACAAACTTCTGTAAGATTTAGTGATGATCATCATGTTAGAAAAATACCAGGTTAGTAGTCTAAGGTAGCACTCGAGTGGGGGTTTTAAATAGTGCTGGGTATTGCCAACCATGTCACGATACGATACGTATCGCGATACAAAGGTCACGATACAATACGTATCGCGATATGGGATATAGGGACAAAAAGTAACACTTTTTTTTCAAAGTTTCAATATTTATTTATTCAAAGCTTTAAAACTTTTTAATTTGGTAATTTAGTTGATAGCAGTGGTCCATATCCATGTCTTAAAATATTTCTCAACAATTTCAATCAAGTCAGTTAGAAAAAAATTGTGATTTCATACGCTGACTTGTAAATAAATCCTCGCTTTTTATGAAATGAGAGGTATCGTCAAGTATCGATACACGACCTCGCGATACGATACGCGTATCGTGGAATGTCGTATCGCGATACATCGATACAACGATATATCGTGCCAGCACTAGTTTTAAACATGTAGCTGTTCAAATTATGGCTTGAATCGTACAGTATGGATATGTCACATTCAGAAATTATCCTTCTGTTCTTTTCACTGCCATTTTGAATTCTGTATTCACCTACCGGTACTATTTTCTCAGAACAGCTGGAATGGGTTCTGAACTCTAAATCAAGTCTATTTAACATCCAATTGATTAAAAATATCTAGAACATCAACATCATGAGTTTGGTGTCCAACTTTTTCAGCCTGAAAATTTATGGAAACAATACACTGATGATTTCTTGATAACTGAAAATCCTTCAGGATAATGCCCTTGAACTTGCAATATTTCTACCGCTGCAGAAGCCCAAACTTCTTGATCAGAAATGAATTTCGATTGAAGATTGTTTTTTTGTCATCCAGAAATTGTTTTCCTACAGGTCCAGGTAGTTATAATATCAGTGGAATGGGTGCAGAAAGTATGAGAAAAGCCTATTTACAGAGTACCAGAAAGGGTGTGTTTGGTACCATGTCTCCTAGAATTCAAGTTATTTCTAAGAAGAATGAAAACGAAATACCTGGTCCAGCACATTATCAAGTTAAAGATAAACCAAACATGACCCGGTATCAACAATGTTCGTCCAACTTTGCTTCAGTAACAAACAGACTGTCAGAACCACCCTCTGTTGTCAAGGTAACTATAATCTTTAAAATAAGGTACTCTGAAAGGGCTAGTTTTAGGAGTGAAGAATTGAAAACTCCACCGGAAAGAACTGTCCAAGTCACAAATAGAGATCTGTTTCATAAAAAGAAGATTATCAGGTCCATCCTTGTCTAAATAGCCAAAAAGGTTGCTGTTGAATTTGCTATAAGTGTGTAAACAAGCCCTTTGAGAGACTCGTAGATCCAAAATGGTAGAGCGTCGTTAACGTTAAGTCTCAGACTAAATCCTCATCATAGATAGGAATAATCTGGACATCAGAGACTAATTTTGGCTAATGAAGATGGGAAATGCCATGCAGTGTGCAATGAGAGAAATTTTGCCAGATCTTAAATCAAAGAATAGGTTGAAGAATGAGTCATTGGACAGTCTTGTCCTGCAGCAAATATATTGATGATCTATCTATCTAATGACATTTGAAATCAAGTGGACAATAAAAGTACCACACCATGTGAACCTTCTAAACCTTCCATATGCATGAAGTTTAACCTAGTGAAGATTATAATCCTTTAGCGACATTTAGGGGTACAGATCACATTAAATAATGGAACACAATTTTATGGTATACTACTCCTTAGTTTCAACAATCTACATTGTCATCATCAAATTATTTAATAAGAATATGAAAGGCACATGGTATGGAACCATCTAAAATTTCATATGAATTCATACGGTTTCCAACTTCTGCATCAGTTTGTCTGTGATGTTATGATTAAACCCTAATCTGTTTGTCTCTGTAATATATCAATGCATATTCTGTTACCTCATTATTAATTTATAACAATTGCATGAAAATTATACATTATCTGGCTAATATCATCTCATAAAGAAAGCCATTGCAGATAAATAATTCAAATGATTGCACATAATAAATTCAAAATTAGACTGCAACGCAAGATACAAACTTAATCATGGCCGCCTGATTTGACAGAAATGCGCTCAACTTATTTACAAATAGCTTCTAATAATATTCACTGCTACTCTTACAGACAATTAATTTGACAAGTATCCTTTTAGAAAATATTGTAAACATATCAAGTTGCCTTGTAATTGAATTTTGTTTGCAACTAGCCATCTTTTTGACATAAAAAGTGTCACATTGATTATGAATATTGATGTAAATCAGTGAGGAGGAAGGCCTCGGAACAATTAGTCTCCATCCTGCAGGTTTTCATATCAAGATATTTTAAAGAAAATAGCCATTAAACAAAGCACATTTTGCTTTTATTTTATTTTTTTGTTGAAAATGACGCATTGTGTGATTTGATTTTGTTATTTTTATTTTTCTGAAATCCTGAGTCATGCTTGTCAGATCTATTGGTAGTCTTGAACTTTTTGTCCAAGATTTTGAATAAGGATACTCTTGTTTTAATTTGAATACAGTCCTTTTCCTTCATAACAAATAGAAAGTAAAATTTTCCATGATCAGTCTTTTTCTAAGGTTAATTTTATATCTTAATGAGAAATGAAATGAGAATCATGTCATACAAATTTTTAAAAAAGTTTTCATAACTGTGTTTCTACTGGACGAATTTGCCTGAGGCTTTTTATGACGTCACTGACAGTGATCTGCATAGATATCAATAGTAGCATTCGGTAGATTACTGTTAGTGATGCCATAAAACATGTTAGTTTTAGTGGAATTGCAAGAACCACAGACATCGGAATGGAAATTGGAATAGATCAAATTGATGCTATCAGTGTCCCCGATACACATACAAAGTTTAGAAAATCCCTTTAAGACATTAATGAAAATTTCAAAAGTGAAGAAATTTGACAGGTCTTTGTCTGTGTAGTTGACAGGGGCTACTGGCCTATTGTTCTATAATTATGTTCTATTAATATTAGTTGAGATCATGTTATGTTGTGAATAATAGAGTATTTTATTATCATAAAGAGTACCATTATAGGTGCCGTGACTCTCAGTCATATCTGTTTATTCCAGTTTAATTTTACCTCGGGGAATACCCATGACAAATGATTCACTAAACACAATCTTATTATGATTTCATAGGCTCCAAGTTTCAGATACTTTAAAATAGTTTTCACCATGTTCGCCAAGGAATAAAATGTCAGAAAAACTTAGAACTTGATATGTCTGACATATGTATTATAAATATACTGTTATTTTAGATTTTAGATCAAATTTTTTTCAAATTTAATATGTCACAGAAAATTACTATTGTACCATAATTAATGGTTTGGGGTTTGTATGTCATGTACTTAAACGATATAGTCGTAAGTCAAGTAGGTTAATGCTGGTATCCTGGCAAAATTTCCTCATTGCATAGCGTTTTCCAGTCCTCATTAGCCTAATAGGTGTAGAAAAGAGAAACTCCATTTCATTTTTAGACATAGTAAATAGACTGTGGTTCATTGAGAATACGTTGTGTTACAATGTACATGACAGTGGCACAGTGAGTTGAATGGTGGCCCATGAACACAACAACTAAAGGTGGCTCAGCTAGTTGACTATTGGCTGGTGGATCAGTAAGTTGACTTTAGCCAATGTACACGACTAATGCTCAATGAGTTGACTGTGGCCAATGTACAACCTGAATGCTGCTGTGGGTTAACTGAGGCCAGGAATATTGCAGGAATATGTACAGGAATATTGCTCAATGGGTCTGATAGTAAGACTAAAAATCACAGTATAAACAGTAGAAGATGTAAATTTTGTGTGGTTCTCAGTCTGAATATTGACATAAGTCACTACATCAACAAGTGTTACATTAGTTTTTCTTTATTATGACTCAACCCAGACCTTACAATGTTTCAAACCATTCTTAGAATTATTCAGTAATCTAAATGCTAGGTCAGATTCCGTACACTTGAGTAAATTTGTCTTCAATACAAAAGAGTCATTTCAGTCAAAGCAGATTCTCATATATTTTACCATTTATTTGGTCAGATCAATTGCTAGATATTCTATCTTTACATTGAAATTAGTTCTTTGTACCAAGTTAATATCAAAGTTTTATTTGCCTTTGATTCATGTCATATCTGATTCTTATGGAATTCTGTTAAACAGAATAACTTCTAAATGGACACAGTTGATCCTCTCAGGAAAAATAAATTAGGATTTTAAAATCCTGAACATATTAAACTGGATGTTCAAATGTTGAAATAACAGCTTTGAGTTATGTCAGAAATAACTGATTACATAACAGCTATTCAATGTTCATTGAGCAAACTTCGCACGAAACACATGCCTCAGCATAGACCTAGACAGAGAACTTATTAGGCTGTGTGCGCAATCATGACATCATAAAGAGCAACCTACTAGTAGCTCCCAAACCAGTCTCATCAGCTCCGATCAAGCTTGGCTTGTCACATTATTCCCATTCTCAAACTGAGAAATTTTTAAAGTTACTGTGCTGAATTATAAACTTACAGTTAAATACTTATATCAAGTGTGAAATAAAAAAATAAATTTGCTATTAAAACTAAGTGAGAACAAATTTGACATCTTCTGAATCCAGCTTACATAACAACTTTAAATGAGAAATGATTACAAATGTTATGATAATTTTATGAAGAATTTTAGTTCAAAGCTCTTAAGAATTTTAATATCTCTCAGATTTGAAATCTGAAGTTAAAAGTACAAATTTTTACATTTAACATGCAAAGTCTGTTAGGATACAATTGATATCCAAAATTAAAGTGAAAATAAGGAGATACTATAATAAATATATTGTCAAAGCTTTGCAAATTTTAACTCAATTTTTTTTTTTTCTTTTGCAGGAAATTCCACCTCCTGGTTCTTATGAAGTACACAAGTCTTATGTTAGTTCTCAAATTAAACCACATCGTGCTCTTCCCAGAAATGAAACTGCTAAAAAGAAACATGGATCTTTTATGTCTGCTGCTTCAAGATTTGCACCAAATCGTAATATGGTGGTTGAACAACCTGATCCAGATATACCAGGTTTGTATTTTAAAGTTGATTTTCCAAAATGGACGTGTAATTTTGATTTTTTTTATTTTTTAACTGAAAGGGGCACATTCACCATTAATTCATACCAAAAATCATATCAATCATACTTTAGCTTCAGAAACAGTAAGGTTTTTAACTAAATTCTCAGTAATAGTGTAATAACCCTCCATCGAAATAATTTCTCAAAATCCCTGTGTATCCATAAACATCTGCATTTGAAAATTACATAAACAATCTTTTCTAAGACTCTGTTTCTAGTTTGAGACATATTTGTGATTTTTGTACAGTTTTAGTACTTATCAAGACTTTTTCTACTGATCTTAAATTTTACTAGTTAATTTTACTAGAGAACATACTTTAAGTGGCTATATGCAGTCATTAGTGGTACCCAAAAAATAGCTAAACATATTATCAAAGTAAACAAAGACAAAATGAAAATAAACATGTCATCTATACATATCAAATAGATCTGAAGTAAAAAAAAAAATAATATTCAATTCAGGATAGTTTTTAACATAAGAGGTTTTTATACCACCTGTCAGTAAAATGATGTTAGCCATTAAAAGATGAAATTTGATACTAATCCTCTATCAACGTCTATTAAAATATTTAAAAGGAAAAAATATAATCTGTAGAGATATCTCTAAACTTGTTTTTCTTTTTGAGAAATTAATAATTTTTAAAAGTTATTATGACTTTCCTCATTCTAACTCGGTAGTTCAATTCATAAAAATATTGTATGTGGGGTTGAATACTTTTTTTTTTTTTACTGAAGACAAAAGACCATACACCATTATCAAAGTTATATCTATTCCGCTAAAACATATATTGTATTTTCTAAGTATAAATATGGACAATTAATTTCCGAAAATTGCACCAGTATTGCACACCCTGTATTCGTGGATCAGATAGAATATATGGGTCGCAAGAGGTCCTGGGAAGCCTACAATAGCATTATCACTAATTAATAACTCTATGGGCGTTACATAATTTCATTTTTGGAGGTAGGACTAATAAAGTTCTCAAACTTGGTCAATAAGAGTATATTCATCAACAGTGTCCGAAGTATACAAACAGAATCAAATAAACCCATAAAACTATGTAATTTTCCATTCAATTACAGATTATTGATAAATGCCTTAAATTGGATTTTATTAAGGCATTTATCAATTATTGTATTTAAACATAGTTTTCTGGATTTATCAGATTATTTAGGTAATCTGTATTATAGTTATGCCACTAGGTTTGTCCCCTGATGAATAAATACTCCTATTGACCAAGTTTAAAAATTTAATTTTTTTGTTCATTCTAAGACGTAGTATTGCTTTAAGTAACACGATGCAACATATTATTTTCTCTAATTTGGGCACACTGTTAATTTGGGCACAACATTTACTGTTGTAACTAGCATGTAATCTTAAGGCCTGTGGTCACAAAAGAAAATGACTTGAAAACAAGGCATTCTTCTGTTGATGATAATTATATTAAGCCTTACATTTTAATGAAGTACTTTAACATTAGCCATTTTGCTGATGATGCAATTTTATTTGTGAAAAGATGCTGTTTAATATTAGAGCCAATTTTAATAGTTGAACAGCTTCCAAGTCAACAAACCTCTTCACCAATTACAGTTTATGAATTGCTAATAGCTTCTAATTTGTTGAGAGAAACCAAAATATGCACAAACTATTTTTTAATGGGTCTTGGAATTAGAAAAATATGCAATAAAACTGTAATGAGTCTAATACTTTATGTGTAGCAGAATACAACTGGCAGTGAATTATGACTTCTGCCATTTGTTTGAATGTGTCTGCTGTAGCAGGTTTTATGAAGGTGTTAAGTGAAATTTGAAAATTAAAGTTTGATGTCGAAATTCCTCTTGAATGATTTATGTACTCCATCTTGTGATGTTTTGACAGTTTTTAATCTAGATCAGAAATTTGTGATTATTTTTTCTGAGTTATGTGTCCCAGGTGTGATTGAGATGAACAACAAGTATTTCCAAAGATACCATCATATAATCTTATATTTTCACTGTGTAATAATAAAATTCATTATTATTTTGATAAGCACTAAAAAGTATTCATACCTATCATTGTTTAACTCAGTACCCGGTACTTGCTATAAACAACATTATTTTACAAGAATAACAACTTAAGTTCCCATGAGGATCCTTTCTCCTAGCACCTGGGTTTTCAACTTGGGGGACATGTCCCAGACTGGGGACATTTGGACATTCTCCAGGGGACGCAAACTGAGCTATAGATCTAAAAAAAAAATTGTTATATTTTGTATTATCTTGAAACACCAGTGTCCACTGCCTACGACGACCACAATTTAAGTTTTTGTATGTTTTCGATGACTTCTGCAGACATTTCAAGGGACACAGTCATTTCCTTATGCATTTTCGGGGACATTTGAGAATACCAGTTGAAAACCCAGGTCCTAGCAGGTCTTTGGACAAACCTCTTGACATTGATCTTTCCCTGATTATCCCTACCCATTTATAGAGTAGACTGGAATTATGAGTGTAGGAACTTTTCAAGGTCACCAGACCTTCACACCCCAATCAAGAACCAAACTCACATCAACAACAACCTCCATTATCTCAAAATCATAAAATCTCTTGGTATAGGCATTGCTGAATAACTCTTGGGGAAACTAGTTCTCAAAACTGAAATGAAACTTTGCGCTGAAATCAGGCTCCATCATTTAGAAATAAGTATGGCATTATCCTTTCATAATTTAATCTGGCAACACAGCAACTCTAAATGTATTAATTTCTCTATTTTCAGGACCAGGAGCCTATAACTCGAACACTAATACACTGTCTAATAAAGGTGGTTTGATGATCTATAAGAATAAAAGATTTTTAGATGATAAAAACGAAACACCAGGTCCAGGAACATACGAGGTAAGTACTCGGTACTGTCACATATTATTATTACTTATATTTCTATGGCAGAGGGTTATGAGTATTATTCATTTAACCCTTGCAACAACAAACTGAGATTCTTTTCCTAAATGACTCAATTCAATTTGTCAAGGTTTTGCTCTTCTGTATATATCAGGCCTTCTCAAATGGCAACCTGCGACACCCTTGGGAATGGCCCCTTCCGCTAAAACTCTTTGCTCGCTATGCTAGCTAAGCTCTATTAGCCCCTTTTATTTATAAATGCATTTAACTCTTTACAAAAATTAATTGAGAAAGCCTGGTATATATATATATTGGGCTAATCAGAACTAGTGATATCATTTAAAGTAAAATGCGATATTTTGCAAAGATATCAGCATGAGCCTACTCTTTAGTGATTTCCAATTGTCGTTAAATCTCTAACATAAGCACAACCTTATCAACCAAAGAGATTCATTGAAAATATATTGTAAAATTATTGAAAGCTGGTTTCCTTATTTAAATGCTTACAACTGTACGACTACATGTAATTGGGTTTTAGATTACATTAATTTGGGCACACCCTGTATTCGCAGAGCCAACGTGGATATATAGGTCGCAAGAGCTCCTGGGAAGCTTACAGTAGCATTTTCACTAATTTTGAACTTTCTGGGTTTTATATAATTTTGTTTTTGGAGGTTGGACTACAGGCCTTTAAAGATGGTGGCATCTCTTGCTCTGCAGTGTTTAAGTAGCATGATACAACATCTTATTTTCTCTAATTTGGGCACAACAATTAGCGTTGTAACTAGCAAGTAATCTAAAGGCCTGGACTTACTCAACTGTAGTTTTTTGTCATAAGAATAATTATCGAGGCCAGTTCTAAGATATTTACTGCTTATATTACAACCTATACATAGCAATAATATCAATATTGATTTTAGCAACTGATGTGCATGATTAATTGTCTGCACTTCCAAAAAATTTAGTTCAATTTTGAATACAAAAGGATACAATTATGAATTCATTAGCCTAAATATTAAATTACTAGTTACAGTCAATTTAATTTAATGAATAAAATGCATGGAAATTGTAAAACGTGTAAAAACTAAATAATGAAATGGACTCGGAGGTGAAAGGTGAGGACATTTTATTTCAAAAACTATTGTTCAAACACAATATGTGAGTCAATCATAGTATCAGTTACTGTTATTCTAGCTGTTAGTTTCCTTTCTATGTCCAACATGACGGACAGGTCCTAATCTAGATTCATTACCTCGCTAACAATCGCCCCACACTCAAGACAGTTGGTGTCAAAGGTCACGTAAAATTAATGATCTAATACAAAGCGTCACCATTTCGTAACTTTCACCGATTAAATTACCAAATCATTTATTTTTAATTAACAACCAATGGTAGAAGTTGGCTGTAGTTAAATTTTAATACCGTGGTCTGTGCCGTTTTAATAAGGATTTAAATTGAAATGATGATGATACCACGTGATTGTCACACTACGCTGTGAGGTAATTATAGTGTTTGATGGTAGTTTTCGGTGATTAGTTGACATTATAATAGATAGACCGGTACCGAAGCTGGGTACCATCACAATGGTAGAAAAACATTGGTAGAACAATAGAAATTGATATTTATTATAATTCTAATGAATTTATGTGCCATGAATCACCAGATCTTGCTGTGAAATTTCTGATCCCTCAAGATTTACGACTTGGCCTGTCAATTTTTATCAAACTTGCGACACTCTGGAGAGGAAATATTTCTTTTGTTCTCTTTATTTCTTTTTTGCCTCAATTAAGAAAGAAAAATATTAGTTTTTCGCATGAATAATGCAAATTAAAAAAACAAAAAATTCACAGCTTTTGTAAAAATGAGACCAATTTGAAATAAAAGATTTAAGATTAAATCTGAAATAAAAATTGAAATAAGCTTAGTTTATTTCAGACTTCTAATTAACCTTAATAAGATGAATGTCTAATATTTCTAAAAAGAACATTTTAAAAATGCAAGAAGTCAACTCCTGAAAAGTTACAGTGGTCTTGTTCCATGGATTTTTTGATTCAACCTTTATCAGTCAAGAGGAAACATTGGTATTTTTTGACAAAAATTTCCAGCAGCAAAAATCTGGTCTGACATGATACTGTGTCATATGGATCAATATTGTGTCAGGGATGTAAAATACATCAATTGGTATACTGCATTCAGTCTTCATAAATTTCTTATTTGAAGACTGTATGGTATTAGTAAATAAAGAGTTATTCACCCTTGATCAGCAAAACTATACATGTGTATACTAGGGTCTGCACAAATCTTAGTCCAGAACAGCCGGAACTGGAACACTAGCGAGGTGGTGCAGCGGGAACAGTGACAAAATCAAAATGGCGGCAAATGTTGCAACCGTTTTTCAGTGCAGTGATAGCAGACATTTCCTGTCCAGAACCTGTCTAGAACTACTCAGAGGTCCCGTTCGATTCGGCTGTCCAGAACATGTACTGGACTGTTCCAGAACAAACACCAATCAAACGCAAATTGACAGGTATAGTTGTAATTTCAAGATGACTATCAAAACAATAACAATTGCTGCAATGGAAGAAAACGACGACTTGAGTAGAGTGTCTGTAATGGACATAAAATAGGCACAATTTGGCATCCAAGATCATCTAAGTCCCAAAAATTTCCCCTGCGGTGCCTTATTCCAACAATTTATTGTCAAATGATATGAAAACTCATGCGTCCCTTTCGAAAATCATCTCCATCACACAAGCATCGTTACTAATGGACACATGAAGCAAATTTAATCGATGGCATATTTTTGTCGATCATAATGTGATCAATATAAAAGATACTGCTGGGGCCGCGGAGCTGGAGGGGCGGAGGCTGGGGCCCATTTTTGGCACTTATAATACTAAATATACCAGTGTATGTGAAAGCCATGTTGTTTTGTGTCTTGTTTTTCAGATATGAAAATAATCCCCGTCTCACCAGGCATCTATATATAGGCTAATCTAGTCTACAACCCTTAAAATATATCACTCGACAATTGCGTTAAAAATTGAAAATGTGTAAGCTAACGTCCTGGCAAAATTTCCATCGTTGCACTCTGCATGGCGTTTGTTAGTTCTCAATAGACTAAACAGGTATAGAAAAGTATTTCAATAGTGCTCACAAAGGCCCAATTTTGAGCCCAATGGCTCAGTGAGTTAGACGCTTGCTCGCTAACCTGAAGGTCCAGGGTTTAATCCCGGCATGGGTCGAGATGACACTTTCGGATTTTTCAACCCGGTTTCCCCCTGTCAGTGATGTAGGTCTGATGGGCTGACATGGATAGCGTCTAGTCGTTTGGATGGGACAATAAACCGAGGACCCGTGTGCTATTGGCTGTGCACGTTAAAGATCCCTCGACAGTTGGAAATCGAAAATAAAGCAGGCATTGCAAAATGCATGGCGTTTGCTCGTCCACAATTAGCCCATATAGGTGCAGAAAAGAAGGACGTCAAACTACAGTCATTTCATTTCATTTACAAAGGTCCAATTTGGACAAAATGGTTTAGCAGACACACGATGTTATAAAACATCTTCCAAAATACAAGAAAAAGATTACAATTCTCTTAACACTTGTGTGAAGTGAAAATGGTGCCACAAGAACATGTAAAGAAATCACCTATCTCAACAATATTGCCATCTTTTTGACGTCACTGTTCCTGCTGTTCCTCCTATTTAGCTGGCACAGATGGAACCTGTCCAGGACAGTGTTCTGTGTCATTTGATTGCTGTGCAGACTGTGCTGGGTGTCCAGAACAATGAATCGAACGGGCCCAGATATTAGTTCA
This sequence comes from Lottia scabra, assembly GCA_029955415.1. NCBI lineage: Eukaryota > Metazoa > Mollusca > Gastropoda > Lottiidae > Lottia > Lottia scabra. The sequence continues at coordinate 2,767,635 of JARJEI010000027.1, read as the reverse complement.
GTACAGAACTTTCCACTTCCTGTCCAGAACAATTCAAGAATTACTCAAAAGCTTGTTCAGAACAGAACATCTGGAACAGGTCAAAAACATCTGATTCATGCAGATCCCTGCTTACAAGCACTGTACTGGTACATATAATTATTGTATTTATATCAAAGCAAATTCATTCCATGTAAAAACATTTACGGCAGATAACATGATAGCCAATAGAAAACAATTTCATAAAATCAAAATCAAACTGGAATAGCCAAAACTGAATTTTTTTGTGAAAGCAGTAATCACCTTTATGTGCAATGAGGTAAATTAAACACAGATAGTTCTAGCATCAACTTGTATCCTATAAGGATGGAAGGATGATATTGATAAAGAACTAAATTCCTAATGATGACTGATTCGTTCTAACCTATTCTTAGTGATTCATTATATATTTTCAATAATTTTCACGTTATCTAGACAGCGAGAAGTCATAATTAAATTAAATAGATTAGGTACAGTGTGATAATGAGTCTAGTAAGGTCAGACTCAATCGAAAAAAGAAATCTTGAATTTTGAAAACTTTTCATTTAAACGGTAAAGTTGTTTGGTTGTTTGACACTTATTCAATAAATGATAAACTTAAATATTGTATAAATGATTAATTTAAAAGGATTGTAAAGTGATTTTCTAAACTTTATATGTGTATCGACCATCGGTCAGGGACACTGATCGGATCAATTTGCGCTATTCCAATTCCCATTCCGACGTTTGTGGTTCTTGCAATTCCACTAAAACTAATGCGTTTTATGAAGTTTAAATTTTCAATATTCTGTTCATTCTAAGAGGTGGTATTACTTTAAAAATTATCAATTCCAAACTAGTTTGTTGAATATCCAATTTATGGGTGACCTGTCCAATTATTACCAGAATTTTGAGTCTCCGAGTAAGAGTATTGAATTGTTACATTGTCAAAGAGATAAAATTTGATATTTAAAAGTCTCTGATATTTGTACAAAAATTCAATATGCTGCAATCAATTTGTAGCCATGTGAATAATTTTGACAGATCAGAATGATATACTGCATAGAATATTGAAGAATACTACAGTCTTCGGGGATTAGTAATGGACAAATTATGCAATCAGTATTGCATAATGACAAACCAAGAATAATATCCTTGTGTGAAAATTGCTAAACAGGAAAAGAGCGATACATTTTGAACTTGATCATAACTGCTTCAACTTGCTAAATAACCTTAAACCCTTTTTAAAATTGCAATTTTGTATGTGCATCCTGAACACTGATCATTATTTTTATTCTACTCATTATTATTTGAATTGATAATTGTAATGTATGCTCTCTTCTTGTGACCTTGGCCAGTGCTTCTATAGGAGAGTATCTTCTATAAAACCCAGTACTGATATTTGCATCATTCCAATTTTCAATCAAACCTCAGTGGTTCAGAAATGCTGAAAGTCTTTCTGTGGTACAAGCATATTTTGAAATTAGTTATGTCATCTAAAACTTAGTTTAAATGGAATTGCAAGAACCACAGTTGTCTGACTGGATATGTTTGCAATTTAAGTTAAATTCCTATAGAATCTGAATATACATGGTATATGAAGAGTTTTAAAATATGAACTTTTCTTCACTTATTTTGCCACATAAGAAGTAACAAGCTTATTTTCAAGTGCAAGTACCAAAATTTTATGTCCTAAATTATCGTTAATTCTGTTAGCAGAAGACAATGAAGTGATTACGCCTCCAAAATATTTTTTCAAAATTGAGTGAAAATTTAGTTAGTACTTCTGAAGGCTACATTTAATACAATTAGTCATTGGGCTTTGATGTTTTTTTAGTTTTAATGAATTTGAGGTTTATAAGTGTACTGTAACTAAAAATTAATTCTGATTTTGTACTGATTGCACTTCAAACTATAGCTCTAGAAATTTTATGTGATTGTTACCCAGTTACTTCTACAAGGATCTGAAACCATGATTTAATTAGAAAAGGAAAGAAACAATTAATTTTACAAGGAAAACAATTTCATGGTGATCCTGTCTACATTGGCCTTGCTCGTATCTACCTCGGAACGAGCCTAGTGGCTAGATAACCTCGTATACTATGTGGTAGTCGCCATACTGAATAAATTATAGGTCAGCCAATCACAATCATTCTTCAGAGAGAGTTGTCTTCTTTCGGGGTAAAAACAGCCAATCAAAATCAATCTCCGAACCAGAGTTGTCTTATTTTGCCGATTTACCAGGCAAAATGGCCGTCTATCATGGCCGAGTCATTACATAGTCTCAAACAAAATGACGAAGGTTGAGCCGAATGCATTGTCCTTTGACTAAATGCTTGGCAATGATTTTCTTAGATTATTCATTCTCATTTACAACCAGGCTTACTGATAATATGAAAGACTGATATAACACATCCCCTGTCAGTGATGCAGGTCGGAGGGGCTGACACGGAAAAAGTGTCGTTCGGATGGGACAATAAACCGAGGTCCCGTGTGCTATTGGCTGTGGACGTTAAAGATCCCTCGACAGTTGGAAATTGATAATAAGAGCAGGCTAATGCCGCTGTCCTGGCAAAATTTCTCTCATTGCACACTGCAGGGCGTTTGCCCGTCCTCAATTAGCCCATCAATATGGGTGCAGAAAAGTAGGAGTAAAACTCCATTCATTTCATTTTTTTTGATATAACACATGACTATTTTAAACTTGAGTATAAACGACAATTGCAATTTAAAACTCTCAGATCACAATTAAGCATAAAAAAGTCTTTGGTCCTACTTTTACTGATTCCCAATCTAAAGATCTCCTTTCTAGCTATTAAATTAACCAAAAATAAACATGATAGAGTTTCCAAACGTAGGATATCAGAAACCTAGGAAATAGAGAAAGCACCTATTATTCCTGCTATCTTCTCTTGTAATATTGACTGTCTATTGTTCCAGTATAATAACCTGGTATAGAATATCACCACCTTTACTGTTATTAATTAGATTGGAACACCTGATATCATTGTCTCAAACCACAATATTTACTACCTTACAGTATTCATTAAAACTTTTACTCATTATTTTAATCAACTCTAATGGAAATTTGATGTCCAGATATCTCATTAGATAACATTTCTCTTTTTACAATTTTATTTCAAGATTTTTTGTTTTGTTTTTCATATGGAACTGAAAAGAAAGTTTCAGTAAATGAAAAGAGAAAAATATAATTAATTGCACCAATACTTGATATCCATTTGTAGAAAGCTCATATACTGTCGACATGGGTTTCAAATATGCAGTTATTGTTGTGTTTTGTGCATAAAATCACTTTCAAATAACTGTCAGTGACGTCATAAAACGCGTTAGTTTTAGTGGAATTGCAAGAACCACATGCGTCGGAATGGAAATTGGAATGGAGCAAATTGATGTTATAAGTGTCCCCGATACACATACAAAGTTTAGAAAACCACTTTACAATCCCTTTAATGTTTAAAATCCAATGTATCCAGTGTATATGTATAGCTATAAAAATGAAACTTGCTGAATTGTAGCTTTTATTTTTCTATAGATTTGTCATGGAAACAGCAACAAGCAATCGAAATGTGACAAAAAAATGAGAAACTATTTGCTTCAATCTATGCAAATTAAAGATCCTTTGACAGTTAAACACCATGTTGCAACCTACAATACTACAGCCAAGAATGCCTCTGTCATTGTCAAACGATTTTATAATGAACTGCAAGATGAATTCCCTAACGTCTATACTAAACGTTTAGTCACTGCATATAAAAGAAATAAAAACTTTAGTAATATACTGGTTCATGGTAAATTAGAACCTCTTTCATCAACTCCCTGAAACAATTGCTTTGGAATTTGAGTTATATATATCATTTTACTTGTGAATCTTCTTAGAAGTAATATATCCTTGAATATTATGCAGTAGAAAGTATTGTATTAAAATTTGATTAGTTTCCATGTTAAAATTGATTGTCTCTACTTGTGACCTAGGCCAGTGCTTCTTTAGGAGATTCTCTCCTATAACACCTATAACCATTACAAAATTTCACTCATTGTACACTATATGGTGTAGTTGTTTCTTATTTAATCAATTTCATTTTATCTTTTCAGTTTTCACCACTGATACAAGACACAGTGTTAAGAGGAACATTTAATTCTACATTGGGTAACCCATTAGCTGGTAGACTGGAATCTTTACATCAAGGAAATATTGCTAAACATGCCTTTTTATTGGGGGTTTAAATTCTTTAATATGTAGTTTTGTGTGTTTTATTAGAGCAAGTTGGGTGTATTGGATATTTTTGGAATTCATATATAGAGATTTGAAAGAAATAGATTGTTATTAAAAAGGCGTAACTATAGAATTTTTTTTATGAATTTTTAGCCTTTGTATGTGTACTGGACACATTTAAAATGAAAGCTTTTATTTACACCATTTCAATTGCTTGTTTGCGATAAATGCAATTCCAGAAAAATTTTACCAAACAATGACAATTTAGTTTTTGTGGAATTTCAACCACAGACACCTCAAAAATTGATCAGGAAATCAAAATTTTGCATATAGAAACTAAAGGCATCCATATTACACAAAGGCATGGGACCTCTCTGTCATCTATGTAATTTTTCCACAAGGCCCTACTTTTTATGCTTTGAAACTGCTGTTATGATTGTTATTAAATATATATTGTGATTGTTTTATGTATATTGTGATAAAAACTGTGATATTTTAAAATATTTACATATATTTATTATATTCTGTATATTGTATAATACTGTATTGTAAGCTATATATCCTATTATATTTGTACATATTATTTTATTTTAGAAGTATATACTTAATTGACTTTTAATAGAGTTTTAATTAAAGGGATTGTAAAGAGGTTTTCTAACTTTTGTATGTGTATCTGGGATAGCCTAAATTTGCATTAATCCAATTTTATGGAATCACTGGCGATTGTAATAGTGGAAATTGATGCTATAAATGTCCCTGAAACACATACAAAATTTAAAAAACCTCTTTACAATCCCTTTAACATAACGTTAAATATAGTCATTAAATAATTTATCAAATTAATATTCAATTTAATATGAGGGTAACAATATAGACTCAAATTGATTCAGTGTAGTATTTACACTCTGTAAGTGTGAAAGGTGTTAATTTCAGAGCTATATTAAGCATATATTTAAAAGGCATAAAGGTGTGAACTTAGAGCACCAATTTTATTATTCTGGAGTATATTTTAGTTGTATTTCGAGTAAATTTCGAGCATTTATTTTCATCTAAATGTTGCCTCCAAGATTAATTATTGTTATTTTAAATACTGATATTGTGTCTGTTAACAGTAATAAATGATTTTGTTTTTCACATATAGTTTTGTATTTTTAAGCAGCTCCTGATATCAGCTGGTCATCGTAATACGCCCACTTTTATAATGGCAGCCAGTTCGTTCGGGGGGTTGACAAGAGTGATCACAAAATGAAAGATTCTGAGAATGACATTTTCTCTTTTTACAAGAGTAAAACCATGGGTTCAAGTTTCCTGGAAAAAACAAATATGTCCCTGAAATATGCATAAAACAAGGGCAACCAACATTTAGGTTCCATCTTAAAATGATTAAGAGCAGTCACATAGTTGATGATGTTTCTGATTTTCAATAAGGTGTATCCGAAGGTCAATACAAACACCAACAGCCAGTTTCATAAAAATCCACCAAGAAACCAGTTCTCTATCGTGTCCACAACTTTGATATTGTAACGGCTGAACAATTAACGTGTTTTAAAGAAGAAGGGCAATAACTCATAAAATATTTTTTCGATGTTTCTGATATTCAATAGGGTTTATCCCAATGTCAATACAAACACTCATACCAAGTTTCATCAAAATCCACTAAGAAACCAGCTCTCTGTGGTATCCACAACATATTTTCAAAAGCAAGGGCAATAACCCATGAAATATTTTTGGATTCGTCTGATTTTCAATAGGGTACATCCTTGGGTGATTACAAACACTCACAGCAAGTTTCATAAAAATCCACCAAGAAACCAGCTCTCTAACGTGTCCACAACTTTGAGAGTGTTACGGCTGAAAAAATAACGTGTTTTAAAGAACAAGGGCAATAACTCATAAAATATTTTTTCGATGTTTCTGATATTCAATAGGGTTTATCCTAATGTCAATACAAACACTCATACCAAGTTTCATCAAAATCCATCAAGAAACCAGGTATTTATGGTGTCCACAAGATATTTTCAAAAGCAAGGGCAATAACCCATGAAATATTTTTCGATTCGTCTGATTTTCAATAGGGTTCATCCTTGGGTGATGACACTCACAACAAGTTTCATCAAAATCCATCAAGAAACCAGCTCTCTATCGTGTCCACAACAATTGTGGACAGGCAGACAGACGGACGGACAGACAGACAGACAGGGGCGACTACAATATACGCCCACATTAATGTGTGGGCGTATAAAAAGAGAAGGCACTACAAGAAAGTGATTATTGTCATTTATTCAATAAGCTGCAGAAACTTAAGATGTTAAATTAAAATTTCCTTCAATTTTTGGGGCTATATTGTCCATCTCAAGTGACAAATAACCGAAGGCAACGTCATGAAATCTTGGATAAATTAGTGTACTTGTTATTTTATGACATCATAAGTGGCTCAATATTGTTTATATTAAATAAACCATCATTGTTGAAGTGTAAACAAATCTAAACTGTAGGGCTCTTATAATATAATAGTGAACTAATATTACCTACAGTTATATCATAAATTGATTACTCAATGATTATCGTTAGAGGGAATATTATTAATCTAATAACCGCCTATCACCTAGGCGACCAAATTACGTCCACGACCAGAAAGGTACGACTAGATATTACGTATGTAGATTTTGAATAAAAAGATGTTCGAGAAAAAGAAGACCGTTTTCTCAGATGGTCCATATTCCGTCCAAATAACAACTCTACTCCTTTACCCTATAGTCAACTAAAGCATATTTTGGCTTTTTGTCAAATTTGACCCATGAGGACCATGAGGCAAAAAACACCTTCGAGCTTCTAACATGCACCACCAGTGTGCTCGATGACTAAATCTTTTACTGACGCCCATACCCACAATTTTCTTAAAAATAGCGATGGCCATCGTAATACGCCCACTTTTATAATGGCAGCCAATTCGTCCGGGGTGTTGACAAGAGTGGTCAGTAAATGAAAGATTCTGAGAATGACATTTTCTCTTTTTACAAGAGTAAAACCATGGGTTAAAGTTTCCTGGAAAAAACAAATATGTCACTGAAATATGCATAAAACAAGGGCAACCTACGTTTAGGTTCCATCCTAAAATATTAAGAGCATTCACATAGTTGTTGATGTTTCTGATTTTCAATAAGGTGTATCGCAAGGTCAATACCTAGGCCAGTGCTTCTTTAGGAGATTCTCTCCTATAACACCTATAACTAACACCAAGTTTAATCAAAATCCACCAAGAAACAAGCCCTCTATTGTTTCCACAACAAATTTACAAAAGCAAGGGCAATAACCAATTAAATATATTAAGATTTGTCTGAATTTCAATGTTTCATCCTCACAACAAGTTTCATTAAAATCAATCAAGAAGCCAGCTCTCTATCCTATGAGAAAGTAACAGGCTGAAAAATTAACGTGTTTTAAAGAACAAGGGCAATAACTCATCAAATATTTTTTCGATATTTCTGACATTCAATAGGGATTATCCTAATGTCAATACAAACACTCATACCAAGTTTCATCAAAATCCATCAAGAAACCAACTCTCTATGGTGTCCACAACATATTTTCAAAAGCAAGGGCAATAACGCATGGAAATTTTTCAATTCGTCTGATTTTCAATAGGGTTCATCCTTGGGTGATTACAAACACTCACAGCAAGTTTCATAAAAATCCACCAAGAAACCAGCTCTCTATCGTGTCCACAACTTTGAGAGTGTAACGGCTGAAAAATTAACGTGTTTTAAAGAACAAGGGCAATAACTCATAAAATATTTTTTCGATGTTTCTGATATTCAATAGGGTTTATCCCAATGTCAATACAAACACTCATTCCAAGTTTCATCAAAATCCATCAAGAAACCAGCTCTCTATGGTGTCCACAAGATATTTTCAAAAGCAAGGGCAACAACCCATGAAAAATTTTTCGATTCGTCTGATTTTCAATAGGGTTCATCCTTGGGTGATTACAAACACTCACAGCAAGTTTCATAAAAATCCACCAAGAAACCAGCTCTCTATCGTGTCCACAACTTTGAGAGTGTAACGGCTGAAAAATTAAAGTGTTTTAAAGAATAAGGGCAATAACTCATAAAATATTTTTTTGATGTTTCTGATATTCAATAGGGTTTATCCCAATGTCAATACAAACACTCATTCCAAGTTTCATCAAAATCCATCAAGAAACCAGCTCTCTATGGTGTCCACAAGATATTTTCAAAAGCAAGGGCAATAACCCATGAAATATTTTTTGATTCGTCTGATTTTCAATAGGGTTCATCCTTGGGTGATTACAAACACTCACAGCAAGTTTCATAAAAATCCACCAAGAAACCAGCTCTCTATCGTGTCCACAACTTTGAGAGTGTAACGGCTGAAAAATTAACGTGTTTTAAAGAACAAGGGCAATAACTCATAAAATATTTTTTCGATGTTTCTGATATTCAATAGGGTTTATCCCAATGTCAATACAAACACTCATACCAAGTTTCATCAAAATCCATCAAGAAACCAGCTCTCTATGGTGTCCACAAGATATTTTCAAAAGCAAGGGCAATAACCCATGAAATATTTTTCGATTCGTCTGATTTTCAATAGGGTTCATCCTTGGGTGATAACAAACACTCACAGCAAGTTTCATAAAAATCCATCAAGAAACCAGCTCTCTATCGTTACCACAACAATTGTGGACAGACAGACAGGCGGACAGACGGACAGACGGACAGACGGACAGACAGGGGCGACTACAATATACGCCCACATTAATGTGTGGGCGTATAATAAAACGGAAATTTGTAATTGTACTAAATAAGATTTGAAAATTGTGTCATTGACGTGAATGTGACATGACACTGACATTTACCATGTGTACCTCTAATCTACACAATGAATCATGTATAGGCCATGTTGACAATATTCGTCTTGAAGGCGCCAAGATCTCGTCTGCAATATTCCATTCCCATAGGATCTTGCGAAATCAACATCATCAAACTTGCGTAACGTCTAAGCATCGGTGCAGACGTTGACTACCGTCGTCTTCATTGTTCAAGATTTCATTTTTAATGACTTCCAGATTTGATGCCAAATTAAGAGACCCCGAAAGAAAAAAGAATTCAGCTAAAGGGTTCTTGATCATCACTCAATGATACACAGATGTTGATTTGAATAAACAAAAATATACAGAACCAACACTTGTATAGTACTAAACTAGAATACTGGCGAGAGGGACATTATCATATGCAAACCATATGCTGCTGGGGGCAATATCATTATTAAATTGTAATGGGGCAATTACATAATGCTGTCAACTAAAATCATATATCAAGTGTTAATCATAATATACACCAGTGTCACGTATCATCATTGATATTACATCTTAACAAACGATGTCACCTGCATCCCCCTTATCTGACTATGTCACCTGTAACATATAAATTGATGTATCTAATGATGACACTAGTGTATATTGATACCGGTTTCCCTGTCGAAGATGACGGTCAGAGAAGTGACATGACAAAATGTCTCTCAATGCACACTGCAAAGCGTTTTCCCGTCCTGGAAAAGTAAGGTGTAAACTCAATTTTAGTTCATTTACAGTATACAATGCTTAATCGATTAACATCAATGAGAGTTGGTGTATCCTTCAATTGATACTCCATATATATATAGATCAGAAATATCTTTTAGATGTTGACTGACTCTTCAAAAAGGATAGTAAGTTGACAATCGTAACAAAATTGGATAGAGATCAGAGGTTGTGCATTACTTATTTTCTGGACTAAACGAATCCAAATTTATTTTTAAAAGTTTGACATATCATGAAAAAAATCAACCAAAACAGAAATTTTGTAGCATTTGACAATGGAAGCTCAAATACGACATGATTTTGAAGATTTGAATTTCTAATTTGAAATTTTATTTTTGCTTCCGTATTTCACAATGATAAAAGGAAATATCAATTTTATTTTGATTTTTCATTTTACAATGGCTGTTGACCTTTTTTCTAAATATAAAACATAAAAAAATAGTTTTTATTTTTCGGTTATAACTTCATTGCTAGAATAAATTTCAAAATTAAAAATTGTCAGAGTGACTAAAACAAATCAAATCTACACCTGATGACAATCTGTCACACCTTATCAACATCAAACATAGACTAGAGCCAAACGTGGCACAGAGTGGGACTTTGCAAATGTGCAAAATGTAAGGGAAATTTTGAAAACATCGGCCCTTAACGTAAATCCGAAGTGCCAAAAAAGTCGACAACTTTAAAAAAAATTGTTTTTTTGAAAGGTTGTGATACCGGAAGTAGTCACCAGACCTAATATTTCAACGTATCAGCTGAAAGCCTTTATCAATAACCTTCAACCTACTGAAGGTCAAGGCCATTCAAGGTCAAATTCTCGAGAAACAAGTCTTTAAAATTTGGAAATGCATACAGTAATAACACCGGAAGTTGACGCTAGACTTCAAATATGAAAGTATAAATGAACAGCCAAAGTCAATGACCTTTGATTCTAAAAAGGTCAAGGTCAACAAAGATCAAGGTCAAAAACTAAAAAAAAAATTTGTTTAACCTTGTTCCCTTTTTTGAACTACAAAGCCGAAAGCAACGAGCCTTTAACATAAGCTGAATAAAGCAATGCTGTAACTGTATGCAAGGTCATTTTTTGAAAAAAATTAAACTTTACCATTTTTTTGGATAAACAAAATTTTGACAAAAACAAAATTTTACCAGGATGTGCCACGCCCACATCAGATTTTTTTATGTGACTTTATTTATATTAATAATATCTTACTATGGCTAAATTATCAAGCCTTTACATCTATTGGTTAACGAGATATACAATCATAAATGTCAAAAAAGGTCAAAATCTATAATCGGTAATTTTGAAATTAATAAACCCTGTTCCCTTTTTTGAACTATACAGCAGAAATAGCTGAGATTTTCATTTAATTGAGTTAAAGTGATGAGGTTGGTGTGTGCAAAAGCATTTTTCAAAAAAATGTAGTCTATATGGATTTTTTCCAGACAACAAAATGTTAACAAAATTAAAATTTAACCCGGATGTGCCACACCCATGTCAATTTTTTTTTATGGATACATTTATATATGCTATGTTCACTTATGTTCCAATTTTCAAGCCTCTAAACGTAATAGATCATAAACTATATTAAAGTCGAAAAATTCAAAAAATCGGGTAAAGCTTTTCAAAATTACAAAATTTAAAGAGAACTAATTTTGCATTAGAATACATTGTGATATATCGTTCGAAAGAGCTCATAAAGCCCATTCAGAATATGCAAAAATGAACTCTCTACGTTAATTAGGTCACCTGTAGGAGCAGTACAAAGTTGTGAATTTGGCTATTTTCGGACGGCTATAAAACCGGAAGTTGATATAGGAAGTCAAAAATTGAAGTATCATCTGGTAGCCAATGTCGATTACCTTTGACCTACTAAAGGTCAAGGTCATCAAAGGTCAAGGTCACGAGATATGAGCTTTCAAAAAATGAAAAAATTAAACCGGAAGTTGCAAAAAAGTGATATATCGTTCGAAAGTGTTCATAAAGCCCATTCAGAATATGCAGAAATGAACACTCTAGGTTAATTAGGTAACCTGTAGAAGCAGTACAAAGTTGCGAATTTGGCTATTTTCGGACAGCTATAAAACCGGAAGTTGATATCGGAGATCAAATATTAAAGTATCATTAGGTAGCCAAGGTCGATGACCTTTGACCTACTTAAGGTCAAGGTCATCAAAGGTCAAGGTCACGAGATATGAGCCTTCAAAAACTGAAAAAATTCAACCGGAAGTTGTAAAAAAGGAAAATCGAAATTCAAAATTCGGCCTCCTAGTTTCTGGTCGGGATCGACTATAGTTTCCAGAAATACAAACAGCTAATACACCACACTTACCACCAAGGCCCCATTTTTCGTTTTATAAAAATGTAACAAATCAACATGGCGGCCAAAGTATTTTTTTCGGGCTGAATTTTATTTTAAAATCGGCTGTAGAATTACGATTCATAACGATATACATAATTTCGTTGAAATATTTCAATTACACCGGAAGTTATTCAACCGGAAGTGAAAATCGATTTTCCACTTTAACCGGAAGTGACGCAAACATTTTGAATACGTCAAATTGTTTACATTTGTGACACGCATCTTTTATCAAATTCTCAGATTAATCCGAAAAAAACTGAAAAACGGTTCCAAAATTTCGAAAATCGGCCAAAAAAAGTTTGCTACGAATTTTCGAAATTTGAATTTTTTTAACTCATATCACATTGGAATTTAGTCACAGATTCCAATAATGTAAACCCGAGCAAAATCGGCCAAAAAATGTAGCCTCCAGAGTCGAAAAACCTGTTTTTGCTAATGTTGCAATGTGCAAATTGCACTTTTGCAAAACTGTTTCAATTTATATTTAAAAACGAGGTTGCCACAGGAGAAGGTCAACATAGGTAGAAATGTTTCTAAAACAGTTGAATCCTTAGCTGTGTGCCCTGTGGAAAAATCGAAAAAAAAAAAAAAAAAAAAAAAAAAAAAGAATAGACATTTCGAAAACAAACTGGGACTTTGCGGTAGCAAAGTCCCACAAAAACATGTATAGTTATCATCAAATCACATCAACTCCCATCGGCTATGTCTCCTTACGTCATATACACCGAATATTACTATGCAGATGTCACTCACAAATCAAATTTCAATTGATAATATCATACTTTTTCCTAGAAAAATCTGTAGACATTCCCTTTTTCACCTTAATCGACTATAAATACAGATGTAGTCATGTAAAGTGGAAGGTTTCTAGTCAAATTCAGAGAACATAGCAAATCAAACCAAACCAACAGCTCACCAAGCCTTCCATCGAGAAAGAATTGCTATCATCACGAGTTTTGGAGGAATGCATACCATAGAGTAACTCATACTGTCGAATTTTACCGCCATGTCTACCGACCATCCAGATCTGAAGATAACAAACACTACCAAACCAACGAACTAACTATCAACTACCGGTACCGCCATTGCCAGCAAATATACTTTATCTGCGATCACTTATGATGGAAGCGGACGTCTACCCACCAATAACGTAACATGGAAGCGAATGTTACATTGTTGGTTTCACCTTTACTATCCCTAAAGATATTAAAACGGATAAAAATTGTCCGGTTTACTTCTGAATTTACACAATAATGTACACAACCGTTTAAACAATTTAGAAGACATGCAGTTACATATATCTGACAATGAACAATGCTGTTGCCAGTTTGCAAAAGACAAAGTCTGATTTCCCGTATATTATCATCGGAAAATCGGAGAATCGTAAATGATTCTTGGATAACTGAATTTGAAGTTAGTTAGCAGATCGACTGTGATCAGTCAAACCATCTTGACCTCAATCACTTCCTCAATTCTATATCTTGACAAGAATTGTTGTATTCAGTAACAGTTTGACATGGAGTGGGCTATCAACAAACTTCAACGAGTTTTAACAACTTGAATTTGACATTTGATTTGAAGCTACAAGTACTTCATTATAACGAATTTCATAATATTTTGACATATCTGTGTGCATGATCTCAAAACTTGTGAAGAACTTAAACTTGAAAAGCTTACGGCGTCGATTTTTTTTAACCCTGTACCGCCAGAAGCCGTTCCCTTGATGTCAAAACTTTATGTACAAACAAAAATCACGAATATATTTTTTTTATCAAAATATTTCCTTTATGTTAACAGCATAAAATATCTGGAGGCAAAATAGCATCGTGTCTTTTGTATGTACATGTATACTGCATTTAACTTTGATTTCAAAGGAAACCTTTGGGCAAATTTTAAATTTGGTTGTCTCGTCTGCAATAGATATAATCAATCTCTCCAAAATACCCGATACTCAAGTTCAGGGTTGAAACCTTATTAAACCCAATGAAAAATCAACGAAAAGTGAAATATGAAATTAGGGTGTCCGCCACTTTTCCGCCCATATTTTTTTTTCTCATCTTCAAGCCATAATTTCTTGAATCTGAAAATCGAGTGGCTGAAATCCGAGGAGTTTTGATATAGGGGTAAGGGTGTAGGCAAGATCTGTTCGATTTTTTTAACCACGGGCCCCTCCACATTCGGAGACGCTCCGCGAACCCTGTATATTCACCGTCTTAACTTAAATGGACATTTTTCCCCATAGTTTATCTGTAATATTGTAAGAAGACAATTATTTTAAAACTGTTTTAAAACTATTTTAAAAACTGAAAAATATGCCACAAGAAGCAAAATTAAAAGAAGGTTAATCAAACATTAAAAATAAAATACAATACTTGAGCAATTGGTTGGTTAATGCAGGAGAATCATCACAAGTTACTTATACAATCACAGTTATTATTATTCAAAAACTTGTCTGTATATACTCGCAATCAAGCATGAGAAAATATATCAAACACAAAATATTATTTCAAGGCTAATAAAACCCAATATTATTAAGATATATTATTTTATAGTTCATATATTTTATAAATTACACAGTTCTTACTTTATAACCATAGACAAAGGAAGACAAGTTATAAAATTCTCTTGGGTAAATAACTAATTATAGGAGAAATTGATGTGAACCCAAACCAATATACAAGACAATCACATAAAACAGACAATAAGGCATCGGTTGAGCAAACAACAAATAAATAAAAATATTGTTTCTTTCTGGCTGATTGAGTTCTTTAGTAGGTTTACTTTATATTTTGCAAAATGATTTTCTCAAAAGTTAATGTCATAAATTTATGCAAGAAATTTAAACATCCGAATGAAGATCTTATATTTTCGATAGTATTAAAGCTCTCCCAGCTCGAGACCCCCTCCCTCCCCTTCAAAGTCATAAATACGACTCTTACTATAGTGAGACTATGCCTTATATAAAAAAAAAACCACATATACAGAAAATGAAGGAGAAATTTTGAGATAGGGACATAATTGAAGGAATTTATGCGATTTTCGTGCAGTTCTAGTACTTCTGGAGGCTAATTACATATCTTCAAGTCCCAAATCGACCTTCGAAAACGCTGCACATTCCTCTTTAAAAACGCTTTCATTGCCTAATGGAAATGACGAACTGAATGCAACGCACAAGGATGCCGAGCACGGTATGATTTTGTCAGCATCTGGATCATGATACAGCTGATGTACCTAATAAACCTACAGTAAGAGTAAGTATAGAATGATCTAATAAACAATGACTATAATATATTTGGCATGTCTATATTTATTTATTATTTATATATACCTCTTTATAGTCGATATAAGATCTTTGTTATATTATTGTGTAGAATATATTACACAATACGTTGTAGGTGTCGTCATTGTCTACCTTCCTCTAGAAATAAATAGAGAACATGTTACTAACAGCAAGGGACTAAATAACCGTAGAATGGGAACCAGGAATTTTGTATATAGTTTGGTTTTAACACATGGTGACACTTTCTGCCAACTTGACATCGTCATCAACTGCACTGCAACTTACACGCATAGCACGTAAAAAAAGAAAGTTCCATTTATATTTTACAAGGATAACAACTTAAATTCCAATTAGGATCCTTCCTTCCAGCTGGTCTTGGAATAGGTCTTTCTCAAATTTTCCGTACCCATTTACATCTGGGAAGACTGAATTACGAAATGTCCATCAATGTCAATCGCTGAATGTTCCACTCGTCGATGGTGTTTATTCATAATTGCATGGTAGAACAGTACAAAAACAAAATTGTAACCGGGAAGAATTGTTGGCGGACAAACCATATTATATGCCTATCAGATCAAGTTGGTCTTGGTTTGCTTCGATATATTTTACTGAAAACACAAAGTGACACTTTACTCCTACGAAATAACTCGAGATCTTCTCGTTGGTAGCTAAATAAGGAAAGCCAAGATGACCATTTCACAGATAGAAATGAATAAAAACCTGTTAATCAAATAAAACTCCTCTCCAAACAGTTTGTTGAATAAAATTTATGTGATTAAAGAACTGCTATGTAAACTGACTTGGTAAGATTAAGATGGTCGCCTCAATTCCACTCAACAATACAATTTGTAATGCAATAGATTTCCTTCAGATTGCATACACAAGTGTGTGTTTTTTCTTCTTCTCCAATTCAAGTGCTATGTCAACTCTTATCAAATTTATATATCTTAAAGGCGGATGACATCATTTCTTTCCATTTCAATCATTTACACACTTGGAAATGGAAAAGAAATAAACTGTAGAGTTTCTTGCGCAATGAAGACAAAATGTATAGACATAGATGTTCAGCATAAAACAACTATGTGTGTGTCCTTGTAAGAATATAATGAAATGAACATGGTGAATATTGGTGCATTTCTAACGCTGAATAGTGTTTTCTTTCTCGAATGATTGAATCAAGTCAATCCTTAGTAAAGGAGAATGGACATTATATCATACATTGGCATTTAACAGTTATACAGGGCGTCTGCATCAAGAATCATCCCACCCCATCAGTTTGAAAAATATAAATTAGAAATTTATAAGATTAAGTATGGAAAACTGGATGTTTTTTTTAAATAAGATATACGCCTACTTCAGAAAGCGTCATTTCATTTCCTTCCATCTTGCCATCTCTTACATAAATTCTGCAGACACCCTTGGTGATAACTTACTGTTCACAGTAAAGGTATGTTGGTACACGCGCCATCGGAAATCAAACTTCGATATCGATATGTCCAAAAAGGCAAATTACATAATGTAACCATTCTTATCTGAACCATGGGCTCATTCCAATAAAACTGATATGAGCATCCCTCCAAAACACCTTACTGACCTAGACAACACTTAGGTTAGTTATTATCGGATTACTTTAAATCTGATTCAAATTTCACACTAAAGATATCGTCAGTGCCAGTGAAAAGAAAGCTGTAACAAGACCTGTTTTCACACTACCTATTAAACAGTTTATTTACGAGATTTTCCATGACAGTGAAAAATTCCGAATGGAAATGACTCCAATTCTTGTCATTTCCTAAAACATTCTAAACCGTAAATCAAGTGAAGTAAAAATCAATACAGAAACAAACAATTTATCTCATCATCGTGTAAACTTTCTGTTTTAAAAAAAAATTACTCTGCTGGAAAATCTCTGAATACCTTTAACAAACATACTTTACTGTATGGCCAATATCATTATATTTTATACGAATGAAATATTTATCAACCCCAAATAATAATTCCTTTAAATAACGCAAAAGTGTCATATAAAGAGGTATATAACACAACAAGAAATTAAGATACGGTCCTCATCAGCCCAATCTAATTAAAATTAGATTACATTTCGTTTCGGTTATTTTTTGACAATCAAAAAATAACCGAAACGAAATGTAATTTAATTTTAATTAGATTGTCATCAGCCCAACAGGGTATAGAAAAGCAGGGAGTTTTTATTTCAAGTCGACGTCGAGATTGGCAGAATCTGAAATGAAAAGGAATTTTACGTCCAACTTTTCTGCTCCGACAACTAAAGCATCTCAGTTCATACCCGAACCCCCCTCTGAAAACAAATAAGCACTGTTAAAGTAGACGTTCTGTTTTAATTGTAACTGTTGAAGTCGAGTTTGATTGTTTTGCGAGTCCATATAACCCCCCCTTGGAAATTCCTGGCTACGGGCCTGCAGTTGCTATATCCAATTGTTCATATTCTACTTTTTAAAAAGAAAACCTTGGATCTTGTTGTCGACTCGAGTAATGGAAGTTGCGACCATCAAGATAAAAGATAAGTTGCTTCCTGGGGAGCTACTTTGAATCGCTCTGGCCCCAGCTGAACATAATCTAAACACAGTTCTATAAACCCCAGTGCGGCCACTGTCTTGTCTGGCAACATAATTGTTTCGTGTGATGGGATAATCATATCTCATAGTTAAAGGGATTGTAAAGTGATTTTCTAAACTTTGTATGTGTATGTTTCAGTGGAATTGCAAGAACCCCAGACGTCGGAATAGAAATTGGAATGGCGCAAATAGATTCTATCAGTGTCACTTTAAGGTACCATACACAGGACAACTAAGCCCAGCACAACGACCTGCCCACTTTGGTGGAGTAATAAATTCTTTATAGTTCTAAACTGTTTAATTGTATTCTATTTCTAATTTACTTGTCTTTATTTGCTCATTTCTCGATCTGTTGTATTTAGTGCAGATTATTTCAAATTAAAACAAGTGTGTTCAATCTCTAGAGAAATGATTACCAACAGCGCTGTAACTCGCCAGACATATCCTACTTAGAAAATTACAGAAGAATTACATTTAAAAAACTATTTTAATCCATTGACTCTCCGGGGAGTTCCTTCAAAACATTTTTCATTTAAACAACATCACGAAAGTAAACCAGGACGTTGCTCAGTCTCAGTAGAATCATGATGGAAGGGTCTTTTTAAAAAAAATTATTCCAAGGAGAGACATTGACAAGTTCTGGTCTACAAAACTTCATATTAAATTGCTTTTTAACGTCACCCATCCCTTGCCCAGTGTCTACTACACTTAAAGGGATCGTAAAGTGGTTTTCGAAACTCTGTATGTGTATCGGGGACACTGATAGTATCAATTTGCGCCATTCCCATTTCTATTCCGACGTCTGTGGTTCTTGCAAACTATAACTAACGCGTTTTATGACGTCACTGACAGTGATCTGCATAGATATCAATAGTAGCTTCCGGTAAATCACTTTCAGAGTTGTTTAGAAAACCACTTTACAATCCCTTCAATGGCATTGAACAACAAACGTATCAATATATATATGATGACAACTATTGCTCCTGATATTTTATAGCTTGCATCCTGAGCCCTGTCCCAGTGTGTTGAAAGCTAACCTGGGTCTAATTAGTAACTTCGGGTATTTCCGTCTGATTCTTCTCCAGAAGGTCACGAGCCGATGTATAAAAACAGCAGCTATTGTTCGGATGGGATCAAAATCAGGGACCAAGCTGTTCACGTTGAACGTCACTGGGTCGTTGGAAATTGAAAATATCAATTGCGTATGGTCATATTGTAGACCTAATTACGAATGAGTCTTGTCCAACTGATGGAGCATTGCTGCTAAGAAACTATGAGAAACTTGTAGACCGCACAAGATAATCCCCATAAAAAGCACAACAGTCAAAAGCACATCAACCCACTCAACGACATTAAGATAAAGACCAATAACTACACCTATAGCCATTATAAAGATATGAGGAGATTTTAATAGACAGGTTAAACTAACCAACAACTACAATTATCTTTTGACTAGCCACTGCACTTCAATCGAGATCAATGAATCCAAGTAGGAACGGCGGAAAATCACGGTTATGTGTACACACTGCTTCAATACCAGTGTCAACAGACGGTATCGATTGTCTCCCCTTGCCTACAGCCAATTTAATTAGGTATTCAAGTAGATAGTTTGTGTAGTATATTGAAGAAATTGACTGATTGTTAACTCGTACATTTACCAATAATTTTTATAGCCTATTTAAACGTGAAGCGAATTTTATTGTTTACTATCAATGGTCGTTTGCAAAAACAATGAGCTATATTTTAGCGGTAAATAAAAATTACTTGTTGATGAATTTCTCAGAAAGACTTGAAAACATCACGACAATTAGAAATAACTATACTAATGAGTTGGAATGTCAAAGTTTTTATTTTTAATCGAGTATTTATTTAAAAAAAAAATCCAAGTTTATTCTTTCGAGTTCATTAATTAGTTTTCTAGAGTAGGCTACAGTTCAGGTTATTGTCAACGAGGAAAGATCAACTTTGTTGGACGTCCAATGGCACCAATCACGTTCTGCGTTCTACGTTCTGTGTTGAAGATGGCTTGCCCACAGATTAGCTTCAGCAAGGGGTGCCCAACTCGGCGTTGAAATTTTTAAATAGTTCAGACACAAAAAAATACTTATAGAGATCAAAAGCACGTTCTGTGTCAGGATTACACTTTCTTATTTTGGAAACTGTCTGTCACCAGGAATGATTTAAGTTCTAATTTTAAAATCCAGATTCTCTTATTTTCTAAAAGTTATGGATAAAAGCTCAGTCGTTCGAATGGGACAATAAACCGAAGTCCCGTGTGCTATTGGCTGTGAACGTTAAAGATCCCTCGACAGTTGGAAATTGAAAATAAAAGCAGGCTAATGTCGCTGTTCTGGCAAAATTTCCCTCATTGAACACTACATGTCGTTTGCCCGTCCTCAATTAGCCCATATAGGTGCAGAAAAGCAAACTAGCACAAGATGTTCAAAATCGTTCTCGGAGTCGGAGTAGGTCCAACCTTTCACTGATTTTGGAAAAATTCTTATCACCAGGAATAATCTATGTTCTAATTTTAACTTTGAGATTTTTCTTATTTTCAATTACTAGAGAGTAAGGTTATGTAAACTATGGATGAATGTTCAATAATTGTTCATCAACTCGTCAATCGACATCTGACTCAAGTTGGTAATTCTCACGATTAACAAGTAAAGTCTCCAGCTCCTAGTAAATATTACTAGATTTCTAGTTAACATTGAGTGGGTCAATATCAATCGTAATTTCAACATTCTATAGCAATCTGATCTACAGATAGTCACGAAACCAATTGTTGCTCCACTGTAAAATCAACAAATTCACCGTCTCGCAACAATCTAACCAATGTGCCTTCTCAGTTTTTCTAACATGCTGTTCGATATTTCTTAAGTAAACTATCATTTGACTTTACTGACTTTCTCTAGTTATAAACATGTTGCTGAAAAAAAAATAGTTTGCTCGCCAAGACAGAATATGTAAACCTGAAAGCAATTATCTAAATGTAATGTGCGCCCGGCATTGAAATAAGGCATTGCGATCGGATTCCATTGGGGATGATGATGATGATGATGATGATGATGATGATGATGATGATGATGATGACTAATCATGGCCCTGTGTATCCATAAAGCTGAACATTGTCGACAGATTCGGTAAAGCTTATCTACATTCGGTATTTCTAGACAGATTTCGTAAAGTTTATCTACATTCGGCAATTATCGACAGATTCCGTATAAGCTTATCTACATTCGATGATTCCGCAAGATCGCAAGCGTAATTTCAACGATAGAACCGTTTGGACTCTATGGTGTGCAAATTGTAAAGATCCAAACATTTCCATAAACGTTGGCAAATGAGCAACCCTAGACACATTGCTGAAATATGGTGGGAGAGCCATTTTCTGGAAGAAGAAAAGCAATTCAGGCAAGCTATATTGGCAGACGTATGTCGGCGTAGAAAACTGTCGAAATGATCAGATGATATTACATCCTCTTCAAAGATGAATGTAATTTATTTGCGAGCACTACGAAGCGAATTAAATCAAACAGTAAGAGAAGAAAAAGATGTTATCTTATTGGAAATAATTTGGTGAATAAGCCGTCATTTAATCCTCGAGTTTCTTGGGCCATATAGATTTTATCTATGTCAATAGACGAAGAATCGATGAAACTAAATGCAGGAAGCCAGCTTTTCTTTGATATGTATATCTTATCCGTTAAACTTATTAGATTCAATTACTTTCTGTTAGCTTCTTGGTAATTAGATCTTTTGTGAATATTGAGACTTGTAGAAAGGACTTCTGTTTCGATATGTTACGTCACCTCTTATTCGATTGTTTTTTTAATAATAACAATTTCCTTCGATCATTAAAATTTTCAAAGCTTATGTTGGTCCATAATATACCTAGATGGAAATATATCAAAACCGTAGATAATTCATACTTGTAGCATACAGATCATACATGTACGTTTGGACACTGGCGTAGGTAGAGGGGGGGGGACCCCTACAAATCTCAGGCGGGCCTCTGGACCCACCCGTTTTTCACTCCGCTCGCAATGTCTATATTCTGTCGGTTCATCTTCACCACTGCACCCCCAGAAAACCTGACTACGCCACTGAAGCTGGAAAATGAAATGAAATGAATGGAGTTTTACGTCCTACTTTCTGCACCTATATGGGCTAATTGAGGACGGGCGAACGCCATGCAGTGTGCAATGAGGGGAATTTTGCCAGGACAGCGGCATTAGCCTGCTCTTATTTTCGATTTCCAACTGTCGAGGGATCTTTAACGTGCACAGCCAATAGCACACGGGGCCTCGGTTTATTGTCCCATCCGAACGACTAGACGCTTTTCCATGTCAGTCCCTCCGACCTGCATCACTGACAAGGGGAAACCGGGTTGAAAAATCCGAAGGTATCATCTCGACCCATGCCGGGATTGAACCCTGGACCTTCAGGTTAGCGAGCAAGCGTCTAACTCACTGAGCCACCGCGGCTCCCCACTGAAGCTGGAAATGGTGGAATAAGAAAACAAATGAGAGGCATGAGTTAAGGACATAGATCAATGATATAACTAATTCTCTGATGACTGTTTCTAGTCTAGTCAATGTGGACATATTGCTTTCTTCATCGTCCTTTATTTACCAACCAGATTCAATTTCTACATCATCTCATCAGACTTTCTACATTTATCTAACTAAGACAACAGGCTTCATACTAAATTTGTTTGACCCTCGCAATTTGGACCTTCATACTGGTCAAGTGAAAGTAAAAAAAAAGTTTGAATAACAGAGGCCTCACTCCAATCCAGATGCAAATGAAATGAACTTTTTCGTCTTCATGTTCTGCAGTTGATTGAGTTAATGGGGACTGCCAAACTTCATGCAGTTGAAACAAGGAATATTTTGCCAGCGGCATAAGCGTGCCCTTATTTCCCATTCACAACTATCCAGAGATCTTTAACGTGCACAGTCTGTGACATACAGGACTTCGATTTATTCCCAAGAGCAAACGACTAGATAATTTTCCATGTCAGCTTCTCCGAGCTCCCTATTGTTCAGAATCGTCCAGATTGAACAAAATACACCGAAGGAGGTTATGTATATGCGAATCCCTTAAGCTATCAACTGTGCCCGTTTATAGTTAAAAGTCTTCGAAAGATTTGCCATTTGGTTGTACATTGACTTATTGAAATGTGAGCTGTAAGTCTTAACATTACACATGCACAATTTAACATTGACGAGATAATTCACCACAAAGGCTGTCTAACACCTTTGAACCTTAACGATTGTCTTACAGATATACGAAAGAAATCTCTTGTGAACATCAGAAAGATTTATATTAATATTTTCTCAAATAAAGAGATTTCCTTTGGGTTATCTCACTAAATTTATCTCCAAACCGACATTTTTAATCTAATAGAAGAGCGAGGCGACATAAATAGATCGCCACTGTTATTCAATAACCTCGTGAGCTTTTCAAAAAGTCTACGAGAAGAAACGGAATTAAGGAAAATTGTCGAAGAATAAATCGAATAAGTCTCGCTTAGATCTTGGTTAAAATGATTTAGCCACGGAGCAAGAGGCCAATGAAATTTGTTATAAGTGATCCTATTGAATAAGTGTTTCTTTAGAAACCATCATGGTTACAGTAGTCCATCATCTTGAACATTGAGAGAAGCTCTACTTCTGTATCTTTAACATCTCTATCAATGTTTCGGAACTAAAGCCCTTATTTGGGCTACAAATGGACCAGTTCCACGCCCAAGTCCGGCATAGATATTCATGAATTATATTATGTGTGCTTGCTAAAAAAAATCGTAGCTTAAGAACTCCTAAAGCGAGCAGAACGGCATTGCAAATAAAGCTAAATAGTCGACCAGAATTGTTCAGACTACAGTTTTAAACATTGCCGTGATAATCAATAAGTAAATAAGCTAGCAAATCGAGCGACAATGATAAGAAAACTTGGCCTCCAGGCTTCATGTTTTCTTACCAATTTATTCTCTAACCGATGATAAGAAAACATTAAATAACATATTTTTTGTTCTATAAAGTAATTATAGGTAATAGAATAACGGTAAAGTTTTGCTCAGGTTGCAGTGAAAAACGTTGGTTACTATCATTAGTGTGATAATCACTGAATATCAGATTGGCAGAAAACTATAGAGGAATAGCTCAGAAACACAAGGAACAAACTGAAAATGGCAATGCTGTTCCTAATGAAATGATAATGCTGTTCCTAATGATAATGCTGTTCCTTGTGATAATGCTGTTTCTTATGACAATGTTTCTCAGGAGTTGGTAAACTCCATATCGCAGAGACAAACGCCATAATTAGTTGTTTTAACCAATGCAATAATAAGGGTGTCGCACGCGAAGCAGACCATGCTTACTTTTTTCTAAACACCTGATGGTACTTCTCGTATGAGAATGTCCACTACTATATATTGCACCCGATTTTGTCATGGTCTGGACGAGATTTTTGATTAACGGAATTGTTTTGCTTGTACGGATTTTTATTATTGAAACAAACTATATGTACCGGTGTCTTTTTTTTGCACACCTGCACACTCTGCACACTGCACACTTTGAGATCATTCGTAACATTTTTTACCGCCAATGAAATTTCGTTCAATTTAGAGAATCATGTTTTTGTAAATAAAAAACGAAATTATACTGAAATGTTTTGTTTTTTTTATTTGAGTTAAACCCTTTTTAAACTAAGCGTCGTACATATTAATTTCTATATGAGTCCATGAGTGTAATAACAAGGAATCTAGATTGTCGAGGTTATGGCGTGACGTCGATTAAGGAAGAGTAGTTGCCCCTTTGCCACGTGACTCGATCACTTCCATCTTGCCTTCTGCTACTGTATGATTGATAGGCACTTTCTTCAGCAACGATGGATTTATTGAATAAACCTGACTTGACAAGTCAAGAAAGATTTAAACTATTGATCACCGATGTGCCTTATGAACTTGCCACTTCGTCGCCACCCTTAAACCCAACAGTTTCAGGGAAATACCTGGTCGATAAGGGGGGAATGAAGATTGGTCCCACACAACAAGTACGTGGCGGAACAGAAATTCAAAGCAACGCCTATTTACTGTTATTGAAAATGGAGATATTAAAGAAAATAGCATCACCACCAAAGAAATCAATGCTCTGAAATTGAATGAAAATAGAAGTTATTACATATAGAAATTATATGTACGACACTTAGTTTAAAAAGGGTTTAACTCAAATAAAAAAAACAAAACATTTCAGTATAATTTCGTTTTTTATTTACAAAAACATGATTCTCTAAATTGAACGAAATTTCATTGGCGGTAAAAAATGTTACGAATGATCTCAAAGTGTGCAGTGTGCAGAGTGTGCAGGTGTGCAAAAAAAAGACACCGTATATGTACAGAGAAATACTTCTGAAATACGCGGCAAAATGGCAGAAAATAATACAACCATGAACATCAATTTGGTATTATTTATGTAGTATTATAATACATGTACATTGTCAAATTTTGCTTTAAGCCAGATTTGTTGGGAGCATTATGCTTCTCTTAGCAAAACCTCATGAGCAATGAATTTGCAAACAAGCTTGTAATCACTATCAATTTATTCCTGGAAGACGTTGAAAGGTATACAGTCTCCGGTAAATAGCTAATCTGTATTTACTGCAGAAAGGTACGACATAACATAATACATTTCATTTTAGTATCTTTCCATTCACTGACAACAGATTATGGTGCAATCATAACAGAATTTCAGATGGTGAAGTTATAGAAGGTGTAGAACTATCATTACTATTACGATTCACTAACTAAGGTGTAAATTGTACGGTGGTATACAATCATAATATCTGTTTTACTGTTATTTCAGCTGGTATTATTGTCAAGACCTATGTCAGTCTTGTTACCAATTTACCTGTTTTCTACCTTCTGTCTTTATTTAAGCTGGTAGTATAACTTTGATTGGCCAGGTGTATTTTGTAGTAATACGTTTAACATACGTTTAACTTACCTGGAATTATCGCTACAACTGTATTCTTTAAAGACGTTCATTCTTGTAGAGATTTCAAACCAGTCTATACATATGACTATGCATCGGATTATCACAGAACTTTTCCCGGGGTCTAGAAATTCGACTTAAATGCAAAATGAAATTGTACCAGAAAATTCTATATGTACTGTTCTGTTAATGATTAAGAAATATAAAGACTTGAAACACATTGTGCAAGAAGGGAAATCTTTGTAGGGGTATTGAATTTACTAAAAAAAAGTAAAACGCAGTAGGATATAACATTCCTTTAATAACCGCAGAGTTCAGTTCTGGAAATGAGATCATTAGAAAAATATACTTAAAAATTAATATTTAATATCATATAGTTTGATAATCAGATAGAAATACGAGGTAAAAACGCAAACAGATTTTACAGCAGTTTACCTGTTTAAATCGTCAGAATTGCAGTGTTTACTGGTAACTGTATGATAAAACTCGTTTGTAATAAACACGATTATGCGTTTAGCACCAGACATGTTCATCTTATCTCATGGTGTCCTACATGATACCTAACAATCGTGGCTCATCCCTCATCCTAGACCCCTCTTATGATCAAAATGTTCATGATATACGCAGTCAAGGATAATAAAGCTTGACGCTGATGCACCAGAAGAGAAATGTCATGATGAAATGCCTGAAATAACAAATCCCGCAAAAACTATTTTCAGCTATGATAAATGCTCCATATGGTTACCCGTTGACTTAAAATAAAGGTACAAGTTCCCTTGATGGGAAGGGGTAAGTTCGCACCCTTTTCAGCCCAATAATAACCTTTCATGATTACAATCAAATGCCAACCGGCGCAACAATCTTTTTCGTCATAGAATATTTCTTTAAATTGCATAGTCGCATTCCGGTGAGAGATTTAGAGAGATCTACAATTTAGTAATATTAATTATAACTTACACCCATTTTTGGTCGGTTAGGATTTTATACCCACCCTAAAAAATCTACAGATCATTAATCAAGTTGCAAATTCAGACACATCGCGTTTAAACGGCATCACTTACTGTTAAGACGTTAGATTTGTCTTCATTCAGTAGAAACTATTCAAATGTATAATCAAGCAGAGCAGTAGACATTAGTGACGTAGAGGTCAGACAAACAGACCAGTGAATTAATGTTGATTACCATTAAATTACACCATTAAATAGCCATTTAATTATACCTTTACAGACTCTTCAGGTTAATTACGTTAGATTGTCCATAGTAAATCACAGTAATTTAAACTGTTCCGACCTGACAATTTCTCGTTTATTATTGTTTCTTAGTACGTATCTGCAGTTTATTCCAATTCTTAGTATTGGATTTCCGACATTTCCCTGTGAGCTTTCCAAACCGTCAGCACAATGAGATGAACTGGCGTTCAGTTTACACCATCAGACCACATGTCTCTGGACAAAATGTAATTTTCTTACGTGGGGCATTTTTATTGAACTATAACATCATAATCCATTGCTATTGATAAGTATAAGACCACGGCGTGAGTCATGTGTAGCAGTAGATATGAGTATGGATAAGATCATATTGTTCAAATAATGAAATGAATGGAGTTTTACGTCCTGCTTTTCTGCATCTATATGGGCTAATTGAGGACGGGGATCATATCGTTCAAGGAATAGGGTCAAGGATTTACTCAATAAAAGACCTTTGCAAACGGTTGCGTCAAATGGTAACTTAATTTTCTAAAATTAACTTGGAGCTTCTACGCCAACGTTAAATTTGCCATGATGCTATTTAATTGCATATATCTTGACACACTGGCCGAAAGTTCCATACTGAATTCCCCAGCGACAAACTATAGTGATATGAGGGTTAAGAGACGTAAATGACAGATGAAAATGACAGTAGCATGTTAATAATATATCATAGTCAGTCTTGTTTTCATTAAACCTACTCAACCAATACATACACACAGACTTTCATCTTCAAATAGTTTCTAATTAATCTGACTCGTATAGATCTGATGCTCTGTGTGATGAGATAGGAATAACGTTGGAAGAACAGTTTCAGAAGATGATTGTCAAAGTCAAATGTTTAACAATTTGAAAGAAGCAGTATATACGCCATCCAAGCAAAGAAATTGCGGTAGAGCTCATCGACTATAGTTTCTTTACGTCAAATGACAACAAATTTGAAAAGGGAGGGGGTTAGCAAGTTCGGGTTTGCAAGGCCGGGCAAGACCCCGCCTAATGTCTTCCATCTGGACAAGCCATGAATAAGTCTATGGTGCTGTTTTCAAAGGCATGGTCAAAACAGATCATTGACAGACTGAATCATTTCCGTCAAATCCAAATCCCTAAAAATTTACCCAGATGAAGAACATAACTTAAATACATTGCTACAAATCCACTGAAATACCAACAGTATATTTTTCAGCTAAGGCCATTATCGCCACACCTCGACGTTACGACGAACACAACGGTGTGAAGATGTGCTGTGCATGGGTTGTTCATGCATAGTCAAAAAACTTTGAAGCATTAAGGATTAGGGAATGACTAAAACTCACTCGCACCTTTTAACTTCAGACAAAAGCAGAATTTTCAAGTAATGACCCAAGAAATACGACATTAGAAGTATGAAAGCAAAGTCTTGAAATATTATTACCATACTTTTCAATCTATCTCAAAAGATTTAAAAGTCCAGACATTTTGATACTGAAATGTACGTCCACTGACCCTCGACGTATTATAAAATGTTTGAAATTAAAAGTGCGATTGTGAATAAATCGTGGAGATTAAAGTGAAAGATTAGAAAACAAGTAGTAATGTGATATTTGTATAAATAGATATTGTAATGGGGATAAGGCTATCAGTAAATCTAGAAAATGTCAAATGTTGTCGAGGAGTTAAAGTTAAGAGCAGAACCCATGGGGCTATTACGTTACTGACCATGACATGTAAATGACTTAAATTCAATTGACTATACATCAACAAATATGGTTTAAAGAAATTTAGTACCAGTACATGACGAAAATATTTTAATGTTCGCATTTCAACATTGTTACATATAGCAATGACGGTGGGGTTCTTTGAAACCTTAAGACTTGGTATGTACCTAAGACAATCCTGCATTTTCCTGCAGCGATTTTAAAGATATTGGTTCGGTAGTTGGCAGAAACTGAGAAGCAACATTTTTGTATAAAAAAAAACCTAAACTATAAAGCGGGCCTTCTCAAATAGAGACCCGCGGGCCAACCCAGGCCCTAATGAGTGGTCCTAATGAGTTACCCCTTCGTCAAAACGCTACTTCTCTGTACTAGCTAAGCCCTTTACAAAAACTAAGACCTGCTATAACATTTCGTCATTGGAAATAATCACGAACAACGATTTTGAAATCCAATGCGCTCTTTTTGTTTACTCAAAATACATTATATTTAAGGAAAGCGTCTAAAAAAATAAGAAACTTTACATGTCATTTATTGTAAAACAGTATATTTATAGTAATGTCTATCCTATTTTAGGTCTAATTAAGAAATCTATGATATTACAAAAAATGTTTGTTTTCTCAAAGTATCATAAAATCTCTTCAACCTTCAAGTTTCATGTCCAGAATGGCGCCAGGTTTGACAGAAGGTGTGCACAATTTAAATACAGACACAAATTAAGACTACTCCTGGTTGACATTGTCAAGAATTGAGACAGAGATCGGATTTAAGAGAGCCTTTAAAGCATAACTTAAAATGATTTACAAATATCTTGATTGGGAATGGCATGGTTGTGTTTCCGCTGTGACGCCCGTCGTAAATATTGTGGAAAACTTCAATTCAATTACGAAATTGGGTCCTGAAGATGCAGGAAGGACTCGAATTGTCTTTGTAGGAAAATTGTGTATATCATCTTAAGCAAAATTTATTAAGTGAGTTTAAGTAAATTATATAAATATATAAATATAATATATTATATGGCTTGAACATGTTTTTTTTTTTTTTTTTTTTTGAAACACGCTAATAGCTTACTTAGCAATGAATATATAGCTGATTTTACAGGATCGGGCGTTCAGATCACACCTGAGAATAAAAAGGTGCAGAACTCTCAATTGCTTAAAAAGTGAATTAAAGCACGGTTAGCTAATTTTACTGGATAGGCTGGTTAAATCCATTTGACAATTGCGAGTGTAGTATCATGAAATAAAGAAAACTTGTATAACTTATATTTCTTAAAATCATGACGAATTTAAAGACAATCTAGTTTTGATGTGTAAAAGGTTTGGTCATCTGACATTAGTGAAGGCAAACCAACTTTATATTCCGGAGTATTGAATAAATATGTCTGTAACTTTTTTTTCTTATAGTTGACAACAAAAACCATTCATTACTAAATACAAAGGAATTTTTTTTCGTCTGGAAGTGTGAGATTTCAATTTTTATTCAAAACTTCCAGACCGAAATATAAGAACATAGAAAATTAGTAATGTATAAAAAAAACGTTGGTATGTAATTCTAGACTGTTTTGTGTCTTTTTGAATTTTTCAGCAAAACTTCCGACCTCATCTATAGAAAGTTATTTGTTAAGTTGAGAATTTGTTTCCTGTTTTCCTATCCTAGTTTTTATAAATTTTGCTTGGATCATTTTATTAGGTTCGTTCGCCCTATTACGATTATGAGGGACGAGGGAGCTTCGGGTTTAAAAGATTCGAAATATCAGTTTTCAGCTTACCTTTATGTAAGATTATACCAGATTGGAGTACGATACTGCAGGTTTATAAGCTGATTTCATACTGGTCGGAACTTCACCTGCAAGCGAAATAAAAGAATATATAAGAAATATAACGGTAATATATAAGATATTATAATCAATCAGATTGAAATAAAAAGAAAATCAAAGTAATTCATACAGACTGTTATTTCCTTCTATGATATGATTAATAAATATAGGAAATAGATATAATTTGTATGTCATTCTTTGTATTTCTGTATATACTTTACGACTGGCCGTTCTCATAAAAAAGATGATATACTCGAATAAAAGTAATTGATGTTGTCATGCTTGTACAATAAAACAGAAATTCTACCCATGAAGCTCTGATATATCAGGACTTGCTGTTGGAGCCTCTTGTGGGAGCGTATTTTTTAGTGTACGCTAGATTATTTGGAGTTTTTTTTGGCTGAAGGGTTATAGCCCCGTTATGCCCCGGTTTCACATAGACGAATATATTACGAATTTCATCCGAATTTTAATAGTCGGAAGACTTTCGTAAGAGGTCGGTAAGTTCGTAAGACGAGGCAAAAATTCGGTAGAAATTCGGACGTGTCGGAAGCTTCTTACAACTGTTTTGAAATGTTCAAAACAGTTGTAAGAAGCTTCCGACACGTCCGAATTAAAAATTAGTCGGAAGCAAGTCGGCTATTGGTCGGCTGTTGGTCTGAAGGGCTTTTTTGCGGTCGTTAGAGCATTCTGAACGTTCGTAAGCATAGTCTGAACAGTCGTAAGGGTGTTCAGCCTCTTGCGTCTTCTTTTATGAGGAACATCATCTTGAAAATGCTATGAAACAGCCCAAATATCATCGATAGCCTCGTCATAGGGTAGCCCCAACAAGTTGAAGTCGTCGGTATCTGTAGTCATCCATCATGGATATGGAGATCTGCAGTGTTGGACAACTTGCAGAAGAATGTTAATGTCCAAAACGGCGGCTCCATATATATACGACCAGAACAAATTCGGGTCAGTTGTAAGGACATTCGTATGTGTCGTAAGGGCATTCGTATATGTCGGTAGAGCATTCGGTAACAGTTGGATTTGTCTTTAGGACAGTCCTAACGAATTTGTTTTAGTCGGGTGGAATTTGCTTCTAATACGTTAATGTCGCAACGGCAGTTGGAAATGTCGTTACGACATTCGTAAATGTCTGAACGGTGGTCGTTTAAGCCAAATTTTAGTCGGCTGTTGGTCGGCTGTTAGTCGGTTGTTGATCGTAAGCATTGTCGGAAGTGTCGGAAGAGGGACACTTTTGGCCCGATTTTGCTTCCGACACTCCCGACACAGCCGACCTCTATCCTTACGAAGTTTCCAAAAGTTCGTCCATGTGAAACCGGGGCATAAGGGATGCCGTCCGAGGTTTAACTAATTCCAATAGTATATTAGATATGTACTAGTATAAGACTATATTATGACCTAGATTCCAAGACTATAGGAAGTATTGCAAGTTTGCTCAGATCTTGCTTTTTGTCCAGAAAATACGCCAAGGGTAGAACAAGCCACAAAGGTCCACTAATTTGATATAAATAGGATGAGCTTTCCAAAAAGCAATGGTACCGCGTTTATCCGGCCACCAGTACTCCGGAAACCCCGATATCCGCACGGAATGGAATATTTGCTATGTAAAATTACCGATTAATATTACTGATAATGGAACATTGCATATTGCGATAATATAACTGATTAATGAAAATGACAAAAACTATTTTTTTGCTCTTGTAAATGTGCTTTAGAATTAAGAGAGAATTTCGTGGTGTTCCCTGTTTAAAGAAAGGTTTATTGATGTATTAGTGTCTGTGTAATTCTAATCTTCTAAAAGTTTTTAATAATTAATGTTTCTCTATAGTATAATTTATCAAAGCTTTGTTTGATACTGCCTTGGGAATACTAAATCTTCCTTTATTATATTAAACAACCTTAACGGTGTAAACAAACTTTAATGACCCACATAGCCTTAGCAAATCGCCAAGGACCGATATATTTGTCAGGATTTCTTTTGTTTTTGGCGTAGGAATGGATTAAGTCAAGTGTAAGACGACTGGAGTGGGAATAGGAAGTAAAAGACACCATGACGTATTGCCGGAGACACGAAGACTATTTTAACGAAATGAGTATGTTGGCTTTGGAAATGTGTTTTAATGTCACATACAACAACATTCTGTATGTATTTCTTTCTGTGTATGACAGAATGAAATGAGTAAGCTGAAAAAGATCCGAAAAGATAGATGTAAGCAGAAAGTTTCACTAATTTTTGCAAGTCGAGAACGTTTGGTTGGCGGGAAACCGTGCCTATAGAACGCTATAAGATTTCTTTGTTAAATAGTAGCCTATTTACACTTACAGTGCTACATCTAACTGACAATGGCCGCCCGTTTTACCAAAATATAGAATGTGACCCCATGTGGTTACATTGAGTGTTATCTCATTAGCTTGTCAGTCACAATTAGTTCCATAAATTCTTCAGGCTATCAAGATCTAGGTCAAATGTCTTGCTATCTGCTATCTGGTTTCAAGTGTGTAAGCTTTTGGGTTTTATGGTACTGATGTTTAAAGCTTTAAATAGCTTTATCACAGAAGGCAGTCTTGGTACTTTCTTCTCTATGTTTCTACTGGTTTTAATATTTTCTATTGAAAAAAAAAACAATATGAATTCAACGTTTTCTTTTAAATGATTCATAGACATAATTCAATATATACAAAATTCAAATAATAGTGAAAGAAAACAAATACATGAAAAATAAAATTAAAAATCAAGTCAGATTTTTCTGACCAAGAAAGTGATTTTTTTTATATAAAATAAGTTATATGAGAAGAAGAATTAGAACAATTCACCAACTTTCCAAATTTCACAACAATTTTGAATTGATTCCTGCATATGGACCCCAGTTGTGAGGCACTGAATTAAAAAATGAATTACCAAATGAACAAATATACATTCATAATAAAAACCCAGCCAAATTGATAGTGATAACCAAACTTGTACTACAAAAAAATATCAATTATATACATATCAAAATAATATCTAAGATCAATTCCAAAAACAAGGACTTAAAAACTAAGCTATTTACTTCGGAGTAATGTCCTAGTAAGTTTCAAAGACCCTTATAGTTCCCTGATTGGATGTCTGAGTGATTATTCCATGCTAGTAAAAATTGCTTATATTTCTTGACGCTAACATGGGGTAGGGCTTGCTTGTGGTAGGACGTTGATTAAAACTTGAGTGATATGTCTACATCACAATGCCTATCTTTCCTGTAAAAAAAAAACAAAACAATTGTGTTATAATTAGATTGAATCGATAGTCAATACAATGATATTGTACACGTATAATAATATTTCTACCTTTACTTGTGAATCTGGACCCAAGCAGAACTGAACTTTGCCATTGACATTTTTCTTTAAACAACTGCTATCCAAAAAATTCGGCATTTTCGCATTGTGACAACCTGCTGTGAGAAAATACTCTAACAAACAATTAGCATGTTTGGACAATGCTTCTATGGCGGAATCTGGTGGCATCCACCTCTGAGGATCCCTCAAGACCAGTTTTCCATCTCGCCTTGGTACTGACACAGATATTTGTTGGACCTCCTCATATGATAATTTGTCGTATGGCAGATACTTTGGACAATATAATTTCTTGATTATGTCTTTATAAACAACTTTGTCTATGATTACTTTCTTTCTTTTATCAACTTGAGTTATATTCAAAAAGTTGTCCTTAATCGTTTGTTCTGTGAAAATGACTTCAATCAAGCGAGTATGAGATATGCCATAAAACTTTGGAAAGAAGTCATTACCACCAAGACAAAGTGCGACTGCTATCTTTACACCTATGTTGTTGTCGGAAGTATTTTCTTCAAGGTATTCTATTAGTCCGGTTATGTTGTATATATCAAATATACCAGTTGGTTTTTGGAGAAGCACAATGACTGGATTTATAAACTTTCGATTGGTGTTTCTTTTCCAATCCAGACTTAAAGAAAAAAGGTGCAAAACAACAGCATCTATATCACCTGATGTCACAACACTGATGCAGGCATCACCTGGAGACAGTTCACTGGCATATTCATAAAGCCAATCTATTTGTGCCATTTCAGCTTCACCCTTTGATTGTTTCACAATTTTGAGTTCATCTTTTGATATAAACCCATTAACAGAACTAAAATGACATCTTATAGGTATTGCAAATGTCTTGCACTTCGATATATTCAGCTCACTATCAATATCAATCTGGATGTCTGCATTAACCTCGACCTCTTCAATATGACTGGCTAAATATGTGCTTATGAGTTGTTTCCCACAATGGGTTTGTGTAAGAGATGTTTTATCAAACACATTTGGTGTAAGTATCTCATCAGAAGTCTTGAGATGATTTATCGTAAATTTTTTGGACGCTACTCTTTGTAGTCTGGTTTCTGCTTTGAAGTCATCAGGTGTGAAGGAATACTTTTCTTTACACAAAGCCATGCGTTTGAGTAATGGGAACTGCTTCAGTGTGTTGGAAATAACAGATTTCTCAGCAAATTTCACGTACTGATAACCAGTCATTGAGGGCGACTTAAACTTTACTCCAGCAAATTCAACACAGGCAACCCGAACAAGACTTGATATTTCTGAATCGACACATCTTTGATCATACTTCACAAGTTTTACAAAGTCAACATCAACATCAACACCTGTAGTTGTAAGGCACAAAGAAAAAACATTCTTAACAGCCGCCTTCATCCCCGCAGATTTTGCCACTTTCGCTTTACTGCAATCTGGCTTCACAATTGCTTGACAAGCATTCATATTTGAGCTCATGCAAGTAATTCTTTTGGTTTCCTTTTGGACCAATTTTAATCGTTTTTGTTCATTTGATATTTGAGCTTTATTGGTAGCTTTTTTACCTGAAGTACGTTTCATGGTAACGCTTTTCATTTTTTTAACTTTTACTAGAAGTTCAGAGGGTCCTTTAACTCCATCAATATTTGGAACGTCAGATGGTTTACTACCAAAGAGAAGAGAGGACGTAGCATATTTGATTGCCAAATATTTACCAATGTCATAAGTTTTTTCATCTAGAGTTGTCTGGGGTAGATCTTGTTTCAGGACACTGTAAACATTGTGCAGGGTTTCATCTATGCTCGAACTCAAACCGCCACATCTTAGGATGAGTGAAGTTACTCTTCGGATGTAAACCAGATCAGTTGAATTAAGGCTTAGTCCAAGAAGGTCATTGTCATTTGTTAAGGTATCTGTGTTTTTTCTGCTGCTGATATTTGATTCAAGTAGTTCATTCATAGAATCGACCAGTGACATCCTTGGAAGTACCGATGTCATTGTTGACCCGGATCTGAAACTTTTCAAAACATCCCTATGCTCCATTTCTCTTATGGTGTCCAAGCCAAAGTTAAAATCGCTGTTCTTATAACGGGTTGTATATAAGTTCTCTTTGAAACGTTTGTAAAACTGGCCACTTTTGTAATGGTAATGTAGTAGCTGTGTACCAAATGTAGCATACGATGACGCACCATTCAGGTATGCAAACGGAAGTGATGATTTAACCGATGCCAACAAAAGTAGGTAACCATCCTTTCCACCTAACCTCTCTGAAAAAGTTATAGCAACAATTTCGTCGCAGTGTTCCATAAGTTCATAATGCATCAGAAACGTTTTATTTATCTCTTTACTTCTCTGTAAAAATGCTTCGTACTCCTGATAGGAATTATTGTCATTATTTCCTGTCAAAAGAGATTCTAAAATACATCTTTTCCTTTCTTCTGGCAATGACTGGAGAAAAGTGATTAAGAAGGCAGTGTGAAGGGATAGTGCTATCCGTCTTATATATCTACTGGCTTGGTCGATATGTTCAGCAGAAATAAGTTTCTTCCATTCTTCAAAATCTTCATCTTTCATGTATTTTAGTATTTCTATTAAACCAGCATCTTTGTATGCAGTACATAAGGTGTTTATTTTAGATTTTCGCAAATGAAGAATCGGAAATTCTGGCAAGAAAACTGAAAAACGTGGATACTGGTCAATCAATTTTAGGAGATTTTTTCCAATTTTATTGTCTGGAGCAAACAGAATTTTAAGGGCACAACTACTATTTGTATTACGCTCAGTTTTCACGATAATATCATCTAGAATTTCCTTCAGCTTTTGAATATCATCATCACGACCAGTGGAAGGCTCTGGGTGTCTTGTTACCGAAGGTGGAGGTTTATGTTGAGAGAATCCAAAACGTTCTCCTATACTATAAGTTACATCATTAAAAACAGTAGAGTCAGTTGATTCATCCACCAATGGTGACCAGTCCGTAGCTAATGATACATCCCCATCGGTTCTATCCATAATACTTTGTAGGTTGTCTTCCTCTTTGGTTTCATCATCTGTATCACTATCAGAACTATTACTCTCTATTCGTTTCGATTCTTGTTCATTGTTAGAGCTTTCATTATCATCAGACTGCAAAAAATAAGTAAAAACTAGAGCTGTGAACAGCACTGAGCGTGGCCCGTGATACTTTGCCTGATAGCTGTAAGACTTTTTGAACTTCAAACCCCTAAAGTCTGGTGTTCACTCCCTCATTTTTAGTAAAAAGTTTTGTGAAAGGGTAGATTCAATATTATATCAATATAACTTATAGTATGGTAATTTTTATAGCTTCATGGTAGCTACAATACACAGGTATGGGTGAAATGTGAACATTATGTGACAGAATTCCTTTACTGATATAAATATGATCTATAAGTGTTTCACCTTCATTAGTGTAATGCTGAACAAGTTGTTGAAAACCAAATTTTTGAAAAAAATTAAGTATAGACAAATGACCCCCCAAGATATTTTGATTGAAATCTCCCATAATAACATACACCAGATTCTTGTTATTCAACTAGTGATCTTTGTAACATTGGGAGAAATAATTCTAATCGATAAACAGGTGGTCTATAGATAACAATTACGTTAATATTCTTATCCAGAATATTCAAAGTAATGTGTTCTATTTTTAAAACTCCCAAATTTAAGAGTGGCTCAGCGAGTTAGACGCTTGCTCGCTAACCTGAAGGTCCAGGGTTCAATCCCGGCATGGGTCGAGATGACACCTTCGGATTTTTCAACCCGGTTTCCCCCTGTCAGTGATGCAGGTCGGAGGGGCTGACATGGAAAAGTGTCTAGTCGCTTGGATGGGACAATAAACCGAGGCCCCGTGTGCTATTGGCTGTGTACGTTAAAGATCCCTAGACAGTTGGAAATCGGCTAATAACGACTACTTTGTGAACAGTGACTGCATAGACGGTACATTACAAATACATTACAAATACATTCAACAATTACGAACAAATAATAAGCTTAGCAGATAAAAACAGGTTATAGTCAATTGGGCCTCCATCCAAAATGGCCCCTCGTTTGGTCAAAATGGTCCCTGATAAATGGTCAAAATGGTCTTCAAAAAAAGTCAAAATGGTCCTTCCAAAAAGTCAAAATGGTCTCAAAATAATATTTTTATTTATGATGTTACAAATTAACAAAACATAAAGCGCTAAATAATATATTTTCTATATAATCTTTTTGAGAACTGGAACTGGAACTTCAAATTAATATTGCAAGTCTTAGAATGTCTTTGCTTTGATGAAAATATAAATTGGAACACAATTTATGTCTTCAAAATTTGTTGTAACAGAGTACAATTTTCAGTCAAAATTAGTGACCTTTTTTAGGGTTAAAATAGCTTCCAATTATTCCTTTGATTATCATCATATAAGCTACAATTTATAAAAAAAAAATCAGGGAACATCTTGACTTTATTTTTGTGGCCATTTTAACCAATGAATTGGTTGAAATCAAAAGAGAAATTCAGAGGCCATTTTGACCAAAATAGGGGCCATGGTGACTGGCCATTTTGACCAAACCATTTTGACTAATAGCCGATTAAGACAGGGGCCCAATTAACTATGACAAGATTAAAAATTTACTTTTTATTGCAACGGATTAGCGCAGACGCGTTGCCAGTTAAATAATTTATTGCTGTCTGCTAGATAGTCCATCACTACAGATTATGTACTCTGACTAATTTGTTTATGACATATAATAAGCTTAGCAGACGACAAAAACAAAATTGGAATTGGGTGTTACAGAAGATACTCTCCTATAGAAGCACTAGTCAAGGTCACAAGAAGAGAGCATACATTTCAATTATCAATTCAAATGATAACAATTAGAACTAGGGGCCATTTTGTATAGGGGATATGCCCCCTTCCCCAACATTCGAACTGTGTAAACGTCAATATTTTCCTTTAATGCTGAGTTGAAATACTGTCTTTTGTTTCAATGGATTGGAGCAGACAGTAGCCAGTTGAATTGATGTATGTTAGTCAATTAAGTGCCGTGGGTAAGAATTACCCTCAAAATAAGAAAAAATCTGATATTATATCAAACATAGCAAACACTCGTAAAAACATGTTAATCTTTATAAAGTTAAAACAATATGTAATGAGATTAATTTATTTTTGACCTATAATAATCTTAGCAGACGATAAAAAACAGTTTGAGCACTTACTTTTTATTGCAACGGATTAGAGCAGACGCGTAAACAGTTAA
Organism: Lottia scabra; assembly: GCA_029955415.1. NCBI lineage: Eukaryota > Metazoa > Mollusca > Gastropoda > Lottiidae > Lottia > Lottia scabra. The sequence goes on along the minus strand of JARJEI010000027.1, from coordinate 2,728,231 downwards.
ATTGCAGTCTGCTAGAGTCCAGCCCTAGAGTTAAAAGATTATGTAGTCTGACTAATTTGTTTATGACCTGTAATAACCTTAGCAGACGACAAAAAGAAAATTGGTGTGTATCTTGTAGAAAGAGTTCTGTCAATGGTAGAAAAAAAATTCGAACAGGTTAATGTATCAAAAATTCACTGCTCTAAATGATTGTATGTAAAATTAATGTAAGTGAAAATTTTGCAAAAAAAATGAATAAATTTTATATATTTTTTAGAGTGTTAAAAGATTACATAATCAGATTAATCTGTTTATGACCTAAAATACTTCACACCTCCATGTGAAAAGTTCACATGGATAGTTTTATTACTGTATTATATAACCTGCTATAACCGGTGTCAATCATTTTAATCCTCTCTATTTCTATTTTTCTCAGATTACTCAGGGTACTCTATGCCTATTTTCACTTTAATGGATTTTGTATTAAACTAATCATGTCATATATCGTTGAAAAGAGAAAATTGTGTACATCATCATTAAACAATCGATATTGCTATTAGATAATTACATTGTAAGTTAGAACTCTCAGTCGAAAAAAACGCAATATTTTGAAAACATATTTTAAGGTATTATCGTCATATATCGTTAAAAAGATAATTAAATCAGCATTACAAAATTGAAATGATTAATTCTTTGTGTTAATTAGAGAAGGTGATACAGCCGTCCAAAGTTGTCAAAAGTGTCAATTTTTGAATGTCTATAAAACCGGAAGTTAATATTTTTCAACTAAAATCAAAACACCTATGGATAGCTGAGGTCAAGGACATTCTACATTGAAAATTTCAGGGTCATTGAAGGTCAAGGTCACATGGTATGGCCTTTTGAATTTTCAAAAAATTCAAACCAAAATAAAAACACTTCAAATTCGAAATTCAAAATTCTGTGCCTACAAGTTTTAGATAAAGTTACAATGTTTTGATAGACATCAAAATTATAAAAATCGGATAAAAAATGGAGGACTAATTAATTTTTTGCTGAAATGTGTCAGTCTGTGACGACAGCTTATGTATCACTTCCGGTTTGGATTTTTTCTGCTAAGTACCTTCTAATTATGCCTGACATACAATATTTATGGTTTTAGCCAACATCTGAAATTTACACCGGAAGTGGGGTCGCCAGTCTTAATTTTGAAAAACCGGAAGTCTTCACGCCAAAACCGGAAGTGATAGAAATATTTTAATTATCTTGTATTATTTGTATCGACATTCTGTTTATGTCCTGTGAATTTCAGATCAATCGGATAATTAGCGGCTGAGAAAAAAATTTTGATTTTTTTTGAAAATTTTGGTTTCAAATTTTTTTTACAAAAATATTTAAAAATTGAAAATTTTGAAAATGCTCCAGATACTTCTTTTAACAATTAACGTAATAAAGGAAATTTCAGGTAAATCGGTTCATAAATAAGTCCTACAGACTCGATGAAAAAATATTGCACATTATGTAATAGCCCACTTCTGGTTCCGCAAAAATGTGCCGTTTCATATTTAAGGGAAAATTTCCCTCGAGTGAAACTAGCTGATCAAACCAGAATTTCTATACCATTTCCAGTTTTCTCTACAGACGCTGACCAGAATTTGGAAAAAAAAAAAAAAAAAAAAAAAAAAATAATCATAACGAAAACAAAGCGTGACAAATCGATAGATTTGCCACGCAATAATGAAGACAAGCATTAAGAAGCCATCTGATATGTATTCTAGCAAAATTACAGTTTGTCAATTAAATGTAGTGATTTACTATTACTATTTTCAATCCTGAGATTAATATCAACATATTGTTTGATTACCTCTTCCTCAATTGTCATGTTGAGAAATGATTCTTCCAGACTGTCTTGTGGAACAAGGTCTCCACTCAGGCTACATAGAAGATGTCTGTCTAACCAATCGTCTGGATAAAATTAAAATAATTCAATTAGCAAACAATATTCCATTACTAATAGGAGCTGTTTTCATTTATGATTATCTTAACCCAAAGACCAGTTTGTCCTTAGAATGGTTGTTTCCTTTCCTTTTGCAACGAGGTTGGTGAATTATTTACAGTATGAAAATGTATTCTATGGAATAACAAATAACACTTGCTTACCTTCAGTTATCTGATGCCATATAGTTGGAAACCCCCATGTCATCATATTTTGGAACCTTTTGAAGACTTCTTCTTCCTCTGGTAATAGGTTTATTAAAAACTTATCTACATCACCTTTACCCATTTTCAAATCGTTCATACACGAGCAACTTCCAGAAGCAGTTTCACATGAATCAGCATGCCAAGAGAGAACATTTACATCATCAACTGGTATACCGATTAATGTTTTAGGCAAAGTACACATCTGCATAGATCTATTTTCTCCTGGACATGGGTCTGAATGATATTTTAACCTCACTAAGTTGTCCATCATGAAAACTAGAAGAGAACTCCTTAAATTTATATAGTGTGTTGCCATTCCTTCACTTGTCTCATACTTTAACGGATATTTTTTCAAATAAGTGTTATAGTAGCACATATCTGAATTAGCTTCTTTTTTCAATTTCCTTTCAGCAGTACTAAGAGAGCAAGCAGAACCAGCACCACTAGATACATTAAATACAGTTTGTAGAGACTGGTAGTTCATGGACAGTTCGTGAGAGTTTTTAAGTTGAAATATGCCGATGTATTTTTTATTTCTAGTGTTCAACAGCATATCATATGCACTGTACAGTTTATTTACCTTCTTTTGTAAAAGCGTCTCAACATTACCACTTTCCTTTACACTCTTATCTGATAAAAACGATCCAAAAATGATTTGCACTTCCAAGGGTGTCTGAAGAGACCATTCTTCAAGCCAACTAAATGATTTCCAATTTAAAGGATTTTTCTTAAGGGAACCAAAACATTGTGTGCAGTTAGATATATTTTTCTCCACAGAAACATCTGGAAGAAAAGCACCATCTTCACAATATTCGTAACATTTATATTCATACAGCTTTTTCATCATCACATCATCCCTCAAAATGAATCGTACAATTGTGGCTTCTTTGCTGAGATATGGTTTCATGGCTTCTGGTTTAAAGAATATAATATTGTAACACTCTAAACGATGATATTTGGTCAAAAACACTTTTATGTCGCATACAATACCATTGAAATCCACAATACCTGCATTTTTTAGTTCAATATAAACATGAACTGATGGTGGATGTTGACAGGATGAGACACAATCTACACAGATAATCCATTCGGCTACATCACCTATCAGGTCGGTTAGGTCACTGTCCAAAACAGCAGGGTTGTGTCTTTGATCATTCATTGTTAAGCATATGCTTTCATTTAATAAAGATGACTGGATTCGCTGTGTGCGTTCATGTATAACTGACGTATTAAGTGATTTAAGCTTTTTGGATAATGTTACGGCATGATGTAATTCACTGTAATATGAATACTTATTGTCTAAATCTGTTTCATAGCCAGGAATTATACCAGACTTATAGTTATTGTGTGAATAATGATACTCAAAAAGATATATCTTTTTCCAATCAGCTTCATTAAAATCATTTTCATATGGAGCATAAAGTGACAAAATTGTATTATTTGCCCCTATATTGAGTTTATCCAAAATGAATCCATCCAGAGATGAATAAGTCAGATTTGTTGCTATTTTCGAGTAGAGATCTTTAATGGACTTTTGAGTAACCGTACTGTCTTCATTTAAAATTTTACTCTCAATTTCTGATACAAGCTCGTTACAAAAAGTCATCTGGTCACAATAGTAAACGATATATTTAAGGATTGCTGTACTGCTCACATGCAGTTTGTCATCAACTATTTTAGAACTAGATTCATTACGTTTAAAGTATTGTACCATATTCGATTTCTTCAATGGTTTCTCTGTGTTCAAAAGATTTCTTTTAATTAAGGTATAAAAATCATCAAGGGGTATCCATACTCCAAATTCATCTTTGAAATATTTTTTTAAGGATCCAAATCCGGAAAGATTAAATACCATTTTAGACAACTCTGAAAAAGATTTGTATAATTGTAAATGGTAATATACCCTGAACTTACTGTAGTTGTGTTAATCTTGCCTTTAAGTTGAATTATAGATGCATTTACCAAATAATTACAAAACTTGATTAGTTAATATTTGAAATCTTTTGATTTTAAACCAGCACTACAGTCAAATTAAACAAAGAAATTCACTTACCTGGTTATCAGTTAACACATATTTATAAAATACAAAAGAGAATCCTTTTTGTTCAACTATCTAAAAGATATGGGATCATATCAATGGAACAGTTTTATATCATATGATTCCTAAACCCAAAATTTATAGAGTAACTGTTTCTCTCTTAATTTGACATCATGTTCTCATCATGCCTTAAAGAGATAATACTTTCTAGATAATAATGAGATGATTTATATGGTGTTAAGATCATTGTTGACATATTGTTTACACAAGACCATTCCTGGCAGTTAAATGCGTTGAACCTTGAAAGAGGTGTTAGATTTTATATATGCTGTTTTTTTCAGTAAGATGTAGGACTGCTTATTCAAAATTAACTTAAAAGTAATTAAAGATTTTCTGCCCGTCTGGGCGATAACTGACCCTTGAAACACGTGTTCAGGGTCGCCTTCAATCATTAAAATAATTTCAGTACGGATTATGTGTGATTTATAGAACAACCACATGCATCCTTATACACGACTGATGAGGTTTTCACATCCTTCATTGTGTGACGGTAATTCCCCCGTCCCCTCCCACAAACCCATTTGTAACCCCATCTATTATAACGACTTCTGACTTGCTAACTTCTAATTATAACAAGTAAAGCACCCCTTAAATGGAAGAGCACGTGCAGTTGTAGCAAGGGGAATAACTTACAAGTAACTGCCATTGTACTGTCAAACTCGAACTCCTCTAGGGTACGTTTTTTCTGTCACTATAATAGGGTATTTGATAATGGTTTAATGTTCAATGTTCAAGTTAAACCGAAATATTCTGATATTAATTACTCATTGTTAAAACGAGGGGCACATTTTTAATACAATGCGGTATTGCAAAATTATTTGCTCGGAATTTAAGGTTATGAAATTTCAGACATCAGACTTATGTTGAACTGTCGTGGAACTGGTTTATATAATATAACATGACACATAACTCATACATATCAATATATTGTATTAAGCATACAACTTACAATAAGTATAGTCATAGCAGTTGTGAATTCGCAAGAGGACGTTTTTATATAAATAATTATATAAGCTAATTTTCCGTCAACTTCTAACATTCCTCTGGCAGTCGTGTGCCAAGGGACTGTCTGAGGGATTCCCCATTCCTCATATGATCTCAAAAGCGACGACGCCATCTCTTCAGAATTTTCTAGGGTAGGGGCATTCGAAAATCCCTCGGGCCCAAAGCTCATCGTGCCGGCAGCCTATACGTCTGCCACGCTTTCAGTAATATCTGTATTTTGGACCCCCTCTTGTATTTTTTCTGCACACGACCCTACTCTGAGTTAAGGGTAGCCGAAGTGTTCGGATAATGTGCCAGCTCCTATTATAACTAATGTTAATTTACAATACATAATTACTGAGTGGCCAATACTTCTGTATATAATGACTCACAATCTGCATGATCCTTTTGAAAAGCCCCATCATCTCGAGGGAAATATCAGTTGAAATTTTCACAAATTCCGGGACATTATCATCGTGTATGCCATTGTTGCACTAATTCATTATAATCATTATTAAGAATGGTAACACCAATGATCTGGTGAATATAAGGAAGCTTTATTCCTTTGTGATTTGAGTACTATACCATTGTTGGGGTTTCTGAGTTCTTTGCAATTATCCAAACACAAATAATTATATGTTGTGAAAATTCTCAACAGGGCTTGGTACATGTCCAACAAAGGAAAGATTAAGGTAGCACCTTAGCATCTCGGCCTGTGTGTAGGATGCCGAAATATCTCAACTTTCTTCTTTATATGTTTTGGAACTTTGGAATCAAATAAGTGTTTCCTTGGTCGTCTGTCAACGCTTACTGCGTTCAACGCATGTCTTAAATTCAATAGAAACGCACACAACAACATGTTTAAATCTTATTCACATCGTTTCTAACGCTATCTCTGACATGAAATTCTAAACTGGCATATTCAAATTTTCGCACTCGTTTGATCTGGGAAAAAACCTAAACTTTTTTCAATTCCATTTATTTTTTACTTAAAAACATTTACAAAAATTATTAAGTTTATCATTGAAAGTGATAGCCATTATAAAATGTACTAAAATTCTACTAAATAAATAAATAATTTTCACACTAAAAACATTCTCTTTCCGGTGACCGTACCAAAACTGATTTTCAATTAGAAGAGCAGATCATAGACTGAAACCAATTTTCAAAATAAAAGAGTGTGGGAAAGTCGTCTGCATCGTATCTCAGATCTTTATCAAGTAAGTTGATTCCATTGGTAATTGATTGTGGATATGATATTTCCTGATTTTCACAATATCCAACCATTTTAATAAGTCAATCAACCATTGAGATGCAGATAAGGATCTGCAATTAGTTAAAGGTCCTATGCGCAAGATTTGAATCTAGATAATGGGACGTGCTGATTAGGTTCAGTCCCGCGTCCTTGCCGTTTACAGTAAACAAACAACAGAAAGATTCCACTATTGCTTAAAGCATACACTTTTCAAAGTCTGAAGACTCTCACACAGTGCACATATGGATTTCACATGGATTAATAGTGCACATAGACAAAAATGGATCCACAGTGCAAATGGGTTGAAATGGAGCCGCAGTGCACATAGATTGAAATGGAGCTGCAGCGCACATGGATTAAACACATAGATTGAAATGGAGCTGCAGTGCACAGGGATTAAAATGGAGCCACAGTGCACATGGATTAAAATGGAGCCACAGTGTACATGGATTAAAATGGAGCCGCAGTGTACATGGATTAAAATGGAGCCGCAGTGCACATGGATTAAAGTGGAGCCACAGTGTACATGGATTAAAATGGAGCCGCAGTGCACATAGATTGAAATGGAGCCGCAGTGCACATGGATTAAACACATAGATTAAAATGGAGCCACAGTGCACAAGGATTAAAATGGAATTTCTGTTGCCACCGTTCCTACCAACCAATTTTCACTCTGGTACACCACCCCTTTAATAACCTTAAAATAAAAGATTTTAACTTCTCTCTGAATATATTTGTCTGCTGTGCCTCATACTGGGTGACATTCTAGTTTTACACTGATAAGGGTAGACTAGGGGTGTAGATGACAGTAGTTACTGAACTTATAGATCGGAAGCAAGCTTCCCCCATTCCATTTTTCATTTCATGGGGAAAAAACTCGCTTCAAATCTATAAGTACATGGGGGAAAAAATGCAACCAAATTGAGCGTACCCAAAACAAAACCCCTACATTTCATAAAACACCCTACATTTCATAGAATTCTTACGACAAACACCTTCAATAAATTTCCTACATTCCATCAAAAAAAAAACATATTAAAAATAGGATGAGTTTAATTTTAAAACATGAACAATACAGGAAAAAACCCCATTAAAACATTAATTCCACCAAAAAAAAATTGATGTGGTCTGGTTTTTTATTCCTTCCCTTTATTAAAGTGAGGTAACTCTTCTTGGAAAAAATATTTCAGACCACACTTAATTTTTTTAAACATGAAGCGTGGACTGGCTACTCATGTTGTGGCGCCAGGCAGGGTATGCTTACTCTTCTAGACACCTGATACCACTTTTCATTATGATATACTTACTCATGTATGATTGATATAATTCCTCATATGAAAAGTTCTTAAGCTGTTACCTATGTTTCGTCAAAATGTCTTTTTGGATTTCGAGTTTCGTTTTGCGGTTCGGATCGTCAGTACTTGGTTTCTTTATTTATACTTAAAATACTTACCTAATACTTACCTAATACCTACATATCTTCCTTTCAACATTGCTGAAACAAGAAAGCCATTTAGATGAGAATTTTGAAGGATTTTGCTTTTTTATCAATTATTCTATCTGTAGAAGGGAATCATGGGAATAACTGAAAAGGAAATTCAATAGTTCAAAATAATCAAACATTGGAATCATCTCCTCAAATTAAATGTTTCTGAGATGAATGACTCAGTACCCTATGTTAACCTATAAGCCAACAAAACCATATTTTTTCTTCGTGTGATCAATTTACCTCCCTCCAATTAGGTATTGAATTTGATGTCCCCCATTTTGGTTGTAAATCCTACTAAATATTGTAGAATAAACAGATAGGGTTTTCAATACCTTAATTTTTCATGTATACCCCTTTTAAGGTCAATTCTCAGAGCGAAAAAATTCGAAAGTCTCGGAGAATTAACAAAGGGTTACATGAAATCACTACAGATTGGAAACTTTTATCTAATGAATTGATTGAGAATTCATGTTAAAACTCAACATCTTCCTTATCACTACAGATATTATATACATTATGAATATTATGATTATTTGGAATTCAGGCAAATTTTTATCTCTGCTCAGAAGTCCAATAAAATAATTTGGAATTCAGGCAAATTTTTATCTCTGCTCAGAAGTCCAATATGATTTGATGTGATGAAATAATTTGGAATTCAGGCAAATTTTTATCTCTGCTCAGAAGTCCAATAAAATAATTTGGAATTCAGGCAAATTTTTATCTCTGCTCAGAAGTCCAATATGATTTGATGTGATTAAATAATTTGGAATTCAGGCAAATTTTTATCTCTGCTCAGAAGTCCAATATGATTTGATGTGATGTTATGAGTCTGTAGTGAATATAAGGAAGTAAAATATGACGTGTGTTTCAACATAGAATTCACTAACAATACACAGAAACATTCCTTTGTCAATCTGTAGTGGTTTGAGGGGTGAGGCATAATAGCACACACGAAGTTAATTATACACAATTGTTGACTTTATAGGTCAGACATAAGTTGCACTAGTAACCCACACACAGAAACATAATTTGATAGATAGATTCCATTGCTCGACATCTTGAACTATTAAAATAACTTAATCAGAATCCTATTATCCCTTCATTAGACGGTATAATTGATAAAAAAACAATAAAAATTACACATTATTCAAAATGGCTTCTTGTTTACATTTGCTTTCTATGTCAGGTGATATCATATCCGGTAGACACATTTTATTAGTCTCTAACAGGAAGTAAGATATATTAATATTACATCCTGTTTTATATAATCCGAAACGATCTGACTTAACAAAAATATGTGTCCCTCGCTTTTTTACATTCAATCGGAAATATGCTTAAGTCAATCAGCAAGTTGTTATGAAACGTGCAGTGCATAACATAACAGGGTATAAAAGTACGTACTTTGGTAATAATTAGTCAGTCGATCGTGGGGCAGGAACTCGCTAAGTTCGGCTCTGATTGCTTACTTCTATGGGAATTACAACACTCCGCTGGTAGAGTAGAGCTCGTGGGTTAGCTCGAGACGATCTGGGTGTTCGGTTTGTGGTCCAATGGTGAACTACTATGTGGTTGGGTAAGAGAGCAATAGGTCGGGAATGTGATTTTTGTGTTGTCTAATGTGCCTTGATGTTCCTACTTTGGAGAGCTAGGTGGTGGAGAACAGATCGCGAATCAATTCAATCCCTCCTGATACATATGCATATAGTAAATGTATTGTATTTTATCAAAATAATTCCTCTAAAAATGGCAAATAAAATTCTTGATCCAATTTTTAGATTATACGATCCAATTCTTTATTCATTTACTCGTAAGAAAGAGGATTACATTATTATTAATGCATCTGTGGGGTCTAAATCACAATTGAATGATGGTGGTAGGGTCACTTTCGAGATCAATAGTCTGTCAAATTGGTTATTACTTTCCGATGCCTATTTCAGATGCGATTTCAAAATCAAGGACGGAACAGCAAATGAAAATAGAGTCCCACAGACTAATACAACATTAGAAAATAATTTCTTTCCTTCTTTATTTAGCGAAATGGTTTTGGAAGCGGGATCAAACCCCATAGAAACCATCAAACACCCTGGAGAATTTGACACAATGTTGAAAACAGTCCTTTACCCCAAAAACTACGATTCAGTCTCGGGTTGGATACCCGATGTTGGTGATGGGACCGTTTTAAAAGAACCAGTAAAAACTGTAGCTAACGATGCTGATATCGCTAGAATGAGAGTCATTGCCAGAAATAGCATCGAGAGAATCGGTAGAGCAGTAAACCAGGGGTTTGACAAACGAGTAAATCAGTACAATAATGTTGTTGAGGATAATAGATGGGGTAATTACGTCAATTGGAAATTATATCCTTTATTCGGTCTTTTAGAACATAGAAAAGTTTCTATAGGTTTACCATTTAAAATTCATTTACAAAGAGAAATTAATGACGATAAGATATTCTTTGGAGAAGCTAATTCAAATGCAAAATTAGAAATAACAAATCTCCAACTTTTCATACCCGTAATAACACCATCAATTGAAGTAGAAACGAGAATATTCAACTCGTTAACTAAAGACATTGAAATAGCTTTTCTTCGGCGCAACACTGTAGGGAGTATGACTTTAACTGGAGAATCCACAACATGGCCAATCACTAACAGCATTAAACCAGCAAGATATTTAATAGTTGGTTTCAAGAACTTACCAGATTCTCAGACAAATAACAACAATATCTTTAGAGTGGCAATGAACCAAACTCAAGATCCTATAATCCGTAAAGTTCAAGTAAGATTAAACAACGATAATTATCCTAACCAACCTTTAACTATTAATCCATCCACAAAGGATTATAATGAATTGTATAGAAATTATAAAAATATGTGTGAATTATTTGGAAATCCACCTCAGTTTGGATATGTAGATTTTGCAATTAATCACCCAATCTTCTGTTTTGATCTATCAGCTCATCAAGAAGATCTTTTCAAAACTGGAGTAAACATAAATATTCATATCGAAAAAACACAAGGAGATGTAACCGGTTATTGTTTATTATTGGAAGAAGCAAAACATATAATAAAAATATCCGACAGACGGATGATTCGAATAGAATAAATTAATCCCTTAAAAATGAAACCCGAAACTTTAGTAAAAAGAATAATAGACGCTATCGAAACAGAAAAGCCAACTACAATTACTTACAATGGTAAAAGAATCAGAATAACTAAAAAACTTATTGATACATATAAACACTGTAAAGTGCGAGATGATATAGATTTGGAAAGAATTGACAAGAACATAAAGGAAGGTGGATTTTTACCTTTCCTACCCTTGATCTTTGCAGGTTTGGCCGCAGCCGGTGCCACAGCCGGCGGAACAGCAGGAATAGTTCAAGCCGTCAATGCCAAGAAAGCAGCCGAAGCTGAAAAAAGTGAAAAACGTAGACATAATTTGGAAATGGAAAAGGTAGCAAAAGGTTCGGGAGTAGCAGACATATTAGGTACAGTTAAAGAATTTGGAAATCGATTTAGTGAAGAAACTAAGAAAACTGTCAAACAAGGATTAACTAAATTAGTGGATAGTATTGACACAGGGGAAATCAAAGTCAAACATAAGGGTAATGGAATATTTTTTAAAAATATACACAGTGGAGAAGGAATATATCTTTCAAAGTATAAAGGAGAAGGTGTAATTTTTGGTACATAAAAATGGGAAAGAAATTTAATCATTCAGAAATATTTCCTAATAATCCAATGCTCATGTGTATATGCGGTAGTTCAGGTTCTGGGAAAACTCATCTCACTTTTAACATGTTGACAACACCCAACCTTTTAGATTTCGATTCTCTATATATCTACACAACAACACCAGAACAATCGTATTATCAATTTCTCAAAGCTTTAGAATATTTACCAAAGAAATATGTTCAAGAATTATTTCAATATTACGATAAAGGAGAAATGGAAATAAAAGATATCTTAGATACCTTCATAAAAGAAAAGAATCCATCTTTCAATCCAACTGACATAAAAGTGTTTCTGACAAAAAATGTAAATGATCTGGACTTGTCTAATATTGATAGCAAACGAAAGAACTTAATATTGTTTGACGACTGCGTAGCGCAAAAAAATCAATCTGTTCAACAAGAATTCTTCACGAAGGGAAGACATCACAACTGTCACTGCTTATACCAATCCCAATCTTTTTACGGGATGGATTCTATGTTTATTAGAAAAAATGCTAATTGTTTTTTATTATTTGAATTAAACGATAAAGATTTATCTCAAATCATACAGTCGATAAATCACGGAATGGACAGAGATTCGTTTAAAAAGGTTTGTAAAGCTCAATGGAGAAATCCAGAGGAACATGGATATGTATTCGTTAATACAAGAAAACCTACGGGTGAAAGAGTAATGATAAACATATGTTAATTTATTTTTTTAAAAATGGAATGGAATAATATTTTAAAAAGAAATAGAGAATATATCAAAGCTAAGAATAAAATAAAGACCCAAGTTGAAAATAACAGATTACAACAACTCGGATTAACAGAAAATCTACAAACTTTATTTAAACCAATATTAAAAAGTCAAGAGGATATCAAGAATAAATTAGAAGCTCCTAAACAACAAATTCAACAATCTCCTCCACAAATAGAATATCCCATTGAAGATGATGGAATCGTAATCAGGACATTAGATGATATAAAACGTTATTTTTCAAATCCAAATCCAACCCTAGCCAAAACAATAAAGCCAACAATTGATCAGGATGGATTGATTCTTAACGGTTTTAGGATACGTTTCAATCAACTCAACCCAACATTTAAGATTGACAGAATAGACGCTATATATGATTTAACACCCGGTATGATTAATCTTTTGAATGGGTATGATAAAGATTATAATTTCAAAGATTTAAATTCATACGTGGAAATTCTTACATCGACAAGGACAGGAGGACCAAAAACTTTAAGATTAAGAAGACTGGAAAAAGAATTAGATGATAACACCGATGCTAGTGATGATAACTACACTGATGATATTATAGAAGAAATCGATGACTTTTTGGGACATACAGGAGATGGTGTAATTTTTTTATCCGACAACAACGAAGAATTGCTTAATAGATTACAAATAATATTAGCAGCAATGAAGGAAGGACATCAATCACACAGACAATATAATGAATTAAATTGTATATTAAAAAGACTCCTACAAAAAGGTATCATAGATAAAAATGATTATAAAAGTGTTATTAAAAATGAGTCAACTATTCGTCATCACCTCAAATAAATCAGACATTAAATTATCTCTAGATTATGAGTATGAACTCGATCGAAATCAAGAATATGAATTGGGATTAAAGTATTTCTCTGTTTACAATTCCATTAGAAATATCAACGAAGATAATAACAAAATAAAAATATCAACAGATAATGGAGCAACATTCAAAACCATAAGTTTACTACCAGGAAGTTACGAATACATAGCCATTAACGAATACCTATCTGAATACGCAGGAAGTGTCAATGGTAAAAACAATATTGAATTCGAAGGTAATTTAAATTTGAACAAAATGAAATTGATATTAAGAAATAATAGTCAAGTTGATTTCAACGTAGAAAATTCATTGAATACGTTACTAGGATTTGATAAACGAGTATACACCCAATCTACTATAGCACCACATAAAGCTAATATCGAGAATGATGTCGATGTGATCAATATACATTGCAATTTAATAAACGGTGGATTTTTCAATAAATACAAACGTCAGATTATTTACAGTCTTCCAACATTCACTATTCCGATTGGATATAGAATTATAGAAAAACCATTTCAAACAACATATTTACCACTTAATTCCTTTATGATCAAAGATATAAATCTGGAAATCAAAGATGGTAAAAATAGGTTTATAGACTTTGGAAACGAAGAAATTGTTATTCAACTTCATTTAAAAAAGAATTAAGTAACTCTTCATTCTCTTCTTGAATAGTTAGATAATCGAAATCATCAAATTCATAGTTTTCATCCAAACTCAATTCATCTTTATTACAATAAGGATACATGATTCCTTCACTATTTGGAGCCTTTCTCTTTACAAGATTTAAATAACTTCTAAAAACTTTCTTTTGTTTATCATCATCCCTTGGAATAACTACTCCATTTGTGAAACTTTTTTCCCAATTTCTCTTAAATTCATTTGATATATCATATCCACTAGCCAACCGAATATAATCGTCTACAGTTATCTTATCATTAGAATAACCTTTAAATGTTTTCTTTTCTTTTAAAACACCATCTGAAGTTAGTATGATATTGTATTTGACTTTCGGCGCTAAATATAAACCGAATATAATTCCACCATCACCGTAATCATTCTTTCCTTTACAGTATTCATTTTCGGATACTAATCCAGCTTCATTTAATTTATTCCAATTGCTAGATGAAATGTATAAACTATCAGTATCGGTATAGTATATTTCCGGTTGATAAAACCCATCTATTACGTGAATAAAATTGTTCATTATTTTCTTACTGTGCGATAATACAAATGATCCCAAATGACTGGGTGTAAGTCGTGTAGATTTACTATTTACATCGTCAATTTCTTTTTCTTCTTCTTCTATATCAACAATGTATTGAGTCTCATTTATTTTTTCATAGTGTTTAACATGTGAATCAAAGTTAGCCTTTAAAGTTACGTCATTCCAAAGATGTTTTGATGAAGATATATCCTTCTGAATAGATTTCCCATACAGGGCATTACCTAATAATTTCATGCAATTACTACCAACGATATTGCCATCCCTTTTGAATTGATTTCTTAGATCTCTCAAAATTAAAATGTAGTCTCTATAGGGAGGAGTTCTAAAGTTTTCTTCGTATACTATGCCATCTAATATTCTAATAATTCGTCCACCAGCTTTTACTATTTCTTGAATATCGACCGATGTTAAAACATCTGAACAGAAACCATTTCTGAATCTTATTTTAGTGCCAGTTTCCTTTTTTCCTTCTTTGTTCGTAAAACTAATTTTATCTTTAGCTGGTATCGGTTGGAAGAACATGTTTTTGGGATACTCAAACCAAACTGTTAAAATAGCAGTTTTGGGTCTAAAGTTTTGTTCATTGAAGAGTCTTACAAATTCTTCTTCTTCTTCTGGTAAAAACGGTCTACCACTTTCTGCTTTGGGATATTCACTATCTAAATCTGACATAGCAGAAGCATACAAACCGTTAGCATCAAATGCCATCAGTCTAGAACATGTTATATTTTTAAGTTTTGAATTAACCTCTGTTTTATCTTTATCACTTTTACTATATTCTTTAAATAAATCAATTATGTTGTCGTCATTTGTTTGTGTATATTCCTTTAATACATCACAAATTTCATTGATTTTATCAGTTGTAAATATTTTTCGATTTGCAGAAACCCTTCCTCCTTTAATAGAGCGTCTTATAAAATGTCTTATAAAAGGGTTAGTGTGTGAGTAAACCTTTTCTATATTTTGTTTTTCAGTATGTTTTGGTACGAGTCTTGTACTTTCGTAATATGGTTCTTCAACCATTTCTTTATCGTAATGATACAAATAATACCACCCCTTTAAAGATAGAGATGGAGTCGTTAGATTATTAGAAACGCTCTGGAATACAACGTCTTTCATAACTTTGTTATATTTTATCAAGCATGCTCCAAGACATAGGGTGTCTCGCTTTGCATATGGTTCCCATTCGTGTCTTAAAATTTCCCAGTTATCTTTGGTATATTTTGCAATGTCTACATCAACGATCTTTCTCAAATTCATTGGTAGATTAGACGACTTTCCCCATGTTGCTAAACTAGATGCTTCGTGTTGATAGGAACATGTGAAATTAATATGCTGTAAATAATTGGATTTACTTTTTATATCTTTCTGTCGTTTCCATCTTTTCTGTAAATCTTCATCAGTGTATGGATTAGATAATGGTAAAGAAAGAATTCCTCTGGGTGTTATTAGTGGACATTGTGTTAGTTTCTTTACGTTTTTAATTACGATCCAGTTATCAAAACCACTACCGTTATGAGAAATCAATGTTAATCTTTTTTTATCATATTTACCTAAATATTTCAACATTTGATCTATACAATCTATGCCTACAAATATTTCTACTATTTTCATTAGTTTGTTATAAAATGCTTCTGGAATATTATCAGTGGGAGGTATCATCTCTAACTTTTTTCTTAGCTTTTCTAAATTAATTAACGTACAGGAATAAGGAATTGCTTTACGCGTTTCACTATCTGAATACGTTTCACAGTCCCAAGCGAATAAAGTATCATCACTCATATTTGAAAATACGTTTAGTTTCAAAGGTGATACTTCTTTTACAGCATTATCATCTCTACATGTTTTCCATACCTGTTCATAATTATCTTCTATTTCTTTAATCCCTAATTTTTTTTGATTTCTTCTTATAAGACAGAAATGTGAGTTATGTAAATATAAAACCCAATCTAATGCCTTGTCCTTGTTTACATCTGTGAGGGTGGGGCGTACATTTCTATTTTCGGGAGTGTAAATTTGAAATGAAGTATTACATTTCTCATTGAATTTATTAATTCTAGCAGCTGTCATTACTCCTTTTCTATTCGCTTTTGGAAATGTATTAATGAATGTTTGAAATTTATTTGTTAAATCTTTTTTCAAAACATGATTTACGCATTTGATAAAACAGTTACCATCTGTTGGTATATAACAATTTCTACCTTTATATTCATTTATCTTTTTAAGTAGTTCAGTTCCTCTACCAGCGTTTGATCTTCTTATTTCCTTAAAATTGTCTCTACGTAAAATTATTTTCCCTGTAAAATACCAATCCGAGCAGTCAGATTTTGCATTCATATTAGACAAAATGGTCTTAAAAGTTTTGGAATTGAAACCAAGAAGTTTCATGAATTGTTTGTGATTTCCATTCTCGATTATCCTACCATCTATTTCAATTTGACCCTTAAATGTTGAAAATTTATGAGTAATAGCCCTGATAAGATCGGTAAATAGTACGTTTTCTATGAATGTTTCATCGTCTATAATTTCAATGTTATTCATATTTTTTATATGTTTTTTTTTAATTACTTAATTTTTGGAGTTCTTTTTATTATCTTTTATTGCTGATATTTGTATATTAAATTTATCCAAAATTTCATTAAATTCTTCCAACTCTTCAACGCTAATGATCTTATCTTCTCTTGATCTTTCGAAGAAAATATACAACTTATTAAGATATGTATTTAAGATATCTGTTTTCTTTTTAAAATAAGATTTCTGTTTGGATGTAAAACCCATAGCAATCAATCCACAAGATGAGGTTTGAATAGCAGTAATTGCGGCTAATACAGTTGGAATAAGTATTGGCACCATCAATCCGCCAGTTACTGCCGTTGCAATTGTTGTTCCTACTGTTAAAACTACACTTAGTGCTTTGAAAGCAGAATCAATTCTACTCCATCTTTTCTTACATTTATTATATTGTTCTAGTTTTACTTTTAGTTCGTTTTGTTTGTCTATCAGGTATTTTTGTCTACTTTCTTGTTCCATTTTTAAACGTTAAATTAAGTGAACTTCCGATAATGCTCTATGTTTATCCTTAGGGCTTTGTACAATAGTGACATGTACATGTACTAAGAATGCTTCTTGTTTTGACTCCTTGTTCTTCTTATCCCGATAAACAAGAAAATTTGTTTTTTTTTCAATAGATATTTCTATGAAAAAATATGATATGTCTAGTCTTTCTGCTAATGCTATTGGAAAATGTTTTAATTGTTGATTTTTATTAACATCAACAGAGAAGAAAAGATCATTATGAACAAAATATAGTTTCACATATTCAAAATCTGTTGTTCGTAAAAAATCATAAATCTGTTTTTCATTTTCTCGTGGTTCTGGATTTCTAACTATGTTTACTGATGGTGGAGTTTCCGTTTCCAATATCATGTCATCAAATAAACGAAATACGCAATATCTCACCACATCATCTTCCGGTTCGATTGAGATTCTAAGCTTATCTACATAGAACTGATTTGACGAAATATTAAAAGGTAAAAATTCCTCCCGAAGTTTAAATTCTTTAGTATCTACGATGTTATCATTTTTGATAAAGTGAAAAAATAAAAGAGATTTACAATTAGTGAATAGATCATGGATTGAAAAATCGACTTTTACCTTTATAGGAAAAACAATTTCAATTATAGTTTTCCCCCATACGCGACTCTGACTCAGACTATCAAAAATCCTTGTAGGAATATCAATATCAGTCTCAATAAGCCTTGTAGGAAGATCAATATCATATCTCATAATTATTTTAAACCCATATTTATAATTAGAATAGATTCTTTCACGGTCATCCACCTTTATATGTTCTTTGTCCTCTTTAAAAGATGGAAGAAAGAAATAATAGGGTTTAATATATTCTAGTTCATTGAGATTATTTTGTAATGTGCTTATATTTGTTTCCTGTTTTAAAACTTCATTATTAATAGTAGTTATCCGTTGTTGAATCTCACTATAATCAATATTTTGTATTTGTTGTTGAATATAAGTTTTAATTTCACTATCATCAATATTTTCTATCTGTTGTTGAATATAAGTTTTAATTTCACTATCATCAATAGTTTTTAGTTCGTTTTGTAATTCAGTTTTAAATTTAGTTTCCAGAGCAGTTAATTCTTGTTGTAATTTATCTTTACTTATGCCTGGATTAATGTTGGATATTAGTTGTTCAAAATCTACTTTTTGTTTTGATAGTTTATCATCTAAATTAGATATTACTGACCTTAAATTTTGTAATTGATTTTTATCTACTACATTTATTAATTTTTGTTGAATAGATTCTATTTGTTTTTGTATTTCGCTATCATCACTAAGTTTACTTTCTAATGCGGTTAATTTGTCTTCACTTATGCCTGGATTAATATTGGATATTAGTTGTTTAAGATCTACTTTTTGCTTTGTAATCTTGTCATCTAATTTAGATATTAATGACCTTAAATTTTGTAATTGAGTTTTATCTACTGTATTGACTAATTGTTGTTGAATAAAACTTTTTAAACTTGTTACTTCTTTTTGTAATTTACCATCATCAATATAATCTAATTCTTTCAATTTAGATTCATTTATAAAATCTTTATTATTTATTTGTCGTTTGAAGAATCTTTTCACATCAGCTATTCGATCTTTTAAATGGTTTTTATCTACTTCAATTAAATTTATTTGATCCATTAAATATTTCTTATGAACGGCATCATTATCGTTTTTCGGAGATTTTAAATTAGTTATACCAAAATTGTTCATATCAATATCACCCTGAAGAATGTCTCCGATTTGATCCACAAAATATGGTTTGATTTTATTGATTGGAAATGTAGTGTTTGGTTTTTTAGTATCTAAAGGTAAAGCGCCTAAACCAAATTTATTTGCCATTTTTATTGAGTTAAATTTATTACAATTTCTTCGAACTGTTTTCCTAAACTCAACTGATATAAAACCCAAAGTGAAAGTTGTCCACAAAACTTTTGACCCGGATTTTGTATTTGAAATGTAGAAGATTTAATTGGTTGATTAGTTATATTCATTATCTCTTCAGTGGGATCTAATCCAAAAGAGTCGAAAAAATAAAAGTTAGAGTCTTTGTACAAAGCAGAATGATGAACACCTTTTTGATCGGAAGTGTGTATATTTGTTATAGCGTAGAATTTACCTTTCTTACTTTTGAGATTATTTATTTCATCTCTCATACAATAATAAAACGGTGATATGTTTAACTCATTCGCCCATCTCATAAGTTGGAAGTTTGTGGTTGTATCGGTTCCATATTTATCAAGAAATTCATTCATTTTTAAAAGTCGGTTTTTTGAAGTTCATTTTGATAAAACCTACCTATAATTTGTTCTTTGTCTTGATCGATTAATTCATATGTTGGAGGGGATGTGCTATTTACTTTATCTACGATAAATATTTCGTTTGTCCAATAACCAACATATCCTTTTTCGAATTTACTTTTATATTTGAAAATACGAACTCGATCTCCGACTTTAAATTTGGGTTTAATATTTAGATTCTTTATTTCATTTTCGTAGTTATGTTGCGCGTTAATTGATCTTATAATATTTGGATTTTTTGAGGCTTGTGCTGGTGACACTCCTATAGATGAATGTATTTTGTTATTGTATTCGTGTACGACCTCTGGTAATATTTTTAGCCATTTTTGAGATTTTAATTCCGTGAACTTTTTGAATAGTTTATTTTTTAGAGTCCTGTTGAATCTTTCAATAACTACAGCCTTACCTTCGTTGTGAGTACTGTAAATTTCAAACCCCACAGATTTCATATTTTTGTTATAAAATTCGCTCCCTTTATCTACCCATAACTTTTGGGGCCGTCTGTCAGATTGTTTCATTATGGTTTCAAATGCGTGTTTGACTGATATTCCAGTTTTGTTTTTGAGAGGAATAACCCAAGCATAACGTGTATATAAATCAATAACTGTTAAACAATATTTATATCCCCTTTCAACTGGCATATTAATTAAATCTGCTGACCATATTTCATCTTTATCAAATACTTTAACTTTTAAATAATGTTTGTTTTTTCTAAATTCTTTATGAATTTCATCTGCCAATCCCATACCCAATTTCATCTTTGCTTTTAACAGTTTTATGATTATCGCTCTTTGCATTTTCTCTTTGAATGTTGGATTTGGAATATTTTCGAGTTCGATTATCATTTGTTTGTCTGCTTCGTGTCTGAAGTTTATGTCTTTGTTTCTGTAAAGTATGTCGTGTTTAAGCGCAGCAGCGTCAACTCTATTGACAGGTTCTTCACCTGGTTTTGGTTTATCGTTTTCGTCTAATCGCAGATCTAATCTAGTACCTGGACCGGTGTAATTATGACCTGGAAGATGTTTCTCGCCAGAGTATTTGGCCCATGGAAATCCAGGAAGATATCCTAATGATTTTTGAATATCGGAACCAAAATAGGTTTTTGGAGCGTGAGCGACTATCATTTTTATCCTATAACTTTAAACCCTTTTCCCTCTTTTACCTGCTGTTCTATTCTCTTGTTTCGTAGTTCTCTTATTTGCTGTAATTCTTTAAGTTCGTCGGATTTTTTCACGGCGTCGTTTATTCTTAAGCCTGCTTTTGCCACGGACCCAACTGCTTGAGCTCCGGAGGAAATTAGGGATTTGTTGTTTGAAACAAAGCCAGCTACTTTTGGAATTATTTTTGAACCTAGAGAAAATATAGATGAAAAGATACCGTCGCCTGAATAATCTTCGAATCTGTATTGTTCATGTTTTAAAATTAAACTCATCCTATTTTTAATATGTTTTTTTTTGATGGAATGTAGGAAATTTATTGAAGGTGTTTGTTGTAAGAATTCTATGAAAAATGTAGGGTGTTTTATGAAATGTAGAGGTTTTGTTTTGGGAAGACTCAATTTGGTTGCATTTTTTCCCCCATGAACTTATAGATTTGAAGCGAGTTTTTTCCCCATGAAATGAAAAATGGAATGGGGGAAGCTTGCTTCCGATCTATAAGTTCAGTAACTACTGATGACAGTGGGTCATTGAGAAAATAACTTGTGACTTGGGATGATATTACAGTTTTCCTCTAGCCTCGAGCAATTAGTATTCTTTATTTACTGCCCTTTAGACGTTATTAAAAATGCAATTATGTGGAAATGACATAAAGACTACATGTCGTGAACAATCAGGAACATTTTGACAAGACATTGGATTCATTAATGTTGCTATTTTCAACTCTCCATAATCGTAAGATCTGAACACTGTATTTTCAACCCAAATTTATTAAATGTAAAACTAAATATTCAAAAAGCAAATTTGGAAAAGGAATGAATTAGTAAAAACAAAGTCCATGTTCGACATATTATGAAATTATAAAAGCTATACAATGTTCCATATTAACAAAACATCTACATTATCACTTTTTAACCTTAAGCTTTTGAGTCATATCTTCAAGTAACATTGCTACTGTCTGACCATCATGGTTCACTATCTTTTCAATGCGGAAGTAGCATAAATTGTGGCAACTGGATTGTGGCGGGTGTGGCACTAAGCCGTGTATGCTAACTCTTCTAGACACTGATACCACTTCTCAAATGAAAAGTTCATTAGCTGCTACTAATGTATTGCCAATGTGTTCACATGGATTTCGAGATTTGTTTTACTGTTGGGATCGTTCGTGCTTGGTTTTATTATTGTAGTATTTGATGTGGGCTGTAGTCTGTATGACATAGCGTGTATTTAATCTCTTACATCAGTATAAGAATATTGATAGATGCAATATTTGTTGGCATTTAACTAACATCAGAGTTTACAGATTGAAAACTAAGTAAATGGAACCCAGCTTACAAACGTCTATCGTTTAAACATTAAACGCTTAACCGCGCCATTGACATTTTGCGTTGCTCTCCTAACGGATGTTTGCTAGTCCGGAATGTTATTTTTGTTAGCATGGTTTAATAGTCTCGAGAATTCAAGAAGGTTTTATATAAATATGATATATCATAACTTATGTCTCACTCGGACTGTCAGACTCGACTGTGAACTACCAATAATTTTAAAGACACACTTGTGTTCAATATTTTCTTTCAACTGTATGTACTTGAAAAAATTGATGTCTGTATTTGCAAAAAGTATGATGTCTGAATTGAAGTCCTACTTTTTCAATCTGTATAGCTCATGGTCTAAATTCATGATCTTATTCAAAATATAGATTCACCTTTTCGAAAAAAGATAACCGACATTATTGAATCGGCAGCATAAGCCTAAAATACCACTATAAAATGTATAACAGAATATTGTTGTAGGCCTACTTATTATAATAGGTGAAATTATGTGATCAGAAGCATTTGAATGATACATATCAAAAGTTCAATTAAGTTATAGCATATCACACATTGTGCTTTTAAGTTATACTATGACATAGTGTAAAGCATATTGTATGAATTTAACTCTGTATAAATGTGTTGATATTTACGTGAAGGAAACCAGGTATTGTCTGCAGACTTGAGTCTTCCGGAGTTTGATTGCCAAGGGGTCCTTTGAACTTGTTCCTCCCTTCAAGTTCTCTAAAATACCAGTGGTAAGGAACACTGTAGAATTTACACATTATATCGGGTGTCCCAAAAAAAACGTCCCCAACTTTGACGAAAAGTATCTCAGCTGCTGATGAGCCGATTCTTACAAATTTTCTTCAACATGTCCTTGATAAACACTGAAAATATGAAAGTCATCAAACAAAAATTGTACGAGTACTGCCTCGAACAAAATAGCATGTCAAAAAATTCAATATCAGAGCTAATAACATATTTGAATTTGTGTCCATTTTGCCTTCACCACAACCACCAATATCCAACATTTTCCATCCTGATAAACTCTCTCGGATCATATCTAAAGGTACCACTCGAGAAGCGACCATCCTGCATTTCAATTCTTGTTTAATCAGTGTGTTCCTCTAACCCAAGTGCAGTACACCTGTTTCTTAAGAGAATCCCATACATTACCATCACCAGTGGAACAAACTGGATGAACAATAACAATAAGGCAGGAAGGTTGCTTTTTGGGAGAAAATATCTTAAGATGAGATCGGTGAGAGCATTTCAGGATGGAAAATGAATGATATTGGTGGCCGATGTGGTGAAAGCATAATAGACACAGGTTGAAATGTGTAGTTTGCTCTGATATTGAATTTTTTGACATGCTATTTTGTTCGAGGCAGTTCTTGTACAATTTTTATTCGATGACTTTCATATTTTCAGGGTCCGACACAGACATGTTGAAGTAAATCTGTGAGAATTTTGAAAGAGATCGATTCACCAACAGCTGAGATACTTACCGTCAAACTTGGGGACGTTTTTATTGGGACACCCGATATATATAATTTTCAACAATATCATATTCATAATGTATTTTTATACTCCAAATTGATTTTAATCATATCTTGCTTGGAATGTGAAAAATGTCAGAACCGGGCCAAATTCTGCTTCCACCTGCAGTGGTAAAGACTTAAAAGTTCAAGTGTCTCAGTTTTGTGTCTTGTGGTTTCAGTTGATAAGAAAGAAATTCCGATGTTTATCACAACAATCGTATATCATTTAGTACAAATCAATGGAAAAATTTCCAAGGGCATATATAATCCTGGATTGCTTAAATACGTTCATTTTTGGCTCAGTGAAAATATATTTTCAGGTGTTCAGTAATTATGCAAATCGTAAAGACGTCGAAAAGACGCCTTAATATGTTACAAGTCATGAATGTTAATTTTTGAACGAAAATGAGTAGAAATTTCATTTAGTTTGTCTTCAACATTTTACAGGACCAGAGCAGTTCAAAATTTATATTTAGAATTCAGGGAAATTTGTAACTAAGACGTTTTTTTAGACAGTATGTACGATGAAAGTGCAGAGAAATGAGTTTTGCGTTCTGATCTTCGTTTCCAATCCCAGTGGCATAGCTTTAAATAGGTGCGGATAATCCAGGAAAGATCAATGCCAAAAGATTTCAGAAAGGAATAGAAAGGATCCTCGTAAACCTAAGTGGTTATCCAAAAATGAAGCAAGATGAAAATTCTTCAAATAATTCGAATTTGCTTTGTTAGATATTAAGCTTAGCGTCGCAAAAACTTAACACAAAAAACAACATTTATATCAAAACATATTTTTTAGAAAATATATAAAAACAAGAGATATGTAGGGAATGGTTTCCATGGTAACTATAAAAAACAAAGCATAATTAACGTTAGATTTTCAAAACTACTAGTATAACTGATGTATTGATTTGACCTACTTTTTTGTTTCAGAGTTTCTATACCTTGACATATATTCTATTTATTTTTTTACATAAATAAGCAACCTTCGTGTCATCATTAAGATAATAACTGCAAAAATGTATATATTAACTAGCACAAATTACAGGTTGTTATTGCCTTATGCTTAGTTGAGTCCTTCTTTATTTTTGCTGACTTGGTTCTTACAAAAATCGTTGGCGGATCTTCAAGTCAGGTCCTTCTGCATGGTCAATGATCTTGGAAGGAGGGACTTGACAAATAGACTATAGGCTTTTACCATAGGAACTGGTTAATCCAAATCACGGGCCCACACCCTAACAGACCAATAACACCTTCCCACAGAAAAAACATTTCATTATCAGGCATTAAATTGACTTACATAAGGTTATCAGAATGCAGAAGAGCATGTTAAAAACAAACTTCACTGAGAAATATGCCCTCGAATCCCTTAGCAACTGCCCCAAACCCATTTAGGCACATTTGCTAATACACGTACTCATCTTGCTAAGTCACTATAGACTTTGCATACTTTGCAATCGGATATTTTTCTTCAACAAATTTAATTTTTTGACTTTGATCTACATGTATACGTAAATGAATCTTGGGGCTTTCCGAAGACGAAAATATCTCTCTCTTGTTCACTGTCTAAGATTTCATTTGACAACTGGAAAGTAAATAACATTTATCTATGAAAAATCAAATAACATATCCATATTACATACAAGTTGATTATAGTTTATAGTGATAACATCTACTCATTATGCTTGACCCTTTAACTCTCAATCTGACAGCTACCAGTGACCGTAGTTTTAGATGTAGATTTAGATTGTAGATACATTTCAAATAATACAATTAACTTGATATCGAATAGGCCAGACAAACAATGGTAAACATTCAAACGAATGACGCTGAGATTTACAGAGAAAGCATTAAAATATAGCTCTTTGAAAATTTCCCTCATTTTACACTACATGACATTGGATGTCGTCAAGGTTACGTTAGGCGTAAAACTTAATTTCAGAAGACGTAAAACAGTGCTGGGACCTTATTCTCTAAAACTTAACTTAAGTTAATTTTAGTGTTCTAATCATCTGATTGGTCAATCACTAAAATTGATTTTAAATTTGACTTTTTTATCCAATCAAAATACTGTATTTCTTAAAATCTAGATTTTATCTAATTTAAGTTTTCGAGAATAAGGTCCCAGGTCTATTATTGCTTCATAAATCAACTCCAAAAGGTGAAAATTAAAAAAGCCTATGCAGATAATGAACGAACGGATAATATATACATGACAGTGCTCCTATAACAACATGATAAACCCAATTCTAGTCAAAATGTTGACTTGTCACAGAATTTCCTTAATTTCTCCTACATAGAAGGAGATTTCAAAATTCTCATTGTGTTTCATCAAGATTGACACATTGTAGTTCTAAATCTTTGTACATAGGTTATAGAACTAATTCAATAATGAACTTAAACACATTCAAATAGCTTTCATATGCAAAAATCTTAACACGTAGGTGTACGCCATAAAGGTTCAATTTAGAATCTATCCTCATTCCTTACCAAAATTTCAATATTCTTAATACAAAACTCATGTACAAACTTGGAAATAATCTGACATACGTGATTCTGACAGAAGACGCAGTTGAGCAGAAAATTAGGTTATAGAGGCCGTGCTATTGAGTCTGGTATTGTCGATGCCTTTCAATGGTGAAACGGTTGTTATTGTTTGTGACGTCCAACATATTAATATCATCAGACTATATTATATGGACAAATCGTGTCAGATTTTCAGAAGAAAAAAAGAAAAGAAGAAGTAGTTTGAAATCGATATCAAACCGTAGAAAATAATTCACTTGATAAATGGAGCAGAATTGAGTAGTTTGCAGTATTAAAATAACCTTTAATATTGACTGAAATTCAGCGAGATGATCGAAAAATATTGTACATTTGATTTGATGGTCTGCAAGCTTAATAGGCTATTACTTAACGCCTTTATAAAAATGATTAAAATTTTATTTGCAAAACTTCGCAATTGCAATATTTGCATTGAATATAAAAAAATGACGTGACTCTCAGAGTGCAATTTGTTTGGAATTCATGGTTGAAGGTTTCGTTGTTGATTTGATACTGCAAAAAACTGCTTTTGATCTAATACTGTGAACAGCTTCTTCTTGATACTGTGAACAACCCGCTGTAGATCGTATACTGCCAATAATTCGTTATTGATGATGTGATACTGCAAACAACTCGTTGTTGGTCTGATACTATGAATAACTCGTTGATGATCTTATACTATGAACAACTCGTTATTAATCTGACACTATGAACAACTCGTTGATGATCTGATACTATGAACAACTCGTTGTTGATCTGATACTATGAATAATTCGTTATTAATCTGACACTATGAACAACTCGTTGATGATCTGATACTATGAACAACTCGTTGTTGATCTGATACTATGAACAACTCGTTGTTGGTCGGATACTATGAACAACTAGTTGATGATCTGATACTATGAACAACTCGTTGATGATTTGATACTATGAACAACTCGTAGTTGATCTGATACTATGAACAACTCGTTGATGATCTGATACTATGAACAACTCGTTGATGATCTTATACTATGAATAATTCGTAATTAATCTGACACTATGAACAACTCGTTGATGATCTGATACTATGAACAACTCGCTGGTGATCTGATACTGCCAACAACCTATTGTTGATCTGATACTGTGAACAACTCATTGTTGATCTGATAATATGAACAACTAGTTGATGATCTGATACTGTGAACAACTCGTTGGTGATCTGATTTGGCAACTACTCATTGTTGATCCGATACTATGAATAACTCGTTGTTGATCTGATACTGTGAACAACTCGTAGTTGATCTGATACTGTGAACAAGCGAAGATTTATCTGTTCCAAAAAATCTCGACAATAGTGTTATTTTTTAATAATTGATTTTGGGATTTGATGCTCTAGATTTTAGTCATCAACACGTTATTATTGTCATAAAAAAATCATTTATATCATGAACATAATATATATAGTGAAAAGTGTCAAAACCATAGAAATAGTATTTTATCTGCCATATTAGTACTATTAAGAAACCTGTACAATAGTCAAATTATAAGAACTTTCTGACATTGAAGTTAACTCTTGTTGACATTTTCATTATGAAAAGACTTCATTGTGATCTGCCTATAAAATCATATATAATGGGAAATGCAATCAACTGTCATAGACTTAGATACAGTGATCGAGGGCCGATGAAAAAGTTTTTCATTACATGATATGAACAACCACGATTATTCATCTACCAACCAACTAACCAAATTTGCATTAACCGATATCGTACTTGTTTTAAAGGGGGGAATGTTCAGCATTTTCGAGGATGGATTTGGGCCTTGAATTTATGTAAATAGCCTTCAGATTTACTGGATCTGCCTACAAATCGCACAATCCCTTCAATTTTACCCATACCTTAACAGTTATCTTTCATTTTTTGTATGTATGTTTTCTGTAAAAAGCATAGTCTTACTAAACGTCGAGTCGTATTTCTGACTTTCAAACGCTGATATTTATGGATACACAGGGATTTGAAGGCTTAAATTTTGAGGGAGAGTGCAACATAATTACAGATTAGATTAGCTAAAAGATTCCAAGTTCTGAGACTAAAAGTTTTTAGGTCGAATAGTTAGTGAACATATCCGGGCATATCCCTTTATTACCCTAAAAAAAAATTGACGACCAATGTAACCTCAGTACTGCGTCAACTCCGGACTAAGAGCTGGTTATGTTCCCGGTTTGAGCTATACAGAAACTCTTCGCTTCAGCAGTAAGAGCAACATCTAAACACGATTCTGTTATTCTTGTACCTTTTTGACCAATACTGTTTTTCGTATATCAGCTGATATTCTGGTATCTTTTCAACCAACCCTCAGCAGATTACGAGTAAAAAGACAAGTTAAAGTTATGAGAATGGAATGAAGTAAAAGGAATTAGATACATGAATGATTTCTCAATAATACTCTATATTTACCTTGTCTGCTCTCTTTAACTCTTAATTTCACTTCAAAAATTATCAATATCCTTATTATTTACGCTGCTTGTATATAAGATATGAAATTAGATTCTAATATTGTAAGGAATAGTTCTCAGGGAAGGGAAGGGCATGGATGGGATGGGGATGAGATGGAAATGAAATGAAATGAATGGAGTTTTACGTCCTACTTTTCTGCACCTATATATGGGCTAATTGAGGACGGGCAAACGCCATGCAGTGTGCTATGAGAAATTTTTTGCCAGGATAGCGGCATTGGCCTGCTCTTATTTTCGATTTCCAACTGTCCAGAGATCTTTAACGTGCACAGCCAATAGCACACAGGACCTTGGTTTATTGTCCCATGGGGAGGGGGTGAGATGGGATGGTGGTGGTGGCGCCAAAAACTGTGACAAAACAGACAAAAGGAAATAAGAAGATCCCTAGTTCCATAAGATTATTACGGGATTTGAAGCAACCTGAAACATCAAGGAAATAAGCTAAGGGGTGCTTTTCTTTTTCTTGTATTTTCTCAACTCGCTAATAACTTGTCATTATCCTATTCGTAGCGAGTCCTTCTACATCCATTTTGAAACCCTAGATACGTTCACCCACATTTCCAATGAAGACTATTTAATGTACAATTCATGACCAAAAGCTACTGAAACAACAATAAAATCTAAATCTTAATGAGTTGCCACCTAGATATCTAAATAGTTTCTGACCAACTGTTCACTGTGTAAATCAAATAGTTACAAATCTAAAGAATGTATTATACTATATTTCTTTATTATGGAAGCAATAACTAAACTAAATTAATAGTGCTATAGAAATTCCACAAGTAATTTAACAGCGTGTCAACCCAGTCTTAAAAAAGCAAACCAATATATTGCTAACATTTCCGTTTGTTTGATTCGCAAATATAAGAAACTGACCTTCCAATGCTGACAGATCTAGTCAACACGAATATCATACACGTTCTATCGAACAATAATAATTTGCTTTCTTTTGGCATCCACTGTTTGTTTTTCGAAGAAATTGATCCAAATTCCCTTCAAGCATAACAAATGGTCAGTGAAGAGGTGGGATAGTTTTACAAATCATCAAGTCAATACAAAGTGGCAAATCGCTAACTTCGTTCTAAAAAGTGTTATTCATTGCATAGTCAATATTAAAATCCTTTTACGATAACCACCATGCTCTGGCGAAATTTTTGCACACCTCATGTTCATAGTGATATAATATTCAACCAATCAAATGATTAGTTCCATCATTGACTTACTAACAGGGACACGTTAAACTGAATTGTATCCTTAACCCAAATTAAACAGTATCTGGTCATTCTGGATTGTTCTTTGCCCTGTATATGTATAGCTTTTGGTACATAGTGCGCTATCACTTAGGAAAAAGCTCCAACACTTCATCTCCATTTTAATCGAATTTTACAATCAATGAACTTGATTTGACGGTTTGTAAAACTTCCTCGCCTCCTTTAGATAATAAATGGCACACTGCGAGTTAATATGGAATCTCAATAAGAAAGGCTGGAGAAACGAGTGTTTGATTATATTAATTCTTTCAATAATATAAATATTTCTATACTAACATAATATCAACAGATGGTACAGGTTGATATCAGGTGAGAGGTTTATATTTGAGAGAGAGGGTTCCTCTTTGATGCTATGGACAATGTTGTATTTATTCCACATTGTTCTTTAAAAACAATTCCTCTCTGAATCGAACTCCAAATCTGTATTGCATTGCATGAGTCTCTAGCAACATATTACATGAAGGAAAACACATCCATCCAGAACACCCAATGTTATTGTGCGACAGTGTTTTAAAATGTGCATCTGAGGGAATCCACATAGCTCTAGTTATCTCAGCTAAGAAAAGCATTGTTGACAAAATTAGTGTTGCCAAAAGATAATTCAGTTTGAAACAATTTATATCAGTTCACTTTATCTTGTTAGAAGGAGCATCGGTCCCATAAGATCAACAGATCAACACGATTTAACAGTTCTGCTTCTTTGTGTCTTCATCATTGTAAAACTTTACAGACATACCTTCTATCCAACCAAAACAGTATAGGAAATATCTTAAAAATATATACAAATGTCGGAAGTAAATTCATTCGTCATCATGATTGCGAGTAAACGTTATCAAAATTGAAAAATTACGAAATATAATGATGATTCAATGCTTGGACACTAAATCTTGTATAGTTATATAATAGGGGGTTCTACTATTATAGCAATTCATATTAACATAGTGCCATTTAACCCTGCATCGATAACATCATTCAAAAAAACTTCAAAATTTTTCAGTCACGTATTTTACCTTGAAGGTTTTAGCTATAACACATGGTTGTCTAACTACCAAGATATTGGTGTAAAATAAGTTAAATCTGGTATTAGTGTATTATTACAGGTGTATTATTGTATCTGGTGATTAACAGACTCTTACTAGTTTTAATGGTCATTTCTTCTGTACGCAATAATCTTGGATATTGTACCTTTTCAGTAACGACTTCAGAAAAATACTGTCCACGTGTTGATGACCATTTTGAAATTGGCCCAGAGATAATTATAGGTCATATTAAGGTATTCTGATAGAATTCTTCTAAATAGGTTTTAAAATTGGGATACACATGCGTCTTGCAGTGCCTCCCCATTGGCATCATCAACAAAAGCTTCAAAAGTTTAAGACCTATATCAGGCCTTCTGAATTAATTTTTGTAAAGGGCCAAATGTATTTTATGAAGAAATCGTAAGGGCCAAATAGAGCTTAGCTAGTATAGCGAGCAAGGCGTTTTTACGGAAGGGGTCATTCTTGAGGGGCCATTCTCAAGGGCGTCGCGGGCCGCCATTTGAGAAGGCCTGGCCTATATCATACCACCATTTCCTAGATCGTTAAGGTGTTGAAATCTAATCCTAATTTAACTTGTAGAATGGTTAACCTTTTTTTGATACCGCAAACTTCAAAATTTAATTGCATTGTATTTCAGTACATCTGACCAATAAAACTGTTATAAAAAAAACAGATTAGCTTTAAGAAATGTAAGATTCGGTTAGGTATCGCACATTCGTTACAATAACTGTATTATTAAATAACATAATTATCAGGGATAAAAATATCAGCTATGTAAATGCTGAAAATACAATATGTTCATTGTGTGATATACAGATAGATAACCAAGATAGTTATCAACCATATACAGTTCGAACAAAGAAACAATTAAACCATGACATTTACAAGTGTCAGTAATTAAGATAATTAATGAAAAACAATCAGGTGATACAGGTGGTAAAATAACTGACAGATGATAATTATATTAGAACTATGCTGTTATATTCAAATAAGGATGTGAAAATATAAGGACTTATGAAGCCATAATTCACAAATTTCGAAAATTCACAGTATCAACCATCAAATTATAATTGGATACTTCAATATGAACCTTTAATCACTATAGAAATCATCGCTAATCTTCATTTAAAGGTACAAACAAACAATAGTAGGCTTTGTGCAAAATTAAATGAAATGGAGTTTTACGTCCTGCTTTTCTGCACCTAGTAGGCTTTGTGCAAGAAAAATTACTA
This sequence comes from Lottia scabra, assembly GCA_029955415.1. Classification (NCBI taxonomy): domain Eukaryota; kingdom Metazoa; phylum Mollusca; class Gastropoda; family Lottiidae; genus Lottia; species Lottia scabra. The sequence goes on along the minus strand of JARJEI010000027.1, from coordinate 2,695,734 downwards.
AATTCTGAAAGTAGAGATACTTTCGCCGTATTGAAATTTACACGAAGATTATGGGTTTGTGGCTCTCAAACTTTCTTTACCGACAATGTTTCCGGTTCTTTCTATTATTGCAAAGCAGAAGACGTCAATTTTGGATTGGTCAACGTAACAAAAAAAGATAGTGGACCACAGCCATATAGGCCCACCACGGCATGCGGATGGTAAAAACGAAAAAGGCCTTAACTTTCTCAAACCATTCGATTTAGATGCAATAACATCCATTTTAAGTTTCATCAAAATCGGTTGAAAACTATAAGTAATTGCATATTCCAGATTTTGGGGCAAGGACAATAACCATACTTCTTACAGTCGAAAATAGCTCAAATTCGAACTTGATCTTCGTTTTATGAATATGTATATACATACCGAACAGAATTTCATTTGATTTCATCAAAATATCTAGTTTTTAGAGCGTTTACAAGCAAATGTTGACGGACGGACCGACCGACAGACGGACAGGGGTGGTGACAATATACGTCCACATAGAGAGATGTGGGCGTATAAAAATCCACCATCTAGGTGCATCATTAGCTTAAAACCAGATAGCCATTGATTATGTACACGACACCAATATTCAGGGTGGAATAACAAGGTTTAAAATATTTTAGTAACCTCTAACTTATTGATGATAGTACCAGAGCTACTAAAACTATAATATGTTTTTATTAATGGTTTATTGAAATATTTTGGCAAACAGATTTTCATATTTGACTGTTCTGGCAGGCTGACCTATATTTTGATGACCTATTTATGATAAAGGATAAAGATAAAGAACTAATTCACAATTTCTTAACTACATGTATATTATTGGTTATTGTAGCAAACATTTCAACTAAAAAGGACTTCCTCATATAAATTCGACAATATCAGTTATGCAAATGATGCCCTCTCTTCAAAGACTCCAAAATATCACGAAGATGGATTTTCAAATTGTTCTCTTCCATAAAAAAAATTAACTCTTTAACTTCGCCAAATTTTATGGAAAAAAATGTGACAAGTCTCTTGGCTTACTTGGACGCTTCACATCACGTTTCACGAGTCCATTCAAAGCAAGAGTTGTAGTAATTGTATACTTTATATAGTGCAGTGGTTCCCAAACTTTTTCAAGCCGTGTCCCAAATTCACGAAACTCCCAGAGCCATGGCCAATTCCAAACTAGGGCAATAGGGAATATAGCACAAGGGTTGTTGTTTTGTGCCTCCTCATCATCGGGAGGCCAAATGCATTTGACCACAAGCAACTACAGATCTTACACAATATAGATAAATAAAGGTTGCGCTAGAGAAAAATTGATATGCAACCGAGATGCAGGCTAGGCTAATCGTGAAAGACTTATAACATGAAATAACCGAAATAGTCCACAATATACCAGTTCAGTCAAACGATGCCCGAAGTAGGAAATCAGAATGGTTTGTATTAAAAAACCACTAGAAGCTAATTGAATGAACTAATGTTAGAAAATAAAGAAAACAAGAAAGAGAACTGTGATGTGGACCAAATGGTAGAGAAACTATCAGATATCTTTCTGTCTAATTACTTATTACAATAGACCACTGTTCAGATCCATCAAAATAATACAGTCTTACACCTGTTTTCATCAAAACAACTTCTTCAGATTCAATTTAGATTATCTCCCTTGAAAATTATTCTCATTGCAGTTCATCTCTAAAATGGAATGGAAAACGAGATTGCTGGCGGTTTCGAGCGTATACGAGTCTATTTCATCTCGCCCTTGATAACTTAAGTCAATATTGTCCGTTACAACTACACTATAAAGAAAGCTCCAACCAAGTTCTAGCTAAACCTTAACACCCTTCATAAAGTTACTTATCTAGGCTGAACAAAACCAACTTGTTTGTTGGCGATGGACGACGAAATTTCTGTTGAGACTGATCAAATCACAAATAGATTGCACGTTGCAATGAGCTGTCTAGTACAGATATCTATCTAATGTGATTGTCATGGTTGTATGTAAATTTCATTCACTGTAAGGTTGATACTTTTAAATATATACTAGTATAGGCTAATGTATCTTCCTTGTTGAAGTTCAAAATCAGTTTCATTGTTCATTGAAAGCGTAGAAGATATCCACGTTGGCTCTTCGTTCAATGTCTTAATGCAAAATATGTACCACCGTATGCCTGTTCATCTGGAAGAATTCTCTCTTTACAAAGGAAACAGAAACGTGTTAAAGTTCTAGAAAGAATGACTAAATAGACGCAACCAGACAGTATTTTCTGAAAACATATTTCATAATACCCTTTTCCTAACTCATCATAGTTTGACAATGGATTTGTTCTTTTCAAACTTCCAACAACAACACCTTAGACGTATTTATCTGGCGCTATAAGATGTTGGAATGGCAGTAAAACTAATTTGTTGCTGAAAGAATCAGACTAATATTGGCATTCAGTCTTATTTTGGTACCACTCTAGTGATAAAGTCGTCTAGCTCCGTTAGTCACTTAAATTGATTCCTTACCAAATCAATTCGAGTCAGTGTTTGTTGTAAAATCAGGTTCTCCAAAGATTTGATATCGGATTGAATTCAAGTTTACATGGTAAATAATTACAGCATCTAAAGTGGACGCGCAGACGACTATTTTCAAAATGGCCGCCATATGTAAACAAAAATCTAACGAAAACCGCCGAAATTTATGAAGTAAGATTGAGTAATTTGTCTTATTCAACACATTTCTTTCTGTTTTATGTCCAAACTATTCTTTTGAATTGCTAAGTTTACATAAACGACTTGAGACAGGACGATATTTCATCTTCATGCTTGGTATCATATACACAACAAACTCTGACGTCTGCTGACCTTCGTGCTTCTGAGAAACATGCTCGACGACAACGTGATCCCTTTAGTCGCGGCGTTTCACGAGTCACAGGTGAGTGTTAATTTGTGGTTGCTATTTATATTATCATGAAATTCATATCAGGTAATTTAAACAGTAACACATACAACAGATGTTTATCTTGGGAAGGGATTTGCGTGATCTCTGAATTGATTTTAAGCCTAAATACTGTTATTCTAATAACTAAAGGCCATTGAAAGGTCCTCGTAACGTGATGAAGCACTTCCGTCAATTCATACAATACTATTACATTGATACTTGGTTTTCTATGTTAACTTTTATTGGCAGAGTTCCTGGGGCCTTATTCTCGAAAACTTAACTTACAATGATTTTAGTGTTTCAGTCATCTGATTGGTCAATCACTAAAAAATGATTTTAAATATAGCTTTATAATCCAATCAGATTACTGTATTTCTTAAAATCTAGATTTTATCTTAGTTAAGTTTTCGAGAATAAGGCCCCTTGAGTTTGTTGACGATACACGTGAACCTCCGAACACTAGAAGGTTTCACTCGAAATGGACCCAAAACTATTAAGTGAACATGACAATCTATATAAGTAAGTTTTAATCTACCAAGAAGTACGTTAGCAACTGTTTTCCAAATTTTACCAAGAAGCTAAAAATATCAATCTCAGCACATTAAGTGATCTGATAATCACAAAGTGCACAAATGACCATATCAAAGTGTCTTTTGTATACTCGTCTTACATAAGACGCCACCTACAAGCATTCATTTTATAACTCCTTCAATACAAGCTGTTAACTGAATAACTTACATTCAAAAAAAATTCACAAGTAGATCACAAAAGTGGACATCCTTCGGTTCCAAATGGCAGCAACCATATAATTGTATATCTGCTCGCCCACATTGATCCAAGACGAAGCAGGAGAGAAAGCTTTAAAACTCCAGCCATTTGACAACGATCTCAACATTCCCTTCAAATATTATTACATAACATCAGACAAAACAACACGCAATTTTATTTTAAAATTGCGACAGTCATTATGTTGGAATTTAATGTTCAATTCCATAAATTTTAAATCGTCAAAGAGAAAAATGACTAAACATTACAAAACGCGTCGACCAGAAAAGCCTAGCAAATGGCCCGTTTCCTGTGATATTTCGACAACACGATATTAATCAGCAACTAATCCGCATTAATACCATTTTAATGGACAATATTCAATTACACATAATATTCACCTATTTTCTCTAAAACATAAATAATAAAATTACGTAATAAGTCGCGTGTAGCGAGGCACGTCGATCGAATTGCGAGTGCAGATAAAAATGGTTCTTTTGTTTTGGAGGCTAGAATAGCGGTAATGATTACACTAGCGTTGCTTGTCAATGACAGCTGTGATAGTGTGTAATTTATGAATACAGGTCTAACTTCTTTTCTTTTTATTTCCAACAATTCAACACTATTTTTCACTTTTAGTCATTTTTTAAAATCAATTTTAGTTAGAAAGGAGAATGGATAGCGCCTGCCAGTATTATTCTAACCTTGTAAGGCCCGTTTACATTTGAATAATTTTTCCATTTTCGTTTGCAACTGCTGCCTTGTGCCATTATGATATAATACCACACGCCGGGCTAATCGTGTTTTATTGTTTTCTGAAGTTCATTTCTATTACAGATTTTATTCTTTATGCAGGTCAAAAAAAGAGGGAAATTTGAATGAAATGTTAAATGAATAAGTGTGGTATACACGAGTTCTATTGATATTTCATAATTAAAGTTTTCAACCCAATACAATGCTGCTCTGAAGTGGTGCATTGTTTTCCTGGAGTACATTTATTGAAATCATATTCGATTTTCATTGGTTTTGCATCACGGTATATTAAAATAAAGTCATAAGGTATAGTGGTACGCTGAAGTTAACAGAGAACATGTTACAGGCCCTTTTAAATCGCCAAATGTACAGAAGTGACTGGTATACCATCACGAAGAGAAGTCAAGAGTTACCAGATTCTTGTCTACCATCAAAAGGTTCCTGGATAGTATTTCCCTCGCACATTAAATAATTAGTCTTAGGTGATATTATGCAATCACAAACGTACAAAGATTTCGCAAAATACGTTATTTTATACTTCGTACACCAAAGATGTCGCTGTTATCTGTCATGGACAGAACGGATCACATTGATGAGTGTGAAGTGTCCTGAATGGCTACGGGTTGTAAAAATAGTCCACAGTTCTACGCTTGTCGGTAGTATGAAAGTAACAATACCATGTTTTCTATTGTTAAGACTCTAATTCAGATAGTATCGTTACCGTTCAACTGAATAAAATACTATTATAATATTATCATGGAGTTAATCATGCTGAATGGTCATGATTTATGTCCCATATCCCACATCATAGTTTTGATATAGTTACAAAATGGTTAGTTTGTAATGCCTTATTGCCCCTTATTAGAAGATAAAGGGTTGCCGTGTTTTGGGGGAAAAATTTACGTTTTGTGTTACCCTCTTTTCAAATGTAATTGTGTGCGCTGAAAGAGGCGAATATATAGGAAAGTTTTCTCGAAAAAAGTATTAGCTATGGTCTTACCTGAATTATATTCCCTTGCTCTTTTAACTTGCAGGCTACCTTTGGATGCCATTTGATAGTATTTAGGTATTTTAAGGTCAATCTTTATTCAACTTGCCAAAAGAGTGTACCTGAAAGGGAACAAGAACATAACAGTTGGGTTTCAAAACGGGTCTCAATATGACATTGTCATATATCATCTGTTATATATCATCTATCATCTATGCAACCAAAAGTACTATCTTTTAAAAGTGGTCGTAAGGTACTAGCGGGCATTCTTAGTCAACCCTTTACGCCTATGTCCATTCTGTTGTGGTCAAGATATTTATATTGTCTAATGTCCAGTACATTGAGAAGCCAACTGTTCTTGTCATCACTCTGTCCATCCATTGTTTAAAATTCTTCCTTTAAATGGTCTCTAGATCGTCTTATCTAAGACAATTTTAATCTGAAAATGACCCCATGTCTTTGAATTTGTACCAATTCGATTCATTTCGTTCTCCAGTGAGTGAGGTCCCTAATCTCTTTTATTATCTTCTTGTGAAGTGAGATGGTGCGAGATAACCATGGTATCTGGAGACCATAGGGCATCAAAGACCGTCTGTTGTTGTGTTTCCGGGTAGAAAGTATAAGGGAAATAGCCGCCAGGCATCTAAAACCATCTTGAAATGCTTCCACCAACTTGCAAGTAACTGCCGGAAGGTATTTTAAAAACCACAGAATTGGAGCACCAATAAATACTTCAAGTCTCGTATAAATTATGTCATTTTGTTTTCTATCGTTTAAGGATTATATAATATTTATCAACAAGAGCAACAGACAAACGTCAACAATGTCGGCCATTTCGACGAAAGAGCACGCCATGTTTATGTCGTAATATTGAAATTAAAAGACCGCGATAACGTAAGAACGTCACCCAAGCGTGGACATGTAGAGGAATGATTTTAGCTTAAAATATCACGCTTAATTTAATCTGTTTGCCTCTATTACGACAGATAGATGTAGCAGAAGTGACTAGTTTAATTTAAATCGCATCACCATGCTAAATGAGCCTACCATGCATGGGGTAGAAAGACAAACACCACATTATATGATGACTCTTCAAACGACTTGTATATCATAAGATATGTAATAACTTTAACTTCATAAATTCTCAGTTTTCCAGCTAGGAAATGTTATTTAATATATTGTTTTTAAAGGCACGTAATCTGGTAAAAATCTAAGAAAATTGAAAGACATGTTTGGGTCTGATTAGTTTAACAGCTTACTGCCTGGTACACAAGCAGGACTTTGTCTCTTGTACTAAGAAACATTTCAAATATTTCACATTTTCCAATCTTTTAAAGATTCATATCAGTTGTTTTAACTTGTTTGGCATATGGTTGAATATTTTCTTTTAGATAGACTGTCAAACAAATTGCCTTTTATGAACTTTTTTGTGCAGCTCTGATATTCATTTCGGCGGCAAGTGATTCGCCATTAAATATTATTCTTACATTGTATACGTATTATGCATTTAAAGTTAAACAGTCTTTTTATGTCAAGTACATGCATATGGCTTTAATTGCATGAACACGTGACGACTGTGTAGCTACATTTGAATATTGCTTTAAATGTATGAGTGTGACTATTATAGCAGCAGGATAATATGTATGAATCGTGCGGTATGACATTAATTGCATACTGCACTGATATGCATTTAATTACATCGGGAATACGATACAGGCATTCCTTTTAAGACTACGCTTATCAGAAGATTTTTGGACAAAACAATAATTGACAAAGCATGACGGAATGTAATCGTATTTTACACTTTGGACAGAGCTTCTAAACATCAGACACATTTAAAATTGCGCAATGCAGACCCCTAAATTATTAAATGAAAATTGCTAATATATTGCTTAAAAGCCAGCCTTTTCCTTTCAATGTCTAACCAACACCTCAGTTGGTGCTAATGTCATTCTGTTCACTAATCATTCATATCTGTCATTACAGTCGGCATTTAGACAATGAAAATCCAACGAGACAGTTATTTAAAGTAAAGTGCCGTGTTGAAACAATAGACAGTGATATTTATGAGGGACTGCCACCAACTTTAAATTTGATTCACTGCGTTGACAGACATGTCCTAAACCCCTATTTCTGGACCATTTCAACAGTTATTGTCAAATTTAAATTGGTCTTGAAAGCCTGCTTTATTTTAACTACCCTGTTAATGCGTGATGATCCTAGGCAATATTTTCCCAATTAAGACCCAACAGTATAAATCAAGAAGTGATAAAGCCTCTTAATTAAGACAAATATTTTTAATTAGAACGTAACTGTGACGAAATTGTGTAAATCTTTCATATAGCACTTGACTGGATGACGAGTGGTAAAGTCTTTAAGAACTTGTCACATCGTCAACGACGTCATAAAAAGGTCAGGATTACAGCAATGCTGATTTAAGGTACAATAACATTTTTGTTATTGAGTAAAGCAAATCCTTATGCCCGAAGTTGTATTTTTATGGCACTTCAGGTTTTTTTTCGTCTCACCGACAGAATTTTTTAATTTGGACATCTAATGTAATCTGACAATCGACCGAAATGTTAATAATTTTCAGATTTAGATTAATGACAGCAAGAATGAATGTTTTTTTTACCTTGCAAACACACTCACACTCCAACCCCCAAAAAGGCGAATAATCACAAAAAATATCATTCCAAAAAAATATAGCCTAAAAGATAACTGAGCTGAACGATACGCAGGCGAGATTTCCAAGCAATGATAAGACATAAGTTGATTAAATATTTGCATATATTACAGGTTTTGGAATACTTTAACAGACCTAACCATTTCGTCAACGATGTCAAAAAGGTCAAGTTTGGATTGGAGCGTTGCTGATTGAAGCGTACAATAACCTTATTGTTACGATGTTTGTCATTTAATAGCAAGTTCTATTGAGTTATAATGAGAAATGAAATATTTACAACCATGATCTGTATGGAATTAGACAATACTTTAATAAGTTTCACTTGACCGAGTCTAAAGGCCAAGAAGAATTGAGGTATTGGTCTGAGGTCAGATGAGGTTGGATAAGTTTAATTTTATCCTAATTGAACATCCATAACTGAAAACTCTGTGTGCATCAATATAAAATTGAAGAATACATATATATAAGTATCATTTTCTATACAGCAATAACAAAAGGTTTATGGGTTGCTTATTTGCACTAGGAAAATTCTTGTGCATTGCACATACGGTTGCACGGGTGCCTTTTCATCAAATGTTACAGAACAGATACCAATCATGGTTACAAAGTTTTGCGGAAAATGGAAATCTCGCTTCCTCGTGTTTGTGAAAGACACCAGCATCCAGTGCAAAATATCTAACTAATATATTCTTATATATAATATATGACTGACCAAAACAAAAAATAGCAAAACGCATATAAAAACATGGGGTTTATATACACGAATGTGATTTTTTCAAAGTGAATGTTAATCGGTGGTTAAAAATTTGGTATAATACATCAGGCTCAATGTCACTTTTGGATTCACTCAACATGGAAAATAAACAAGAGCTGTCGTGTCACAGCATGGATTGGGTTATGTACATCATCTGCCAAGTGGCAGGTACAGTGGTCAGCATACATCTGGTAGCAATTACCAAAACAGTGGTCAATGATTAAAATTCTATTCAATTCTCTACAGTATGATTTATGAGCTGATGCTGGTGTCGTTTGAGTTTTAAAATAACTTTGTTTACTTTTCCCCATCGGTCTATTCAACAACCTAGGTCACATTTGCTCTTTAAGGATATCCGCAGCACGTGCACTTTCGCCATTAATATTATCGGCTTGAAAATATTTTCCAAATTGACAAACAACCTAAACAATGGTGTCCACTTGTCACATTGGTCAGTTGCACGTGTAGGGTCAGTTTGGCATGAGTGCATCTCATCGGTCATCGGATGTCCACACGTAGGACAGACATATCGCTCTAGGGGGGTAAAGTTGTCGGACCTGCAAACGACGTCATGGTAAATTAGTTTGACCACTATAATCAGTGTATTTTGTCCATTGAACTGCAGGAGTTTTAGGGATATAATAGTATTTTGAATATTTGATTAAGGTTGATATATTTATCACACTTGCCATTAATATTGATCGACAACTTTTATTATCCCTTAAACTCCATAAAAACTGTTTGTTTAGACTAAATTAGTCATTAAATTTAGGAGAGATTGGGAAAATTTAGCCCCTCTCTAAATGTCAGCTTTCATTTAGTTTAAGATTACTACGAAGGAAATTATTTCTTACATTATTGACGAAGTTACCTACATTGCTTACTGCGAAAGAAAATTATATATATTAACCTAATAATTTGTGGGTTCCAATTTTCCCTAACTAGAAAGTTACGAGGCAAGACGGTCCGACATTTTAAACAACCAATAACTAATTTATAATACCATTTCAAGCAATACAAAATCAACAACCAGAGGCATTTGGTTTCCACAATGATCGTAGACATTTCAGAGATGCAACTGAAACGGAATCTGGAATAAGCTCATAATTTTTTTTTTAGGAAGCCATCTGCCTAATTAGGTAAATTTTCAAGGCCTTTAAGGCAGTGATAATGTAGATGCTTTCCAAATAAATATGTTTTGGTATGCCCAGCTTCATCAGAAAATCAGCAAAAGCTGAAAAATTCGGTCATCAGAATTTTTGACATGCATCTATATACTAATTGTTATTTTTGGTGATTATTATATACCATTACACAATATGGGGTAAATGGTGAAAACATAATTAATGATTATCAAGCGATTAAAAGATAATAAATCGCTCCTTTTATGTTGCATACGTAATGAAGTACATGGTAGGGGGTGGTTATTTGTGTTTTAGTATGGGGGTCGTATCGGTGGCCATCAGCTAAATTTACTGTGAATAAAACAGTTTGAGATTTGAGATTAGACTCTGACTAGGGAATATGAGGCAGGGATATCAAAGGATCGGGTGATAACTGGGGAATTATATAAAAGAATAGCTGATATGTCTGGTCGTGACGTAATAGATGGCGTGCTGTGGGGGAGTGTGACTACAGTCCAGTGTCGGAATGTTTTGTGGTCATGGAAAAGCATTATAACATCTAAAGTTCGATTTCGACAACGAAAGTGTGCTGCGTATAATTTACCATCAATGGTCGCAGCGGAATCACTTTCGGTATTTGTTCTTTGTACATCAATTCGATCCCACAATTTTAGGGGAACCAGTTCATCGCTCACAATAAGCATTAAATTGTTACTGATCGAGTCAGTCATGTCATGGTTTGTCCAAATGAAAACTGGCAGAAACTGAAAACCTGTTTCAAAGATGTTTTATCAAAGAAACATAGAGCATGGCAGAACGGTCTATAGGAATCGCTTCTCTATCTAAAACACGCCACCCACGGCCCGCTACAAACAAAATTGTTATTTATGACGATTTATGATCGTTAATATTTATCATGTAATCAATTTATAACACTGGCAATAAAACCAGTGATAAACACCAGTCATATACAGTTTAATAAAAAATATGTCAGAATCAATATCTTGGCACAAATTTAACCCAGTCCTAAAATTGAAATAACGCTTGCGTCACCTACTATATATTATACTGAACGGCGGGCTTAAATGAGGTACGGTTAGAGAACAACGCATTAAGGATTCTACGTTGTCTACTCCTTAAAAGTAAAAACGCATGATCCTTTGCTTTCGGAACACTTGTTGAGTTGAATCACGTATTTTTGAGAGTGTTCCAGTGTGAAAGGGAACGGAAGAGAGGTTCGGGCACATTGGTACATACTGTATATCTGGGTTTATTCAATTGAAAGGAAGAATGGTTTTTTGAGTGAAAGCAGTAGCACATTATTGAGGTATTGATGGTCAGAATGATATACTGGTCACCTCGTCACGAAGATTTGAAATTTATACACATATTTTCACATGAATATGAATTGAATCCATCACACACGGAAGGAAACTGCTCAGAAATAATTGTATTCAACACAAGTGCCTTCTAATATCATCTGTCGATGTTATTCAAAACATGACGCCCATCTCTTGAGAATTGGATTCAGGAATTTTGATGTCTACATTATTATGTAATGTTTTCAGCTACGCCTACTGTGTCTGGTATTTGTTGAAACAGTACCAACATCTTTTATGTTTTTTGCTATCTACCTTTAAAAGTTTATGATTAAGTTTCTTGTAAAATTACAAACACAAAATTGTTTCTGCTAAGGTGTGTCAAATCAAGTACATCTTCAGTCACTGTACAGGTTGTGAGGGGTGATAACTCTCATCAGAGAGCACAAACAACGAAAATCAACGCATCAGATATCAGTATTTATGTCCCAAAGCTGGTAATACTTATAGGTTTTCAGTAACGGACGGGGGAAGACATATTTCTAATGGAAAGAGAACAGCAAATTCTGTTTGACTTTCCAGAGAATATCGATTATAATTGTCATGCAGAGCAGAAAATAGCAGCTTCTGACTGTCGGAACCAGAGAACAGCTACTTCTGATTGTCAGAAAAGAGAACAGCAACTTTTGGTTGCCTTTCCAGAGAATATCGATTATAATTGTCATGCAGAGCAGAAAATAGCAGCTTCTGACTGTCGGAACCAGAGAACAGAAACTTCTGATTGTCAGAAAAGAGAACAGCAACTTTTGGTTGCCATTCAAAGAATATCGATTATAATTGTCATGCAGAGCTGAAAAGAGCAGCTTCTGACTGTCGGAACCAGAACATCAACTTATAAATTTCAGACCAGAGAACAGCAAATTCTGGTTGCCAGACCAGAGAATAACAACTTCTAATTGGCAGGTAAGAGAACAGTAATTCTGGTTGCCAGACTAGAAAAAAAAACCTGATTGCCAGATCAGAGAAAAATAAATTCCGAGTGTCAGACCAGAGAACAGCAATATCTGAAATGCCAGACGAGAAAACAGCAACTTCTTATTGCCAGACCATAGAACAGCACCTTCTGATTGTCAGACAAGAGAACGGCACCTTCTGATTGCCAGGTCAGTGAACAACAACTTCTGATTGTCAGACAAGAGAACGGCAACTTCTGATTGCAAGACAAGAGAACGGCAACTTCTGATTGTCAGACAAGAGAACGTCACCTTCTGATTGTCAGACAAGAGAACAACAACTTCTGATTGTCAGACAAGAGAACAACAACTTCTGATTGCCAGGTCAGTGAACAACAACTTCTGATTGTCAGACAAGAGAACGGCAACTTCTGATTGCAAGACAAGAGAACGGCAACTTCTGATTGTCAGACAAGAGAACAGAACCTCTGATTGTCAGACAAGAGAACAGCTACTTCTGATTGTCAGACAAGAGAACAGAACCTCTGATTGTCAGACAAGAGAACAGCTACTTCTGATTGTCAGACAAGAGAACAGCTACTTCTGATTGTCAGACAAGAGAACAACAACTTCTGATTGTCAGACAAGAGTACAACAACTTCTGATTGCCAGGTCAGTGAACAACAACTTCTGATTGTCAGACAAGAGAACGGCAACTTCTGATTGCAAGACAAGAGAACGGCAACTTCTGATTGTCAGACAAGAGAACAGAACCTCTGATTGTCAGACAAGAGAACAGCTACTTCTGATTGTCAGACAAGAGAACAGAACCTCTGATTGTCAGACAAGAGAACAGCAATTTATGATTGTCAGACAAGAGAACAGCGACTTCTGATTGCGAGACCTAAAAATAGCAACTTCTGACTGCAAGACCAGAAAACAGCAACTTCTGACTGCAAGACCAGAAAACAGCAACTTCTGACTGCAAGACCAGAGAACAACAACTTCTGACTGTAAGACCAAACAGTTACAGTTACGAAAGTTTAATCAACGTGTTGGAAGCATTGGAATTTCGATATTATTTTGTAAAATAGTTAGATTATCTGGTTCTGAATTAAATGGTTATTTCAAGAGTTTTTACTGTAAGAGAGAAGAGGGAAGTATTGAACAAAAAGAAAATGGTTAAGCGGCCCTTTGGACGTCGTTTAAAACGGGAAGGACTTTGGATTACGACAAGTATGATTGGGCAGATTAAGTTTACGAGAGGAGGTGCTATGTTTGTTTAGCTTTTTTAAAGCCTATCAGTACGACCAATAAGATACTGATGAATATATTAGTTGCTAATCACACACCATTTATATACTTGTTAATAGCAATTTATACTTGCCGATACCGCAAGTCAAAGTCGTAACAAATGACCGCAATGATAAAATTCTGTCAAATTGCGAGAAAAACTGATTTATAATATCTTTACTGAGTTCAAGTACACAGTAAACTAAAACAGGTTACGTGGTTTTGATCCGAGTCGCCTTATCTTATCTATTGGCTAATGGGTTTGTAATTATACGTTGAATAAAAGGTTGAATACACAAAAATGTTTGGGATAAGAGGCAAGTTATTTACTGTTCATTTAGTTAGCCTCGTGTCAATTATAATCCATCGGCAAGTAGTTTCAAAGCCAACTGTCAATCAATTTGACGGCGACCAATGAAAAAGGAGTAACGGTATAGGGGCGTGTTAGTGTGAGATTAAACCAATCACACGCCTAGCTTAACCTCTCAGATCCGCATGGTTTGAAACTCAATCAATCCGTTTCACTATAGCCTCTAGGTTTATTAGTGCATGGCTTGAATGAATGTATGGTTGAAGCTTTCAGAACAAAAAGTCAAGAGAAAAGAAAGCTAGATCTTATTGTGTATATTCCCCACTTTCTTGTTCAATGACAATAAGTTCCATATGGTCGGAGACTCATTCTAGCTAGGAATATCATTGTTTATTGTGGACTTTATTGTGTAATATAGTATGGATTACTGAATTGTGTTGAATACTATTATAACGTACGAGTTAATATTGAAACACAGTATACTTGTGTATATCGTGTGCTATGCTATGAGTTATAGAGTTTTATAAGGCCTGTATTTGTGTGGATTATAACTTTTAATACTATTATAAATATTGCTAAATAAGCATAGCCAATTAGTTTAAATGTTCACTTTTGGACTAATGTCATTGTATTTTTGAAAGGATGTTACGGACGATTAACATGGAGTTCAGAAATTCCATACCAGCGTTATTCCTGATATTCGGTTCTTTAATAACAGTTCTTAAAGGTAAGACCCATTAAGATTATTTTGGAAGCTCATTAACTTCGAAAAATAAATCAGCAGCTCAAACTACAAACATAACATTCGTCAACAAATCCTTACTAATTATAACATTACATTTTCATCCCACCATATTTTTTTACATTTGTCAAAACATTAGAATAATAAGTAATCAACAATGGTGCCAAATAATTCATTGTAAAATAAACAGGAATATTAACAAAGAATATAGAATATTCTTTCACCACGTTCTGTTAATTATGACTTAATTACCAGGATTAGGTGCCAAATACGTTTAAGAAGTGGGCATTATGAACGGTGATATATAATTATAATTTTATCCCAATCCATTATAGGTCTAATGCGGGGATCATTGTCCATCATGTTGGATATTATGCAGGCATATTATTTTTAATTTAAACACTAAACAATACAGAAAAAAATGCTGCGAATTTGTTTGTTGTTTAATGGTTTCATTCATCTAACATTAGGCAGTGATATCGAACGCACTTGCAACTTCGAGTAAAATTACATCCGCGATTAACAATTTGATTGCGTGCATATATTCAAAACGTTCGGTAGGCCAAGTATGATGATGGTAACGGTGATAAAACGTCTTGCAATGTCCGTAATTGTAGCAAATGTTCCTTGAATCGGAACCGATGTAGTGCCGTAACTTTTAAATCGGATAAATGGTTTGAATTGCAATGTATTCCATACCATAACATCTATCAATTTTGACTGTTGGTTTTAAAGTAACTCTAATACTGTTTAGATTTTGGTATTTACCACGAGTTTGGTATATTAGTAAGTTGAAACCTAGGGTTTGTTTACCTACTAAGAGAACTATATAGTAAAAATGTCGTTTTTGTTGAAGAACACCTGGTTGTTAATGCTAGTAGTATGATATTATTAACTATGGGTGGGCGGTGACAAGCCTCTTAAAGCTTCTTCTAAAAGCAGACGACAATTTTCATCAAAAAAATAAAAACCACGCTGTCCATTTATAAATATAATATTCAGCTAATATATAAGGATATTTCCAACAGATGAAACGCAGAGCTGGTGAATTAAAATCGATTTCTCAAATGATAACAATATTCAAGTTTCCTGAAGTGTATTGTTATGATTCTATACAAATAAGGCTGACGTCTGCTCACCGAGTTTCCCGCGTTAATAATACCAGAAATTATGCCACGATACGATGACACTAGATTCTTTTATTTCTGACCGTTTTGTTGATCTTAGCCAACAAATTAGATTATGTGGTAAACGTGAGAGAACTATTTCTATGTAAACACCGTATTAATATCACCAGAAGTACCAATATTCACGACTTTTTATCTCTGGAAATCATATGGTTCCTGGAATTGTCAGGATATTAAGACAGCTTATTACGTTAGTGATTTGAGGTCTTGACCGTTACTGATCCATTTCAGGCTTCAAGCCCATATCTCAACGGATGCGAAATATGGCTATTGCATTTCAAACATTTCAAGATCAAGCAAGGCAGATTGTGCAACATAATCAAAAGTATACCATATTGTAGAACTAATTTCCAACTATTCATCAAACAAAAAAAAGACAGAAATTCTTCGGCGTTAGTTTCGAGGTTTTGATCTTTTGTTTGCAAATTAAATTCTCTTACCAAATGTGTTCTGTTGATATTGACTTGAACAGAATTATCGAAGCTTTAGTTCAAGATGAATTTTTCCTGCTAGATTTATTTATTGATCAAAGTCAAGTCTGACAATACGCTAGCACTTCTCTACATCAAATTACGACAATTGAGAAGAGGCGAGCTGGAGAAATTCTCTCAAGAATTCTACTCGTAGTGAAAAACTAGATGACTATAATGAATAACGGTTCAAATAGATCGCCTGCTCTAATGTCTATTGACTTTTTTCTATATGGCACTCTGGCGGAAATAGTATGGAATCATTTTCAAAGACTACGGATCTTTTAGACTTAAGTCACCCAAATTCATCTTAATTTACTGTGGTTTACTGTCATTAGACGCCATTTATTCATCCATACAGTTCAATAATACTGTTCCATCGGCAAACAAGTGTCCTGCTGCTAAAGCCAAAATGGTTGAATTGAACTGAACTGCCTGCGTCATGGAAAACTGAAAATAACTTTGAAATCAATAGGTCTCAAAATACATAGGTCAGGTTTTATTGTTGAGTCTCATTATATTAATGATACGTCATCAGTTAATTGGTAGGTACACCTCTGTTGAAGGACTACCTTTTCAAAATCCATCTTTTGAAGAGAAATTAATGCAGGCCATATTTATTCAAATTCTATGACTGCATTTTGCAAGAATGGTCTAGAAACAGCTGTGGTTGATGCAACTCAAAGATGTGCCTCTTATCTAATAAAAGTTACACTAAAATGAGGAAGCATTCTTATTAATTTTCATTTCTTTTCCTTGAGTGTTGCAAATTGGGCCCTGTTCAGTGGCAAACTTCAACCAAATGCTTGACAAAAGTGCTCATGTTTTAACCAAATTGATTGAGCATCTTAAATGACCTAAGTGATCATGGTCTCAAAACAAATACTTGACCATTTTTCATGATTGAAGTGGTCATGTCTTGAGAACAAATACATGGTCTTTTTTGTAGAATAATTATTGATATTATCTGACAGATGTGAAGCAATAATTTTGATATCTAACCAACAAGATTGACATGTGAACACAACATTAAGAAGTTAAGACACTATAATTAACTAGGCCAATATTTACTCAACCAAACTCCAGAATAGAGAAAATAGAGCAAGAATTCTGCCTTAACAATTGTTAAAGACTTTCTCAAACAGGAAACCAACTCATTTTCCATTTGTTTAAGATGGTCAGATAATGTTAGATCTGATGTCTGTGGCTTTCAGATTGGAATTACAAAACGATTCTCAGACTCTGTTTCCCATTCTACTGCTAGTTTTTTTTTGTAGAGAAAATGATAGCAACACATAAAAAATCTGTCTGCTATTTCAATCAACTTGTGCTGTGTTTAACAAAACGTCTAATTCTCCCTTGGGTCATAGCAGAGTTTTTTATTCAGAATGAAGTCTCCATTTGTTACATTTTAATACAAATCATGATTTGGAAATAATTTTGTGTAAATTATTAAGAAATATTTTAAATACACTTAAACAATTGGTAAAAAAAGTTTAGATATGATGAATTCATAAAGCAATAAATAAAATTTGTACACGCATAAACATTTCGATTAATTATATCTAGATAAGAGTAAGAGGCTTCAGAAAAAAATTAATTTACATAATTTTTCAATAGATATAAAATAATTTGCCATATTGTTTTGCTAAATCAATAACAAAACAGTAAAATATTAATATGTCCATTTGTTATCTGTTTTCACTACATTAAACATTTTATATTCGAGATATATTAAAATGATTTATTTCTATTTTATTCATATTCTAATACCAGGGCTTGCCAGGCAAGGTAACATACGCCCACTGGCAGCGGTCGGAAATGATCATATTTTAATTAACGATAATACAAATTTTATTATAAAAGTCAAGGGCAAAACTCAAAAACTGTTCATTGAAAATGCATCAAGTTAGAACTTGATCAGGATCTTATCAATTGCAATGATCACACCAAGTTTCATTAGAATCAGTTCAAAATTGTAGCTTCAATCCTGTTCACAAACTATTTTTGACTCATTTTGACAAAGTCAAGGGCAATACCTCAAAATCCATTCATTAAAATTGTGTCAAGTTAGAACTTGTCTGAGATCTTATCAATTCCAATGATCACAATTTTTAATAAAATTGGATGAAAACTGAAGCTTCTATTGTGTTAACGAACAATTTTACGTGTTTTATGAAAGTCAAGGGCAATAACTCAAAAACTGTTCATCAAAACTACGTCAAATTCGAGATCTTATTAATCTCAAGGAGCATACCAAGTTTCATCAAAATTAGATGAAAACTGTAGTCTCTAGAGTGCTCACAAACCAAATTTGACACATTTTTTCAAAGTCAAGGGCAATAACTTAAAAATCGTTCATCGAAAATACGTCAAATTCGAACTTGACCAATATCTTATCAATCTAAAGGATCATAGCAAGTTTCATCAAAATCAGATGAAAACTGTAGTCTCTAGATTGCTCACGATCAAAATTTGACGCATTTTTGCAAAGTCAAGGGCAATAACTCAAAAACCGTTCATCGGAAATACGTCAAATTCAAACTTGACCAAGATCTTATCAATCCAAAGGATCATAGCAAGTTTCATCAAAATCAGATGAAAACTGTAGTCTCTAGAGTGCTCACAAACAAAATTTGACGCGTTTTTGCAAAGTCAAGGTCAATAACTCAAAAACCGTTCAACGGAAATACGTCAAATTCGAACTTGACCCAGATCTTATCAATCCAAAGGATCATATCAAGTTTCATCAAAATCAGATGAAAACTGTAGTCTCTAGAGTGCTCACAAACAAAATTTGACGCATTTTTGCTAAGTCAAGGGCAATAACTCCAAAACCGTTCATCGGAAATACGTCAAATTCGAATTTGACCAAGATTTTATCAATCCAAAGGATCATAGCAAGTTTCATCAAAATCAGATGAAAACTGTAGTCTCTAGAGTGCTCACAAACAAAATTTGACACATTTTTGCAAAGTCAAGGGCAATAACTCAAAAACCGTTCATCGAAAATACGTCAAATTCGAACTTGACCGAGATTTGATCAATCCAAAGGAACATACCAAGTTTCATCAAAATCAGATGAAAACTGTAGTCTCTAGAGTGCTCACGAACTAACTTTAACGCGTTTTTACAAAGTCAAGGGCAATAACTCAAACACCGTTCATCGAAAATATGTCAAATTCGAACTTTACCTAGATCTTATCAATCTAAAGGATCACACCAAGTTTCATCAAAATCAGATGAAAACTGTAGTCTCTAGAGTGCTCACAAACAAAATTTGACGCATTTTTGCTAAGTCAAGGGCAATAACTCCAAAACCGTTCATCGGAAATACGTCAAATTCGAACTTGACCAAGATTTTATCAATCCAAAGGATCATAGCAAGTTTCATCAAAATCAGATGAAAACTGTAGTCTCTAGAGTGCTCACAAACAAAATTTGACGCATTTTTGCAAAGTCAAGGGCAATAACTCAAAAACCGTTCATCGAAAATACGTCAAATTCGAACTTGACCGAGATCTTGTCAATCCAAAGGATTATAGCAAGTTTCATCAAAATCAGATGAAAACTGTAGTGTCTATTGTGCTCACAAGAAATGTTGACGGACGGACGGACGGACCGACGGACGGACGGACGGACCGACGGACAGGGGCGACGACAATATACGACCACATATTCATGTGGGCGTATAAAAATGGTTCAGAGAAGTTTTTTATTGATGGAAAGATTGTGTATGTCTGATGACATTAATGCTATTTTTCAATCATAAAATATTGAGAGGTTGACTTGAAAATTGACTTTATGCGTATACTAGTAAATTCATATTTATAGATTTGGAAACATATTAACCAAGTGAAAGAAACATAGTGAAGCATATTAAATCTAACACTTTGCCATGAATATGCATAACTAAAACTGTTCATAAAAACCATAACTAAGTATCAGAACCAAAACCAAGCATAACCATAACCAAACACCAAAACTATGCAAAGTATCTTATAAGTACATATCCTTTCATTTTTTAGTTCTTAAGTTTTAAAGCTGTATATTAGCTGTAAAATCTATATACATATATTTGAAATATAATATTTTGATATATCAATTGTAGAGTTGGTATATCCAAAGTGACTTGGTATTCAAGTATGTGTCTTCTCAAACCATTGATTATAATATTATATAAAAGGATAATGGTAGGGGGCCTCTCGTCTCTAATCTTATAATTATCTTTGAGTGTCCTTTAAACTTCTTATTTCATTTAATATTCAACAAAGACTGTTTCTTTGTGAACAATAGAAACCCTACGACTTAAAAAGACAGAGGAGTCATTAGCTATTTTATGAGTTGACAGTTTTTGAAGTTTTCCCCACAAAATTTTGGCACTAATACTCTCTTTTTAAAATCATTTATTTTTAATTTTCTTCTTTGTTTTAGCTTAAAATTCAAAGCTGAAGACGTCAGTTAGCCAGTTAGCTGGTTAGCCATTACGGTTGAAGCTCCCATTTATAAGCCACTAATTTCCCCCTTAAAGCTTGTAATTAGGAAGACTGTTGCTGCTTTAATTATGTATAATATTTTTTGTCTCCGTGTTCCGAGCTGATTTCGTGTAGCCGGAGTGAAACCTGACCCCCCTCTAAGGAATTAAATCATATTATCTCTTCCCTAAACCTAGTCATTTACTCTAACCTTCTTTTCCACTGGTTCACGGGACAAAGTGATAATCAAATAATTACTGATATCTTTTTGGCATTTAATTAAACAAAATTCATTTAAAAAGGAAACATGAAGATGCTAGACAGAAGTTCCACAGACTCTCTTGTCACTTGATACTTTTAACAATTAGATTGGGGTGCCAAGAAAATCTGTTCTCTAAATGGACAGTGCTATTGTCTTTGTATAAGATTAACAGAAATTGCTTTTCAGGTCCCCTTTGGATTTGATAATTATGTTTTGTTCATTTCAAATGTAATTGTGCATGTAACAGTGAAAATTGCATGACTTTTAATAAGAAAATTGATACATTGGACTGTTCATTATGATTTGGGTTCATCTCCATCAAAGAGATTCTTTGAACCAGTCAATTTCTGTTCATATCTGGGGTTTGTTGATACCAAAATCATTGCTGGGTTCTACAAATTTAAAAAATAGATCTAAAGGATGCAGGGCTGAAGTCCTCCAGAACAAAAAGGCCTCTGGTGCTGTGGCCACTTTTGGGAAGGTTGGTCCAATGTCAGCTCTCTCTACCCAATAGGAATTGCTTCCTTAAATACCAATCTTTGAGGATGAATGCACTCATTCAGATGTATTCTCTATTGGCTTTATTATCTAAGACACCAGACAGATATTGGCTAGCTATGTTAGAAAGAGATATCTGCTAGAAAGAATAAAAGAAACGAAAGAAATAAATGGTGACAAAGACAAATGATATGTGACAAAATTGAATAAATCAATAATTATACCCTTTTCTATGTCTGACTCACTTAACATACATGTTTTTATGGGATTTGTTGAAACCTTATCTTTCAACTTAACCAGAGCTTATTTATGTAGAATTTTAGAAAGCAACTGAAACAATTCAAAGCCTTTTAAAGCACATCAAAGCACATGCAATTTTGTGCTGGTTACTCCACCATTTTAGAACTCTCTCAAGTTTCTACAATATATTCATGACACATCAGATTATAGTAAAAACTTGTGACTAGTCTTTGGTCACCAGCTAAGAAGTCGACTTTTATGGCAATGGCTTTAAGACATGTCTAGTAAACCATTTAGGTTATAGTGTTATTTTAATTCCATCTTTTATCTCCAAATTAAATTTACTTTCTTCATCTTTACGACATTCTGCCTTGAGCCAGTGAATTTTATCGATACAAATCGTTTTATAACAAAGATGGCTTTATAGTTTTAGGCTTAAAATTCCGTCAATTTTCTTGTTTTAAGACAATCTTACGGCTGCTACATTTTTTCTAAGCTTAGGATTCTAGGTTGCTAGGAGATAGTCTATTTCAGTGTTTGATTCGCACTTGAAAAATAAAATAACACTTTAATTGTGAGATTTTTTTTCAAGTAATAACCTGGTTGGTTAATGACCTTCTGTGACTTGCTGTGTTTCTGCCTTGCTGAAGGAATGTATACTATTTTGATTGACGAAAAAACCCGAAACTTTGCTCAAGAGTTAATTAAAGGAAGATTTCAAAATCATCAACTGAGCCATGTCACTTTCCTTAAAAAATTTCTCATGTGACCAAAATTTACGTGAACTTTATAAATGGGCTCGCTTTTCATTGTTTTAGTGAATTGAAGAGTTTTAATTGACTCAATGGGTGGACAGCAAGGATCGGCTTGGGACTTGTTTAGATAGTACAGTTACAATGTTACTAGACCTCTAGGTAACAATAGACCAAGCGTAGATAGCAACCAGGTGACTTTATTTTATTCTCCTTGTTGAAGTTAGGATTAACAGATACACTCGAATATCTTGTGTCAATAGAGTGCTGTATTCGAATCGTGTTGATCTTGTGTATTCATCATATTGTCATTCATGTCTATCCGTCAAACTAAAACTCTCTTTACATCCAGCAAATTAACAATACCTAACATTCTCGATGCTCTCTTACCTTTCTAATGGCTATATAAATCACGTTGTATTGTTAAGTTTTTATGATTGAGATGAAATGTTTGTCCAACCTAGCCGACCCCACCCAATTAATTCAATTTACTTTCTAAATGCCCCTATAAAAACTACATAAAGAAGTCTATACATTTGCATCTGTTTCAAACCGATTATAAGTTTATAGACTTACATTGAAATCATTAAGGTATACTCCAGATGGAGCTTCAATTGAAAAAGAGCATAAAGTATGAAAAAAGAGCATAAAGTATGAAAAAAAGCAAGTGGTGCATTTTTATGTCAATTTTCTTATACATATAAACTGATTTGGCATGATTTCAATGAGCATCTTTATACCTCACCACAAAAAGAGTTTACCATCACCATTTAATAGCAAAAACTATAAAAAGTTTATCTTTGGCCTTTCTGGGTAATTTGTATTAATGATAGGAAATTAATTATGGACCACCTTTCCTTTGGTCAAAAGATGCAGCCATAAACTGCATTCATAAATTTATACCTACTTTTATTTCATTTTATAGCATTTTAAAATCTTTTGATACTTTTGAATCAAAAAGTAATGAAATAATTTGGAGTCTCATTAACTTTGACGTCTGCTTCTTCAGTCATTTTGAGTGATTTCCCTTTTGTTTTATACTTTTCTTATTATTTGCCCTTCTGAAGGTGAAGTTTAAAAAAAAGGTTGGTGCCATTTAGGAATTTTTTAATTAGATCATTGAAAGTTTTTAGGTTAATCATTGTTGGGTTTTGTCTTGAAATGATCAGAAATGTTTTTGTGTTTTGGCTTCAAATTTGAAAATGAGGAATTTGTAGTTGTTGGTTAGTAATTGAGTTGTTTTGTAACTTTTAATAGAGTCTAAAACTTGTATCTACTGAAATTCTTTCAATTAACTGACTTGAGTAGGTTAACTTAACATTACTAATTACTTAATGATTGCGGTAGAATTTGTTGAAGCTTTGAGAGGTTTGGAATGGAGTATAATTACCAACTAAAATGTCCTACATTTAGAGCTCTGGCTGGAAGTTTTGTGCCATATTTTGCTTTTAAAGGGGAATGTTTAGTATTTTCGAGGATTGTTTTAATGGGGCCTAGATTATATGTAAATAGCCTTCAGAGGTAATAGAACTGCCCATGAAACGCACAATTTCTTCAATTTAATTAATAGTATTTTTGACTTTCAAACATTGATAATTATGGATACACAGGAATTTTAAGGCTTAGATTTTGAGGGAGAGTTTGGAACATCATTACGGATTAGATTAGCTAAAAAATTCCTGGTTATATTAAAACTAAAATTTTTTTGGTCGAATGGTTAGTGAACATATCCCTTTGAATAGTAATAGCCAATAATTTACTTTCAGATATCCAAATGCTCTATAATAAGGCACTTTCATAAATTTCTGTTGAAATTGTTTGAGTAAATACATGTACTTAAACAATCATCATGAAAATAGTAATGTATGAAAATTTCTTACAGATTGACTTGTAATTCTACTATAAGTGAACATGGCTAATTGTTTAATGATGATGCTAAGAGCTTGTCTACAATTTACTTGAGTCTTATATAATAATCTCATAATTAACATATTATGGCAGCCATTTATCAACAATTTGCTAGTACGTCTGCTATGGGAATTAGGCGTCCTCTCCAATATAAAGCACTTAATCTGACACAAATTCCAAACATTTGAAGTTTTCTCTATCATATAGGTAGTAAAAGCAGACTGTTTTCATGCTATATGTCTGCCAGGAATTATTCAAAGAGTCATCATAACTTCATAACCAGAGAATGTATTAATTTGTTATGAGAGAAATAGTCAAGTTATGTCAGTTTAACTTGGAGGTAGATTTCTCTGTTCTGAAATATTGTAAATGTTGATTTCTCTGTACTGAAATATTGTGTATGTTGATTTTTCTGTACTGAAATATTATATATGTTGTCATCCAAAACTGCCAATTTCTTTCTCTTTGTTTGCATCGAATCATAATGAACCATGAAAATGCAACAAAAGAATTGCAATAGGTTTGTAAAAACAAATATCTAATGCATCAATGACTAATTCAAAATATTGGAATGCATAAAAAACAATAATACTAAAAGTACATCATACATTCCAACAAAGAGGCCTAAAGCATCTTAATTTTGTGAGTAATTTGTTACACTTAAAAATGATAATTTTTATTATCTGAATAAAATACATAATATATCATAGGGCGATAAAAAAAACTGTGACATATTAAACCCAAAGGCTAAGCCAATACAAATTAATTAAATCTAATAAACTAGTTGATAAATCAGCTGGTGTAAGTAGGCTGTCACATATATCTCAATATATCTTACGTTATCAGAGTTACGACCGAGCCTACCTATTGTAGCCGTTGAAAAATTAAGGGTCGTAAATCTAAATTAAGCCCCGTTTTTATTGCGGTGATTATGGACATTACCCATTAACTATGTAAGACCACAACACCCCTCTCGTAACCTCGTACAGATAACAGTCAATTAACTGATCATTATTTGTGGCCAGAAAAAAATCTCCAGAAAACTTGGAACATTAGTAATTTGACTGATGAACTGGTTATCTACCAGTAATCACTGAGCTTGAATCAGCTTTAATGCAATGGATCTAATTTTAGAAGGTGTGAAGCCAAAGATGAATTTATCAGCAAGCAATGCTCATACCAATGCTGTAGTACCTCTTGATATAGTTGATTATCATCAGCAATTGCATCTGAGTTGTGCATTCTGGTGCTCTTGTCATTTAACAATGATCTGCCATTTGATTTGGTTCATCATCTGAGCCATGATTACCTGAAAATCAACATTGCTGATGCCTAAGTATTAGTTGTTGAAGCATGAGCACAATATTCTCTTCCAATTTGCTCGGTTTATCATTTGATCTAAGTTTATAAAAGTCAACATTGCTGATGCCTAAGTATAAGTCATTGAAGCATGAGCACAGCATGTTCTACAATTTTGCTTGGTTCTTCATCTTGAAGCGGTTCATGTCAACAATGGTGATGCCGAAGCATGAGCATACTGTGCCAATTTGCTCAGTTTATCATCAGATCCCAAGTTCAACTAGTTGTAGGAATGATAAAGCTGTTGAGTCTAACTGATAGCCTGAAGACATTGTATGTATAATAAAATAATAATCATGTATAATATAGAGGTAATTGATTTATATTAAGTCTAGTCTTTATGTAACTTATTATCTAACGTTATTTCTATTTATTTTATTTTATTAACCAACAGCGACATCTTAATTCAATGATCTTAGGGCAATAACAATGTCTAGTGATAGTTATCCACTTTGTTGGCACTGAAAATGCGAATTCAGTTAAGTGCTTCATTTAAAGTATTCTTCATACTTGAATCCCCAGACATTTTCAGATCATGCTTTAAATGATGTGCTTCTGGACATTTTCAATCTCAGTAGTGAAGTGTCCATGGGCATCATTCAGATCTAGTTTTGTGGGCTATGTCTGTAGGCAACTGTTCGATTCAGTATTGTTTGCAGATCTTGATGCCATTCTACAACTTGGATTGTAAACTTATAAAATAATAATAATATTGTCTTAAATTAAAAACAGTTTCTTACTATTCAGATATTTTAGAACCATTTCTTACTGTACAAGATGGAAAACACATTCATTCTGTGTGAAATGCTAATTAAATTTGAAAACAAGCAGAACTTTATGTTCAGTCAAATTAGATTGATAACATAATATTCATATTTTTTCTGACATTTTATATTTTCATTTATTGTGATGAAATATAGCTTGAAGGTATATAAAAGATTGCTAGTTTGATATATTATTATCTTCCCTAGAAAATCAAATTAACTTTCTAGACACTTTATTTATCAGCAAACTTTCATGTTTTAATCAAATGAACAATAAAACAAGTTGATGTCGGGTACATAAGTAATTGATTTCAGACCAGTTCAATTCTAAAGTCTACTTATTGCAAGATTGATTTCATAAATCAAGTAGGGATGACTTTATAAGCCAATAAGATTTGGCTTAGATGATTTTTCTATTGCTATCAACACGAATGTATAGCTAATTTTAGCAGTCGTATGGATTTTCTTCAGCTAAATGTTGTAGTGAAATGAAAACAGGAGGCATTTTTGTGCCCTAAGGAGATCATTAATCCAAAATTCATAAGCAAACAGTTATTTAGAATAGTGATTTCTTTTTTTACCACCATAGTCAGGTGATGCCTTGTTTTCCTTAATGCAGACCAGTATTGTACAATTGCAAAGTATCTAACTCGGAAAATGATGTACAAATATGTACTGGGTACCAACTGCAGCACAAATTCAATTATTTTCAATTGTTAACTTTGTTCATCCTTTCTTAAAGTCCAAAACTTTCAAAATTCGTGAGAACTTTCAAGTTTGGACCCGTCCTCATTAGCCCTTATAGGTGCAGAAAAGCAGGACGTAAAACTGCATTTCATTTCCTTTGATACTATAGATATATGGCTATAACATTGAACAACAAGAAAGAAATGGCAATACAAGATTATCTTTGTCAGACTATTGAAGTATTCTTTACTGTACTAAAATGTGTTTTACATGTTAAAAATCATATCCATTGTGGCAAAACAATTAAGAAAAATGAAGTTTTCAGCAAATTGTTACTAATTCGTAACAATATGAGATATCATTTAACTTGTTTGACATCATGCCTGTTATTGCTTATCATAATTATTCTAATGTCGACAAAAAATGACGCCATCTTGACAAATAGTAAGTAGGGAATACATCTAGATAGAAGGCAGTCTGATTTTAAGATTAGCTTCCGCAATGATATGTTCTTTTGATTAGAAAAATAATGAATTGCCCAGAATTAGCAAACAAAAGAGAGCCACTTTATTGTGAAGAATACTGTGCATTTAATGTTGCATCAATTTGCACGGAATCAACCCGCTTCTGGCAATTATTTTCAAGGGAAAGGAAAATTAAATATTAGATGAACACAGACTAATTACGTCATTTGTTACCTTTGAATGGTTGAAACAATTAATAAGGGGAAATAATGTAATGATTACTGGAAAATGAAAGAGTCGAGCTGCAGTGTGTTCACAATATGTATTGTGAACGATCATTGAAGGGCATTATGTGATGTATTGATTAACAATATTAAGTCTAAATGTGTAGTTATCAAGGGATAAAACATGTGTCGAGTAAAACCAGGTAACTAAACAATACCTTCCAACACGACCCATTGTGACTCACGTAATCAAATCTATTTTCATGTGTTCTCTCTCGTATTGACTCGAATTTAAACACATGATCATATTACCAGCCGTATAAAATAACTAAGCTGCCTGGGTAAATATCTTCTCTATATCAGGGTCGATATTGTCAATATGGAGGGCAAAATATGCCTAATTTCATTGAATCATGTTATACTGTTTTCTTATCCCAGGTGTCCAGTTTTTCTCTTTTTGCATGTTTACTCTCTGATTGATTCTAGAGAATTCTAAGTGAAATTAATATCCTTTCCATTACAATGAATAATGTTATACTGGTAGCAATATTATATCCAGTTTTAAATGACCTTTTCTGAATGATTTAGCACTTTCAAGGGCATTGAGGAATATCTTTTCCATGTGATTTTTATTATTTGAAAAAAAAAAACGGGTTTCTGATACAATTTCTGATAGAAGGTCCTCTTTTCAAAATCTTTGCTCTGGGATATCGATACATGACCCAAAATAAATTTTTTAAAGACTTTGCTAAGGTAAGACATCAGAATCAGGCCAACAAATTAATAGAACTCACTTTGGCCCTTAATAAGGCGTATAATTTGTTGAGATATTCAGATGTTGCCAAACAAGATTCAATCAACATGTTTGTATCAAGTTTGAAAACCTGTCTTGTTAGTGTCCACTCCATCATTTCAAGATGTCCTCTTTCTTTCCACTTTACCGTTGTATACATATTTCAAAATGTACAATTTTACATACATACACTTTTTTCTATTGTTATACTAGTTTCGAATTGCAAGAGAAACTTGAAAGTGTTTGAAATAGGTATGTTTAAGAAGTTATTAGGATAAAAAAAGGTTGTAAAACAGACAGTTGAAAATAAGTAGTATAGGTATACATGAGCTTCAAACCAAGTACAACCAATGTTTGTGAAGACATGTAGGAACAACTCTATTTGTCTTACTCAAACCCTCTTATTGTAACCTCTATTGACATTTCACATATTTCTGCCTTTTTTCATTGTAATTGTGGATAGCCAAATGGAAACAAAAGATTTTGAGACATTCTTGTAAGCTGTTCAAAATTTGTAGCCTCTTTTAAAATCAATATTTGGAAGATTTTTCAAACAGACTAGTCGATTTGTCATAAACATCTTAGTAAATATGGCTGTCTTTGTTTGCTAATGGCTGCCAATACACTCAGGCCTGTGTTTCTAATGCCCACCTGCAAGGCAGACCATATTTCTACTAAGAAGCAAGTACACCTTCCTTCCTTTCATCTTATTTTGCTTCTAAACTCTCAAATACCACAGGAATTGATCAATGAATTCCATGTGTTTATGGCAGATAGCCATGCCTAACTTGCTTAATGTTTTCTTTTGTGTCATTCTCAACACCAAAGTATCAGAACTACTTTGAAGACTGGGTTAAAATTTCACTATCATAATAATTCATGCCAATATCCTATCCTATTCAGAAAGAAATATAATTTTCATTCAGTTTTCGGTAATTAATATTATCAAGAAAGCTATTATCACTTATTGTATTTTAACAGATTGGACCAATGTGATAGACAATACCACGACCTGAAGGTGTTATACTGATTGCCCAGGGACACATTCTAAACACTTCTTATTGTCTTAATAACTCGAGATACTGACCCTAGTCTATGCGATATCCTCCCTAATGGGGCTCTAGGCAACATGGACTGATTAATATTGTGATTGTTGGCTAACTAAAAGAGTAATTCCCCTTAGAAATCTGCCGTTTGGCAACACGAGCCTGGTCCTGATTTGAGAGACCAGATGCTAGAGCCTGCAGACAAATTAGAGTAAAGTTATTCCCAGACTTGTAAACTTGTCCAAAATATTTCCTAAACAGCTGACATCATCCAACCTCCTTACATTATGTAAGATAATAAGAAATATTGCTCAAAGGCATCTGCTGTGTTTTTTGCCGCCAGTTTTTGTTGAGAAATGGAATTTCCAGATGTATTTTAGATTCTATACATCATCTAAAGTATTGAATAGCCTAATGTTTCACTAATGAATAATTTGAAATACTATCGTACAACATATGGAAGGCAACATGCTACCAATTTTCAAAGATAGCCTCAGATAATTGCTAAAGGCAACAACAATATATTCTCTTTCTACTTGCATCATGGCTTTTGAAGAATTCACACCCAAAAATCCACAAAGGTAGCTAGGATTTATCATTTACCAACATAATCATATAAATAGAAGGAGAAAGTTTTCTTTCGTAGTTTTCATGATGTTTATATACCATTAATAACTCTTATTTGAAGAGTCAATAATAAATTTAAATCACTTAAAGGGACTATTCCACTTATAATATGATAGAACTATTGTGAACTCTAAATGCACGATTGTGCTAAAATAAATTCGAATGATTGCTACATAGGCTCAGATATTTTGCCTGACCTACATGTCCTATCTTTAGGCATTTCTGAAACTGAAATGAGACAAATTGATTCAAAAGTTATCAATTGGCACATCGTCTTTAAGCATGAACAATATTGGTGGCTAACACTTCATTCATTCATTGAAAAGGGATCATCTTTTTAACCCTTGCATTCCACACCTTACTAAAGATGAATCAAGCTTTTAGTTCAAATATTTTGACAAGATGATTTTGAATATTGAAATAAAAGTAAATCTATTAATGGGTCTAGATGGTATGATCTAATGGATAAGAAGATTTCAATTTCATTACTTGTTATTTTTTATTGCCTTTAAGCTTGATTTATTATCTATACATGTTTTATGATATGGGTGCGTGATGTTTAAGCTTTGTATCAGATTAGGGGTGGGGAGCTAAAATTGGGTCAATCCAAACCACATAAGCGCTGACCATGGCATAAAGAATTCAAATTCACAGAAAATGATCAGAAATCTGACTTACCATAAAAAATTCCTATTTGTTTTTTTAAGCAATGAAGTTTTAAGAACTTTGCTCACTTGGATGTAATTTTACCCAACTTTTGGTGGAAAATTATACAATCGAAACATTCTGGTTTACAAACAGTAAAATGTCCAAATGTTATCACCTGCTCTGAGCCATATTATGTTAGTTAATTAGACTTCAGCCTAGTCTTATAATAATACTCAAACACTTGAATTTAAAAGCCTTTCCTTTCTAGTCTCCTAATGCCTTTAGGCCCTACTTGATTTCTCCGATATTGCACTCTTCAAACAAGAAATCTAATATGATATTTTGAATAAAAATCAACGTCTATAGTTTATTTTGATGAATGTTAAGCTTGCGGCAATTTCTTTTGTGTACAAAGAAATATGTATGCAATTAAATATTTATTTATGCTTTTAAGACTATGTTCATTTTCTTTATTTCGTTCTATTCTTACATAATAGGAAATGGCACAGCCTGAATGGAATGCTGAACGATGTCATGGAAATGTTACTGGCGCCATTGTTGTTTTTAAGTTTTGCTCAATGTCAGGGCATCTCGTTCTTTTCTTGAATGAGGCATTTATATTTTATGTTAAACCTTTCACCACCTGAAAATAGCTCAATGGTTTTTTTGTTAAAAGATTTTTAAGGTTTTTATCGAAGACCATTCGATTACATCCAAAGACAAATTTTCAAATTGGGTTGGGAGGTTTAGATCTGAATATCTCAATGGGGAGTTATTAGACCAGAAGCTGGGCTTTCTGGATTAGGTGAGAGTGGTTGTAACAACAATATATAATTGGAATTACGAAAGCACAGGCCGAGGTATTAGGGTAAGATATACTCAATAACGTATTCCAATCCTAGTTAATTGTTTACATTTCTAAAATGATAAAGAGTGAAAATTTTTGAAACGCCCAATTTAAATGGGCTTGAAAATATCTGGGGCAATTTGCCCAAGGGGAACTAAAAACCTGTTGGAAGATTTCGTATTTAGATATTAGAGTTTAATTTCTAACATATGGTGAAGTATATAAAGTACTTATGTGACCTATGTTAATCATTATAATCTTGATGTTATCAGGGATATAATATAAAGTTATAAGTTATGTTATGATATTTGTTATATATATTCAGAGACAAACACATGTAAGTAATTGAGTGGACACTCAAGTTAAGCACAGGCTGTAAACAAGACATTGCAAGTACATAACACATAAGATACTGCAATTGTGCAATGTGCATAATGTGAAATTAGAAAATTTATTACCTTTGCACAAGTTGTTTTATTTCATTCTTCTGAACTATGGTTGCAAACATGAGACTTGTGAAATGAATCCTTTACATGAATCTTATTCAAAGTTGGATGTACCCTGAAAAAATTAAAAAGAAACTCCATTCAAAAGCATATAAAAGCTTGATGCGTTGACATGAGCACAATATGACGTAATTACAAAACTCAATCTAGACTTCTGGTTGTGTACAAATTTTAAACTTGACATTAAAAAGGTTAAAGAAATAAAACAAAAAATAGTTTCAATAAACTTTAAGATATATTTAGCTATTTAATGATTAATAAGCTAAAAATTTCACTATTATTTTCTACCAGACGTTTCTGTGTAGGAGAAAGCATGATAAAAATATGAATAGTTCTATAGAAATGCTACACAATTTCTATTTCAA
This sequence comes from Lottia scabra, assembly GCA_029955415.1. Classification (NCBI taxonomy): domain Eukaryota; kingdom Metazoa; phylum Mollusca; class Gastropoda; family Lottiidae; genus Lottia; species Lottia scabra. Next base: position 2,662,990 of record JARJEI010000027.1, on the reverse strand, counting down.
CTGAAGGGGAGATGAAAACAAACTCGGTAACAAGAACTCTGTTTTCATTTCACACCTGTAGAGGAGGGTAGGTCTGTTTAACTCAAGGTGGGATAAGTTTGCAAACTAGCAAACCATGTCAAATGCAATCCAATAAGTTTAACTTGGGAGATTTTAAAGTGGCATGTATGTAGTAGGCTATATTAAATATGAAAAATGGATAAAGATTTTTCGATCTGGCCTAATAATTTGCTGATATGGCATCTTAAATGTGAAAAGATACTAAAATGATGCTGTTTTTTTTCCCTAAATACAACATTTCCATAAATGATACTGATCTATAAATGTGTCCAGTTTGATGGTTTGTAATATTATCCCACCTTTAACTGAACCTCTGTCTACCTTTCACACCTGCCTTATATAAAATATCTACCTCTGTGAAACAGACACATTTCTTCTATTGATTTCAAGTGTGAAGGTCTAATAGAAAACTAGTAGATCAAAAATCGATTATTAATTCAGACAGAGAGCGACTCAATCAAAAGTCTTTTTGTTCGTTTTATGTCTATTATATAAGAATGAATTATTTGTGTTCGCTGATCATATCTCTTTCATAATGTTTTTTTTTCTTTTCTTATTATTCACCTTTCAAGTTAATGGAATTTTATTATGATTTTTTCAGGTTTGAATCATATTTAAAATTTAACGTGCATCTTAAAAAAAGAAGTATTGTTGTGGGTTATTTTAAAGCAATTATCTTTTTCAAAAAAAAAAAAATAGACATATTCAATCAATTGTATAAGAAGACAGTCAACGTTAGAAAATATCTAAATATTTGAATGAATCAGAAAAATGAGAGAAAAAGATTTTAAATACACAAAAGAGAATGTTTTTTATAAGATCAACAAAAAATCTTGCAAATTTAGAGCAAATTCGTGCACATTTATTTCGTTAACAAATTCTATATTAAAAGTTGCAATTCTGCCATTTTTTTTTTACGTCTGTTACTAAGCCTCTTTCTGACATACAGATTAATATTATTGTTATTTAATCACATAATAACCCATGTTTCAGTCCAGTAATGATCATATCTGCTCTCAGGTCAGTGAAGGAGTGATATCAGGTGACATGTATTGTTGTATATGTAAATGGTGTAATGGGTACCTGACCACTAGATAATTGACATGCTCAAAGCTCCTGTCTATCACGCTTAAACTCTTTACCCTTTATATTTAACTTTGTTCAACTACTGGTATACACACATAATGAAGTTCTTGAAATTTTATATTTGAGACCAATGAAAGTTAAAATGGACAGTTTCGAAAACATTTTGTCTGATTATAGAAACATGCAATATTTTTTAAGCAGATGTCTGTAATAATTTGGATGATATTGATATAAATGATATTTTTTGACTCCGGAAATAAAAAATCAATGATTGTGAGGTCTTATGGAAGACGTTATGTGAAGGCTTCCAATTATTTCCAAATATTTTCAGAAATATTTCCCCCAGAACCAGTTCAGCCTCAATACTACATTAGATAGAGTGGTAATTAATATCAGTAATTAGACTAGGCTTAACGAGGCTTGAACTCGACAAGGTATTAATGCCGGTCATCACCTGACTTTATTACCTGGCTACGAAAATGGCCATGACGATGCTATTACCTGGAAAATAAAATGGCTGTCTGTCATTTATATTATTGATTGAAAACTAGAGAAGTAATCTTCATGATTGACTTCCACCTAGTAACGACAATTAAATCCAGATGATTTTCTGTTTTCCCATTTTTTCCGCCGCAGGCACGGTAATCTGCCTAATGTACTTTGTTCTTACTAACTATCAATTATTACTCTTGTTTGACAAGGTATTATTCAATGTTTTTATGGTATTAATTTGATGAAATATTTGTCTAGATGTCCACCATTTTGTTTTATGGTTGTTGATCTGTCAGCAGTGATGTTTGAAGTTGTTTTAATGATGGTGTTTGCAGAAGTTATTAAATTTTACAAAGCTTCATCTTATTTGTCTTTTGTAGTATTTTTTAAGAGAAATCAAAACGGAGAATAATTTTGGGCTTTTTGAAGTCAAATTGGTCGATGATTAGAGGTTATATTTCTACACGTTTGACCTCAAGTCAATACTAACATTGACCTTTACATTGAAAAACAAATGTTGAATTCTACCATGAAAAGCTGGGCTAAGTTGAGAGGTTAAAAACAACTCCACCAAAATACCCCCAAAATCTCATTAAACAAACTGCCAAGTCCTAGTATAACACACCTGTGCTATCACCTTTTGTAAACATTAGAGTGGACATTCAACATATTGACCACAAACTGGACATCTGAACTTGACCATCAGGCTAACAGACTTGTTTTGGCTCTTCACTCTTCCCTTATTTTTTTAGGTCAAGTCATAAAAATACAGTTTGGGAAAATCAAAACAAATACGTGATCACTGTGGCGCTTAATGAAAATTAGTCTTCCACAGAAAAAAAATGTCTTTTTTTGCTAAATGATATGCCACTATTAGGATAGGTTCCTTGCAGGTTAATGCAGATATCACAAATTCCAAAGTCAATTATCTAACATTTTACCATTGGCAGAAAAATGTAACATTTGGATCAGATTACTGAACTCAAATGCCAATTTATTGAGAAGAACAGAAAATTAGCCAAGTTTCCAGAGAAACAATAACATTTTCCTAACTTTGTTGATTGTTTTTAAGCCTCATTGTAAGACTAGTGTTACTTAATTTCACAATATAAACATCCTGAATAATTACATTGTGTTGAACTTGGCTTACAATTATACTTGCATACTCTTTTGAGCTCCCATTAGATTGTTCACAAAATAAATGTCTGGCACACACTTGAGTGGATTTGAATGTAACTTGGTTGAATTGAGTACAATATAATTTTAAATTTTGAATATAGTGTAATATCTTTGTTTTAAGTGCAGCTAAATTCTGTAAATTTCTGAAGAAAAAGGTAAAAAATGTCAGAAAAGTGTCAATTATGATTAAAAGCATGTTCTTATGTAACTCCTTCAGGGAGTTCTTAAAAAAAAATTCTGGCACTCACATAACATTTTTAAATGTTATTAAGAACTTCTGTTTTAATCCTTCTGACTTTTATTGCTTTTAATTCTAATAAATCGTGGGAAATAAACCTTTTGTCATTTGACGCAAGAAGAAAAGAGCCAGAAATATGGCAACAATCAGAAGTAAAAATCACCAAGTAACATTCTCAAGTCTCAAGCTATTCACACTGTTTTCATCAGAATTTATTGAAATGTGTTTAAGATTGTCCATATTTTAGCCTTTTGTTCAAATATCGTGGACAACTATAAAGGTATTATGACTGAAACCAGATGAAGTTTTTAGAACTGAAATGTTTTATGTAAGATTTCAAACCAAATTATTACAGACTTTATCGATGTTATTTCCTTCGGCTGTATAAACTTCTAACTGTAAAATTCAAATAATGTTTATTAAAACCACCTTTGATAAAAAGCAAATGGGATAAAAATGCGTTTGATTGGCGTCAGATTTAGAGATTCTGAGAGCCTACCCCACCCACTTTATTATGTGACAATTGTGCCTCTGCATAATGAGCTTAGATAAACTTTTAAGATAAACATGCCTTTAATCTATTTACATCTATAAATGCTGACTTACATTTTATTGTTTCTGATTTCTGCTATCAAAGTTGATTTGCATATTACTTGCATGAAAAATTGAGCAGATGTAAAGGATATCTCAAATTTGTGCGTTAACTTTTAAAATACAGAAGTTTTTTCAATAAAAGCTACACAAACAGTTGGCCACAAGGAAAAAATCTACCACAAGGATGAACTTGTTTACAATAAATTGTTGCCTCATCCAGTCTTACTTGTTTTTAACTATTCAATTTATCATGTAAACCATATTTATTTATCATTGAACTCAACTTTTGTGACACTTAGCATGTCTTATCTTTTTTGATGTGTGTATGTTTGTAAAGTGAAATTATGTCTACTGTAGTATATTTACTTGTTCCACCAAACCCCATGGTCCTTTTCATTCACATGTTTACATAGTTTGAAAATATGTTAATGTGCTCATTTCACTTGACTGTTGTCAATGTTTGGTAAAGCGCTTTTCAGCCATGGTCTGTGTCAATAAGAAACACTATTATATATATGATCAGGTTTCAAAATGACCCGGCTCAAACCTGCATTATTTTCTAATCATGCGATTAAAACAAGATTGAAAGTATATCCTATATTTTTCAAACAAAATTAATGCGATAAGAGTTAAACATTGTACCTCCCTGTAAAAGAGCTGATCTGAAACTTGGAACTAATGTAGAGGCGAAATGAAAAAAAAATAGCTTTACATCAAACTTTACAATAAAATAAAAAGTGTAATTCCTGACAATATGGGATATTCTGAAAATCAAAACAAATTTGTGCAGAAATTTGGTAGAGGATAAAATATTTTTTGGACTCTTTCTGCTATAGTACTAACTGACTTTCAATCAACAATGTTAAAACCACTGAAAATAACGGCATTTAGAAAGGAAGATCATCTGGCGCCGTGATATAATGATTTCTGATCAGTTTGTTTAAAATGTCAATGTAATGCAGCCCACATGTACAAGAAAACTCCATTTTCTAGAAACATTCTTAAAATATGCAATGGTTTAGTAAATGTTATTGAACTAAATATATCTGGCAAGCTTCAGACTGAGTTTGAATCTTCTTGACATTATTGAGAAACAAATATTTCCTTTCACATGTGAATGTGAGAGTTATTTCTGCCAACATTTCACAACATTGCAGCCAAGTAAATAATGGAAATATAAACAGATTAGAATAGATTTTTTAGATGGTTACTCTTTGCTGGATATTTGCATATATCAGATGTCGTTAATGCTTCATGAATTGTTATCATACAGACTTAATGGTGTGAGACGGGTTATGCTTACTTAGCTTTACTCTTTATTACATTACCGTCTGCATGACTTTGATATTGGTACATATTAAATAAAAGATGGCTTTCTTGCTAATATGTGCTTTTGTTTTGTGCATTTTGTTACTCTTCTTATAACCCAATACTATTGAAGAAATCTGAAAAAAATTTAATTTCCACAAGATCAAAACCTTTATGAATTTTCCATATTAATACATCTCCCAACTTAATACTGTGTCAAGCTCTATTCATTTCATTTGTAAACTTTGGTAGCCACCCAAAGGGTGTTTGAAATTAATAAAATTTGATAGACAATCTCCTTTGTTCAAGTGGCCAGGTGTAAGCCTATCTAATCATATAAATTACAATTAATTTAATTTTCTAAAAGTATTGAATTTAATGTAAGATATGATATCAGTGGAAAGATAATTTACATGTAATAATAATATCTATGAAACGATTGTAGCCTTCTCACATTACACGATTGAGGGACACGATCATTTTAAATGGGATCAAGAGATTTGAATGGGCTAATAAAGCTCCGTTGACAGGTAAAATGTACACATGATATATAGAAGAGTTCATTAATTGTTTGGTAGGGTTATCGCTTAGATCTTTTCAATCATATGTTGATCTATTCAATCAATTGTTAGTTGATTTCGCTTGATTTCAGCTGATGTTTAGTACTGTTATTTTGTATTGATAGGCTGACAAACCTTTCTATTTTTGACCTCTGCCTGGTGTTTTTTCTCTTTAACAATGTTTGTTAAAGGAATAGAAACACTTGTTTCACCTAACCAGGTGTACTTTGATGAGGTCCACATCAAAGCAAGTCCAACTGAATTTATCTGATAGTTATACAGCTTGTTAATATATTTCAATGAAGCAAGTTGAGAATTCATAATTCAACTACACATATATAATTTCAAATGTTATTTTGAATCAGTTATATGATTTTGTACCTATTTATGTCTAAAAAGGACTAGCAACAGTAAGTCGAGATCTAAACAAACAAACAAACAAGCTTAAATGGTTTAAGTGGTTAGTGCAAGATTCTACACAAGTGAAACAATCCATTTGTCCAAAAAGATGAAAGGCTACGTCAGTGGCATAAAAATAATGTATTCCCGTTTCATTCTTACGGCAATTTGACCTTCGCGATGTTAATAAAGAAAATGTTTTGTGTGGATATCAATTCCACCATGTTTATAAGGCAATACCACCAAACTGTAAACATGTTACTCTTTACTTCAAGAAAAGAAGCGATTTCCTTTCAGTTTTTATGGTGAATGTCTTCAAAGAAGTTATCATTTGTGAAAAAAACAAGTTTGTTGGTAGTGTTCCCATCTGATAAGTATTTCTGGTCCAGGTTGGGAATGAAATGAAAAGATTGTGTGAGGCGTAGATGTTGAAATTGTAAAAACTTGTTATTTTCTGTTTTTCTATCCGTTGTTATAGGTCAACCAATTTGCAGCATGTCTTTATTCAAGTGAATTCAATTACTGCACATGTTTCAACTTTTCAAAATGTTCTTCTTCTTCCAAAATAGTTTTTGGCTGACATTTCTGATAATAGACATGGCAAGAGTGAGATTCAAAATACATGTACATATTATATAGATCATCACTCAAGATACAAATCTTACTTTTACACGTCAGAGAGAAAAAGACAAATGGTAGCAAGTGTGTCTGATTGAAAGAAGTATTTACATAAAGAAATAATATATTTGATTGTTAAGATTAGAAATTTTATCAGTGTTGTTTGCTTCTTTTCTCCAGTAGTTGTCTAAATTTCAATTTTTTTTTAACTATCCACACAACAAGAAATTCACCCCAAACAAATGTGCTTTAATGATTCCAATCGTTCTGCCATGAATTGGAGAGCAAAAGTCTAGCAACCACTGATGTAGCACAATTTGAGTTGAAATGTGGCAAAGGGGCCATGTGGGTGGATGTTCAATACATATTTGAAAAAAATTCCCTCCATTACTTCTTGCAAACAACTATGATAACACTTATAGTCAGTGTCCTCCTGAGCTAATCAGGTTTTGAAATCTCCAGAACTCAATGAGGTGTTGGTCATTGGTTGTTTGTTACAAAAAGAGGCTATCAATAAAGTGAAAGTAGAAGAGATTTCTAAAAGTAAATTGCTTTATTTACACTTGGTTTTCTATAACTAAATGAGATTAAGTAGATTAGTCCCACTCCATTAAGTTTTCTACAAGACTTGTTGATAGGTGATTATATCCACATTATTTTCTACCCATTCATCATTTACGACTGGTGTTGGTAGAAATAATGCCACGGAAGAGTGATAACAATATCCAATACACTTACTACCTGATTTTAGCACATGTAAAAATTTTATGATTTTCCATGTTTTGTTTCCATGGTAATGGAGATAGCCTGTATGAAATATTAATTAAAGGATTGTGACATAAAAGTGATCAAATATTTTTGTTCATATTTTATTTCTCATTATGCTTATGTATTTGATGCAAAAAAAATTTAATAGTGCGATTTGATAGCTTGAAATTGTTAAAACCAGAGCTTCACATCATCAATCTGAAAGAAATTCTAAATCATTGGCTGGAATGGAATAACTGTCTGATACACATTTATGGCAACAAAACCTTTAGCTTTCATTTAATTTCAAATTGATATTGCAAACTGCAAGATTAGAAAAAGAAAGCTGTCTTTTATAATCCTATTAACTACAAACTATACACAACATTAGATTGGTCCACATGGCGATTACAGTGTAGCTTTAAGGAACACTTGGCATGTGAAAAAGCGATTAGCTGCCATGTCCATCTTGATTAAAGGAAATATAATGGAAGCAATAATGCCTGGATAACCATGAAGTTACTGGATAATTGAATAAATATGCTGGGGACTGGAATTAAAGTCAATGAAGGAAATTACCTTATACACTCTAGAGTACTAGCAATAAGGCAAATGGTAAACTGACATAAGAATTTTGTCTTTTTATAAAGCGTTGCGTATTTCTTCTCAAAATATTTGCAATTGGTTGTTAATAAAAGTAATGTAGCAAACATTATTAAAATATTCAATGCTGAAATGAAAGCTGCTTTTGCATGAGAACAAAGTAATCATTCAAAAGAGATCAAAGTAATATATAGCTAGGCAAATCAAACCATTTTAAAGGTATTCATTATTTCCATCTGTTTCACACTGCTATGGTATATACTGTTATGACTCACTTTTATTCACAGTTCAAAAGAAACAAAGAGAATATATTTTCATTATACATTACACAGCTTTGAAAGAAATTTTATCGAAGAATCAAGTTGTTAATGATTCAAATAAATTGTTCCAAATCAAATTTCTACTATTTCTATTCACAAGGCACTTGCTAGCAAAGAATCATCATTTACTACCTTATTTTATTGTGCTGCACATTAGATGGTAGGCCATTGCACTGTCATCTGCTTTTTTTTTGCTTTCTGAATACTTTCATTTGACATTTTTGGAATTTTTCGGATTCTGGATATTTTGTTATTTTAAGAGAAAATTTAAAAGATTATATTCTTCAATTGGTAACAAAATAATAATCATTGCTTTCTAAATGACGAGCCCACTCAGTTTAAAGTCATAAAATAGCCATTTTGAAATTTTGTAATTCGTATTTGATTAGGCAGCTTGTAAGCTAATCTCTGTGTTGACTTTTTCTATAAAAGAGTAAGAGACACTTAATGACAGCAAAACACACTATACATCATCAAGTACCCTTGACATTATTTACTCGCCTTAAAAAATTACCTTGTTTAACATTTGAAAAAGATACCATTCAGACTGGGCTAGGTAAGACACTTGTGTGGCTATTCAACAGTGATTGCACGTGCACGAAAAAATACTGCTTAATTGAAAGTAGAGAGAAGACGATGCCTGAAGGAAGTCTTGAGACACTCGTACAGGAAGTTGGACGGAATTAAACCACATTATGACACACAGTCACGTCAAATTGCTTTCGTCTTTGTTTGCAATATAACAAAGGAAAAAGTGACGAAAGCTAATGATCCTAAAAGCCCATATTATCAAGTACGCTGCATTTTCAATTCAACATGGGGATACCTCCAATATCAAGCAACGACCCAGAAAAACACTGACAAAGAGTTAAATGCCTCAATGCTCTTAAGTTTATTAAAACAATAATGAGAAATTTTTTCTACTTCTGTTCGAATTTGATTCGTCTTAATGTGGTAGGGGTGAGATCACAGGCTGGAATCTGCTGGAGTGCGAAGAGAGTTTATTAGTTCAATTCGTGTCTGTAATGAATATCAGGTAGCTTTAATTACATAATGGATGGACTGTCACAGACCAGAAGATTAGGGGATATTACTGCCAATGGACCTAAAGGCAGGCTATCATTTTCATTTCTTAACCATTACGATTCTTGGCTATTGAAAGAATAAAACAATAATCATCCATCAGACTGAAAATCAAAAATCGTTTTCAAAATCATTATCTTTTATCAACTATTTTTGTGTTCTCTTGTGAAATTATGTTCAATGGGAAAAGGTGAATTTGATCACTTTCAATCATTTTGTTGTCTGGTAGTGTAAGAGAAAAAAAATAACTTCTGAAATCAATTTTAAAATCATAACATAATTTGTAGTATCCAACAAAAAAATTAACATGGTCACCTGGAACCTGCTTACTCTTCTATTAAACTAGATTCATAACATGAGAATAACAAATTGCATGTCCATATTTCAAATACCATTAGTAACTAATGAATGCTTCGGTCAGCTCTCATAAAAATAAAATCACAAGTGGTCTCTAAGCTAGTTTAATTAAAGAGTTGATGGTTAGTGGCTATAAATAAGTCTCTACTCTGTCATTACGTGCATGTAAATAGTGGTATTGTGCTGTATGTTTGAATTTGAAAGTGATGTTGGTGTAACTCGATGCTGATGAAATTTAATCAGGATATTGTTTCAACAGACTTTCTCACCTGTCGTCTGCTAATTGATGACTCTCGATAAACTTTTGATGGATTAAGTTTTCATCAGAGGTTTAAGGTTTAGTCATCGTCTAGCTTTCTCTTAACTCTTCCCTTAATTCTTCCCAAGACCTTTTAATCAAATCAAGTGAATCATCAACTTGGACACAGTTCTCAAATTTTTTAATAACTTATTTCTCTTTTGACATTGATCTTTCATAAGAATATTAGCTTTTTGATTAGAAGTCTTGTTTTAAAATCGAAATAGACTGGTTTTTAAAAGTAATCATTTCCATTTAATCATTAATGATTATAGCCTGGTCACATCTCTCGAGATATCTGTTCAGTGAACTTTACACTCGGTAGTCGATGAAGCAGTGCTGTCAATCCCTAGCAGAAGAAATTACTGGTAATGGGGAAGGCATTTAATGAATTAGAAGAGAGGGCTTAGGCTTAATTCTTTAATCAGGACATAAATCGCCTCATGTTTGAGTGCACTTTAGCCATGAGACTGTATAGCACTTGATGTGTTAATACACTACTTCTGTGGCACTTCAGAAAAACAGCCTTATGCAATCCTTTTGTAATGGCGGCAAATATTTGTTGGAGCCATATTGAAGTGTTTGAGAGTAATTCGAAACTGTTTTGTTAAAAGTAAAATGGTCATGTTTTATTGAAAGAGGCAGAAAGACATTCTTGAGAAGTTAAAGATATTATGTTCTGCTCAATGAGGATGTTTGTAGAGTCAACAGCACTAATCCCTAAATTAATCTCATGGAAATATAATCTTCCATTATCCTAATCCATTGTTATTCCACATCATTAATATTGTCAACAATTATTACATTAAACATAATATTATCTCCTGATCTTATTGCCTCATACTGTGGGCCATGTTGTTATGATGTAATCTCTTATGGGCATGATGTCATAAGCCATGGCTAAACCACAATATTTGTCCACAAATCTGGCTTAAATGGGTCAGATACAGTTGTTGACCTTAATGGGCTCTCTGATTTCTAATGATTAATGAAGGGAATAAATACAGTCAAGTTTAAACATTGAACTTTGACAGAAGAATGGAATTTTGTTGACACCAAACACTCTTCAATAATGAGGAGAAAAAAGAGCTGAAAATTGTCTTTGTATCCCACATCCTTACGGAACGCTTTCAATAAAGGACAGGCATTGTTCACAGATGGGACAACACAGTTTCTAAATAATTTGATAGTAATTTGATCAGTTACTGGGCTAGTGTTGAAACTTTTGGTGCTACATGCCTTGATATGACACAGCAGACGCAGAATCAAAGTAACATGAACCTCCATTTGTGTCCTTAACAATGGTTAAAATAGGGATAATTTACAACAATAGCCGTGTAAAATGTGTGTCAATCATATCTAATTAATGCACGTTGACAATCTCTTCATGTTGGTTGTTGTTAAAAATAGTTCACTTCTGCTACAGTATTAAGCTTATTAATCTGACTGCTGAAATGTTGGCTGAATTGCACTTGGCCACAGTATCGAGAAAATTAACTTAAACCAATATAACAATGCATGGCCATTAAGGCTGTTGATCAACAGAGAACTTGCGAGTTTTCTTGTTAATTCATTACTTGGTTTTCTTTTCATGCCCAAACAATAGGCAAATACAATGGTTGCCGAGACAGGTCTGTATATGCTAATTAGTGGATGGATTAGCGTAAATAGACGTTGTCTGAATATAAAATATAGAAACGGAGGTCCGAGGTAGACATCATTGTTGTTCATCAGACATCTTGTTAAGAGAAATAAAACATTATTCATGGCTTGTTTTATTACAAATTGAATTGTATGTATTTCACGAATAAACCTTATGTTGACTTCTTTAACTCTAATGAGTTCTTTTGTGCATTAAGAAAGCCAAAAGGATAAATGAATTTTGACTATCTACATTTGAAGCAGTGACGTGCGTCTATTAAAAAGCACAATTCTAATAGGAATCTTGCAATAACATTTATAACCACATATCATAAAAGTCAGACCAGTTTGACTAACAATTGGATGTACATTCTTACACTATTTGTGTAAATGAGAATGCAGATCTTGCAGTGAGGTTTACATCAAAAATAGAATATTTTCGCCGAAATGTCTACACAAGTTCCTTTTTGATATGAAAATCGTGTAGTGTTAATATGTCTGCCAGATTACTTCCACCATTTAAAATTCAGATTATGTAAGTGATGTGCAACATAAAGTGTCTTTACAATGGTGTGCATCACTAAAACAATAATGTCTCTTTAGCATACTGCACATTTTTGGCACACCTCTGAAAGGAGGAGAGTGGAATAGAATTTAACAAGAGAAATGAGAAGAGTTAACAGATGTTTAATAGAGGTGGGAAATTAATGGAATTATTCCTGCGAGATTGTCCCTTATCATATTCCATCAAACTAAGCTTCACGCCTCAAAGATGGCCGATTCCTTGAGGAAATGGAACATAGCAACAAGCAATCTAGCTAGCTAAATAGAAGTATAATCACTTTTCTCACTTTATTGTTCACCAGACATTATCTACAATATTTCAAACCATTTTTCAGCTTTTGAACTACATTTCTCTAGAGAAAATATATTTTTTAACAAAGTAGAAAATGTACATGAACTGTCAGTTTTGGAGATATTATCTTGAAGATTTGTTTCAAGTTGAGGCATTTTTCATTTTTCAGAATTTTTCACATCAAAACACTTCTAATCAGATCTGCCATTTCATCATGTCTTAAACCACAGACAAAGTTGCAATAAAATTTAAAAAAAAAATCGTGTCTACAGAATGCTTTCTTGTAATTTTCAGTTGAATAATATTGCATGCAAGATATGATCTTTGTTTTGATGAAATGAGAACTCACAGACAGGAGTACTGAGTAAATATACCCAGGGACCTTATTCTCGAAAACTTAACTTACAATGATTTTAGTGTTCTAGTCATCCGATTGGTCTATCACTAAAAATGATTTTAAATATAGCTTTATTATCCAATCAGATTACTGTATTTCTTCAAATTTTATCTTAGTTAAGTTTTCGAGAATAAGGCCCCTGATGAAGAGTGTCATGAGGTGTTCTGAAAGGTTGACTTTACTCTGACTTTACTCTGCCTTACCAACAGATAATAAAGCTTTTACAGCTTTTCCTTCTGAAAAAAATACCCTATTATAGAAAAAGATTATATTTGTGTTTAATTAGTTGAAGGGATATGTCAAATGGTTCATTAGTAATCAACTGACACTGTTCTTCCTGTTCAGAAATTGGTACCTTGGTATCTATAAGTAAACTCTGTAGGAAAGTTAAAGAGAGTTGCTTTCAGGCAGAACGGAATCGGTTATTAGGTTAAACTAACGCTGTAGGATTAATATGATAACTCAACAGATTGTAGATTAATTATCTCGTGATCATACAGGATGGTCGGTGGGCCCACAGGAAGTTTGGTGGACAGAAGTAAACTAGTATTTAGGATCTTAAGTACAAATAAAAATTTGCACTAGGGAAAATTTACTTGGTGTTTTTTTTTTAAGATGCAGTGTTTCTCCTTATTTGCCTCCTCTTTTCATTTCGTTTCAACTAGGATATTACATATTTGATATTTTATCAAAAATTGACATGACATCGAAGTAAAGAAAAGTGCTGTAAAAAGTCTATTGCTGATTCAGTGACATTAATGAATGGAGTAAAAAATTTGCATTTCTAATCTAGGCAATGAAAGGAATCTCTGAAGGTCCATCAATCTCAACATTGTCTTTCTAAGTTAATATAAAAGAAAGATTTGGATTCTGTATTGAATGAATGAGTGAGTTGTGTTGTTAATATAACTAGACATTGTTTTGTATTGTAAGATTTAATAATAAGGATAATGAAATATTGTCAAGAACAAATCAATATCTTGATATCAATATGCCAGAATTATAATGGCGCTTAAAGATACAGTACCATTCTTATTTGAGATAAAATGTGAAAAGGAATTATACCTTATTGTATGATGCAAAGAAAAGATGCTAGAAAATATTGATAATTCTGTTTATTTATTACATAGATCATTTGTAACATCATTTTAAAAAACATGTTTCTCTGATCATTAAAATTTTAAATTTTACCAACATATATTATTTGAAAATTTTATCTTATTTTAAAAAAAAAAATTAACCACTGAAGCTGGCATAAGGTTATAAGAAAAAAATGATTTCAAAACAGTATGGTTATGTGTCCTATATCTCACCTAGAATAATAGAATTCTAGAACAGAACCAATATTGTTATCAGCAGGCCTATATTAGTATTTAGAGCAAGTTTATCATAACAATCAACAATTATTATCAATCTCTTTATTATTCTAACACTTCATACTTCTCTTTTATTTCATCCTAAAACAATCAACCATCGCTTTTCTCTTAGATTGAAAGACCATCAAAAGAAATGCAAATTGATTGATTTCACACTTAATTTCTCCCAATCAATATTGATCAAATAGCAGGACTCTGAAAACAATCCTCTCTGAAAATAGTGTTGATTCAATCATGGCAAAGCTGTTAAAAAAGAGATCATAAAAATTTCTGATTTTTCATTGCTGCATTATGAACGAAATCAGTTCAGCAGAAAAAAAGTTTTTACTCAATGGCATTAAGCGACAATCAGGAAAAGTTAACTAATAGAGTTGAAAATAAATTGAATGTTTGTTATATTTATTTCCGAGTAATAATTTTTGTTCAATGTAAAAACTAGACAGTAAAATAATGGACTTCATTTACAACTGTTGGATGATTCACTAGCTGTATATGATTATTTATTACTTTACCAGCCACATTAATAAGGACTTCATCATATATTTTACTGAAATGACTCAACTTTTCACGGTGTAAAATATTCATTTACTAGGGAAAATACTGTGGTAATTGAGATGAAAGATGCATGATAAATGCACTGTGTTGCCAGATTTGTTTTAGAAATTGCCAACTGATTTCAGATAATCTCTGCACTTTCATTTGAGTGCAAGTTTTATCAAATATAAAATTCATTACACTTGATTTTAAATTATAAAATTTTGATATGAATCACCGGAAATGATATAGGTCGGTTTAGATAGAAGTATTTTGCATATTTATAACACATAGCCTAAAAATATTAATTAGTACATTTTTTTAGTTTTAAAAAATTTACAAGACTTATTTACTAAAGAGTTTATCATTTTGCGTAACAACAATGGACTATTCTCTTCAGCACAAGATCTGACTCTACTCAGACTGATAATAATCTAATCATATAGATCACATCTACCGTAATCTTATCAACAACAAACCCTAGCAAACACTACTAACACCAGGGGGTCAATAAGTTGCTTATAATCCAATCTGTATGCACATGTGTCACTGGTGTCAGACAGGGTTGACTACTGCTGTCAGTATAGTTCAATCAAATCAACTGAATTTCTAGTAATTTCATTAGATTTCTACCATATTGTACCCCTATTGATTAGATAGTCCAGATCAATCTATGGACATAGCAATAATTGGAACAAAAGTTATGATTTCAAAACAGATACAAAAATAGTTTGTTATTTTATAGGTTAGAAATTTGGAAAAAGCATACATTGTAGATTTTTTTAATTGAGCCACAGATGGAATTTTTAACAAGCTTAAAGGGTTATGCCTTGTGCTTATAATATAATTTGAAGAAAAAAAAATCAATTTACATTCTGCCTATTAAACAAAAAATATAGTCACCGATGCATGTTCCTTATAGACTTATAGTTGTACATGATCGGCACAATGGTTCTTTTATTTACAATTAGCACCATCTTGTTAATGCAGTGAGGCAGAATGCTCAAGTAATTGATAATTTGAAAGGTTAAAATGTCAAATTAAAGGGATATAAAGGATAAGAAATTGCAGCATATTGAAAGTGATCAGGTCCAACTGACCAACAATAAAGGGATTAACAAGTCAATATTTTCTAATCACAAATACACCGGTCAGGTTCTTTGTAACATGTTGAAAAGATAATGTGATAAATTGACCAATATTAGATGGATTAATAACTCAATATCTGTAAATTACATCAACATTGGCCCATGCTGGTCTGGATAATGAACAACAGATAAAAGATAACTTGCAATCTGGAACAATATTGGAGGGATTAAAACTTTAATAAAATTCCAATTACATAGATGTAAGTGGTCAATTGACCATATTGACTACAATGGTCACAGCTTGAACTCAGATAAAGTTTTATGATAATAAAAACAACACAGCAGTCTTTTATCTCAGATCCAGTGTTTTTCAATAACCTAGGCAAATATTATGACAAAAACATGTGCAAAAAATCAATGATGTATATGGTCAATGGTAAAGCCGTAAAGATTTTTTTACTGTGGACTGAAACCTATACCTTATTTAACTCTTTTATGAGAAAGTAACAGCCTTTTTGCCTTAGCAACACCATATGTGAAAATTATAAGCTCATAAAATAAAATTTTAATTTGGAAATGAAAGTAGAAAAAGTGAAAATATTTATGATAAGTGTAAGTGAAGCATGATTTTATAGGTAAGGATATGATAGAAGAGTCAATGAGTGATGTCCATATGTTAAAATAGTTTCATTAGAATCTCAATGTTTACAAAAATGTCCTCTGTTTTTCCTCTTTCCTTCTACTACCATCTTGAAATTTACTTTTGACCTTTATTACCTTCTAAAGAAAAGATCTATCTTCTGCTCACCACCTTGATCTTCAAAGTAACAAGCTTACTTTATTAAACAAACTTTTATTTATGGAAGAAGTGGGTTCAAGATGGCTGAAGTGTTGGAAGCAGACGCTAAGTTCCAGAAGTCTTCAGCTGACCAATAGTTAACATTTCCTAAAGTAGTTTACTCAGACCATCTTCCACTCTTCAACCAATATGCTTTTTCATCTTTAACTCTCAAACCAATGTGGTTTTCTATTGTAAACCTACTGAGTCTCTAATTCTAAGATGTTTGTAGCTGTGGGCAACTACTTAATGTGCTCATAAGTGAATGTCATTTAATTTAGAGTTGTTCCGTGGTTGTATTAAAACAACATAAATAATGCCAGTAATGTTAAGAGCGATTAAGAGTTTTTGAACCAGATTTTGAACACTTTCTAATAAAAACTTACTTGAAAGTGCATGTCTGAGTATTCTTCAAACAACAAACTATAAGTAATATTGCTTTGATGTTTTAAATGTTTTGGTATTTAGATAGAAACTTATCATTTTTTGATTGACAATGTAAACAAAGATTAGAGAGTTTTAAACTTAGTGAAACTGCAATTGTAATGTAACTTGTTCATAAAAACATTGCACACAAACTGATTGCAAGATAGAACATCGCCTCTCTAAAAATAGGATGTTATCCAGGAGCATACTGCCAGCTTTTTCTTGTAATTCAAAAACACCTGATATCAATTTGCAATTACAACTGGATTTGTCAACTTTGCTTCTGTCATTGAAAAGACCTTATAGAAATAGATCCCTATGATAAAGTTATAGGCTGAAATATGTATGATAATGAAACACATGCTACCTGATTTATTTTTACTTAACTCAATAGACAAGGGATTATATCATGGAAGGGGTTAAGGCATGTAGATAGTTATTAAAAAGCACCAGGTGTTTGAGTCTACTAATAACAATAATTCATGCTGAAATCTCTTCTATATCAACCTGGTCGCTAGTTAATCTTAACTATAGTCTCTTACGTCATTTATAGAGTGTTAAATAGTCAACTGTGAAGTGAACACTGTGAAATGAACACTGGTGTTAACACTAGGGGGGTAATAACATCTCCTCCCCTTACTCTTCTCTATCCTCGATACCACCTGCAAGTGTAAATGGCCTGGACTGTGTAATTAGGATGAATTTCACCCTTGACAGCTTTTATCTTGACCCTAATGTCAGAAACCTGTGGAGTGGATGACTAGGTTTTAATGATACTCTAATTAATGGCAGCATAACAAATATAAATACCTGCATACTTGTGATAAAGGTAGATGTCAATCATCGAAAACACTGGGCGTGGAGTGGGAAATTAATCCTGCTTCAAAGTGGATCTAAATCTATGCCATTGGCATTATTCTTATATCAATATTTTCATGTAGCTTTATTATCCTTATGTCAATGTTTTAATGCAACTTTTTTAGCTCTAATGCATTCAATTTCCATAACAATTATCTTAAAATAGGAATTATGCATCTGCATGTTTATTTTATTGTCTTGTTGCAAATACAGCAGAAGTAGAAAAAGCTACTAGTTAGGATAGTCGACAGTAGCAAAGGGGATGATGTCAAGGATCAATCAGAGAAACCTTATTGCACTTGGAACTGTTATGTTTTTAAAAATTTTGCACAACACAGAAGACACATGTTCACATGTACTTGAACATTTTTGTTAATTTTCTTTGAAGAACAAAGTTTTAATTTCTTTGATGACATAAAGGGTTAATTTGTGTTTAAATTATGCCTTGTTAACCCTTAAATAATACAATACAATTATAATACAATATGTAGGATAATTTTAGAATTTTTAAAACATGAAAGGCAATAAGTATAGACATTAGGAAATAGCCGTCAGGCATAGATAATGGAAGCAATTTGAATGAATGAATTGGGTTCAGCGAAGTTATTAAGTAAATTGGTAGGGTTGGTGTGTGGTTGTTGTTGTTGATTGGTAGGTATAAATGACTTCAGGGCGAATACAGTAGCATAAAGACCGTGCGGGTCGATTTTTAATCATCTTAAAGTTTAAGAGAAGCCTGATCCCTCCATTGTTCTGTTTCACATATTGTTATCGATCTTACTCAAGCTATTCTTAGATCTTTTAAAAGTTTGATGTTAATACTTCTTTGTTTTCTCTTTCCTTAAAGGTGACAGCCCACTTAGAGTTTAAATTTAAACAATATTTAGTCATTGCTGTCATCATATTATGGAAAGTCCAAAGATCAACATTTCGGAAAGGATCCTATATGGAAATTGTATTATATATTTCTTTATTCATGCAGGCAACCACAAAATTTGGAAAATATTAATGTGCCTATATTGAAGTAAAATGTGAGAATTCTCTTTTTAATTCTTGTACCAGTACCTTTAATTGTGAAATGGTAGTCAAAGAAAACCACTGTGCCGTATGGCATTGTGTCTGACACGTTTTACACGCAACCAGTTATTGGAAACCTGGATATAGAATTCTAAAGCTTTTTACACATATACATTTCCCCTTGTCTCAACTCTTTTAGATCTGTACTTATTAGTTGACTTGGTGTTCGATAGGATATTGAGAAATGCCATGAGATTTATATGAGAGTTTCGTATCCTAGTGATCTTACAGTCATAACTAAACCTACCAATTTTATTAGGGGAATATAAATTGGAATGTTTGGCTATCTGTACCAAAACTTGATTAATGCTGACCACATTTCATTAGTCCAAGCAGTAGAATGGAGATATACGAGTTCTGATACAAAAGGCCAGCAGTCAGCGAGGTTATCATAAAATTTCTAAATAAAAGTGGTTTTAGTAATCAACTCATAAATAATGCAGTAAGATATAATTGAATGGTTAAAGATAAGATATATAGCTCTAGCTCTGATCAATATTGGACCAGTTGTTTATGGTAAATACAAAATACTGTGAAATATTAAAATGTATTATTAATATTGGACCAGTTGTTTATGGTATAACAGCAAAATACTTTGGTATATTAAAATTCATTATTAATGGCTATACTTTTTCAGTATCAGTCCCATAATAAAACAGCATCACCTTTAAGCATTTTTTCTTGCATTGCACAGCACAAACGATAGATATTTATTTATTAGTCAAAAAAACATAACATTTTTGCAAACATAAATTTTCACACATACCATTGACTATTTTTTAATGATTGTAAAATGCAAACAAAAACATAAAACAAGACTAAAAAACAAAGCAAGTAATAGATAAATAAGATATAAAACTTGAAAACAGAAAAAAGCTTTTTGAGAGAAGATGAAAGATTTGGCAATGAGTAGTTATGTGAAATTCTGGGATTACTGTATTCAAAACACGTAATTCAGCAATATAACAAGTCTTAAAATATACATTTGATGTATTGTTCTCTCAAATTAGCTGGAAATTCCTCTAATTGACATGGTAAAAAACATGGAGTTGTGAAACATGAAAGGGATTTGATGGCATCCTGACATGTTGTTAATCATATGTACTAGGTTTACCTTAAGGCCACATAAAAAAAAACAATTGGTGATCGTCTCCGCCCGTGCCTGAAAACGGCCCTGTCCCTGATTTTTTTTGATTTTTTATTTAAAAAGAAAACGTTAACAATCCGCTCAATAGCGTAGGTATAGCAAAAATTCAATTTTTCGCGGACATTTAACGCAGAATAACTGTAATATAATAGGAAATACCACCAGTAGGTCAATCTAGCCACCATGGTAGGAACTACAACACCCATCCGCGCATGCGCTGCAATTGTATCATGTGGGCTTAAGTGTTTTAGGGTCCTATAAAAAAATAAAAAATAAAAAAAAAAAACCTCCCCCCCCCCCCCCCCGATTTCGGAAATTGAAAGGACAATCACCAATTTTTTTTTTTATGTGGCCTAATCATGCAAGTTTTATTTAAAATCATTGCAACCATTTTTGTTGTACTTTTACATACCAGAAAGTGTATATTAGTTCTGAAATAGCAGGTTTTGCTAGCAAGATACAACATTTAATGCCACTTAAATCTTTAATTGTCAACTCAGCATCCTTTTTTAGAGAGGTCACATAGCTGTTGGAACATCTTGATGCCACTAGGTGGTTGGGTTTTTCAATTCAGCATCCTTTTCAGAGAGTTCACATAGCTGATATTGTATAATTTATATAAAAAATCATGTCAAAATTGATATCTTATGTATTTTTTTCTTGTGTTTCAGGTATGTATTAAAGTTTCTTAAGTGGTGTTAATGAAATATCCCTACATTATACTGGTAAGGTAATTTATATTACAATTAATATTCAATTAGACTTTGTTCTACTGAGGGAAGTAACCAAATCTAAGTTAAAAACTTGTATTATCCAGGTGTTCATGCATTCTCAAATAGAAACAACTGAAAAACTGTAATGATAAATTAAATAGAATAGCTATCACTACAATGCTTGCACATCACCAAACTCTCATCACTGCAGTTGTAAGAAATCTCATGCAATCTGCACACGTTGCACATCACCAAACTCTCATCACTGCAATCTGCACACGTTGCACATCAAGAAACTCTCATCGCTGCAATTGTAAGAAATATCATGCAATCTGCACACATTGCACATCACGAAACTCTCATCACTGCAATCATAAGAAATCTCATGCAATCTGCACACATGTCTGTCATGCAATCTGCACACGTTGCACATCAAGAAACTTTCATCGCTGCAATTGCAAGAAATCTCATGCAATCTGCACATTACCAAATTCTCATCACTGCAATTGTAAAAAATCTCATGCACGTGTTTGTCACCTCTGCTGTGCTGAATTATGATAAATCGAGAAGAATAATGGGCAAGATATACCTCTAGACTGTAAACTTCTAATATTTCAACAGAGGGTATTATGATAAGTATTAGAATGGAGATAATTTACTAGATATAGTTCAAGTCTACAAGTGATGAAATGTTGCCATGATTAATGGTTTTTCACAGTTTTTGTGTTGAAATGAACACCCTGTTTTGTTTATCATTTAAATAAATAGTGGGAGACCTGGTCTTGGCCTTCTGCTATTCAAATTAAACATTATAATACACTCATTTTCTCATGCACTGCAGCACATTTCAAACAACAAAGTAGACTGTCGAGATATGAAATAAACCAGACCACCAACTTTAAGTGGGCTAAAGTGCTAAATTAATGCCTCTGGTATATTAAAAAATATGATATCCATAATGTGAATTTGAGATGTAAGATAATACAATACCAATTTTTTACTGTTAATTACCTAATATATTCACATCTGTGGAAACGTACTTTAGAATTTTGACATCATCAAACAATGCATACTGTATGTGAATGTGTATAAGTAATTTGCTCTATCAATTTTGGATAATATTTCAAGTGTGTCTGCATTTTAGAATCCAAGCTCCCTTGTACCTTGAAACATTTTAGTTGGGGACTAAAGTTTTTATGGAGTATTTGGACCCAGCAACAGAAGTCTGGTGAAAAAAACTCCATTCCTCATGCAATGTACTTTCTAAGCAGATGTAACTGGCAAGTATTGCCACCACAGAATTCATGCTTCATATTTGAAATTTAGACCAATGGCCTTCATTCTTAGAATTGATGAGAGCAGAAAAACTGCATGAGAGAAACATCTGCCATCTCATTCATTTTCAAATACACATACTTGAAATTTATATTTAAATGTAAATAAATAAATCTAATTTGCATACTGCATTTTCATACACTTCATAAATATTCCAAAGTCTATTAAATATTCATTCTTAAATATTCTGAAATTTTGAGGAATATTCGGCATGCATTCCATAACTGCAAGAAATGTCAGAACAAAAAGTAAGAATTGTTCACATGTTGCGCATCACCAATGAGATCTTCTTTGAATAAGTTTTTGCAAGGATATCTTTCTTATTTTGCTTTTGTACATTGTCAACTAGCAGGGGCGTATCCAAGGGGGTGGTCCCCTGACTCGAGACCCCCTATTTTTGGCCGACTGATGTCAGAACCCTCTAATGTGCCGTTGAATTTGCAGCATGTTATATTTCAGAGCCCCCCTTTCTCTAAATCCTGCATCTGCCCCTGACTAGAATGTGGATTTATCTTTTGATATGCAATTGACCATTTACCAACTTTGAAGGAGTGGCATTTTCTGAAAGGCAATGGACATGTTAATATTTAAGTCCATTCCATATTGTACCTTATCACCTTTGATGCAATTGAGTAGCAAAAACCTAGATGTGGTTTTTATCAACAATAACTTCATTATATGAATTGCAAATGTTAAGCAATGGAGCTCTTGTTTTTAATATCTATTTTTGTGTGATTGTGTGTGAAAGGCATAAGTACCATTGCTTGAAAGATGTGATGACTTTGTTGGTCAAGTCCAAACTGGACATGCCCAAGAATGTTTTGCTTGTCAAACCATGTCCTTGTGGATGACAAATATCATACAATTTATAGTCAGATATGAGAGAGTTAGCCATTTTAATGTTTGCTATGTAATAAATTTACAATAGATACACAAACCATGGTGGTAATTGTTGATTCTCTATTTTATGGAGAGACATTATCACCTAAATTAAACAATGATAGGTAAAGAGGTTTTTATCTTGTAAGCTGTATAAACATATTATAAAACATTATCATTACCTCTTCTAAACAGCTTTAAATTTAATAGATAACATTCAAAGATTAGAATAGCCCTCTTCACAATAGGGGGACAAACCACTTTTGAAAATTGTAAGATACCACAAAGTTACAAGTCTACTCCTTTGTTAGCGGTTTTGGGGAAAAAAGCCATACACTTTAATGTAAATGTATAAAAAATCCTGAGACAGAAATTAAAAAAAAATAATGAAATTACTGTGACATAATTTAAAAAAATAATGAAATTACTGTGACATAATTTAAAAAATAATGAAATAAATTTAAAAAAAAAAAATGAAAGAAATTTTGCTTACAAAGCAAAACATTGCCTTAAACTTCCATCTTTCTCAAGTACATATCTTAAGTTTCAAAATTCGAGAAATTACTTGTTTGTATGTAAGGTATCCACACATGCATTATCAGTAATATTTGATAAATTATAAAAATTATCAAGTTATTAGGTCAGCTTACTTTCAGACTTATGGTGTGGTCTTAAAATACCTCAGTACTGTAACATATATATCTGCTACTTCACAAATTGATACAAGCTAAATATTTTAATCTTTCCCATTTGGTGTTTTTTATTCTCATAATATTCAGCTGGTTATAGCTAGAACTTCAGAATGAACATAAAAAAACTTGACTTGACACTGAAATGTTCAGTACCAGTTTTCATCTGCAAAAAAGTGATGGAACTGGTATTAGTAAGTCAATTTTTCTTCAGAAATTATTTTTTAGATGAGCTTTTACAGGTGTTTTCGTATAATTTCCATGGGAACTTAGTCTAAAGAGAACAAGAACCTCCTGAAACCCATGGCAGAAATTTTTTTTTTTTAAAAAATGGATAACATCTTGTGTATCCATAATAATTTTTCGGTGTATTTCCTGGACAACTTAGTCTAATAATAACAAATTTTTTGAATGAATTAAAGCATAAGTGGCCGAAATTTGTTTTCTTTGGTATCTTAGGGAATATGACTTTTGACCTATCACATAAGGCATCATCTTGCAGCTGCAATGTTGCATTCATCCCCATTAATCATTATTTTTAATTGCCAATTCTTCAACTTCTATTAAATTGTTGACTTCAATTTGTCATCTTACTAAGGATTATGTAATAAAGCTAAGATTAATTAATTAATGAGCTATTATTAATTAGTAGATAATGACTTAATTTTCAATAACTTATCTATGGTCATTATGATAAAATCTTTTATGATTCTTTGTTGTTGGTTTTGATAACGTTTTTATGATAGATAAATACTTATAAAGATATATGACGGTGTTCAGGATTATATTGAATTTTCTTACAATTTGATATATCTTAATTGATATATATCCCAAGGGTAAGATGTATATGGATAAGAATTTTGTTTGAAATCTGAACGATGAGTCTGTGTGGAAATAGGTTGTGGATGTAACTTTGATGATTTTTGATGCTGTAAGAAAACCTCTGGACATTATTCCATTTATGTTACAATTGCTTAATATTTTTTGAAACAGCAGCTTCAGCTCGTAGCTACGTTGCTTTTGGTACATAAAACACTTAGCCCTAAAGTTTGTTTTATTAACAGGGATCACAATTGTCAAAAACTTAAAAATTTAAAAGCAGGTCTCCTTGGATTAACTATGCTTGCTTTTTGTGTTGCTGTGGACTCGACTCAAAAGAAGGGGGTACGTAATCTAGGATGGTAGTCTTAAATTCCCTGTGGTTAAACTAAGGCAGGTCTTCTCAAATGGCGGCCCACAACGATCTTGAGAATGGCCCCTTAAAAGTGACCCTTTCCGCTTATCGCTCTGCTAACATTGCTATAAAAGCTATATTTGGCCCTATATTTTTTTCATAAAATGCATTTGGCCCTTTACAAAAATTAATTGATAAGGCCTGAACTAAGCGGTGGTTCATTCAACACAGGTTTGGAACTTTGTGCTTTGTTGTAAATCAATTTCAAGGCACTCTAGCCTTATAAATTACATACACAAATCAGTGATAAAAATATATGTAAGTGTGTAGACTATAGATATTAAATAAAGGTCATTGAGTTGAAGAGGGTATGATATATGTTTCTAGTTTTTATAATATCTTTATTCAAATCAAGTACTGTATATACACACTTTATTGATAACACACTGTCAGGGGTACAGATAACTTTTTTTATATATCTTCTTATGACTTTAGATATATCTCATACAGGGCATATATCATTGACAAAATTAAACTTGCTAATAGGCAGCAGATATACGATATCTTGCTTGCATGTGACTTCAACAGATGTGTTCAGTCTGTATTTCTATGCATATCTTTACTACAAAATTGGCAAAATTTGACATTCAAATAGATAGCAGATATGCAGATTTTCTGTGTTCCATCCATGTGAAACCTTATACAATGTGGCAGTAACATATGCAATCTATATTGCAATAGATATTCTTGCAGTACTTTTTGGTAACATGGGAATCCAAAAAAATCATATAAGCATAAACTGTTATCAATGCTTTAGGTTCAAAGATTTGTTAGTTGATAACAGCACACAATAACTTGAAACATCCTTTAACAAAATCTGACAAAATACCAATAATACTTCTACATTTTATATGTTATTAAGACAAATTTGTAAATACACCCCAATTATTTTAAGTATACCCATCTCACAACATATATCACATGAAATTACCTAGTATTTTTTATGATTTATAGTATTCGTGTAAAATACTGACATTTTGGTTATTTTTTTACATATTTCATTTCTTTCTGCCTATTTATCATATTCAGGTTACAACGACTGCTGTTTATTTCTTTATACCACAAATTTACTATGTTTATAATATAACTACACACTTATAACTCTTAATATATGAAAGACAATTTTTAAAAAGCGTTTAAAATTTCTCTCAAATTTGAATTTCTGCATATTAAACACATTAAAAGAAAAATTAGATTTCATCCATAATAACACTTGCTGCGTTCAAAAAGTTTTGACAATTGAAGTTAATGTGATTATTATGTACAAAATTTCAAAAATTTCAAAATAGACTCCATGGGTTGAAACAGATGTGTATGAAAACTGTTTCAATAAATATTTAAATGTGAAAAACACAAACTTAAAAAAAATCAATTTTAAATTTGTAAACTAACACATACAGATAGAAAATCTGGATGAAAACACATACATCTGACATTTATAATGTGTTTGTTTCAGTTTTCACAAAATTTAAAATTTGACACTATCAAATGACTTGGAAAAAAAAATTGCCATAAAATTGAAAAATGATCAGACAATACATTAAAATGATTTTCATTCGTTTGAGTTAAATTTGATGAAATGATGTTTAAAATATGAAAATAATGTGCATATGACACAATGTTAAAAAATATAAAAAATTTTCATTAATAGTTTAAATTCAACACTCCAATGTGTTATCATGATAATTTTGATGAAAACATGTTTAAAATGATATCACAAGAGAAAAAGATAAGAAAATTAACACTTTAAGATAGTTTAAGACGTGTTAATTTGCAATATGTACATATTTTCTCTAAGATATTGTTAGGTTTTATACCTATGTTTTTAAACACCTATATGTTGACATATTTATGTTGTGTGATCTCAATATTTGCACTGTGAAACCTAGAACACTTTTTAAAATTTTTCAGAACAAATTGTTACAATTTTGGTGATTTCTAATGTTAAAGTTCATAAGTACTCATAAGACATGACAAATTTATTCACAATGAAGTGAAAAATTAATAATTGCGTTGAATTCTCTTCTAAAAATGTGTATATTAAATTTCGGGTAATGCTCCTAATACATATTTATTTAGGGTTTTAACACCATTTTTGCTTTAAAGGTTGTATCTTTAGGCCTAGATCTTGTCAGAGATGGCTAGCTCAGATCAGCTACCAACCACCATTATCCAAAAAAAAAAGCACGTTGGATTGGCTCCCCACCACTATCAACGTAAATCAAATCAAGCAATAATAAAATAACCTGTCACAGACTACAAGAGTTATGGGGTGTAAAAGTAACAGTCAGTGCTTCCGAAGAATGTATCAGCACTGGACATAAATCCAATCAGCAATCTGTAGAAATCAGAAAATAACCTGTCACAAACCGGCAGCATTATTAAGTGTACAAGTCACTAGTAAGGTCCAGATAGTAAATAGAAATGTAAAAGTGAGTGTCATTTTAATCAAAGAGACTATTTGTTAAATATCATCTATCATATGTTAGAACGACAACTCACTTTCTCTTAATATCCTACCCAGTTTATTTCTTGCTAATTTATCTCTGAGGGTGAGTCATTCTTTGACTCACAACAAATAGATCACCTTCTGACTCTACATCTGTCATAAAAACTTTATTGCATATCTAGGATATTGCTGCAGTCGGACTTGGTGCATTGATTTAATATGAACATATTAAAATCATCCAGCAGCATGATATGATTTGATAGAATCTGGTGATGAAAAGATTGTCTGATGCGCTGGAATGGAAGGGAAAAGTTTCTGTGCACAATATTGAAAGATTTCAATTCGAAAATGCTAAATGTTCACCAGACAGATAGCGCTATAATACATGAAATCAACATTTTTTGTTGGCTTCAAGCTGTGTAATTCTACTAATGAATAAGCCTTACAAAATTGTGGGTTCTTTGGTAATGGGTAAAGCACAATTTTTCTGCCCATGAAATACATGTATAAAAGCATTTTGATATAAAAATCTAAGAGAAAGAGCAGATGAAATGAATTTGGTAGTTTCCATCCTACTTTTCTGCACCTGTTTGGTCTAATGTTGTAATGTAGGTCTAGGACTTTTTCAAAAAAATCACTCTGCAGAAGTTTTTCTAACTTTGAAATAAAAGAGTTTCAATTAAAGAAGGAACATTGATTTAGGATGATGTTCTACATAACTGGTAAAGTAGAGGAGAAATTATTGCTGAAACTGTCAATATCTAGTACATGCAAGTTATTGGACGACGTAATTGATGACCATAGGGTCAGATAAGTCGTTTTCATTCCATTTGTCATGTGATCTGGTCTGACCAAAATTACCAATTGATCCGAGCTGAATGTAATTTAAAGACCTGGAAGTTGGAACTTATTAAATAATGATAATATTGACTCTTGCTGAATATTTTTCTAATCTTCTCATTCATTTTTGTCAGAATTTGATTTTTTCAGAATTGATGAAAACCAAGTTTTTTTTACTACAATAATTGTGGTTGGCATAATAGGACTTTGTCAAATAGCTTGAATAGGTTAAGTTACATGTAAACATTTCATAAATAACCTCTTGTGAAACTGTAAAGCTTATTGATTCTTGCCTAGTTTTTTGCACTCAATTTATTTTGTAACATTTTAATTCAAAAACTCTATTCCATACCTATATAATAATAAAACCAAGCACGAACGATCCCAACCGTAAAACAAATCTCGAAATACATGTAAACACTTTGGTAATATATTGGTAGCAGCTAATGAACCTTTCATTTGAGGAAGTATATTATACCACACCATTTTACTGGTTACTAATAAAGATGCAATACTAAATGGTATAAGTTCGGAAATGACCTAAAAATGAGTTATTCTTTTCAGAAGTAGCATTCCCTGCAAAACAATTATCAAACTCTGTCTGCATAATCCTCAATGACTGCATTGTATACAATACATTATAAACTTGTTGTTAAAAAATCAAAGATCAATTGAGTAATAATGATCAGTTTCTATTTGAATTCTAAAGATTTATTCACTGTTTATATCTTTGATAATATCTTGTATAATATCTTGTATACCACCTGTGAAGACTTCCTGGATGGACTCATTTTGATATTGATCTTTAATTGACATGATTCAAGTTGAATGTCAATAGCTTCTCAAACTCTCCTTCAGTCAATTGAAATATTGAACTTCATGTGGCGATCAGTAAACAGCTGCATAAAGCATTGTAACATGCTTTAACTTTAAATGCAACACGTTTTTATCATAAAAAATGCACATCGTAACATGCTTTTGAAATTCTGAATGTTTTTTAAGCCAGACTTTGAGAAAAATATAGGAATAAATGTCATGGATATCCAATAATCATGTTTTTTCTGTGGTATGATATATATGTGCTGTAACCATCTGTGCTAAGTTTCATTCAAATATATATGTATAATAAAATTCAAAGCTAAACCACAATTGATTTTTCACCATATGGTTCACCAACACCTGTTTGAAGTAAAATTGAAAACAGACTATAGATTTTGTATTAAATGCATAATAATATAAGCAATTATTGTTGCAATAATTATGTATGTTGCCATGCACTTAACATGACCCAGGGGCGGCTCCCGGATTTAGAGAAAGAAATATAACATGCATCAAATTCAACTGCACCTCGCGCGGCAAAGTTTTAGAGGGTTTTGACGTAAGTTGGTCAAAAATAGGGGGGGCTCTGCCATGGATCTGCCCCTGTGACCAGTTTGTGGTTTATATGATTAATAACTTCTGAAACTTTCCTTAAGTGTGTATTTAGAGAAATCATTTCCACCAAATCTATTGATAGCATTGTGAATAGTGTTTTCCACACAAGTTTCTCACTTAAAATAGATTCAAAAGATAGTTTTGACTGCATATAATTGACACAATGTGTATGCAAAAAATGCTGCATATCATTTTCATTTTAAAATGCTTCTATTATTTAGAAGTACTTGTATGCAGTTTTCTTTCGGTGTATGTACAGTTTAAAGCACAGTTGTTTCTGCTAATTTCAAGTTTTTATCTTAATTGGCTTGAAGACTGAGATGTGGCTATAATTTGTTACTTTCTGTTACAGAACTGTATCTGTCTTTAAATTTGACGGAACAGAAATGTTGTAAGTTAAATGAAAAGATTGACTTAAAATTCAAAACCAACCAATGTTTTTGATATATGTGTCTGTATGTTCCACAGATTTGAAAGCTGAAATGGTTTTTGAAAATATGACATCACAATAGATGCCAAGTTCTATTTTATGTGTTCTGCCAAAATGTGTGTTCTGGATTTTTGAATTATTTACCTTTGTGTAGAGATGGGGCTGATTTATTCTAAGGATTGGATGGCAAAGAACAAAGGCATGATGCCATACTGTTTTTTTGCATCTACACCTAAAATCTGTACAGTGAACATTGATTGTCGATTTATGCATGGTATTAAAAAAGAATCCAAAATACACTCAATAATATTTGGATATCAGACACAAGTAAATTGTCTGCAGACGTAAAGCAAGTTAATGTATATTGAATTCTGAGTATCTCTAAGTGATAATCAAGAAAAAATTTAGACGTCTGCTCACTATCAGAGGAAGACATTCTTACACAACATAAATCTCTTGCCTTCAAATAATGAGAAAAAGAGTAAAGTTGTAGAAGGGAAAGGTCACAATATGTAGATATTTATTTGAAAATGAGTACAAGTCTCAAGTTTTTATATCATGTAATTTTTCTCACATTGCTTTTATCTTGGCTTTGTTGAAGAAATATGTGCTATTGTAATCTAAAACTATAAACCATAGGGACTTGGCATTTGACAAATTTTTACCGCCTTCTGACTCAAATTCTAGACATTATCTCTCCTTATTCAAATTTATAGTTTTGCACTGTCTTCATAAGAGATTGCTTTCTGTTTACATTTCACTCCTTCAAAAGAGAAGAGTTCTTTTTTTTGCGTGCAGTCTGATACACATGTACATGATTGAGGAAATGGAAATTTTGGACTTTTACAGTCATGATTTCCTGATCTCTGAAAAAAGTATGATGTCAGTTTTTGTGACTCAAAATATGAGCTGCAAAATTACGACAAAAAAAACTTTCATCAAAAAGCTCACATTGGAGCATTACATTTTTTGGCGTCTGTCTTGCCTTCAAGCAGACTTAAAGATATATAGTTCATGATTATTTCTTGGTGAACACACCTTTAAACCACTCTGCACATCAAATAATATTGAACTCTATCTATAGCCTTTGATTTGTGCCATAAAGAGACCATGGCTATGATCTGGCAACATTAAAGCTGCCTTCCCACTGTGTTTATTTCTGTATATCCTGAAGACTTTTCACATTAAATTAATAACATAAATGCTACATATTGATTATGGTGGACTTTTATTGGAATCAAGTAATAATCACCTGGTTAAAGAGAATGCTTGAGGTTTGTGGACAATTTTCTCTAGAAACTTAGCTGGAGGGGTATTGTTATGTGCTTCGGTATTTGTTTTAATATTGTATATATTGGATAGTTGGCAAATTGATCTCCGAACATGAACTTAAAGAGTTTTAGTTCAATTCCAACTAGTATATATGAACGAGGCAGTGTATGCACAACTTTCTACAACTCCTGATACTACTCTGCTCTTTGGCAATCAGATTCAATCCTTCCCAAGTGAGCGAGCAGTGCTTATTTTTGAAGAGTTTTCAATATATTTTATGTATAGCTATCTTTTTGTGCACCTCCAAAGGTGTGTCTATTAATCCATTTTGGATATGTCTATTCACACAACATTCATGTTGTATAAAGGTGATTTTAGAAAATTAGTTTTGAAAATTTTAAAAGAATTTTTCAAATCAGTCAGACAGCCTAGTGTGTTTGTGTCAGAGTCATTTAAAACAGAAATGAGAGATGAAATGGTAATAGTCGTTTTTATTTACAAATTTCACGTATTTCCATATTCACATTGTGTCGAAAATCTTTCAAAATTCTTTTTGTGTAGAAAAAAAACACAGGGAAGCCATTGTTGTTCTTTTTGAATCTCTTATCATGTGGCCGTGAAGCTGTGGGGTTGTTTTGAATTGTGTAAGATGTTTCTGCTCCAATGAGCGGCGAACAATGATGATAAAAATGAGTAAGAATTTAGGAAAGGTATCTGATATTTGTCCCCCACAGTGAATACACCTGTGCTAGAAAATACATCAGGGTATCCATTTTCATTGAAGTAAACCTTGTGATTTTTCATATAAAAGAAAATCTTCTTATCTTGTGTAGAGCAGATGTAGAAAATTTCTATGAGATTCTTAATAGATTCTTATCTCCTGCAGATTTTGAAGTCTGGAGTTTTAAGGTGTTTCTGCTTCAAAGTAAATAACCTTGAGATTTTTGTCTGAAAAGGCTCATCCAATCCCCTCATTGCACTCATATCAGAATGTAGTAAGTCTTTTAATGTTGATGCTGAGTAATTTTAGTGCTTTTCTAATTTTCAATTTCCACCCGCCATCTTGAAACGAGCAGACGCACAACATTTCTTTGGTTGCCAGGTTTCCACGCTTGCCAAACTAAGTGTGATTTTGATTGATGATGAAATTATACAGTATCAGCAATGATTCTATTCTTTTCTTTAATCTAGTAACAAGTTTACAGTACCAGACGCCATTTTGATTATTTGGAAAGTGTAAGAGATGAACATTAAGAGAATAGTTACATGACATTCCTACTGTTTTTATGGCGTTGCTCTTAACGGACAGAATACAAATCACTGAAATTGGTGAATTTTAAATGAATATCTTTCCGTTAGTTTTGCGTGGCTAAATCAAGACAAGTGAATATTTTGCTCCCAGTTAATAATGCTATTCTTTTGATGTTTTCAAATAGCTAATAAAGATCTGAGCATTATTTTAGCGATATCAACTATCATTTCAAACATTACAGCTAACTAGATAATGGCACTCTTAAAACAGGAATGACGAAAATTAACAATAAAATACTTTTATTAGCAGATAAAACAGGGTTGAAAAATCATTCCGATTATTATCAACATTTGTTTTCATTTGACTTGATTAAACATTGTCTTCATCATATTTAAATTAACAGTATCCCTTTTTCGCGCCAATGCATTTCCTGACAGCATGAAACTATGCACATATGGCACATTAGAATCTTTATTGCAACATTGTTTTTTATGTGCCAAGTTTTAATTAATGAAACAATAAGATGAATGAGATCATTAAAAAAATCAACTTCATTAAAATTCGATATCTGTCCTTAATGTTATAGTTTTTTATTTTCAATGAAACTTGATGATAATTATCATGAAATGGATTCAAGATATTGAATTTAGTTGGAAATCTGGTTGAAACTAGTTTTCATCCTCGTTAGCATTTTTCACTTTGCACTTTTTCAAAGCCATGGGGGCGGGGGATTTTTAAATCAGAATGTTTTTGTATGAAAATACATGTATGTGGGAGGTCTTAATGTATTAGCTGTTTAAGAATTTTTTTTTCTTGAATTATTCTTTTCTTGTCATTTGTTAATAGAAAGCAAACAACCTTATCAAATATTGGAGAAAAAAAGATAATTTTTGAAAACATTTATCAATACAAAAATCCATGTCCGGTATGTATATTAACTATATTGATTGGTAACTGTAATTAAATACTACATGATAAAAGTCAACTGACCAGTAAGTGACCAGTGGTCAGTGTAGGTGATAGAGTGGTCAATAAGCTGACCTGTTAATAGGATTAGAAGAGATAAACAATAATTATTGTGGTATTGAGTGAAGAACTGATAGTCTTGTCTTTCCTTGTTGATATTTATGACTGTAATCTATGTATATCCTGCTTTCAGGAAGTCCATGAGATATGTAGATTTTGCTTAATTTTGCTTCGTTTTGGGAATAAAAAAATTGGAAATTGTGACATACAGACAAGTTTTTTCAGGGGTACTATTTAGCACACGAAGACCGAAAATGCCATGCAGTATGCAATCTAACATGTAGCACACAGGGCCTATTGTCCCATTCACACGACTAGGCCCTTTTTTCTTTCCAGCTCCTTGAACCTTTATCACTCTTATAAGGTCTTTGGAAATTAATTTAAGATGCATAATATTTCACTTCAATTATTATTCTTTGCCCTTTGAAATAATATGCCAAGGAAATGCACTTTTGAGAGGATGTCAAAATTTGGAATAAATTGATGAGTGTAAGCCAAATCAATTTTAATTCTCTATTAAATTGTTTGAAAACTGCTTTTAAAGAAAATAGAAATTGTTAAAGAACAATAGTATGATGCACTAAAAGAGCATGTCAAAAAGGGGGAAGCGTGATGCACAATGTTAGAATTATATCCATTGTGAAATAAGATTCTATAATAATATGAAGTTGATCAACTGTGATCAAGAATAACAAAAGTAGGCATACGGTAAATGGGGATATCAATAAAGGAAGCACAATGCACAAAGCAGCCATTTTTATTATGTAATAAAATCTTCAATAAAAAAGAGTTGATCAAGTTTGGTGAACAAGTGCAGACAACCCACTCATGAAAGAACTGAAAGTAGTAATTTGAAATTTAGGTAATTTTCTTGACTAAAATAACAATGTTCTCATGATTTAATAAAGCCAGTTTTTTAGAAG
Organism: Lottia scabra; assembly: GCA_029955415.1. Taxonomy (NCBI): domain Eukaryota; kingdom Metazoa; phylum Mollusca; class Gastropoda; family Lottiidae; genus Lottia; species Lottia scabra. Next base: position 2,628,334 of record JARJEI010000027.1, on the reverse strand, counting down.
GTAAATAAAATGGCTGAAAGAGGTAATGATAAAGGGAAGGGACAGGTGTGTTGATACATGAAGTTTAGCTTAAAGATGGATTCCCCTTAATCAAGAATGGAAATCATCTTCCATATTCCGCGATGAATTGATAATTAGTCTATGCTGCAAGTAAAATGTAGGCTAATGCGTCTGCCCTGGTAACATTTTCCTCATTGCAAACTGCATGATATTACCATTCTTCATTAGCATTATCTATATAAGAACTTAGATATATTTCATTTAAATCCTAGGAATTTAAAAAATCCATGGTATTATAAAATGAAGGTCAGGTTACCTCTCAAGGTATATGCAAAAGGGGTATAAAACCATATTTTTCAAATTTAAAAAAAATAGTGACATGCAAACTTTAATTCAGGAGGGTCTCTTGTTTAATCCATTTTGACATGAGAAACTGTGAAAATAAGAAGATAGAGAAAATGTTTCAGTAATTTTGACAGGCTGGACTAAAAGGGTACAGGTGTCAGAAAGAGAAAGAATAACAAGAGAAAATGGTGTTGTTTCCACTAAGGAACAATAGAGAACTGTGTCTATTTATTTTGCTATATTTGAAGACAATGCTAATTACAAATGTTAACCAGGGCCATTTATCATATTTTGTCATCTTTTTTCTAATTACAAATAAACTTATCAATTTTTTTCAGTAACTAACAATTTTTGTCATGTAAATCTCAAGATCAAAAGATCATTGTGTCCTGTTTTTTGTACAGATCTTTTAAGGGATTTGGTTTCAGTCAAAGACAACAGAGTTTTAACTGTTGAACCTTTTGTATGATTTAAACGGGTTGAAAATGAAATGGAGTTTTACGTCCTGCTTTTCTGCACCTATATGGGCCGATGAGGACGGGTGAATGCCATGCAATGTGCAATGAGGGACATTTTGCCCGGACAGCGGCATTAGCCTACTCTTATTTTCGATTTCCAACTGCCAAGGGATCTTTAACGTGCACAGCCTGTAGCTCACAGGGCCTTGGTTTATTGTCCCATCCAAACGACTAGAAGGCACATTGAATTAGCATGGTTTTGGACAGTAACTAATAATACCCACAAATGTATGTTTTAAAATTAAAATAGTGCAAATTTCAAATTTGTCAAAAACAAGTGAAAACAGACTCAAATTGATTATTTACTGTCAAATATTTTACATTGCAAAAACTTTTAGTCACCATAATTTTCTATAAATATTTTTGCTTTCTATTTTTTTTTAACTGAAAACAATTTAACCCTAAGATAATATTTCATCTGAAAAACATGAATATTTCTACCTCCAGTTCAATAAAACTTAGTTTTTAAAACATCTAGAATGACAAGAAATAAATTGAAAAATCAGAAAAAGTTGACAGCCTAAACTTGGCTTTTAACAGCTGAGTAATTTGAATTTAACAGAATTTTCCTATCACTGTTTACTTGAGTAAAAGGAAATGATAACAGCTAATACTGGGAAAGTATATGTGAAAAAACAAAAGTGACCATCATTAATATATTAAGAAAGTATAGAAACTTCTATTTTATAACATTGTATGACTCTGATCTCACTTCATTTCGTGGCAGTGTAGAATATTTCTTAAATCGTACTGTGCTTTTAACATCCACAGACCACAACTGATATACCTCTGTAAAATTTATCACTTAGCGTTTTATTTGAATCTTTCCATGATTTGAAATATGGCAAATTATTGAACTATTGCAAATGAAATTAAATGAGTTTTGCATTGAACTTTTCTCCATATAATTAGGGCTATGAAGATGAGTAACCGCTTCAATGAGCAATGAGAGAATTTGCGAGGACAGCAGCAATAGCGAACTTTGAACCTAGGCAAGATACATGTCATTGCGTTGAAGAACTATCTAGCTTAAAGTTCAATTCCCAGCTAGAAACAAATGGAATTAGGTCAGAAAGTTAATTAAAAGACAAAGATAAATGTAAAGTTGACTTTTGTTAATCTGATTTACTTCCTTCCTTCATTCATTATTTATAACGACTCTTCTACAGCTAGAAATCTATAATTAGATTAAACCATCTAATTACCGGCCATCTTGTTCAATTACTTGTTAAATTTAGGAGGAAAATACAATTCTTCGACAATGACCACTTGAAATTGTATTTTACCCGGGTTTCAGTTTCCATGTTCAGGTTTTACATGTTGAAAAGTCGTACACTGCTTTCGCTTTAGATGAATTCTGGGAAATTGAAAATGAGCAGACGACAAATCATTAACCAGCATTTTTGTCCTCTAAGAGCACCCTTTTGAACTCCACCTGCAGCAAAAAGCCCACAGTGAATGTACTTGATCTGGATCAGTGTTTACATCAATAGAACTAATGCATTATTTGTCTTATTGCTACAAAAATGTTTTTCCTGAACAGATTTTCGTTCTTTTATTACAAAATATATGTTTCTTATTCTTGAAGTAAAGAAGATTCATCAAGTATGCAAAAAAAAAAGCTGAGGTTGTGTTTATTCCAGAAGATCTCGTGTGTATTTTAAGTGCAGTCAATATAGAAAACACAATGCTTTATGAATTATAAATGACAGAAAGAAACTGCCACGCTAATCGACGTTGAACCAAAAATATTCTTATCATTGAAATCTACGGGGTTATTTATGGTGATTAATCGTGATTAATATATCATATGACTAATTAGCCTCGTTAAAGATGTAGAAATTAATTAATTAATCAATATGTAATAGTATCTGTGATTATGGTTGCTATTGATCCACCTATCACCTACTATGTGTGTTAGTTGATTACCTATTTCCTGCCGTGTCTTACGTTGCCATGCTCACTGTTAACAACCTTTATAATTATACTATAGTCAGTGTCAGGGCACTTTTTTCTTCTCTCTTGTGGAAATGGAATCATTCAACTCCTGTCGATTTGATGCCATTGACTTCGCTGTGTTTCATTTTATCTGACATCAACTGAAAATTGTTCTTAGATTTGTCTCGTTTTAATAATTGTTTCCCAAAATTCTGTGAAAGCATACCACGTGTACACAACAAGCAAAGTTTGTTACTAGTACCAAATTTTGACAGAAAATAAGAATACTTTTGATGTCTTTGATGCCAAGATAGGAATGGTCTTGTCCAAACAACGTTGTTTTTTCCATATGGCTTATGTTTTTTCTACAAGATAATCGGTCAATAGTAGATAGTAACAGGTCCTATTTTGCTCTCATGGTTACCAATGTCAGCCATATTGGATTTCATCAAGTCAAGGCATTTGATGATTTTGTCAATTAACACATTAACATTGTAAAAAACAAAAATTGTTTCTTTCCCAGAACTGATAAGTTATTAAAGAAAGGAAGCCTCCAAGATGTTATTCATTTAATTACCAATGAATGCCATATGATTCACATTCATTCTGACTTTTAGTGGCCATTTTGTAAATTAATTTGGAACTCAATTCTCACAATGTTGAACAAATCATTTGGTTGTGTCCTGGAGGCAATTCTGACAGGGTGGTCAGCCATATTGTATCTTTGTAAGAAATGAGAAGAACAATAAGTTGAGGCAAATTAGACCCTGTGTCTTCCTTCTCAAATTAACACAATCTCTCCCTTTTGGCTTTTGAACTCAGTCCTTATGGTGGCCATATGTATCTTTTCTTCACCATGTCCATAGGCAAATAGTTTACCTACTGAGAAATTTTTACATCTTCACACTTACCAAGTTTGAAAACAAATCTCATAAAATTCAAGCACATAAAAAAGAAATTCGGCTATCAATACGATATTTATATTCAACATTACAAGTAGAGAATTTGAAAACAGTCGATATGAAGCAGGCCAGGTGCTCCAAATGTAAACAGAAAAAAGGTTGTAAAATGGCAAGGAATTGCAATTGATACAGATAAAATAAACAATGTAGATAATATGAAGATAAATATAGAGCATGTATTGAAGAAGTATACTATGATTACGGTGTATCAAGATATCTGAATATTCACTGTGAGATTACATTATGATGTATAAAGATACATTTAAGTACATGTACCGATGATAAACGCACAAAATTAACATTATGTTTATAACAAGGTTTTTGCTTATAAAATCATTGCCATCATTAGCGAAAACTATCTGAATTTGATTTCATTTCGCCTCAGTTGTCCTTTCTGTTGCTCAGTTGAGGACTTGGCTGGATATCTACACCAGGTGTCAGCTGGAACATTGGGACATCAATGACACATTCTCAAAGATTTTGAGATTAAGACTCCATTTTGAAATATGCACAGATGCAATTGGAATGTCTTTGTTCTTGAAGACATGAAGATATTGGTCAACTAAAGCTTCTAAAATACCACTAACTGAAGATTAAGCATAAAATGCAAGTACCTTGAACAATGCATTATCATAATATACTTTTCATTTCATATTCTAAAAGTTAAATTAGCATTCAAAACAAAATTTTATCTGCACTGGAATGTAAAATATGCCAGTTTAAGATTAAATTGCATTAATACCTCTTCATGTCTTAAGACTTTGTTCTTAGATCTCTTGTGACTTGATTTCATTACCCAAGACATCATTACTTACTAAATAATTCATAATCATAATCTTTATTGTGACAAAAGTCAATAGATCTGAATCTTGTGTAAACATGACAGGTAAATAAGATGGAGGCATGTCTGCATTTGCATGATCACATAATTGCAAAGTCCTAAAAATAGATGCTAAGTTGCTTATGGTTATGATGCTTTGCCAGTTCCATAAAAACATGACATTTGGATAGTCAGATGAACCCCTAGGATAATCTGCCCCTATTTACGAAAAACCACTATCACATAATTTGCAAAGTCCTAAAAAATATCACATTAATCTCCTTAGATGCTAAGTTGCTTATGGTTATGATGCTTTGACAGTTCCAAAAAACATGACATTGGGGTAGTCAGATAAGCCCCTACACAATTTTGGACTAGGATAATTTGCCCTTACTGACAAAAACACTTTTTTTTTAGAGTGTCCTTAAAACTTATATTCAACTTGTATACGTATTTCAAAAGGTTAGTGAACTTGTCCAATTCTGTCTGAATATAGACTTCATCAACAAGTCATTTGTATGCAGTATGTGTCTATATAAGAAAAAAAACATGTATTGGCCAAACAATCCCTAGGGCCAATCAGTTGAACATTATTAGTTCTTGTCAAGTTGTCTTGTATAGACTAAGTAGTTCCTCTTCAATCAACAAATCATTGGGTCAAGTGTTTATAAATATGGTCTACTTTACAACTACTAATTATAGAACACTACTGTCAATCATTGCTTCTGTATTCTTTTCAAGTTCACCTTGATTTTGAATTTGTAAAAATTCACTAAAAGTTATTTTCTACCTTTCCCTACTAGAAACGTAACATGTTTTTGGGCTCTCTGTAAGGTTTGTAGAGATGATCCCTAAAGGTGCAAACTTGCAGAAATTGTTAAAGGTCCTTAGATATTATAAGTAAGAATTGCAATAAAGAAACCTAGTATAAAACGAAACCCGAAATCCAAAAAGACATTTTGACGAAACATAGGTAATAGCTTAATATGAACTTTTCATATGAGGAATTATATCAATCATACATGAGTAAGTATTTCATAATGAAAAGTGGTATCAGTAAGCACAGAAACCCTTAAAGGTATCAAACTTGAATTATATTGTGAGATATGTAGAAACATTGTATCGAACACCATGTGTTAACACAGTGGAGTAAAATAGGCTTACTAGCCCACAGATTTTTACGAGAATTAAAGAAGTAGGTACTGATAGTTAAGACTTTAAGTATATGTAGTTAAATTGATTTATGAGGTAGCTAGATGATCATTTAACCTCCTATTCTATTTCCATAATATTAACTGACCATACTATAGTACTGGTCATCTTGGTTCAACTGACCGGTCACTGCAGGGGGTAGTATTCATCATGCATTCTTCTTTACATAGCAGCTTAGTGTGGTATACTTATCTTTACAATGATATATAAACATGCCGTCTGCAATTTGATAGGGGGAAATTATTGTGTTAGGGAGAAATTATTGTATTGTTGATGTGATAAAGGTGGAATTAATCTGTCTTGATAGTATTTTCTTTACCTCACATAGTTTAAAGGAATCATGCGGCAAAATTTTGATATTTCAGGATGAAATCCATTGTGCTTTGCCAAATTATCAAAAAGCGTAATTATGACTTGAATTAGAGCACGATCCTTAATAGGATGAGCATGCTTAACAGAATTGCAAAATTTATGTATATTGACAACAGGAAGTGCTTTGTTATTGAGACCTAGAAACACCTGAAATGCTGGCATTGAAACAATTTTCCTCCAATTTGTGGACAAAACCTTTAAATCTTTCAAGAAAAATGTCAAGAGATATGATAAAGCTTACTATTAAACTAGCTAATTATCTCCCTGTTAAAATTTCAACCTTATCCTTACAGCAGTATGACTCGTAAATTAAATCTTATCAAATACATACGGCTGTAGGCAAGAAAAATAGGTTGTTAGATGAAATGGTATCGTAAATCATAAAGAAATAAATATTGTGAAAGTTCTCACTAAGTCTCAATTTTCTGGAATGTGAAGAAAATAAACAAGATGTCGTCTGACAGAACTATACAGACACTTTCAATCTGTTGGAGTTGGAACGTTGAAAACTCTTCATTTTGGAGACAAGAAAAGTATACATAGCAACCTTTCCATTTTTAAGCTTTCTGAATCTAAATATGAACTTGCAAAATAAAGCCTTAGACCATTCATTTCTGCAAGATGATGCACCTCAAAAGTCTCCTCCTTTTGAGGACTGGTTTCAAGTTTTTGTGTATATGACTGTTTCAATGACAACAACACAACAAATACATATATTAACTTATATACCAGGAGTATATTGTAATAAATGATATTGTATGGTGTATATTTATCATAATGATAGATGGACCAGCTTATTACATCAGTTTATATACATACAATATATTACACCTAATATGTGAAAAACACATCTTTGTCTAAAGGCTATTTCACACCTTTTTATACCAGTTGTGTTGATTTACTATCTTATTGCTGTTGCATTTTGTTGCTAGTTTGCTATTATCTACACACACGTATCCAGGTAGGGGTTTGAGGGGTTCATCCCCACTTATAAAACTAATAAGCACTGTTAATGTCGACGTTCTGTTTGAATCATAACTGTTAAAGTTATGTATGATTGCATTGCGAGTCCCTGTAACCACCCCTTGAAATTCCTGAACTGGCTACAGGCCTGATGTACCACATATCAAAATCTCCATTAGAGGCCACAAGTATTGTTTACATAATATATAATGACTTCCATCATTCATGTTGTGGAACATCATTCTACTATTGGTCTTGCCGTCTGCATTTTATATGCATATCTCATTAGACTATCTTACACAAAGAATCACTAGGTGTATCAATTTGAAGAAAAGTACTGACAAAAATTCTGAATCATACATACTTCTAAACTTCTAAAAATCTGAATATAACTTGTAAAAAGCTTCTGGTTTGAGTCTGCTTTGATCATAAGATAAATGTACTGCAGTTGAAATTAATAGACAATGACTTGCACCTACTGTAAATGTATTAGAAAAATACATGGATACAGTTTCATAGTAGCAAGTGAGAAATAAATCAAAGCAAAAATTTGTACCATCATAGTAGGCCTTTATTATAGTCATTTCTGTTTTCTAAATTACAACACTTAAAACAAAGAGGCGGGAAATTTATTTTTCTCACCTTTGAAAAAAATAGGTGAAATCTGAAGTAGAAAAGCAAATCTTATGATATAACCATTAAATTGTCTAACATTATGTAGTAACATAAAGTACATAACATTTAGTAGGTTTACATTCTGGATTCTCAACCATCATAAATATGCAGGCAACAAGGTGAAAACGATCCCACGATGACATAAGGCAATAAACACGGCATTTTTTCTGATAATCAGCACATTTCCACCTGGATTTGATTATTATTGCTACCTGCGCGAAAGGTAGACTTGTTTAAATTCTTGATTCACTTTTTTTCTCCAGATTTAAGTATGAACACTTTTACGAACACTCAAGTTCATAAAACTTCTGTTTACAAAATTCCCAATAACTTGAGTATAAACATGAATGTTACTTATTTTCTAATAAGTTGTTTTTTCTTTTGTATGCGTTTTCTCGATAATAATGCCAAATATTTTACTATTGTCATATTCTCATGGTTCTTACAAAATGCCAGCAAAACAAAAGAACACACATTTTATATATAAACACAAATAAGCTAAAAATTACATTTGCTACCCCACAACACAAGTAGAGAGATTTCGATACCCAACCCTCTCAAAGTATGCGACATTGAATAAAATGCCTTAAATGGGAGGCAACAGCTTCAAATTGTATCAAGAAACTAAAGGAACATGTACACATACCAATGACTTAAAGAGTATATACTCAAGACTTTTCATGTCTGGGTAGAAGATTAGGCTATTTAAAGTCCACATGAAATCTGTCTATAAACACAGCGATTTACTGGATTAGGCAGTTAGTTTACTTGAGGAGACCTAATTGGCACTTTCAGCCTCTACAAGCCATGTCAGTAGATAAATTAGGCAGATTTCTTTCAAAATCCACAGTGACATACTCCCTCAGACATTAAACATTTGGTTGTTATTTGGAGACAGCTGAAATATATGTTTCAAGCATTTTACATGGGTTGATTTACTAACAAATGGTCTTTTTGGGCTTTTCATTTCAGTGGGGTTTTTTTCACATTTATTTCAATGACCTGTTTTCTTGCAATGCATGCAATTTTTGTGGGAGGGTCAATTCTAAATCATTATCTTGATTCATTTAAAATCAATTTTTATTATATTTTGCAGGTAATCGTGTAGCTTCAGTGGTTGGTAGCAGCAATCCCTTAGCCCAAGGTTACCCTGTATTTAGTGAAGAACCAAAAGACAATTATTATATGGTCAAAAACAAACCAGTCATCATAAAATGTGAAGCAACACCCGCCATTTTAATCACCTTTGAATGTGCTGGTCAGAAAGTTCCTGCTAAGCTCCAAGAAAATTTAGTCTTGAGCGATCCAGTCACAGATATCAAAACTCTTCAGTCCTCCATTAAAGTGATCAAAGAAGAAGTGGAAGAATACTACGGCAATGATGGATATGGGTGCGTCTGCTATGCATGGAATACCGTGCCTGGAGAAAGTGATCCTCAAAGTCGAGAAAGTAATCGTGGTTTGGTGGAGATAGCATGTAAGTACCAATTACACTTGAAACGTATTTATTGATAGTGAGACAGACCAGCCTCTTGTTCAAATAATTACCAATGTCTTTCTTATATCAGAACACATTAAGATTATCTTTGAAAGGGGTAATTGTGTTACTGTCTTACCAAGCGGCCATTTGTTTTCTCTGGCAGAAATCATTTGTGTCTCTCTTCCAATCTCCTTGTTGATGATAAACAAACTATTAGAAGTCGGCTAGGAGAAACTTTTACCGATTAGATTGTCAGTACTATTTTTAGACTTTAGGCTATTTCATTCTGTTGGCTACAAATTTCTACAGGTGACTGGTATGGGGAATGTTAGACCAGGTGGAATCTATCACTTGAGATGTGAGTCTCTACATCTACATACTTGTTTTGGGTGGTTGAAAGATTTGCTCTGGTTTCATTGATCTCTAGTTCAAGATAAACCATCCATTCTGCCTCTTTTGACCTTAAGACTTCATGATTAGAAATCTTCAATAACTTCTGTGTGTATATGAGTTTGGGTTTCTGATAAACTAGACATTTGGTCAGTAATTGCCGTTGTTAAACCTCTTAAAACCATGTTCGAATACACATAAAATGTTACAAGAAAAACACTGTGTTTGAATGATATAGCTGATAAAAAGAGAAAATATTTTCTTTGAAGTGTTGTATTAGCTTCTCAATTTGATTTTAGCTGATATTTTAGAAGTGCGTCTGCTCATTGTCTTTTGGCGTTTGTTTAAATGCCATGTTTTTTAACTGTCAGAACTGAGCTTGAAGATTTACCTTTGTGCAACTCAAGTAGCCATATGTGAATAAACATCCAAATGTGATCAGACCAAAAATCGTGTAAATATTTTCCTTCTTGATAACAAATTAAGAATGGTTATACGAACAAAATCTGGCCGTCTTTCTTTCACCAGAGTGGAAAGGAATGCAGATGAAATTTCTTTTTCAAAGTTTCTGATGGTTGTGTAACTTCCATTAAAACCAAGTTGAAGTTTCAATTTCCTTAAATTTTAAATTCAACCAAGTTTCAAAGTAAATTTTAAACCAGTTTTCAGAATATTATGCCAAGGTATGTTAAAAGCAACAAATATGTGGAGAAAATGGAATTACTACAATTTTATATTGCACAGTGAGGGAACACCTACCATTGTATGTTTATAATTATTTGCTTACGTTGGCTATTGGATGATGTAAAAGTATGAAATTTTAGACCAAGTGATACATCTTCTGCTAAGATCAGTTTTATGTTCACATGGCCGAAACATAGACGTTTGCCAATATAAGAAAAGAAGATTTGACCTGGATACAAAAAATGACTTCTGTGTGAGAAATCCATCTGTTAGTTGAACTGACGAGTTTAAAAAATGTCTAAATGAGATGAAATGCTAACAGTCACTTGTCAGTTTTTCAAAATCTATTTCATGGTAACTATAAGGCTTGTAAAGGGAGTTAATTCATTAGTTAAATAAATAGATCATTTGTTGTAATATATGTAAGTAATTGAAATTGACAGAAGTTTAATATAGAAGAGAGCAGACGGGTCGGGTAGCAACAGGTGTACACAATTGGCACTATGAATATAATTTCAAGGCCATGTACTTCAGCAAGATTTTTCTTCTGGAGGATTGCCTTGAAGACCTTTTTGTTGTTATACATGTAGCTCATTGTAAATTGGCCATTATATTTTGAAATAGCCAATATGCACAATTATTAGTTGCTTTCAAAATGACTATTTCTAAAGAATTTTCTCAAATTTACTATGGGAGTGTCTCACAGCAATAATGAATTTGACAACATTGGTATAAGTCTTAATTTGGACAGCTTAAATATTCATTAAAGCTAATGTTATTTTCACAAGGAAAAAAATGAAAAGAACGTTTCCCTTTGATGAAAGAGTTACAATGCTGGCTTTGATGGTGTAACAGTACTCTTGTGTGCTTTAGAACACCCACATAATACATACACAAAGTCAATGTTAACATTTAGTTAATATTATTTACATATTAACACTTGTAGTACCGGTAGTTGATTAGTAAGTAATATACTATACCTTCATAGTAACTAATGACAACAGCAGACCCCAGTTTAGTTTTTTTACTCCTGGTACTAACAAACATACCAGCGGTACCAAAAACATATCATGTTGGTATCTATGGTCATCAACTGGTGTGTGTTATTGTTATTATTTACATAACTTACTCTCCAATCAGTGAGGTTGAAAACATACAAGTTGGCCATGTCATTTCAAAGACACCTGCGGGGCTTGAATCAAACCAACCATTTAAGTCGGCATACTGCCAGTTAGTTTTTTCAAACAAAGTATATAAACATCGGGGAAACAACCCCACAAACTGTTTTTTATGTTTTCATAAAGTGTTGCCAGAATTAATTTCACTCGCAACTTAGTATCTGATAGTTTGACTTGAAATTTGGCATCTACATTGTATATAAACTACAAGCTGTTGTTTAAAACAATTTCATTTAAAATCCAATATCTTTCCAACACTTTGGAAGAAAAAGAAAATTTTGTCATGTGGCATGAAGACATTTAGGAAACATTTTTACTCGTAAAAAAATTGACAGTTAATAAAATACATTGTTTTTGAAATACTAGAAAAGTAAATTTGAAATCAATTTAAATGTGTTCTTGATTTTTGGCAGTGATCTGTTTGAAATTTTTGTGGTGCAACTTGCCAATGTTTGTGTCAACATGCTAGAATTTTGAAATGTTGTTGAAATCATTACCCATTAGATTTTTGGAGGGAATATTTTGGTGCACAAAAATAGTTTCATGAAACTTTTTAAAATTATAGAAAGCTACAGTGTTTAGATATAAGTTTTGCGTTACTCGTTAATCTAAGGAATAAGATTTGATCTTAGCGTAGGTCAAAAATATATCTTCAGGGTTCTCTCATTGCTCTTTGGAAATGCCAGAATATGAACAAAGCTTCAAATTTTCCTCATTCTACACTTCATAGCAATGAAATCACTAATAGAGCAGAGAAGAACAAACAAAAATTTGGTGGTTTGACAATCTAAATGAAATTTTTATTTTTATCAACTTGTAAACTTGTAAAATGCACTGTCTTTACATTAACTTGGTGTTGCAGATGTTACTGATAGTACTAGTGAACCACCCATAACTTTGGTGCACATTTAAATTTAGATACATTGACTTCTGGTTTACAATTAACAGTTGGTTCTGTTTACAATATCATACACAGAATAAATAAACAATTTCTTCTGATTCAGTTTTATAGTACAGGGTTGAAATTTTGATTGCAGTTTGAATATTTTGTGCTGAATATTAAAGGGATTGTAAAGCATTCTAAACTTTGTATGTGTATCGGGAACACTGATAGCATCAATTTGGGTCATTCCTATTTCCATTCCGACGTCTGTGGTTCTTGCGATTCCACTAAAATTATGCGTTTTATAAAGTCACTAACAAACTACTATTGATATCTATGCAGATCACTGTAAGTAACGTCATAAAATGCTTTAGTTTTAGTGGAACCACAGAATAGAAATTGGAATGGCGCAAATAGATGCTATCAGTGTCCCAGATACACATGCAAAGTTTAGAAATACTCTCTTTAAAATGACCAGAAAAGAATTATTGGGACTTGTGTAACACCCCTCTAAGCCTCATCTCTTTAAACCAGCATATTACTTGTAGCTGTATCACTATGAATCTACTTCTTCAATTATAATCAAGAATCTGGGTGACATTGCGTATCAGATTCATACGCATTTGTAATATGGTTGCAAAGCAGTCGATTCAATCATAGCCGTAGGAGACAGGGGGCAGGGGGGGCAGCTGCCTTCCCAAATATGTTTTCGGGCAAAAAATCCCCAAAATCGGGTAAATATTATTAAAATTTGGGCAATAAGTTGGTCTGCCCCCCTGTTTAGTTGTGGGCCCCTACGGCTATGGATTCAATTGAACGGCATTTCGCTTGTGGTTGGTAAAAGTTTTTTTGCAACATGGTCATCATTGATCATTTGTACCCTTTCTAAAAAAAAAGTCACAAGAAAGTCAGAAGATAAAACACAAATTAAGGTAATGATATTGAAATATATTCATTGAGTCACACTTTAAGCCGAGATTAAACTAAATTGTGGTGTGTAAAAGTCAAGATAATAGTTAAAACCAAAGTGATAGATACGGTTTAACTATCTTAACCCCTTACCAATAAACACTGATGTTAAATATTCCACTTCCCTTAACCCTAGAGATTTCAAATCAATATACGCCAGTGTAATGGATAATCTCAGAGAAAATTTGTAAGTCAAAATACTTAGACAAGATTACACTGAATTTGTTTCAATTGATGAATTGATCGCATAAGAAAATTCCACTTGGTGTCCTTTGTGAGTCTAGATACTTAAAGTCAGTTAAGATGGTAGTGATTTGAGAATATGGCTTAAAACACCATCAATTCCGTTGAGCTTTCAGTGTCATTTTATCCATTTAGATATGGTAAATGGTTAGGAAGGTTTTCTCATTGATTTGTTATATCGGGGAGATTGATAGAATGAAAATAACGGTAATCGGATGTTTGTATAAGTATGTATTCATTTGATTGAAGTCAAGAGCTTCATCAATGATCTGCCATTAGAAAATCAATTATCTAACTAGATGTATTTCGCGTCAATTTGTGGACGGCAACTCTATCAATTTCCTATTCAGTTTTTCTACTTTGTTTAAGCTCGAGAAAGAAACTTCGATATCATTGCAGCGTTGATCAAATTTGTTTTGCTTATTGACTTCAATCTGTTGATGTAAATTGCTTACCAAACCTTGCCAATTTGATAGAATCGAGAATATCAATATAAGCAATCAGCCTAAAACGAATTGAATTGGAGGAGAGGGAAATGTTAAATCAAGTACATGTAGGTTGGTTGGACTTGCTTTGTATAATTGAAATGATTATATTGATGGATATTTGAGCTCAAATCTGATAAGAAAGTAATCTTTTAACTACCCACTATACGCTTATCTCTTGAATTGATCGCCTCTCTTAGACCATATAGAATGTTGGATGGTGTCTCTGGAAAACAATTTTCTAAATATTTGTAGTGTTATTGTATCTAGTTAATTAAGTTCTTCCTTCGGTAGAGAATGCCACCTGGCAGACATGAAAACGTGTCATAATGTTTGGGGTATTATAGTAGACTCAATCCAGGATGCACTTGATTCACTATCGAGAGTAAATATGTCTCATTATATGATCTTTATCTTTGCATTCTATTTGTAATTGACATGCAAATATTCCTAGATCTCATGCAGATAAAATGCAAATTGAGATACTTTTTCTAATTGCATCAAATTTTTTACTTGGTATCATTTACAAATATGACTAACTGATTGTTCCAAATGAAATAAAGGTTTCCTGTGCTTTCTAAGGTGCACATATGACAACATTAATTTCTCATTTAGTAATGACAGATAATACATTATTAAGTTCAGGCACACATATTGAGCTCTAGAAGAATTCCAATTGTCAAATTGAATTTGTTGATCCTTCTGAAAATGAGACACTGTTCTTGGAGGAAGCCTATGCCAAAAATTTAAGGATCAGCAGAAAGACAAGATGCTAATAAAAGATGACTGGCACATGATACACACAATGCAAAAACACTGATTATCAAAGTTCCAATTATTCTTCAGTTCAGCAATGCACCAATTCCTATCTGTTTTTTCTGTTAAGTATTTTGGGTTGAACCCATATTAAATTATTGCAGATAAAAACAAACCAAATTTGATAATTAATTACCTTGTGTTGGCAAATACATCACATAACAAAAAATTAGCTGGCTTCAATTACCTTTTAAGAGATCTGCTCGGGTAATTGAGTTGAGAGATGGTTGAAGTCAAATTTCAGTTCATGTCTTATGTTTTTTTTTAACCGAAATATAAAAATAGCATGGCAAATTATATATTTGAAATCATAAAAAAATTTCTAAAGTGTGATGATATGGGCAGTTAAGTTCTGTATTCTTAATTGCTTAGAAAATATTGGCAAATTGACTCGATTCATAAAATTATCATTTCATTCTGCAAGACGAAAAAAATGCAAATTAGTATGAAAGGGAAGTTGGCTAGATATGTGTAATTTATGCGAACACAGATGTTTTAAATCAAGGAAAAGATAACTGTAAAAAGATTTTCAGATAAGACTTGTATCTTTTACAGTCTATAAGGATTAGCTACAATATAAATACAGAAGATTTGTCGAGATTTTCCTATCAAAACTGCAGACGTACACATCATATAAAATGGCGTCAGACTTATTGTACTAAATCAACCGTGAACATGGTTGTATTTATACATATAGAAATGATAAATTTTGGAACGTTGGTATCTCCTGGTGGTCTTAATAAATAAAATTTGTTTGCAGATAAAATGTGGAATGAATGAATTAATGTCGATTATGATATAAAGATATCTTTAAATTTTGTATACCTAGGTAGATGTATGATGTGTGCCACTTTACTGTGCCTTATCAGACTTCAATACAGTTCTTGCAGTTTTTTTTCTGTGAAGACCATGAATACTTTATATATATACCAAACTAACTGTCTGTAAATAGATGTACTCAAAAAACTTTTTGCCTTAAAAGTCTTCAGATCTTCCGAAAACAAGTTGCAACACATCTTTGTTTTCTGCACCATCTCTTTGTATTGTGAAGAGAACTTCAGAACATCTGAAGGTTTTGTGCGGAATCTCTTAAGTGTTTTCAAAATGTATTCTGAAATATCTCTTGGTATTGTGAAGATGTTTCATGAGGTTTACTGCGAAATCTCTTGGTATTGTGAAGATGTTACATAAGGTTTACTGCGAAATCTCTTGGTATTGTGAAGATGTTCCATGAGGTTTACTGTGAAATCTCTTGGCATTGTGAAGATTTCTTCACTGCCATTATATCTTGGTACAGTGAAGATGATTCAGATGATATATAGATCAGTAGAGAAAAAAGTAGATATATTAATCTAAATGTAGTTATAGTGAAACAATTACTGTAGTGAATAAGGCAATTGTTCGAGTTCAGATAACTTATCTTAACTCTCAAAACATTTTATTTGATTTATGACACAAAAAATACATCCGTTTAACATTTTCAAATTAAAGTCTGAGGTTTAAAAAAAAATGCATTTTTATGTTGTTTCTGGTTGAGATAATTTATCAATTTAGCAGAAGTCAAAAAGTATGATAAATTTTTTTAAGATAAGGTGAAGATAGAAAATTAGTTTTTGTATGCATTTGTGTGTGAAATTGAAAATGACAATATTTTGGGTAAAAGACATCAGAAGGCAATGATTAGATCTTGGAATTTGAGTTGACAAATTTGTGCTGAATTTGTTCTTTATTCTGTTAGTTGTGCATGATTGTAAGCTGGTATGGTTCAAGTTGCTTTGGAAGCCGACAGCTGCATATTTTTTAGCACAGTCAAAATGTCTTATTCCAGTACATCCAACCTGTCTCCAGATATAAAATGGTGCTTGGACCTAGTTTTTGTGTAAAACTGGAGCAGGCATGGTTTGGGGGTAAATCTAGACGCTTAAAGAACGCATTAATACTGATTCTTAGGCATCTTCAAACCAAAACTTTCATCTTTTGGTTTTGTATGAAGCTTGCAAGAGCCTATATGTAACTTGCAGGGGCCCCAAACCATCATTGACATAGGAAAGCCTGAATATTTCACATTTCAGATAATATGATGTTTTTATTTACACAGAATCTTCTCAGGAGTCAATCTGCCTGAAAGTTGTTGTCACTTATTGACGTGATTATCTGTACCAACTATATATAGTTTTATTATGGAAGGAGGCTTGACTTAAACTCCAATCACTTTCCATTAATGAAATTCCATGCATTTATGTTCTTGTCAGGAATTCTCAAGAGGACCTTTACTGTCTTGATAGGAATATTAAAATGGTTTTTACTAACAAATCAACCTAGATTACAGACTTGGTGGTTTCTATGTCCTTCCTTCTGTGATATTATCCATTGTGCCAGATCTAGGTGATCAATGTAACATCTTAAAAAAAATTGAATTGCTGTTACAACATTGGTATTGACTTGACTTGACTTGATCCTAAGTTTATTTTTCAATTGCTGTGGTTTTTCCCTCGATCCAGGGTAAGCAACAACTGATCCCAGGCTGTTCTGTCATGTGGATCAATTGCTAAATGGTAAAAAACTTAAAGAGTTTTCAGTTGCAAATCATCTGGTTTAAACTGTAGTTCAACAGGAAAGTAGTGAATTGGAAATGGTCGAGGCAATAGCCATCATCTACTCTTTACATTGGAGTGAATTATGGGAAAATGTTTTGAACACCTGTATTTTCTATTTATTGTTAAAAATTTATAAACAACATATTGGATGAAATAAAAACCATTTTCAATTGATATCCAGTAGAGATGACAAAGTTGAGTAACTCTTGCCACTTGTTGAACAGACGGACACCAACATGTTGCCAAAATAACTGCCAAAAAACATATTGCCAAATTACCTCCTACTCAACACATGGTATAAGGATGCTTTATGTCTGTTCTGCTCAATCTGGCACTCGTGCTACAATCTGGCTTGCATAATTAGGATACTGATGGGATAGTATATCTTGCATATTGTCTTCAAGTATTTTGCAGATGAGATTATTTTTCTGCAGAAATTTCTATGTTTCCATATAAAAAAAAAATCTCTCACAGATCTTTCAAAATGGGGTCCCATTCAAATCAAACACAGACACAATTAGGATGTGATTGAAACACACATATTTCACTTTCTTTGATTTCTGCTTAAACAAACATGGTCGCCCTTTTTATAGTTATTTTAAGAGGAAACATTTGTATAAGATGTTCATACGGTATGCTTCGATGAGTAAATTACACGGGAAAGACATGGGTTAACTGGACTACACCCTACTGTTACTATTGAGAAAGAAATTAACCATGAATTGACAATGGTTTGTACAGAAAATAAATGGGGTATGAACAAAAGAACATCAACCATAAGTAGGTTTTAAAATCACTGACTATTTAAGATAATGGGGATTCATAATTTTTTTACTGGCTATTATACCAGCAAGATATGTATATATCTACTACAAAACAACACATTTATTGCCTCTTGTTTACCTAAAATTGCTCAGAATAAATGAAATGTGACTAAAAATTGCCTTCATAAAATAACCCTTATATGTTAGTTTTTCAGTTTTACCTCGTAAAAATTCATTTTAGCAAAAACAAATTTTAAAGCAGAGATATCATACAGATCTATTTTAATCAAGCAAAGTAACTCCAAATGTATTTCAGTTATAAAAATATCATACATTTTGTGATTCATGGAAGCCCATTTGACTTATTGCTCTTCTTTTGTGAGGAAGAAAGGTTGCAATTGATCATGGCAGTCCAAATTGTACCCTGGAGTTCTCGTGTGTCAAGTTTTTGCCGATTCCAAAAGTCATTTTAAAGCAATTTATGTTCCATTCTTTAATGATGAGTCAAGGTTTTGGAAATCACTTATCTCTTTAAATTGCCGTTTGCTTGCAAGATAACATCAGTTTCCTTTTAATCAGTTTTTGTAAGAAATGACATAAGTTTACAGAAATGACAATTTAAATATCACTAGAAGGAATTGTTTAGTCTTAGAAAGCTTCTATCAGTTTTTCAGCAAGGAGATTTGAAAATGATTGAATTTTTCTACTTTTTCTTCCTCCTTTTAGAAAGATTAGTATTGATGTAACTTATTTAACTCCATTTGAGAAGAATTGATTTCAATTTTATGAATGATAATTTTAATACTCTGAACTTATTGAATATACATCAAAGCAATAAAGTGCCTGTCTCTTAGCTTTGTAACAATTAGTATTTTCAGGAGTGCATTTAGATCTTTTACCCCAAAAATGTGTAAATTTTCTTATGTTTTATGTAAGCAAGAAAGAAATCACAAGAAATGAAATATGGTTTAATGGATTGATCTTGAATCTAATAATTTGTTTTTCTGCTATCATTTCAGATTTGAAGAAGAGATTTCAGAGAGTTCCAATGAGTCAGACAGTTGAATTACAATCCACAATATCTTTACAATGTCTACCTCCAGAAGGAAAACCTCTACCAGAAGTAAGTGTCTTTTTTTTTTCTTTTGAGAAATCTTAAAAATACAATTTGGCTTTAATACATTATTTTTAGGGTGTTTGTCACAGGGGCTCGTAGTTATATTTTTTTTTAAATACTGTTATACGGTAATAAGAAAAATGAGAAGGGAGGACACTTATTTTGGGGTCAAAATTGAAATAGAAATTCGGCACCTTTCTTCTTCTCGAAAACGGCCAAGTCTTTAGTCTAACCGATATATTTAGGCAAATAAAGCCGATTTTGAATGATAGACTGGTTTACGACGGAGTAATTACCGTTTTTGAGTTCCAAGCGTAGCGAACATGGTCCGGACAACTTCATTGTAGTTCATTTTCCGCTTGCTTCGAAGACGAAATACTAGGTGAGTTTTCATTGGTCCAAATAAAAATAGAAATTTATTTTTCTGGGCGTCATACAATGACGTCTATAAATAACTCAAATTTGGACCAATGAAAACTCATCTGGTATTTCGTCTCGAAGCAAGCGGAAAATGACCTACAATGAAGTTGTCCGGACCATGTTCGCTCCGCTTGGAACTAAAAAACGGTAATTACTCCGTCGTAAACCAGTCTATCATTCAAAATCTGCTTTATTTACCTAAATATATAGGTTAGACCAATGACTTGGCCGTTTTCGAGGCGAAGAAAGCGCCGAATTTCTATTTCAATTTTGACCCCAAAATTAGTGTCCTCCCTTCTCATATTTCTTATCACCGTATAACAATATTTAATAAAAAATATATAACTACGAGCCCCTGTGGTGTTTGTGAGAAAAAAGAAAGATCTTTATCATAGTTTCACACAATTGATGCTAATATATAATAATTAGTTCTTAAAACAGTATTGACAATAAAATTGTAAGCCTTCTTAAATGGATGACCTGGCATTGGAATAGCTCAGAGGGTACCACCTACCAAGTGGGATGGTCGTCTGCAACTTTAAGTACTCAAAGTCTTAATAGATTGGACAAAATGCTATACTTTTTCCACCCATTCCTGATTGGGCAAAAATGATCTGTCAGTTTATGTTGATGAAAATTTAATAGCATATTTATCTCAATTTGATCAGCATCAACAAGTTGCGTTTATGACTTCAATTTATTATGAAGTCAAAGTAATTGTATATGAGTAATGTTTTTACTCAGGACTAGACTTTCAGGCTGTGTATAAACCTGGGACATAGAGATTCCAACTTTAATTAGAATACATATTTCCTCTATGTTAGTGCACATTAAATCAAAATAATGTGTCAGTTATAATAGAAAGAAAGAGGTGTACTTATTCTACATACAATAATGAGAGAGCAGAAGCACTGCAAGCAAGATGGCCGACTCATAAATTCATGCATTCTTTTCATAATATTCCAGTTCATTGATGATACATGGAGTCGTAAATGTGTCATTGTAAATACCTCTCCTTTCTGATTTCATTATAGATTAGAATATAGACATAACTTTACTTATTTATTGTAATCCCACCATATGCTGACGTCCATCTTGTTTGGTTCTGACCATCATGTAGAGTCAGACAGGTGAAGATATGTATCAACTCACATGGGTTAGGGAAGAGATTGTTGATTGCAAGCCTTTAAAGGATTTTCAAATTGCTGTTTGCACTCTTTATAATATTTTTGATATTGTATAATTAAAACAAAAATGAAAATGAATGTAATAAAAATCTGGGCTACATCAGGCAGTGTGCAATGAAGGAATTTAGGGAAAAGATGAAAAATGGTAATTTTTTAGAAGAGTAAGCATGCTCTCTCTGTTCTTCATTGGACTATTTAGAGATGAACACCATTTTAATTCATTGAGAATGTAGATTACCTTTTGATGCATTATAACATCTAGGGATTTGTTAAATTAACTTGACTCAGTTTCATTTCATTCACATGATTGTCACTCCTTCATTTCATTTCACATCCGAGTGCTTATAGAAAATGTATTAGTGTCAAAGTGTACTCTGGCTGAAAGCAATCAACTTCTGACCACAATTTCCGTGCAAATTGCCCATTGGTAGGTATAAATTATATATATGTAGAGAGTGAGAGGTTTATAATTCCTAGTGTTGTCCACAACAAGGTGTAAATTACCTACACTGTTCATTCAATTATTCCCAGATAATTGACATTAGAGGACTGGCAGTCTAATCCTAATTTCAATGTCATTATACAGCAAATTGTACCTGACCTCAGATTAACTCTTATATCTATGAATATTCTAATTATTTTCTCTTTCTTTCAACCTTGATTCATTCGAAAAATTCTTATCTTCATCTTATTTCAGTTTGGATTGATTTCATTTGATTGAGTGCAATCAGCATATATTTATCTACATAGAGAATCTATTTTGGTTATTGTAATCATCAAGGACTTGAAAAGTGGGTGGGTGGTGGTTATTTGGTCATTTTGTCTTTTAACAATCCAAAATCTTATCCCTATACTTTAAGTGAATTTAGAATAGATATCTGACTGTTTGTAGCCAGAGTATTTTGACATCGGGATAGTTTTAGACAAACTCGCTCAACATAAACAGTTTTTGAGCGTCCATGATCTAGGCCTATCCCAGATAATAATTGTCTGTTTTTAATAATTACAAGTATATATTATAAGTATATGTTTCCTACATAATTATAGTGTACAGATATCAATATGATTCTATGCATGTGGTGGTTTTGAAAAGAATTTGATATGAAAATGTCGTTAACTAGTCTTTATAGCGTTATCTTGTCAAAAAACAAGGCGATTAGAATTTGAAATCAATATTTGAGAAGTGGTATCAGGTGTCCCAGTATTGACGGTTTGAAGCTTTTGGCTTGATCCTTTTCAAATCTGTTTATTGTTGTCTTATCCTGCCTATAGAAATTGGATATTATTTTCATAGAAGTTGAGAGAGTAGGGTAGATTAGCATAGATATGTGATTGTTTTTTAGCAAGTACCCTAGCAACCCAACCAACCTTTTTCTACCTCCATTAATACAAGAGTGTGAAAATTAGATGTAGGATTTGAAAACTATCAAAATGACCTTAGTTTATTGTTACCACTTCATATCAGCTATATTTGGTACTATCATTTTCAAATTTTCAATTTAAGTCTGAGTTTTCCTACCCCCATAAAAAGTCCATAGTTAAATTATAAACTTGGTCTCTATGACATTCATAGTATTTATTTAGAATAATTTCTTTTGATATAATTTATATCTATGACTTGAATAACACATCAAACAGTTTCCTATCTATATTTCAACTTATATTTAAATTAGGGTCTATATTTTTAGTATTATTCCTCTTTGATGGTAGATAACTAACTATATAGTTGAAAACAAAGGTTATCTATTGTGACAAAATATAAAATTGTTGAGTCATTTTGCTACGACTTATGAAAAATTTGGATTTTTTAGGTCTGAAATTTGTGATAACGAAAAATTATTAAAAAGATTTAGCTTTACCAGTTTTTTTTTTTTAATATTTTGTGGATATCCTCTAAAAAGTATATGAAAAAAACATTTTTTGGGGGAGTTTTTCTGTGGATTTGAGGGCTAGTTTAAACTTAAATGTCACATTTTGTTCAGTATTCAAGTGTGTACAAACATTGTCAACTTGTCAACAGAAGTAAAATGGCAGCTATACATACACATATCTTGATTAAAATCTACAGAGTAAACAACAGTCAGAGCTACACAACAAATTCTCTCGACTTGTCAATCAATGATGATTAAATTCACTCATGTTATTTTCTATATTTGGAAGTTTATTTTTGTTAATATACCTTATGTAGGGGCATCTATAGAGATGTGTGCAGACTCTGTATCTTATCTCATCGCATAGTTTAGGCAGCATAGTTTTCAGCTTTCTTATTTTCAAACATGCTTTCTGAAATCCTAAATTTTTATACACCCACATATCTCTGTGGACGTATATTGTCGTCACCCCTGTCCATCCGTCCTTCCGTCCATCAACATTTGCTTGTAAACGCTTTAAAAACTAGAGCTTTTGATGGAATCAAATGAAATTTGGTATATACGTATTCATAAAACAAAGATCAAGTTTGAATTTGGGCTATTTTAGACCATTATAGTTATTGCCCTTGCAAATGATATTTAATAATAAACCACTGCTTCAAACGAATTTTGCCGACAAAAAGTGTCACATACTAGCATACACTTGATATTTTTGGTGACTTACATGAATGGAGGTGCCAAATTTATAAATTGTTAATATTGCATGCTTTCCATTGCACATATACTTGTCAATAGTGGGACGGTCCCTTTAACGTCAATCAATTGTATTTATTCAGTCTACCCAAAATATTTTAATCTAATTTAAATCTAGTCTTTGTTTAATGTTCATGGGTATCTTTGAAATTTAATTGCTATTAAAATGCTGTCATTTCATGTAAATTTACTTTTGCGTGAAGCATTTCTAAATGGGCGGGCATCCTTTTCAAAGAAATTAGCATTTGAAATGTTTGTATATGATGCACTAAATACACTTTGTAAATAAATGTGCATTCCATATGGCGTTGTGATTTCAAAATTAAAGTTCTAAATGCAAGATTTTTAACACAGTATACTTCAAGTTTTATGTAAAGTATTATCTATTGTCATTATGAATTTTACTTATATATTTGAATAATTTTTTGGATTGTCATTTACAATCAGTGACTTATGGAAGTATTATGTAATATATTGAATATATAACTTCATTTTCAAATGCTTAAATAGGCCTTCATTAGAGGAAGTCAGTGTTCAATGGACTTTAAAGCAGTATATTCAGAAGTGATGTTACATTTGACTTTCAGCAGGCCTAAACGTCATTCAACTGCATCTGATATAGCATGACTTTAAACAGAAATATACAGAAACATGGCATATCATATCACTTCGTCTATCAATGTCAATTATTATTTAATACACATAGAGTATGTTCATGTATGTCAGAATCATCATCATTATTTTATCATAATGACAATGGTTTTAGCAAGGCATTCCCTAGTGGGGTTTTGTTAGTTTGTAAATGAGTCACACCCTATATTATAAAGATTGTGATATGTATAACAATGATGTTTAAACTAAATTAAAATGTTTAAACTAGATTAAAATATGATGTCCAGCTGGTAGATTATATAATAACTTGTCAAATTGTTTGATTATTTACTCTCTCAACTGTTGATATTTTGATACAAATATTAGGAGAAGCCATATTTTACCTGTCATAATTGCAAAAGCAAATTTTGCTGTATTTGATGAAAATTATTGACCAAATAAAGTATGGACTTTGGAGCTAAAGTGTCTTAACAATGAAATCTCTGAAGATTAGCATTAGTTTTCAAATGGTCATTTTGGTCTAAAAGGGCAGACAATTTTAAGAATTTTTGATGACTTTATTTTGAGCCTACCAATAAAAAGGAAAGAGACATGTTGGTTGCATCACAATTCTTTTACTAGCAGACGACAATCCAAAATTTTACAGATAGAGCTATTGTACAGCAACAAAAATACTATGTCAACATACACTACGCATCCAACAATTTGAGAAATATTTCTAAACGAATTGAAACACACTGCTGAATTGAGAATGAAGTAAAAAAAGATCTAAAGAGATTGGGAAGATCAAATTAGATCTCTATCATTAATCTGATTGCCATCACTGACCTAAGTTTTTCTAATCAAAACATATCTTGTTTCAGGTTTTTTGGTTAAAAGATGGGAAAATGATCGAAGTATGGAAAGAAATCAATTTTATTATCTCAAGTGAAGGCAACTTGATTATAAATCAGGCACGTTTAGAAGATACAGGAAATTATACTTGTGGTGCCCAAAATCCTGCCAGTCGACGTTTCAGTGAATCTGCAGTTTTAACTGTATTTGGTAAGTGCATTTAATAATCGTTTTCAGTCCAACATTAAGACAGTCAGATGATCAACTATCACATTTTAAGTTAAAGGTTCATCTCATGCTATAAGCCTGTTTTAGATCCTCGTAAGACATCCTAGTCCTGCCTAAAAATCTGTCTTGAAAAAATTTCAATATCATGACTTGAACAAAAATTCACCTCCACAACAAATTGACAAAAGCCAATCTTGTACTGTTGTACATTTCCCATTTTATGTACAAAACTCATCAGTACAGCGTTTAACTACCCCATAGGAGAATCCGAGACATAAGAGCAAATTCTAGCAATTGCATCACATACATGACTATCAAGCAAAGACAACTAGCTGGAGTTTAAAATATGATACTAGTCAACAATCTATATCCATAATAGTTCATGTTCGTGTATACAACATACAATTAGATATGCTATTGTCAGCAGATCAATAAAGGCATACAGCTATAATCTAGCAGAAGTGTCCATGGCTTTAAATTCAATTAGGGAGTAATTTCCACCATTGATAAAACTGACATGACCATTCTGTACGTCTGCTTCCAGAAAATATGATTTGACATTATATCAGCAGGTAGTCATGTTACTAAAAAACAAAGGATTGTGTTGCCA
This sequence comes from Lottia scabra, assembly GCA_029955415.1. NCBI lineage: Eukaryota > Metazoa > Mollusca > Gastropoda > Lottiidae > Lottia > Lottia scabra. The sequence goes on along the minus strand of JARJEI010000027.1, from coordinate 2,602,408 downwards.
TGGAAATCAATTAATTAAAGATTAATAAGGAAAATCTGTTTAAAAGAAAACTGACATTTTTTTCTTTTGAGCCTCAAGGTTTGTCTCCGCATGACGGCCATTTTCTTTTTGCTAACTGAATCTGCACAAGCGAGTTACCTTGGGGCGTTTTGATATTGTGATATAATGTAAAATAAAGTAAATGAAATCATATCTGAATTGTTAAAAATACTCCATTTTAAATGAAATCTTTAATGTCATTTAAGTTTTGTCAAGAAGTGACAGCTACGACATGCTGTCTCCTTTTACTTGTCAAGTTTAGCTTTTAATAGAATGAAATTTATAGTGCTTCATCTTAGATAAATCTAACACTGGTATACTGCTTTTTATATTTAAATCTTGTGTATTTAGGCCATATATATTGTATTGGTGAGATTTTAAGGATATTAAAGTAGGCAGATGCTTTTATTAACTCTCACTTAAAAGCTTTGGGGGACTGAAGACTTGCTCGCTCAAACCTTAGGTCGTGGGGTATTGGGTATTTCTCCTGTCGGTGATAAGCCTTCAGACTAAAAGAAGTGGGCATTGAAAATGTACCACAAACTAGAGCATAAAAGTAAGGTGTAAAACTCCATTTCATTGCTTCAATTTTTTTGGAAAAGGTTTGGAAGCAGTGAGCATGACAAAAATGGACAAGGAGATTCAAACCATAATGCATAATTGCATGACAAACTTCAAACCTTCTTAAAGAATCCCTCCTTTTCAAAGAAACATGTCTAAAACTAAGCTTAAAAAGATGCGTTTGATTTCATGTCCTCACGATAAGAGAGATAAAAAATTGTTTCTATTTTAGTTCAACAATATACTTTAATAGGCAAAAATTGAGACATCTTAAAGATGAAAAAAACAATTTAAGATCCGCTGTTTTTGAGAAATAAAAAAGAAATTGTTTTTGTATGGACCTTAAAACCTCTGAAGGCTAAATTTGTTCTAATTTTCTTCTATACACAAAGGATTAAAGACAGTGATTGAACTCTTTATGAAAATCTTATTTTTTTTAATGAGTCTTGTTTTAATGTTACCATGGAGACCAAAAGAAACAAATCATGTTGATAAAAATATTGTACAGTGTAAAAAACGGACATGAAGGCCTAAGTGGCTTATCCCATCAAAAAAGATAAATATGGAATTACTGTTTGCAGATAATTCTGAACAAACTTTTTTTTGTAGTTCTTTTGTCAGTATGTATGATTAGATTGTTTGCTGTATGTAGATTACAATATTTTTTGCCCTGAATATGACAACAAAAGAACATATAAGAATGGCCTTTTTTTGCCTTAACATTTTTTCAGTATGCCGCCATGATGCCTGTATGAAAAAATAGTTTCTTCAAATTGGTAGATTTATTTGATGACTTGTCAGAATTTTGTTGTTCCCTGTTGACAGCTGTTATAATATGACATGTCATTTACAGCAGCAATTTAACTGACGTCATGACAATGTGCAGTATTATTATCTTCTAAAGAGCGTGTAACTGTCATCTTCAACTTCCTATGCTAGCTTTTATTGGAATATATTTAGACTCTATGACGTTAAATGTGTGCTTTTTGATATGATTTAACCAAAAATAGATTAAATGTTCTCGGAATTAGTCTTAATTTTTTAGCACTGACGATAGAGTAAGGTGATCCAGGAACTTATTAAATGGCACTAAGTGGGAGTTTATAATTATGAAAAATTAAAAACTTATGAATCTCATGATATGAATGCATTCATGAACAATTATGAAAAGTATACTTGTTCTCAATTATGCTTGCAGTATTTTTTTCCTCAAGCTTTAAGTCTCAAATGAAAATAAGAAAATCTAACAATTTCTTGGAAGATAAATATTTTATTTAAATTCTTTCACTCAATGGTCACTTGTGTCTTGGAAACGTATTATTTTTTATTGTCTAATGTTTAATGTATAAGTTGTTTTGTATTGTGGAAACCACACAGAAACCCATAATATTTCATGCTCTACATGTACAACGTCAAAAACAAGCATATGAAAACAACTTTTATAGCCTGTATACTAGTCTGTATTCTGGTTCTCATAATAGCTCAAATGATGACATTTATGTTAATTTATGTAAATTGGGTGGCTTTAAATAGCCTGTAATTAGTTAAACTCTTCTTTTATGAGTGTTTTATTGTTTTTCAGTAAATGGTGCCTGGTCAACTTGGAGTGAATGGACCGATTGCTCAGCTAAGTGTGGTAAAGGCACTCAAAGAAGAACGCGTACATGTACCAACCCTGCTCCATTAAACGGTGGCAAATCATGTACAGGGGAAGCTGTGAATCGTATCGCATGTACATCATTATGTTCAGGTATTTATCACAATTTTCAGAACATAGCTTGTAGTCAATTTCCCACATTAATATCATTTGCACAGTTACAGTTAATCATCACTACCAATGTTATTTCATTATGTCCTTTATGGTATCAATTTCTGATTGTCCCATTAAACTCTATTATCACACTTCTAATAGCCTTCTAATTTATTTCAAATGTCATCTAAACTCAACTCAGAATATTGCTCTGTCAATTGTATACATATATTAAGTCATTGAAAAATAATTCGGTGTTATTAACTCTTATACCCCCAGCTGATCAATTTAATTAACCCTATGTAGACAGCCATTGATCTTTCATTTATGGATTCGTACCCGAAAAACAGAGGTTGAAGTAAGCACTTATTAATTTGAGTATAATTTGTACGGCCCTCCCAACAAGTCAGAAATAACAAGATAAGTAGTGAAGTGATAGCGTTTGATTTATACGGGAGGTTAAAAAGATAATATGATTTAAGGCCGTCAGCTGATGTTTCTATAACTTTAAGAAAAGGGAAGATTTTATTAAGATGTACGTAGAAAAAACGGAAATTTTAATTATGAATATCTATTCATCGTGCCATGTTTTAGATTTACTCAACTTAAAGAATGAGAAATGGTGTTTGAAAACATCAAATAATGTCTGATTCATTTTAAGGCCAAGTTTTTGATGAATCATATCATAAAAATTTCAATGAATCCATCTTCATAAGAGTAATTATATATATAAGCGTCAATGCAGAGAGCATGAGGGAGCTGTTGCTGGGCAGAGAATGCATACCTTAATGGAACACCTGTAAACTTGGTGACTATTTTTGTCATCCTTAATAACGATTTTAATTTCTCAAGATTGAAATATTTAGGTACTTTTGTACTGAAATTTTTTTAGAGGATCTTTTTCAATGAAAAAAACATAAATGCTGTAAAGACAATTATAATTTTGAATTTTGTTTCATGATAGAATAACCATAAAAATCTCTACATTCAACTACCATACCCGAGACATGATTCTAAATTGACTTGGCTTGATTAATGAATAATAGAAACACTGAGCCATTATCTGTTATTGTTGTTCTCTCTTCCTGAAAATCATCTAGATAAACGTTTCTGGTCATTTCATGCCTTTCTGGTAATTGATAAACGCTTAAAAGAAAAATGTAAGAAATTGTTGACTGGAGGATATGGCCTGGCATTAAGACTGGTTAAGAAAGGTTTAGAAAATGAAGCGTTAAAGAGAAGTTGAAGTGGTTAAACGCCTTCATTTCAGTCTAGACAGGAAATTCAGTTGGTGCCTTTATCAATATAAGTAATTCCTTCATAATTAGATTAACATAGCTTCATCATGTACAAAGTCTTTAATAATTTCATCAAAACAAGAATCAACCTTTTTTTTTTGTTCCCAATTTTCAGCCAGATTCAATAAGGTTTGAAACAAACATGGCCGTCTGGAGAAAAAACAAAATTCAGCAGCAAATTTTAATTTACTGCTTGACTTGAAGCCAGCTTTTTTTCTATCTGCTGCATATTAAATAATTAAATTTTACGAAGCTATAAATTACAAACAACATACTTTCTCTTTTAAAACATACTAAAAATAAATTTTCTATTTTCTCATTTTAATTACTGGCATATGAATTTAAAAAAAAATTAATTTCAAAATTATAAAAACTGGTGCAAGTCAGATTTTGTAAACACCAGAACATGAACGACAAAGTTTATTAAAAAAAAAAAATACAGCAATAAATCTGAGTTGAATCATCTTGACATGAAAAATGTTTCTGGCAAAAAAAAATATGTCTGGCATTTTCGAGTACATTTAATATCAGAAATTGATTCCATAATTCTAAGGTAACCAAAGGTAATGCAATTTGTGTGCCTAAAAAAAAATCGGATAAATTCATCAAACTGAAAATTCTGTTTTCATGCACACATCACACCAGAAAAACTAGACACTAACACAAGAGATCAGAGAGTTCTCTACCCTTTGTTTTTTTCCATTGCCAGAAGTCAGTCAGATTTTAGAACATTTTTTTAGTACATCACATTTTGCAATATCTTAAAAAAGCCGTATGTCATCTTTATCATCCAAGAATTCTTAACATCTCCCTTTTGATTTTTTTCTTTTGCAAACATAGATGGGAAAACAGGTAAGAAAGCGTCATCTTTTATGAAATATTCTAGCATATTAGACCCTTCATATAATCATAATGTAGTATTTTCATACCCTTCATTTAAACATCTATCCTTCAAGTATATTGTACTATGTTGTTTTTATATAGTACAATTTGGTGCTCAATTCTTCATCCTTATGGCTTTCTGGATTTTTCTAGTTATCCAAAATCAACTTTTGTCCATCGGGGGACTGTACTTAACATTTAGATTGGAAGCATATTCCTTTAACTTGAAAAGGAACAGAAAGTCTAGGGAAAGGGTTATCTTATTTAATTAGGGTTGGATACAATTACAAACTCAAAAATGTACATAAAACATTATTACACATTATCAATACCAAAATATTAACCATAAATATTAAAACTGGCATATACCATCTTTGATATTATATCTTTTACATTATATCTTTGATATTGTATCCAACTCTAATTTAGATATAATATATTTGTCACAGTATCAGTATATAGTCAATTGTTATATTATATAGCACTCTACTCTGCATGATATTTCCAGTCTTGAGAATGTAGTCGAAATTCTCATTCAGATATTGTGACATTTTTTTTAGATCTTTTTCTTGTAGAAAACACATGCATTTTATTGCTTCATTATAATTATTTTTTTTTATGTTTTTTGATATATTTTGATTTCATGTTTTCATTCTCTCTTAGTTTTTTCACTTTTGTCTTCTTTTGCTCAGCCTCTTATCAACAGAAATGCATTTTGCATACAAGTATGTTAGAAACAGAAATGAAATTTGAAACATTTCCTTATTTGGTATCGTCAGGACCCAAATCTAAACCGTGTGGTAGGAAAAAATGATTAAAAAAAATCAAAATGATGAAATTAAAGCATGAATTCAAAATAGTTAAAAGTTTTCATTTTGGTCACACATCCTATCTTCATGCCTCCATTTTGTAGTGGATGGTCTTTGGTCCCCTTGGTCATCCTGGTCAACATGCAGTCCAGATTGTATACATCATCGCCGTAGGTCATGTGAAAATCCAGCTCCAGCCAATGGCGGAGAATATTGCCTCGGAAATGACTTAGCATCTGCCAACTGTACAGGTGGCATGTGCAGAGGTACTTATTTTTTACTTTTATTTCATTTATCAAGTTGGCATTTTGTATGCAAATTATTTCTTTTGCACTTTTTATTTAGTTCTGCACTTCTGACTTCTGATCAAAATTTATCTCTCTCTCTCTGTCTATGTCTTTCTTGTATAAAGCTATATTATAATCTTGATGAGGGATTCTTTTGTAATCTATTTATCTTACGTCTGAAAGTTGAGAGAGAGCAAGTCAGAACAAATATGATGGATTAACTTAGTGGCAGACTAATTAAACTGAGTTCCGTTATCATGGAACCAAATCTTAAGTTTTCACAAGTCACACAGACTTAATCTTATTATAAAAAAGAAATAATTGAAACTAATCAATTCAGTCATTAATCTTGTTCAAATAAAACAAATTGAATATTACTAATTGTTAATTCGTTCATACTACTTTTTTGAAAATTTTATTACAAATGTTCATATTACAGTGTTCAGGCATAGTTTTTGTGTTCATACTACTTTTAAAAAAAAATAAACATTTTATTACATAATTTTTACACTTCTGCTCTATCTAATATAAAATATTTTAGTGTATGTGTTCTAATATTTTTTTTAAACTGAGATGAGATATCATCTCAACTTATGACAATTTAGCACTTTGAAAACGGTTTTGTGTAGTCAGCATTTAATATGACATTTCTCTGTTCTATTTGATAAGGTAATATTAGGATATGTCACATGAAAATATAAAAGCAAGAAGACATATAACTGCTAGTTTTCTCTAAGAGCTTGTCAAATAAGACAGAAAGCAGAAACGTACAAATTGGGATGTTTACATCTTAGATATCAATCAGAATTTTTATTCTAGACAAAACTTTGAACAGTATATTCACTTACACTTATCTCAGAATCAAATTTTGGCAACACATACTTTGACCTGCTTTTTAATCTGGCAACACCCAAGCATGAAAGAAAGTTAAATACATTTGGTACTTGAAAAATTGATTTGGAGAAAACTAAAGCTATTGATTTCATTTAAAGGTTTCACAATAAAAATGAATGATGTAGATGTGGGTTAAATGGGGTCAACATAGGTCAAGGTCACTCATAGGATAGGGTAACAATTAGGGTTCCTCATCCCATGGTAGGCCTTGATATCCAAAGGTCAAGCCTAATTCCAGCATACCTTCACCACATGATTATGTACTCCTCGAATGCCAAAACTAAATTTTTCTACAACAAAATGTACTCGTAAGAAGAAAATTTTCAATTACTCAGTGAATCCATGAAAATGAAAATTAGTAAGAGGAAGAGTAATAGTATACCATAGCATTGTATTTCATCATGGTAGGCTTCTTTCCATTATGGTACAGGCTGATAGCCAATTATAACTGATAAATACAAGATGTAAACAAATCTTCCGTTTAGTTTTAAGACTTCACATTGAATTCATTTACGAAAAAAAATCTAATAAAAATGTTCCACTTACTTTGAAGTCAATTAATACATGAACAAATTGAGTTAAGTATTTAATATTGAAATTGGAAAGCAATGTTATTAAGGTATAACATGAAATAACAAAGAGAAAAGCGACAATATACCTTGGTTTTAAAATCAAAAAGATGAGATATGTCTGTTTTTGCTGATCTGATAAACTTTGCTAATTATGCAGTTACTAATCAAGAGAACAGAGATACAGACCTCAAAATTCAAAGTTACATTGTGAACATCTTAGGACACATATCGCATTAAAGTCTAGAGACACATATCCCAGTTAAAGTCGAAAACAAGATCCAATCAAACAAAAGTTTCTTAAATAATTAATATTAATGTACAGACGAACAAAAAAGTAACTAGTAGAAAATGACTCATAGTATTAAGACATGGCTTAGTTAATTATTTCTGATGTGATTCAAAACATTTTTACACCATATCATTGTGATATTTTCAAGACTGCATGCAATCTTGTAAACTAGGTGCGAAATGATACTCGGAATGCATTAATTTAATGTGAAAAAAACTTGATCGGAATTATCAAGCGATTATTTTTTTCCGACAAAATGAATCTCCTGGGAAGAACTGGCATGCCTCAAGGCTGTCTTAACGAAATTTTAGTCTTTTACAGTACTAATTAGTATTGGCACCCTGACACTAGTATAATAGTTAAAATAGGGGCTGTGAATCAAAAAATTAGTCACTAATATTATTCCTGGTGTTACTGAAAAGAATAAATAAGGGTGCCTGGATTTTGTCTAATTACCACAAAACAATGGTCTGTGAAATACCATTGAGCTTAAGATTGACAGATGATAGAAATGAATGAATTAAAGAACAATAACCAAGCTTAGATATAAATCCAGAATGAATGAGTAGGCTACTGTAAACGCAATTGAACTTATATTGAAAAGCCAATGTATGAGATAATTTGAATTAATAATGTTATTCAAAATTGATAGAAGAAACAAATGAATAAAAAATGGAATGAATAAAATAAAAATTGAAAAATATTTCAGATAAAAGAAATAGCTCAAGATATGTTTCACAGACAATTTCACCCAATATACATCCGGGTAAGACATACATGTACACCTGTAGCCAAAATTACTATACAGAGTTACCTATCAAGAATAATGATACAATTACCATTACTTGTACCTGTAGTTGACCATAGACAATCATGGCTACCATAACCTTTAGCCAAAATTACTATAGACAATAACCTTCTAAAATTACCATTGCTTGTATCCAAAATTACCATAGACAATTACCTGTATCCAAAATTACCATAGTTACCATTACCTGTAGCCCAAATTACTATAATCAATTACCTACTAAAATTACCATTATCTGAATCCAAAATTACCATAGACAATTACCTGTATCCAAAATTACCATATACAATTTTCTGTATCCAAAATTACCATAGACAATTACCTGTAGCCCAAATAACTAGTCAAAAAGAGCTTACAAAAATATTTCCACCTAATTTTAGAACCCTCATTTCCTTCCTCTAGAGTTAAATTAAACATAGTTGAGAAACAGGCAACCTTTAAGTGTAGTCTTTGAAGAAGTCGGCATTTAGAACTAATATAGGAAGAAAAAACAATCAAAATTGCACTGACTAACTTCCTGCTAAGTGCACGATCTCCTCAAACCATTTAGTGAATCAAATTAAGACTCTAGAATCCTAAATATCAACAAATTAAACATATTGTTTTTGGTGATTCTTTTGGTGTGCTGCATCTGCATGGGTGGCCATTTTATTTTAAAGTCAATGTTAAAGGTCTTAACAATCGCATCCTTTTGGGATATTTGGATAAGAAATGGTACAAGCAAAAATTCTTGTGATGTCTGAAAGCCATTGAAAAATATATTTTCTTTAAAATATCTTGCAAATTAGAAATGATTTATCTGACTAGTACCAAAATTGATCATAAAAAAGATTGTTGTATAAAATTCAAAATAATCAAAGGCAATTCTTAGAGATTAATTTCCTAGCCTCGAAACCAAAAGTAGATTAATAACCTCTCTTAACGGCATGATTAAACTAATCTAGAATTACTTCCCCTTGTCAGGATTTGACTTCTGCAATAACATAGTTAATAAATTGATTTCTGGGATATTTATCTAGTAATTATTAAAGATTTATTACACATTTACATATCTTAATGATTTTCTCTGCCTCTGATAATTGGTTTCATTGAAAACTATTACCGTGATTTATTCTAGCAAACCATTCTTTCGTCTTATTTCAGTTTGTACATTGTCATTTATTTACTGTTTCAGATAGTACTATAAATATTATTGTTGAAACTTCGCAAGGTCAGTTATAGGATAGTTCAACAACATAATGGTTGCAGTTGGTTGAGGGGAAGTTTCATCTTCACAATGTCAAAATTTCCAAATTTTTATTTTTATGATGAAATCTGAAATCAAATTATGATTTTTTTATCATGTTTGATTTCTGTTATTAAGTCATATTCCATATCTAAATTAAATTTTCAAAAACTTCAAAAAAGTGTTTTGTTTGAAATAATTTTGAGTTTCTAATTTGACTTGACATTATGAAGTTTGGAACCATTTGCTCCATAATCTAAAAGTTATAGTTTTATATTTAAACCACAGTAACAATATTTTGGCAGGCATGCTCACCCATATTGTTACATTAACTAATTCCATTTAGCAGAATAGGTTTTAAAAGAAAGAAAGGTGTTAAGAAATGTGTTAGTTATATTAACTCTAGGTCACAGAGGTTTATATCATCATTTACCATTGCATGTTTTGCTGTTTGTTACGGGCTGAAGGTTAACGCTTTTTTGTACTGAGAATGTGATAAACATATAACTTCAATTTGAAATATGCACCTCCATGTTAGAAACCATGCTTTTACATACCTAAAGACAATATCCATGTCCGCACCTACTCTTAAAATATTATATCAAATTGATTACGAAAGAATATATTATGACCTCAAAGACGTGGTTCTTATTGCATATTGACATTCTTTATCCATGCAATCGGACACAAAAATTACATTGTTTGACTTGGTTTGTTGGGGCATCCCTTAAGAGTGTCCACATGAAATTTCTGTTCTGAAATGGTTACATAATATATGAATGATATGCTCATAGAAAAACTATATTGAAATGGCAAAACGATTTTATTTAAAATGTAAAACAGTACTTGATATGCTACCTATATTGTAACATTATACAGCTGTTGGTCTGTCGTCTGGGACACAGCAGTTTACATTACCCTAGCTGATACAGATCAATACATCAATACGAGATATTGCTATTATTATATAGATATTTGATATAAATAAAAGACTAGATGAATAGAATTGTCACTAGAGAATTAAAGTGCGTGTGATGAGATTATGACTGGTGCTAGAGGAAACATATAAACACCATATAGAAATCCTATCAATTAATATTGACCCATATATTATATTGTTATTACTGTTGAGGTTCTGCTATTGATTAGAATCCAATGATGATTCAAGACCAGTTTAAACATTTCCCTTTGAAATGGGATTCAAAAAGGGTTTCTTGTTGATCAGAGGACACTTGTAACTTTAAATTTGCCCTATTTGACATATAGATTCAGACCTAAATTTTCAAAAGTTAGATTCAAAAGATTTTAAATTTACAGAAAAAATCAAGGAAGGTTATTTGAATGAAAAATATGTGAATAATGTGAATGGTATTAAGAAAATGAAAGTTGCAGTTATCAAAAAAAGTTTAGGTTTTCATACAAATAGTGTAGAAAAATTTATAAAAAATCTCCAATGCAAATGATATGGATGAAAATAACAAGTTAAGACAGAAGATTTGCTAAAAATACAGGTTTTCACTTTTACAAATGTTCTACTTGTAAATACCAAGACCAACGAATATGGATCCATCATGATGAGTTTACAGCTTATTTCTAAAGCTGGAAATAAGCCACAACTAGACTTAAACTAATCAATGGCACTATAATACCATTCCCTAGAAATTCCCATGTGTAAACCACTCCTTAATATCAATCAGTGGTTTCCTGACCACTTCAAACAGCAAGTAGCAATAGAATAAACATTAAATAGTAAATATATATACTAAAAACTCATCAACAGTAGTTAAATGAGTGTTTTGTGATTATTTCAAATGATCAATCAACATTATTGATCATTTCCAGATCAACTCAATTGGCGCTGTAAATAGAGTCTATTACGGAAATTGGAATTTTTTAAAAATGGTCCGATATAATAACTTCTATATGGCTTTTCATTAGTTTTTTTTTAGATAGTTTGATTTTTGTACGTTATAATATTGGTTCCAATTATTGAATTCTGAAATCTCTGTTTATCAATTCTTGAATTTGAAATTTTCAGTTAATTCTAAATATTATAACAGAAATCTATTAAAAATATATTTTATAATTTCCATAGTAAAAATCTTTGAACTTCCTAAAATTAATTCTTTGTTAAGTGTTCAAATTTCAAAAATATAGATTTACAGGAATCCTATCTTTAACTGGCCTGGACAGATTATAATTGCCTTGAAAACTTAGATAATATGAAAACAACACACTCTATAATAGACTGTACAATTAAAAATCAACAGCTGAAAAAAGGTTGGAATATTTTGCTGTAATAAAACCAGGAAATGCCATACATGCAACTGTTTCTTAACATGTAATTAACTTTCATTTAAAGGAATTGTGACTGTATGTCTTTACACAACATGGCCAAAGTTTCAGACAATTGCTGGGGGACCTTATTCCCGAATTTTTCTAAAGAAATTTAGTATTTCAGTTATCTGAATGGTCAATCACTAAAATGGATTTTAAAAATACCAATTTTAGTATATATTACTGTTAGGATTAGGGGAATGACAACTACAAAAATAGCAACCATTACACCTCTTTGCAATATTTTTGTATTTGACTTAAACTTTTTGTATCACATATGAAATTTTATGAATATGAAATATAAATGTTTCAGTAATTTTTTAACCCTGAATCACATTCTGCAAGAGCTATCACAAGTCAAACTCCACAGACCTAGCCACATTAACAAACCTCATGATACCAGAACCTCTATAATAATAACCATTGATTTTCTGATCTCACTTGAACACCACAACACTTGAAACCATTGATTTGAAATATAATGTTTATTGATAAGTAAATCATTTTATCATTAAACATTGAATACAAAGACACTTAGTATGTACAGTTTTACGACTTTAGTCCATGGTACTTTTTATTAGTAAGAGATTTTTAAGTAGATTCGGACTGATTTATATTCTATTTCACTGTTAACAGAAGTCTTGTATTAATGTCACTCATTAACCCTCATTAAACTTTTATGGACTATAAATAACTTGAAAATGAAGGGGAGAGAATTCACTTCAACTGTTGAGTGCGTCTGCTTCTAATCTTCCAGATTTATTGGTTCTCCACTAAAACCTTTCAATAGTCAAATAAAAATAGTTTACGCTTAAGTACTTGACAATTGAGACTATAATAGATCTATCAGTAAGTCTTTCTGCTCAAAAAGTAGCAAGATCGCATTTCAATTTGCAATTTTAATTTCAAAACTTAATTATCGCAGTCTTTTAAAGTAAGTATACAAAATATACAAGCGCACAAAGCTTTCATGCAAAACTTGATAAAAGAGTCTATGATATGATAAAGAATCATCGTCAAGTCTTCCAACGTAGGTATACAGTATATAGGTAGTTTATAACATCAGTTTCCTATGTAAATAAACAAGGGAAAGGGAAATGGCTTACATATGACCACACAGATATAGTCAAACACCCCACAAATTAAGTTCAAAGACATGCTGAATGTTAATATATATGTCATCAACTTTTCAATTAGATTTTGTTTATTTATGAAAGGGTCTTGGTCATTTTGTTTATTTTCTTTAAAGGACATCTTTTATAAATATAATCATACAGCCTCAAACAGACTATAGAAATTTATTATTCTATGGCCGCCTTTTCTCCAATTAATCTGTTCATATGTTTAGATTAAAGAGTCATGTCCACTCAGATCAAAACTACCAGTTTTAATTAAAGTAACCTGCCCCTGATAAACATTAGTCAATGATAGTTTATTTTGGTATTTGATCCTCAAGTGTAATTATTTTTCTATGGTTGTGCATACTAATAATAACATGTGCAATGCCACTTTTAAGACTAATTTGATTCTAGCCATGCTCTTTTGACAAGAGAATTTTCGGAGGTCTAATTTTGCTTCAACACAAAAATGTGAATTAAAGTTCAATTTGAAGAATAGAATATTGAAATTTTAAAATAGCTTTTGACTTCAATTTAATTATGTCCTTTAAAATTGTTAATAGTAGGTTCAAAAGAATTCAAAAGACAAGTGTCATCAAAAGTGTTACTATCAGCTGTCCACTGGTTTGAAATTGAAAGTAAAACGAAGATATCAATTTGATTATATTTCAATGATTGAAACTATCTTTATAGATTATCTTTAAATTGATCTTGAAGTTTAAAATTTTTAAATCAGCTGTCAAAAGATAGAAGGATAATATATCTTGTCAATTTCAATTTGGTTGTGCTACTTTAATTTCAAGTTTGATCTTGATAAAGCCTTCTGTTTAATATATCACTGCCTTCATCTTAAATTTGAACCCCAACCATAGGACTAGGTTTTATCTGTTAGGATCTCTAACAAATCTATAAAAGTATGAATTATCTGAAGAAACTCCACGAGATTGTCTCATAACTCATATCAGTGGTATCATAAATATCCGCAGACCTCTGACTTAGCTCCATCTCTATTTGATAAATAATTTCTTCTCAAAGCTCAGCAGGAAAAGTCAGCCATCTTTGATAAAAACATCTACAAACTTCTGGTGGACACCAGTTCCAACTCTAAATAAAGATATGAATCTTTATGAGTTCCACAGTAGGCCATCGTTAAATTTACATTAAGATTAATGATTCCTAGTCAGTTTAATTGAAATTAGGAAGCTTTTTCTACACAAACCATGTTTCAAAACAGCAGGATCGCAGTCAATGGAATGATGGCAGGCCCGCAGTAATGTCTAAACATCATATTATTCCTAATATTTATTTAAGAACTCATTTAAAATTGACCTGTACATTCCTGAAGAGTGTTTAGTGTTGAGAGTCATTTTGTTTATGATAACATTTATTATTTCTCAGCTTGCTAGAATGCAAAACTAAATATAAACTTATTGCTGCATGGTGCTAGATATATATAATGGACTTTGGCATGTTTTCTTTCTTAGTGCTTCTAATGTTTCTGGCTTTGTTTATCATTGTTCATATTCATACTGTAACTAACCCCATTGCACCTCATTTAATTGAATGCTTGTTTTCTTTTTATATGTGTCATTTTATGAGCAAACATTATTCTTGCTTGAATGACACTTTTCTGTACCATATTTCAGGTTTATTTCAATGTTTTGATATCCATTTTATTCAAATCATTCAGAAAATTACCAAAATTTAAAAATGTTCATTTTTGAAAATTTTGATTTATCAGCAAAAAAATTGACATATTGACAAATTTGATGTATTCGAGCCCCCCAACAATATATCTCGCCCCCTACATCAAATCGTGCAAAGTAATAAAAGTTATTTCTAAGATCAACATTGCTTATGTCATGATCAACTTCCAGCGATAAAAATATCAAAAGCATTATTGAAATCAGTAAAGAGCTGTTGGAGATTTGATATATGAAAACTTTTTGAAAAGAAGTCAAGAAAATGAAATTGGCAGGGTATTGAATGATTTCAAGGCAATCAACATGACAGATTGTTCAATGCAAGCTAAATTATTTGAATAGTAGACTGGCTAGAATTTATGTGCATTCTGTTGAAAAGACATGAGAGAGATCTTGAACTGGGTACTCGACAATCAGCCTCCATTAATATAACTGATTGCTCTCTTTATGTACAGAAAGGAAAGTGGATAATTTCTATCTATGCTCATAATAACACCAGCAAGTTTATTTCTATCAATATTTCAAATTTTCCTCCACGATCAATTTACTTTAGCTACATTTTTATATTGTCCGTGCCAAGATTTCTTACGGAAACACTGTCATTTATTCAATGCTGGAAATAGACTTCCATTATAACTTTACTGTTATACTACATTCAGACATGATCGGTAGAAAAAAAAACATCGAGTTTTTAGGTTAACAAAATATTTCTGAACATCAGGTCTTCATTTTGAGAGGAAATTGACGGCTGGTTATTCATTGAGATATTTCGAAGCCTGCAATTAGCTTTTATTGTATTAAGTTGCCTTTACAGAAATATTAAGGCAGTCATATATGATTATATTGCTAGTTATTAGACTTATGTAAGTTGAATACTAATAAAATTTTCGGTACTATTAGGACCTAATTGTATACTATTCATCACTTTGAAGGGATAATTGGCTTGAATGATCATTTCACTTGATTAGGTCTGCTAACATAAGAGTTCCATTTTAGCTGGAAATTAGTCAGACAGTTTACATGTTCTTTATTAGGAAATGATAACTTATAAATTCTCTATTGAAATCATATTGATCTCATATTGGCCATTTGGAAAGTTTTCATAAAATTTTGGACTAATGTTATTATCTTCATAAATTTCACATGACTTTCTAGGATAACCTGTCATCTAAGTTCTTAATTTCGAAATTCAAAACAATCATCACAGTTAACATGGTTTTCACTATCCATATTCATACAAAATTTAAAGAGATATGTATGATCGACACAGTTTTGATATAGGTTGAATCAAGTCCAGAAGCTCAAGCCCCTTAAGAGGGGGGCGTTGGGGCAGGGCATCAAAATAAAAGTATTTTTAAATAAAAAAAATTTTGCCAACTTAGTCCAACGGCTACTCATCTGGTCGTGACATTTTCATTGTCAGACAAAAATGAAAAAGACTGGACAATTTTTAATGTTGATAATTTTTATCTTTCAGCAGCAAGTCGTGTAGAAGATGGTGAAAATATTCCGATGTATATTGGGTTATGTGTTGCAGTAGCCGTGTTTATAACAGTTATAGTCTTGATCGTAATTTTCATGAGAAGAAGAAAGGCCCGCAGTCAAGGTGTGTTTTCTAGGGAGTGTTTGAGCACAGGTGAGCTTACGTCACTGATGGTTAGCTCAAAGCACACACCTTTTTTTCTTATTTACTTTATATGTTAATATATTTTTTTGCACAATGCCCTTCCTTATATTTGTGACGTATAGAAATTAATTAATTTTAGTATAAAATTCGGCTATTATTATTCATATGGTAAAAAGAAATCCTCTACATATAATAAGGGAATAAGAAACTTATGATTCGTAGAACTCCCTTACAAGGAGCACAATAGGATAGTGATATGAGGTGTTTGACGTTATTCAAATGTCTAATCATACACCCCATTGTAATCCTGGACACATCAAGTTTGATAAAAACCAGAAAGATTGACAAGGGAATTTTAATAAATGATGTCAATTTCAGACATTTTATGAGAAGAAAATTTCCATCTTTTTCATATTAAACAGAACAATGAAACAAGTGACACTGTTTTGTCATATTGGGAAAACACAAGGGACAGATGATAATAATAATAAGATCATTATTAAAGCGTTCTAATCAAGTTTATCCCTTATTACCCCTTTTTTACAACATTTTAATGCAGCCATCTTGTGAGTCAGACCTGTGACCCCTTGTTTCATAAACCTTATCACTAATTCTTTCACTGCTTCTCGCATTTTATGACTTTTTAATACGAGCAATAAAATTCACTTAGAGACACGCCTGCACTAGTTTCTAGTCATTCTGCTAGCGTTGCTCTTTGCTAGACTATTTTATTGCCTGGTTCATATTGTTCAAATTGTCATCTTGGGCATTTTATTGTCATAAATTGATGAGACAAAATTGGAAAATGATTTAATCACTCCCTTGTTAAGGCCCAACTTGCTTAATATTGTTGCCTTCTCGAAATGAAATGTTTTCAATTTATTAAGAATTAAAAATAATTGTTATGTTATTAATCCCAGTTCGTGTATCAATGGATTAAAACAATCACAATAAATTATCACAAACTTTATAAAATTTGTCACAATAAAGACAACAGACGACAAAACATTGCGTGTAAGGACATAAAATGATTATTGCCTCTGTTGTATTGGACAACATTTTTAGGGTTTTTTTCATTACGAAAAGGCTAATTGTAATGGTACTGAATAAATTAAATGTTACAAAAATAGCAATTTGGAATAAGTGAAAATTTATCAAATAATTTAAAAAAATATGGAAAAAAATTTGCAAATTATTCAGAACTTAAGTTTATCTTTTTGGGCATTAAATGTGAAAAACAGTCATTAAAAAATAGAAAATCTCTTTCAATCATATTTTGTTTGAATGCAATCCAATGAAATATATATAGTGAATATGTTACTGTGTTATTCTGTCTTCTGCTTATCGTGAATTGTCAGATAAAACAGTCATGGTTTATATCAAAAGTGTCAAAATTACCTATGAATGTGCGAATTTTTAGACACTTAACTTGCACTTTGTAAGGTTAATTCATTTGCTGAAATTCCTAGCTAGACATCTTTACCCACTCTATCTCATAAACTGTCAAAAATTATGAATATGTTTATTTTCACAAGATAAAGGCAACCTTTATAGCCAAAAAGGTGGTAATTTCATGTTTCAAAATTTGTGATGCAGGATAAGGAATGGAGAAGAAACCTTTATAAACTCAACTTTTCGATTTGTGTTCTGATGCTGACAGAAGTGTGGAACTCCAGAACATGTAAAAGTTAGGAACAAAGTCTCATTTTTGCATATGAAATTAAAAATTTAATTGGAAATTTATTTAATGCTTATAATAAGTATATTTTTGCTAGGACAGCTCTTGTAATTCTGCAGGATGCTTTTAAAGGCACTTTATTTGCAATAAAAAGTAAGTGTGTGTCGACTGCACATCCCAAATGCATTCTTCAAAAGATTTGTTGGTGTGCGTGGGCCTTTTGAGATCTCTGAAATGCTGTTGTAATGCTATGTTACAACTCTCTTTGAATCAACTTCTCAAGAGGCCAAATTGTTGAATTATGGAATATGACAAAAAGATAAGAAAACAGACATGAAAAGCAAATCTATTTAAGTTTTAATTAGTTTAAAGTTAGAAGAGATAATAGACACTCTAATGGTTTAAGTTGAACACAAAACTGATATGAAACTCAAGTATGCAAGTTATTTGCCAGTTCATAATTAAGTTAAGAAAAACAGAAAAAGGAGCGTGTTCTGTTTAAAAGTCAGACTCGTTTATTTTAATTTAATTCTCATTTTAATTTGAATCATTCGCGTACAATTTTTTCAAGTTTTTCTTAAGAGGCAGAAAGTTTGTAAAATTCCCTTGTTGTTTAACTTATGATTTACTACCATCTTGAAAAGCTATTAACATCACTATGTAAGTCATAAAGGTTGGATCATAACTGGAGACTGGTGGTGGTGTGTTTTTCTAAGAACTCTAATTAAATTATTGTTTGAAATTGGTATGCATCTTCACAAAGATTAAAGACCGACTTTGAAGTAGATAAGTTACAAAGTAGACCATTATCTGGCAGGCACCAAGACATAAACTTGATGATATTTTGAAGATACCCTTGTGTTGTTTTTATTTTTGAAATTCAATTTATTTCCAGATTCCACAGTGAACTCTATAACAGAAGAAGAAAAGAAAATCTCCAAAAATGGAGGTATGTACGAACAACCTTATATGATTTCCTTTTTTTAAATTTTATGAAAACATCAAACATACATTAGGGAATGGTATCCATTCAACTTTTGTCACTATTGTACATTTCAAAAATTCCAACAAAATTGAATGCAGAAACATATACTAGGCCAGGCCTTCCAATTAATTTTTGTAAAGGGACAAATGCAAGGGCCAAATAGAGCTTAGCTAGCATTGAGAGCATAGTATTTTAGTGAAAGGGGTCACTCTTTATGGGCCATTCTCAAGGGTGTCGCAGGTTGCCATTTGAGAAGGCCTGTACAAGGAAATTTTCATGAAATAAGATTGCAAAAAAAAACAAGAGTCTGACAATCCTTTACACATAAGGAGGTTTCAATTTCCTATAAGTTTTTCTTACCAATAAGCAGATACACTCAAAATGAGCAGACATAAAAACCATCGAGTCCCATAACCTTTCACATAAACATATAAAAGTATATGATGTCATGGAGGTTTACACCTGTGACTGGTGAAATATTTTCATTGCCTTTGTGTTGGCTGAGTAGCTGGAAAGTCAGTCATTTTTTGTATATATTTAAAAAACATATGTTGGTAGTATGTAAGCCATTTTGTCCTCATTCAACATGGTAACCTTTGACATCTGCAGGCATCTGTAAGGCTTTGATTGAAGAGTTCCAAGGAGTTATCTTACTGGCATGCTGGGAAAACAAGACATGAAAAATGATTTAGCGACCTTAAAATGTATGAGTAAGGTTTTGACATAGGTTTGATGATGTCTTGTGGCTACGATGTTACAATGTTTACAAAATGTTCTCAGGTTTTCCTGTTGAAAAGTGTAATTATGAATTTTACTCAAAGATGCAGATTTCTCTAGTATTCACTTTATACAGGTTTCTACAAAATGGCTGTGCAGATACATCAACTTAAGTTCAATTTTATGCCTTCCTTTACAAAACAATTGTACATGTAATATTGGGAATTATTGAACTCAATCAGGCCTTGTTCACAGTTACCAGGGTATTCTAACACCTGAAAGACACCTGATGCCACTCTTGACTAGGTTTGTCAACTGAGCATTGCTTTAATCCTATAGATAATTAGATCCATACAAGCAAAACAATTCTGTTGATGAAAAATCGGGCGTAATGATTGTATAGTAGTGGACTTCCCATACGAGAAGCACTATCAGGTGTTTCAAAAAGAGTAAGCACAGTCTATTTAATGCTTGATAACAATTACTACTATAATTAATTCACAACAAAACTCACCCAATTTTTATCCCCAAAATGGGTGTGGAGCTAATTATATAAGAGTACAGGCCGGCCCACAACACAGCAGACAACAGACCACATGGGGTATTAATGATACTTTGAAAACAAGCAAGTTAAAGCCAAGATAATTATCAATACAGAATCATAAAACCTATGTTCAACATATGTAGGCTAATATTATTATGATGACAATTCCATACTTCCAAAATATTCTGCGTCTGCTTTCTTTCTCATCTGGCACTGGTTCCTGATAAAATCTTATCCAAATCAGTGAGGATATTTGTTATTACTTGTTTATCCAAAACATATTAACCGCCTTCTACACCCTTGTATTACCATTTTACATATTGTTTAAATCTGGCGTAAACCAATCATTGTATCTGCTTCACTGAAAATTTCAACCATCAATGCTATTTTCTTACACCAAATTTTCTATTTGTTTAAGAAATGGAACCAGTTTTTATGTAGGAATAATAGAGTGAGGGAAATATAGGTTGACCTGTTTTGGATTTGACATTTGACTGCCCTATTGTCAATAGTACATTTCTTTCCACAGCATTTTCTTTGAATTTTGGTGCAAATAAAATAAATAATGGAAAAGCCATTGGTTCCAATAATAATTTCATAGGAAAAAAATATAGGCCTATGTTTTGTGAACATTGAAAAATTTAAGGTCTAAACACACTTTTGAATTTTGGAAGTATTTTACGAAATATATAGATGTATAACATGTATAAGGGTACCTCACATTTAGACGGATTACCTAAAATTTACACTTTAAGATTTCAATAAATTTCACATAAAACATGAATATGGCTCTTGAAAACAGTTAAAGTGCACACACACTAACCAAATATTGTCACATGTTAAATCTAGTAAAAAGACATCTGGAGAAGAATCTAAGTTTATAAAAACCATAATGTCTCTTGTTTTGTGTTCCTCACCATGTGTAATATAGATGTTATCATATTATGTATATAGTTTCAAATGATAAAAATCTTGCTCAGGGAATGTAAAAACACTTTCAGCAATGGAGACAAAGGCATTAAAAACATCATACACATTTTTATCTGGTGTTTGAACATAGGGGAATTGGTTGCATCAGTTCTAAACTATTCCAGAAATTGATTTGCCATTCAATGAATGTGAAAGTGAGCTGTTGTGCAGGTCAAGTAATCGTTTTAAAGGGGCCTTATCTTATTTTTATTGATAATCAAATGTAATCACATAAAAATCCCCCCCCCCCCTGCCATATGCAGTTGCAAGACACAATTTGGTTATACTACATTTTTTTAAAGATTTATTTTTTTTACTAAAAAGAAAACTTGAAATATTTTTATTTCCAGAATGTTATATCATAAATTGATCCACAAATTTGATCCTAAGATAGTTATAAATTTTCAAGATTAAGGTAGTGATCAAAATCAGATCAAAATCAAATGGACTAGCTTCTTTAATAGTACAAAATACAAAGTGCCATCAAATACCATTAAAAAATGGAGGTTAAGAGTAGTTGACTTACGTAATGATGGCAGGAAATGTCAAACTTATCAGAATCATCTTATATTCCTGGTAATCTATTCTCTCTGATTCATACTCTCAGACTTTTTACCATTCTATTACTTCTCCTGATATTTCGTATTGAATTAGTCTTCAGGGCTGGGGTTTGACCTGCAGGATTGGCTCCATACATAACCAAAGTAAAATTTTTGATAATTTTTAAAAGTCATCTTAAGTTTCTGTGTGATACCAACTGTGCACAATAACAATCACTCAACAGTTGGAAGTGGAAGATAAGTGTACGCTTATGCCATTGTCTGAGGAAAATTACCCTCATTGTGCACTGCATAGCATTTCTGTAGGACGTAAAACTCCATTTCATTTCAACTGCAAAACAATAGACAGCAAATGGATATGGGACCAATTGTCTAAAAATGTTCTATAATGATGTTTGTACATGTATGTATGAGACATATCAAATGAAGCCAATTTGAAGCTTCAGTTCGTAAAAAAACAACCAAAACAAGATGATGTAGAATCTATTCAACTGCAAAATAGCAGACGCCAATTTCGTTACTCTCAAGATAATTGCTGCTTTTAGAGAGACAAATTACACCCTTCAAATGGCTCTGTTTAAATCTAATGAGAAGAAACATTCATATTAATAATATGTTTGAAATGCAGAAATTAAGTTAGTTATGGCTGCATTCTGGCGCATTTGATACACAATTATCGTGAATCAAACTAGACCGCTAGGGTTAAAGAGAGGTGGGATGATAAGATGGTCCCTAATGTAATTATAAGTTAAGAGCTGTTGGGTTGGAGAATAGATTCCATCTAAAACAATAGAAAGGCAGTGTTTGTTTGATTGTAGGCTACAAGTGAGATAAGAGGACTGATTACTACTGTCAAATTGAATGTATTTACAGATCTGTCAGAACTACTGCATTGTAATCTGAAAATTCTGACTTCCAGAAGATCTTTTTCTTTGCAGTTATAAACGTCCATACAAGCAAAAGAACTCTGTGTATCAAAAATATTGCCCAATCAACTGCAATAATTATAGAAGTGGTCTACTAAAATGAGAAGTACTATCAGGTACTATCAGATAAGACCAAACCTTGTCTGCTTTTGGCACAACAGCAATCTAATAATTATACGAACAGTCCAATGACATGCATGACAAAATACAAAATGACAACATTTGCCAAGGAGTTTGGAATTGTCCAAAGGTAACAGATCTTTGGCCCACATTCAGATGTCTGTCTGATGATATACAATTCATAATTCACAATAATCATAACCATAGATATTCCTAGCTAGAATGAGTCTCCAACCATATATGCAACTTCATATAGGTTACTAGGTTAGAAGATATGGAACTATCCTAGCTAGTTATAAAGTGATTAAAACTTGATTTAAGACTAGGGTAAATTAGTTAGTATACCTTGACGGTTTGTTTTGTTGTCTTGATACCGATTGAAATTGTCCAGACCTTACCAGAACTCTTCTCTTATTATCCACATCTGTCAAACTCACAGTCAATTTACTGATACACATTTTGTGAAAGATTACATTACCATTTGCTGCAGAAGTGCTGCTTATCATTGTATCTTCCAGTCAGAGAATAGCATCAGGTTTATTTTACTTAGATTAATTCCCAATCATTCTGATAAGAAAATGGCTGAATAATATTTTAATGGACGCCACCCAATGATACATTTGACTTGAAATTCTTGGAATGAAGGAGTGTTTCCATTTGTTGCAGAAGGCTCATTTGCTGCGAGACTCTTATTTATATACCAAAGTACAAACTTTTTAAAAATATTCTGCCTTGCCGTACTTATGTCACATCCAAAATCTATGCATTAAAATTTGCTATCGAAAACTACTTTTGCTTCCTATTTAAGATAAAAAATACTATTTAAGAAAAAAGCATAAGGAAAAGATTACCAGATGAGTAGAGCTACAAAAAAAAATCATGAATGAACCAAATTTTAAGGTCTACATGCCATGCCACCCAAAATATAACAGTTATTGTCTTTGGTACCTTATCAACAATAATCTTGATATGATTACATCTAATAATGAATATAACATATAAGGCATGGAACAACACAAAACATCAGAGAAAACCAGCAAGAAATACCCAGTCACAAAACATATGTCATAAAGCTGTTGTGATGTAGAAAACATTTGTCTTATGTTTGATTAACACAATAGATAATTAGACCATATGTTTTCACATGTAATTTATACATCGTCTTTTACATTACCAAGTCACATGCTTTGCATTCATTCTTCAATCATTCCTTTATTTTCCCATCAACTTTTTTCTTTCATTCATTCTTTTCTTTCAGTGTCTGCCTTTTCTCATTTACTTTTTTTACATTTATCTTTTTTAATCCATTTTATTTTCTCATTAGACATTTTCTTCTTTCTTCAATGTTTTTAATTTTATGCTTTTTCATGCATTTTTTTTTTTCTCTTTCAGAGTTGATGTCGATGCAACCTGATTTGACCGTGGTAACAGTTCAACATGCCCTACCCGTAGATTCACCTAACAACAACCATATGATGGACAAACAACCCTTGTATGATGTACCAGACATCAACGCTCACCATCGCTTATCAGGAACTCTTCCCAAAAACAGTAAAATGATGTTAGTGGAACCGACAATAAACCATAATCTCAGTTCCTCTTTAGAACACTTATCAGTTTGTGACAATAAAAACACATTATTGGTTCCAGCAGATAACAGATTGTCGGAAACAGATCACTTACAAGACAGTCGACAGTCTATGATATCAGTACAGTTACCTAGTACAGTAGATGCTGATGGTGTTACTTGGAGCACATTTGATAGTTGTGGTGGCCGGCTTGTCTTACCAGAATCAGGTTGGTATTGTTTTTATATTGAATCCAAGGTGTATGCTATCTTGAATGATGCATTATATAAAAGCTTTCTTTTGATTTCAACACTAAATTTGGTCATTCATTTCAATATTGAATCATAGTTTGGCATTATTTTGGAAGGTTTCAGAGTTCAGATGCTCGGTAGATACCCCATGGTCCAGAAAATACAGCTTAGCCAACAGACCTGTTGGATATTATTTGACCTTGTTTAATCCTTTAAGAAAATTCAAACTCAGTGCACCTAAATGACTTTATCTGGGAGATGAAAATACAATGCCATTGATAGATCATTGTCCAGTTTTGGCACATACTTAGATGAAGAATTTTGATCAGAATGAACTATTGTAAAGGCTTTCAGAAGCCATCTTGTGTGGCTCATTTTAACAAAAGAACCTCCAAGTTTCTAGCACCAAACTTGAAATAAGTTCATCATAGCTACATAGTTCTACCCTTATCTTGATTAACTTTAGATTCCAAATAATGACAGACATAAAATAAAGAAAGATAAAAGCTTTTGAGAAGTGATAGTGCTCTCACAATGATAAGATCTCCTAGTACACTCAACCTCCATGCCATGAAATCCTGAGTTCCACAGAGAAGCCAAACTGTCTGATAAAAACCTACACATGTCATGAAAACATCAGTAAACTGTCATCCAAACTTCCTCCTTTCAATTACCGGAATGCATAAATTGACAGTAGAATTGTTTGTTGTACAGTAGTTAAAGGTACATAGTCACCAGTTTATGTTGATAATGATGTTTTTCACAAATTTGACCCTAAGGTTGTTTAAAGCCACTAAACACTCCACTTAAACTCTGTCCTTCATGACAAAACTGGATCATGAAATCATGATTTTGATTACTTCTCCGACACTAGGCATCAATTATACTGGTTCTGTCGTTATTTGTTGTGCATATGGAATGCTTTTTATGCAGAGACATTTTTCACTGAATTAAGTGAAATTTCATTTTCTTATTCAAAAAGCAATAAGTTAGCTGCTATTAAAGTTTCTTTAAGTTTTTGTCTTTAATTCTAGACTATGCTCCTTTATCTATTGTGTATTAAATGTTGACATGTTTCTGCATGAAGTGAGAAAGTGATGGATATATGGTGAAGGATAAAGTCAACTAAAGGATTGTTGGCCTGCTAGATTTAATCATTCCATTCCCATTCATTATACTTGTCTCTTAATCTGTAATTTACTTTTCAATTAGAATAAGAATAACAAGCAGATCACTGACTCCATGTTAGGTCTTTAAAAACTCTTAACTAGTCTGTACCTAGAAGAACTTTGACTCCATGTTTCCTCTTTCTTAATGGTAGTCTGCATTCAGGAGATCGTGTATTCCATAATAGTCATCAAATACTAATAAAATACTTGATGTTGAATACAATATAATAGAAGAATCTATTAAGGAATGCCATGTTTTTGTAGTCATGTATTTTCATATTCATGACATATGTCAGACTGAATGTCTGATTAGAAAATGGCTCAAGCCTGCTGTGACCCTTACTGTCTATGGTCAAACTGTTTTACTGTTTTTCATGACCTGTTATGTAGACTTGTTGGCTTCCATTCAATATCTATTTGAAGTGAATGTAACAATGTTTTCGGAAATTTTGTATGTGTATTGGGGAAATATAACATCAATTTGCACCATTCCAACATCTGTGTTTCTTACAATTCTACAAAAAGTAAACTTTTTCGACCTTAGACATTCTATGCCTTAGAATGATATAAAATGTGTTAATAGTTCTTAAAATTGAAACAGTGTAAATTGATGCTACCAGTGTAATCAATACAAAACTTTAGAAAACCTCTTCGCAATTTGTTATATGTTTTCTGTGACCCTTCAAATTACTTTGTTCCTATCTACCTTGGCCATTTGTTTCTATTGACTTACATGTATAGGTACACTATCTGTTGCTCATTTCTGACCCATTAAGAGTCACTGCTGCTACCTGTCACCCACTTCATAACTCAGTATATTTTTATATTACAGGAGTAAGTTTGTTAATACCAGAAGGTGCTATAAAAGAAGGTCATGTAGAAGAAATCTATTTAGCTATATGTAGAGATGATAAAGATAGACCCAAGTTAAATGGTAAGAATTAATTATTTAAACACCATAGTAGGCCTATTTATATTAATTATATGCTTTGTAATATTTTTACTATTAAAGGGATATGTTCACTAACTGTTGACCAAGAAAATTTTAGTCTCAGAACCTGGAATTTTTTAGCTAATCTAATCCATAATGATGTTTCTAACTCTCCCTCAAAATTTAAGTCTTCAAATTCCTGGGTATCCATAATTATCTGCGTTTGAAAGTCATGAATATGACTCTTACTTTAGTGAGACTGCACATTATATAGAAAACACATACATAGAAAATGAAAGATAAATGTTCAGGTAGAGATATAATTGAGGGGATTACATGATTTTGTGCATTTCTAGTACTTTTTGAGGCTATTTACATATATTCAAGGTCCAAATCGACTCTTGAAAATTCTGAACATTTACCTTTAAAATAGTGCTCAATACATTAAATATATAAGATATATGTATCTGTTAACAGTACAGTTATTTGAAGTATCATTGTCATTCTTTTCCACTTGGAACTTAAATCACCTCACACCATCAGTATTTAGTACTAGTGAATTTATTTAGATTGATTTTAAGATAATACTGCAGCTGTCCTAGCCAGAAAAAAATACTTTCTTACTTTGATCTGATAAGAGGTTTTTAAGAAGGAAATGGTTTTGAAGTCAATAAATTCTAAGTTGTAATCAGTTGATCTTGTATTAACATTACTTGTGTGATGTGTAGGTCATCAAATACAGCCATTGCGTAGTGTAGGTAATCAAATACAGCCCAAACGTTAATTTGTTCATATTTATATCAATTAGATGATAGTTAAGCGTGCAATGTCTGGTCAAAGATTCAATTATGCCTCGTTAATGGTTTCTGATTCAATTTGTATGAAATGTTGTATATTTCATCAATAAGCTTACATGATATAAACATGGTACGAGATATTTGATATACGGTATTGTAGATATTTGCTCTGGGAGAAAAACATGAAATAGTGCAATTTGGGAAACATAAGCCTATTAATGGCAACATCATATTAAAAAAAAATTTCTAGTAATATTCCTATGTTATCTGAATATAAAGTCATCTTAAAAAATTTGAAACTTTGAATATAAAAAACGTATAAACTCATATTGTGACGCCTATCAAATTAGGAAATGTACATGAATTGCTCATCCTTCTAATGACATGATATTATTACACATATATTTCTGTACGTTATTCTACAGAAATCTATGAAAGTAACATATTTTTTGACTGATACGCTTTAACAAATATTGATATACTGCAAACATATACTTAGATAACGTAATTGTTATTGTAATGTATATCCATATATAGTATCTGTTGCACACCTATGTAATTATATTTGAATAACTCAAGCTCACCATTGTACTATTTATTTTTATTGCAGATAATCAAACAATATTAAGTCCTCTATTGTTGATAGGACCACCAAGCGTGGTGTTGATGAAACCAGTCATATTATCATTTCAACATTGTGCCAGTATGAGACAAGGTGGCTGGATATTGTCCTTATACAACAGTGATAGTCCTATTGACGAGCCTCCTTATTGGAAAGTATGTACTTGATAACAATTGATGCTAAATAGTTTTTAACTCCATGAATGCATTTTACATCAACTTTTTCTTTTCCATGTCTCCATTTTTACACTTCATTTTGTTGTCTTCCAAAAGTCCATTGGCATTCTTGCAGGAACAAACAATGGCTTGTTGCCAATGATCTGTTCTCTTATTTGATTTTTTTCTTTGGACTTCATCTTTCTGCAGCTCTATTTGACTAATAATGATGAATGGTTATCTGCTTCACAAATAGCACTGTCCTTATGTCAAGATACCAGATGATCATTCATATATTTTGAATTCTGTATTATGTGGTGTATTTCAGTCCATTTGCACATCAGAGCAACCCGATCTAGCAGCAGTCAAATTCACAAGTGTTGACCAAATTCTTTGAAATATTCTTATTTCACCCAAATATAAACATTATATAGATATTGTTTCAAGATTTATTTTCTTTTGAGCTCCAGCAGACAGATGTGTTTAGAAATTCAGCTGATTTGGGTCACTTTTGAGTCATTTGATGCCATTCTTTTTCTTTGTCTTGCAGGATTTTGTTTAGATAAGAATTGAATGTATTTATTTGTTATGTTGTAGAAAATGGTTACATTGGGTCACGAAACCATCAACACTCCAGTTTATACTCAACTTGATCCTAATCAGTGTCACATTATGGGAGAATATTTACAACGCTATGCCATTATTGGAGAGTCGGTTCCTGGAGCAAGAGCCATCAAGATTTTACGTCTGGCTGCTTTTGCTCCTGCTGCTCCTCCTGCCATGGACTACAGTATTAGAGTTTATGTTGTAGAAGATACTCATGATGGATTAGAGGTTTGTTCAAGGGAATTTCTTTGGGTATATACAAGACTTTCATTCAAATCCTTAGAAACATTAAGAGCATCTGGAAATTGCATGCTAGAAATAGTTGTTGTTCATTGGTAATATAGTGGCCATTTTTTTTGTCCATAGATTGAAAAATATTGACAACAGTCTTCTCATGTATAAAGTTCTATATTGAGTCCATCTTGTGTTTCAGGGAGTTATTCAAATGGAGAAGAAGTTAGGTGGCCGATTACTTGATAAACCAAAACAAATACCATTCCAAGACTGTGGTAATAACTTATGTCTTTCTATAGATGAACTATCACCTGGTTGGAGAAGTAAACTAGCTGCTAACTATCAGGTAAATTTCAAAACCAAAAGAAAATGGTTTACAGACTGTTTTCACTTTGGGGAGAAATTTTGCTAAAAAAAGGGAGCCCCAGGATTGACTTGAAAAATATCTGGAATTGGTATCTCAGTACTTCTCATGGTCTTTGATGCCTAATTAAAAAAAAGTTTGGAATATAGAAAATCAAATCCCGTTCTAAAAAAGAATAGTGTAAACAATGCGCAAGTTCAAACTGTTATTATACATAAAACATGAAGATAGATGCAAAGACCAATAAAATTTGGTGTACAAAAGTATCACAAGTGAATACATAAGCCACATTAAGATTTTAACATATGTACTTAACAAGATATTAGGCCAAAAATATTATTTTAATTTCTTTCTAAAACAATTTAGAATTTTATTAACAATTAAATATTAGCTGTACTTAAGATTTGATAAGTTTTTGAGTGCAGAAGTTTCCTGTTCGACCTTCAAAGTTGTTATGAATTTCTTTTTTTTCCTCTTGAATGAAACCAGATTTTGTTGTCTAATGTATCCATTACCTTAGTTAAAGATACATTTACCTTTCGGTGTGGATTTATTTATTTTCACTGGGTTTCGTAATCTTTGTCTAAATTTCTGATAATTTGGATGCATGAACTAAGGTTGGCAGACACAATTGATGTAACATTATTTTTTTCATAATGCACATTCTTTTGAGCTTGCAATGTCATTTCATTTTAAACATTTCAATTTTAACCTACATTTTTTCCATTAGTCATAAAATTTTATCATACCCTATTGCAAGATTAGTGAGAATTCAATTTCAATATTAAAAAGGTTTTTAGTTATTTCCAACAAAAAAATAAAAAAATTTGGCAAAATTTTATCAAGATTGGATCTCCCTGTACTAGTTTTAGAATTGTGGTTTGTAATCGCAGTATTAATTCAAAGATGAAAGTTTATCATTATAAACATGTCTTGTAAGTTTATGATTCAAAATTAATAGCCCAGATATAATGTAAAAATATCTATTTTTCTGGCAATGAAAACTGTTCAATGGACAGGAAATTGTTGGTTGAGTTCTGTCAAAACATATGTTTTAATAAGAGTGAAAGTAAATAAGCTACATTAAATGTTTGGTGAAATAAGTGGAATTTTGATGAATCATTGCTCAACTGTAGCCTTTACAAATTAAATCTTTTCAAGTCTTAATTTCTGTAAGTGATAGGGGTTGAGATGACACTGGGCTAAAACCAAGATAACATTATGAATTTAAAAGAACCTTTAAAGTTCCATTTTGCTTTAATCAACAAATTTCAAATATAAAAGTCTATAATGACGCTGCTCTTGTGAAATTTTACTCATTGCACACTGCATGTTGTTGACCATCTTCTTTAGATCAATGAATATATAGGTAGAAAAGAAGAACATAAAATAATGTGAAAGTTCATTCATCTAAGCAAATCAGTTTTTCTGCCACAGCCAATGCTATTTAGAATCAAAATGGCTTTAAAACTCTTCACTAATAAAATCTTCTTCATTATAAGTATCCCAGTTCAAATCCAAACATTCCTAAATAAAACTCAATTTTATGTATTTTGATAAAATAACTGCAAATTTTCGAATAATATTGCAGAGTAATAGAATCGCTTTTATCGCCGTGGCAATGGAGCCAACTATTCTTGACTTCATATTTGAAGAGTTTATATGGCTAATATAAGTTTATTTGCTTAATATTAAGTGAAACAGACTTGTGAAATTATTCCGAGGAAGCAGACAAAATATTCAAATCGTTGATGCAGAAACAATTTGATTGATTTTTTTTTTCTGAATGCAGACGCTAAGAAATTTTAATTACCCCTTGGCTTAATGTAAAAATAATATTGATGTATGTCTATATTCCAACCTTTTCAAGTCTGATTTAATGAAAGTCAGAAGTGAGACAGCAAACCAGAAAATTTTCAATTTAATTCCATCACTAGTCTAGCAGCAATTTAATAAAGTATGATATAAGCAATTATAAGTGCTGTGACATACTGGTACTTGTTTTGTAGTACATCGAAGAGCAATGACCTTGGTAGAGTTTGTCAATGAAGTTGTGTGAAATTTTCTATTATTACACAGCAATCTTTTAGAGAGCACAAAAAAGTGGGCTATTGCTCAGATTTGCATTACTCATAAGATAGAGTGTTAAGACTGCTAGACCATTCTCATTAAAAGCATTCTACTATATCATTGCACACAAGTTGCATCAAAGCAGATGTCTTTATAACAAGATCAAAGAAAGAAATCAACCTTAGCTAAATGACTCTGGAAGTTGGCAAAGTGTAATCCTCTAAATGCAATATTAATCTTGTTCTTTCAGGAAATACCATTCCGCCATATTTGGAGTGGAAACCAGAATAATCTCCATTGTTCATTTAGTGTAGAGTCTATAGATAGAATACAGTCCAATGTATCATGCAAAATACAGGTTTATCAAAAAGCTGTGCCCAACAATCGTCAAGTTATTCGTATTTCTTCCAATATAAAAGAGGTAAGTGAAAATACTATTCTGTTAGCAGAAACCATATCAAGCCCTTTTTATTTAAAGAAAAAATAACATCCTTTGTATTAAGTGCCATTTTCAATAGGAATTAAGACACTCGAAAATATGATTTTGTGACATTTGCCGACATCAGTCCTTCATATGTAGGACACCCAAAACGAAATGCTAGAACTTCTGGGTTTTTTTTTTCATTTGAATTAAGGGGACCTTTTTGGGGGTTTTTTTTCACTTGTATCTAAATAATATATTATGCCATGGAATTTTAAAAATGTTGTAGAACTTTTGTATTAGTATCAAAAACGTAAATACCAGTACCAAAATATATTAACCATTAACATACCAAAAAAATAATCAGAGTACATTAATATAAAAATAATATGTAAAAACTAATAATATGTAAAAACTAATAATATGTAAAAACTAATAATATATAAAAATAATATGTAAAAACTAGTGTAAGGTTTAAGTCATTTGATCCATATGATTGAAGATTTACCCCAGTCTTAAAGGTCAGTAATGGGCAGATGGTAAGACTGGTATTTCTCAGCAGACGTAATATAAGCATCTGACACTAGTCTATTACAATGGTAAACCGACACTGGTCAATGCCAGTACTTTTCTGACATTTTGATAAGAAACTGGAATCTCAGCATATAACAAATAGGTAAATTAGGTGTCATGGTCTTATTTTACTGAGAGTAATAGGGTGAAATAAAAGAAATGAATAAGAGTTAGAAAATCTGAGGCTGCCTCTTTCTTTGAGAAATCATGTTATAGGGACAAATTTTGTGGAAAATTTGCTGCCCCAACTGATAAAGTCTGATTTTTGCTATCTTCAGAAATCTTTCCTATGTAAATAAACTTTCAGTTCAGTTACAATTTTAGTTAAATTTACTCCAATTAATTGTTTTTTTTCTCGTTTGTTAACTGAGACTATCTGTGTATTAAGTTTCAATATCAACTAAAAAAAGTGGAAATAAATATTAAGTTTAAAGTAAACTGCAGTATGGTTGTAAAAGATTTAATCATTAGGAAAACCTCTTGCCAATAATTAAACTTTCAAAGAAACACTTGACAAGTCATTAAAACGGAGGCTAGACCCACTTTAAATCTATTTCCTGTTAAATACATTCCACTTTTTAATTCAACCTAAGTTTCAAATGAGCATCTAAAAAACCCTATTAAAATTCACTTAATCATTTCAACTAGCATCTTGTTTATTCCCAAACATTCAGTTTGTCTGCGTGGTTATATAACATCAGGCTCCAATAAGTGCCAAGCAAATTTCTAAATGAGCGTTGTATGCAGACTATATAAACTGTTGTAGACTACATTTCAGTTTCTAAGAAAATTCTTTAAAAAAAAGTAATGAGTAAGAAAAATAAAGGCATTAATTATCTTTGTTCGTTAGATTTCAGTTCATAGGTCAAATAATCTATATTTTTACAATGCTAAGCTAATACTAACTATACTGTATTTGCTATTGTACAATCCAAATCCATGCATTTACTAACTAAGAAATGTACTAAAATGATGTCAAGATATAAGACACAGTTCATATTAGCTTGACATTGTGAAGATGGCCCACTATATGATATTGTTGTGTTCAAAAATGATAATATTTTTGTGCGTATTTTTCAGAAATTTCCTTCCTGTGTAACACCGTCGTCAACATTAAAGGGTCGCTCTTCAACAGTTACAACTAATTCAACAGTTAGTTCTGGTTTCAGCTCAATGGTAGCATTAGATCCTTCAGCACAAGTTTTCAGGTTGGTAAACTTATCAAATTCAAATTACAAAGAGAAAGCACCTCAGGTGAAAACGCACTTCACGCAATACTACCTTAGTCTCAGAATAAACAAAAAATCTAAATTTTCAAACTTGGCCAATAGGAGTATATTTTCATCGGGGAACTTTCCTGGTGGTATAGCTACACAACAGATTACCTAAATAATCTGATAAATCCAGAAAAATTATGTTTATATACAATAATTGAAAAAAAAACTCTTACTCAAATTTTAAGTGTTTTTCAATAATAATCTGTTATTGTATGGAAAATTTTATAGTTTTATTATTTGATTCTGTTTGTATGTTTCGGACAATGTTGATGAATATATACTCTTATTGACCAAGTTCAAGAACTTAAATTTTTGTTCATTTCAAGAGGTGGTATCACTTTAAAGGAATTGAAGCGAGGTTTTCTAAATTTTGTATACATAGGTAACACATATAGCATCAATTTGCTTCATTGCAATTTTCAATCAGACGTCTATGGTTCCACACAGGTCTAGGAAACATTCGATACTTAATGCAAAAAATTCAAACCGAATTTACATGAAAACAAAATCATTTGACTTAAGACATTGAAACGTAAAACTGAAATTGGAACATCTGATTATTTCCCTGAAGAGAATGAAACTTGTAATGATTTTAACATACAATATACAAGCTGTCTGTCTATATGTTTATGTCTTTGACTTTAGAGGCGATATTTTTTGTATTCTTTCCACCAACCATAGAGAAACACAATCTATAATGTCAAGACCAGCCTATCTTTAACATGGAGTTTTTTCTTCAAATCGGATAGAAAAGTAAGGAATTTGACAGTGTAAGATGTTTTATAGGCTAGGTTTAACAGATGTTTAAGTCATTTAAAAGCTCACTTTCACATCACCTCTGTTTTCTCAAACCTTTAATTTGAACTGATCTCACAAAAAATCCCTCTCTCTCTCTTACATTTGTAAATTGAAGATTTAACACGAATCCATCATTTTCTTAAAGAAAAACTTTGTCATAATTTAAACTTATGTGATTCCTCTTCACTTTATTGAGAAATAAGTTGTTTGGATGGGACAAAAAAATTCCTTAAATAAAGGAGAATAAGGCTGCTGTCTTAGCCACTCCTAGCTAAATTTATATCATTGCACACTGCAAGTTACTGCCTGTCATTATTTGGCTTATAAAATGTAAGAAACTTTGTAAATCAATAGCCTAGCTATACAGTTCCGGATTTGGAGTAGTTAAAGGGATTGTAAAGAAGTTTTCTTAAACTGTATTGATAACTTGGATTTTTTCCATTCTTATTTTGTTGGCGAGATGAATTCAATCCAAAACATGGTCCTGAATCCTGATGCACATAAAAAGTTTTCGAAATTCTTCTACGGTCCCTTTAATTCCAAATATCTAAAATATTAATCTCTAATATTACAAATATATTCCTTACAAAACACAACATTAAACATTATTTCTAATAAAAATTTCATAATACATGAAAAATTATCTTTGATAACATAGAAAACACACCCTAGTTCTAGTCATTATTACCTTTCTCATGTTGACTTTGTATTTTCTTTTTGATAAGACAGTGGCATTTGATCATTAGAACTTCTATCAAACATCCTTTTTTACAGCTTATCTTGTCAAGTTGTTTAGACTAGTTGTACAAATTAAAACCTCATACTAGGTAATTATCCACAAACTTATCACTGCCTTCTGACTGATAATGTTCAATATTTTTATGTTTTTATCAATATTATGTATTTCAGATTACCACCTCACATTCGACATCAGCTATGTTTATTATTAGATCCACCCAATGCTAGAGGAAATGATTGGAGAATGTTGGCACAAGCATTAACTGTTGATAGGTAAGCTCAGAATTTCAACTGTTAATCTCAGAATTTCAACTGTTAATCTCAGAATTTCAACTGTTAATCTTAGAATTTCAACTGTTAATCTTAGAATTTCAACTGTTAATCTCAGTTTTTCAACCTTTTAATAAAAAAAAAAACCAAGTACCATGATTCGAATAATGTAGTTTTATATAAGATTAAACCTTCTTGTTGACTATGCTTTGAAACTGACAATGCTTTTTCTAAGGTTTATTATAGACCTGGAAATTATCATTGCATTCAACAAATACCATAACTAAAATCTACATACTGCACCTAGTCAATCTCATCTCAAAATACATTTAGACATTAGTCATAAAGGTTTTGTTTTGCCTAAAATAGTATGGATGGTTATCATTTGTCAAATAACAGAACATAAATGGCTGAAATTATTTTTCTTACTATTTCAGGTACATTATTTTCTTTGCAACTAAACCAAGTCCAACAGAAAATATCCTAGATTTGTGGGAAGCAAGACATCGCGAAGAAACAGCAGTGACCGATTTAATGAACATTTTACGTGTCATGGGTCGAATGGATGCTGCTTCAGTGCTAGAAAAAGACATGGGCTCGTGGTTATGATATCGTGATATTCTCGTGTGAAAACTCTTTAATTATTGTGATATATTTGCCCAAATATGGACAAAAAGGAGAGAAATATGTATGTGTTGCTTATTCAGACACCTTAGGTGCCAATATAGTTAAAATATTGAGAGGAATTTTATTTAAAGGTGCTTCGAGACTTGTAAATGTGTGCGAGCAAACGGCATCAAAGCAACAGAATATCCTCAACAAGTGCAAATATTGTGATAAAACATGTTCCATTTGTGAACCAAACCACAAAAACTACTTTGCAAACTACTTTCTTATGAAAGAATGAATCAAAATAGAAAAGTGAGATTACTAAAGAACTTTAAGGGACTCAAATGAAGAAACCCTCAGTGCTAAATATGGACAGATCATGTCTTCTGCTAGGACAGTTCTGCCAAGACAATTTGTGTATAAAGGGAAGTAACTCTACTTAATGTAGAACTTTATTGGAAGAGATTTTTTCAGATATTTAATGTGCCTGTTATTTATTTTGTAAATATGAAAGAGACTTAGTCTATCTATGTAGGGAAGTGTTTTGCTATTCCTTTTCAAAAAAGAAACAATTTTTGTGCTAAAATGTGAAAATGACTATGCAAAAATATGCATTCAATTTGATGTATATAGGATGTAGCCCTTTCACAACATATCAACAATTTGTATAGAGGATTCTATTTGTGTTTGGATATGATTCAGCTTACACCAAATATGAAAATGTACGTTTAGATTGTCAACTTGCTTGTTGATTTTGATCTTAGTTCTGGGAGAGGTGATCAAGTATGGCATCATATTAAAAGAGTTGGACTCAGTCTGCTTAGAATCTAGAAAGTGACAATGGAATCAGAAGTGTTCATATTTCTTGATCACCTGACACCAAACTGCTTTGAACTGTTTCAGAGTAGCAAGAAGATCTGACCTTTCAGGCAATTCAACAGAAGTACTATGGTTACTTCGATTAACACCAATGACGATTAACAGTGCTTGAAAATGAACATAACAATTTGTACTCTTGTGTTCAGCTTTGTTTCAGAAACCAGAAAGCATTTATTTATAAATACATTATATAAGCTTGAGTTTATAAACATGTACAAACATTATGCAATCATGCCTTTCATAACTCATTAAAAATTATAAAATATTCATGTTTCTTTTGTTTTTATCATTTTCAGAGACAGCATTCATAAATTATACTGGGGTATAGATGATATCTATGTATTCTTTTTTTAGGTTGAAGGGGCTAATAGGGAAAAATCTTGTAGTCATTTTGATGGAACAATTAATTGAGACTGTGCATGTTAACAGTTGGAAATTGAAAAAGACTAGAATAATGTGGTTTCTGTGTAAAATTTCCCTCATTGCCCATCTTCATTAGCACAATAAGGTTCAGAACATAAAACTCAATTCATTTTATGAATTAATATAAATATATGAATATAAATCTTTTGCAAATCGGGTTTTAAGTATTAAACCCTTGCTTGGACACTGAGTGAAGATACCTTATCATACACACTAAACTATATGGTCCTATCATAGACTCTACACAAAATTAACCCTATCATACTCTCTAAACTATATCAACCCTATCATATTCTCAAAGCTATGTTAACCCTATCATACTCTCACAACTATATTGACCCTATCATACACTATAAACTGTATTAACCCTATCATACACTCTAAACTATATCAACCCTATCATATTCTCTAAGCTATGTTAACCCTATCATACACTCTAAACTATATTAAACCTATCATACACTCTAAACTATATTAACCCTATCATACACTCTAAACTATATTAACCCTATCATACACTCTAAACTATATTAACCCTATCATACACTCTAAACTATATTAACCCTATCATACACTCTAAACAAAATTAAACCTATCATACTCTCTAAACTATATTAACCCTATCATACACTCTAAACAAAATTAAACCTATCATACACTCTAAACTATATTAACCCTACTATACAGTCTAAACTATATCAACCCTATCATACACTTCAAACTATATTAACCCTACTATACAGTCTAAACTATATCAACCCTATCATATTCTCTAAGCTATGTTAACCCTATCATACACTCTAAACTACATAAACCCTATCATATTCTCTAAGCTATGTTAACCCTATCATACACTCTAAACTATATTAACCCTACCATACAGTCTAAACTATATTAACCCTACCATACAGTCTAAACTCTATTGACCCTACCATACAGTCTAAACTATATTAACCCTACTATACAGTCTAAACTATATCAACCCTATCATACACTTCAAACTATATTAACCCTACTATACAGTCTAAACTATATCAACCCTATCATATTCTCTAAGCTATGTTAACCCTATCATACACTCTAAACTACATAAACCCTATCATATTCTCTAAGCTATGTTAACCCTATCATACACTCCAAACTATGTTAACCCTATCATACACTCTAAAATATATCAACCCTATCATACTCTCTAAACTATATTAACCCTATCATACACTCTAAACAAAATTAAACCTATCATACACTCTAAACTATATTAACCCTACTATACAGTCTAAACTATATCAACCCTATCATACACTTCAAACTATATTAACCCTACTATACAGTTTAAATTATATTAACCCTATCATACACTCTAAACAATATTAACCCTATCATACACTGTAAACTCTATTGACCCTATCATACACTCTAAATTATATTAACCCGATCATATTCTCTAAGCTATGTTAACCCTATCATCGATCTAAACCATATTTACCCTATCATACACTCTAAACTATATTGACCCTACCATACAGTCTAAACTATATTGACCCTACCATACAGTCTAAATTATATTAACCCTATCGTAGACTCTAAATTATATTGACTCTATCATATACTCTAAACTGTTAAACCCTGCACGGTATGATTTGCAGACATAGCAAGTTTGGTTTGATCAGAAGGAATGCAAGGCAAGAATCGGAGGGTATGCAGTGTATGATTTGGATATATGGAATGTAATGTATGATCTGAGAGAATGCAGTGTATGATTTAAACAAGGGAAAGCAATGTATGATTTCGACAAAGAATTCATGGTATGATTTACACAGAGGGAATGCATGGTACGATTTAGACAAAGGCAATGAATGATGTGATTTAGACAGAGGGAGTGTATGATGTATGGAATGTCATTTCACCAATCATATTTACAATTTTATGCTATTTTTTTCTTTGAATTAATATAAAGAAATACACAACTCTTTCCGATATTTCCCATCATAATGACTCACATTTTCTAAATGCAAATTGTATTTTCCAAATAATGTTTTCAATCATTTTCATAAATCAAAGATTCCCCCCAGAAATAACTTATTTCTGATAATGGTATTTCCTTTCATACAAAAATAATAAGCAAGATACATGTACATAGTGGTTGGATGGTTAATATTGTTCACAACACTAAAAACAACCTGAAAAGTGGACAAGTGACGGGACAAAACTGACCCACGCAGCAGCATATTAACTACATGTATCAATTAAAAACTATGTAATTATTAACTCACCTACATTGGGATATCAAGCTAATCCAAATCTACCTGACGGGGAAATTGATGGTGAGCTGTGCTGAGAACTGTTCATTAGTAAAAACAGCTCACTTTTCTCAAGCACATGACAAGTAAAATGATTGTGAAAACTACTCAGGGTAACCAGGTTATTAAAGGGTGATACTCAACAAATTTTCAAATTATGATCATACCTTATATTTCGTTAAAGCGAAACTTAGGAAAACCGGACTTTATTTTGAAAATCAAAAACTGTCTCAATCAGAGAAATTTAAAAGCAACATGTTTTCATATGATTTATGCATTTAGGGTATTCTAAGAACTAGTTAACCATTTGAACAGATGAAAACAACTCTCAAATATAATAAATCATGTCAAATTTTGACGAATTAATTTAAGTTACGTATTCACAGGGTAATCAGTCGATTAAAGAATACAACTCAGTAATCTAAATCTACTAGATGATAAGAACATTGATAGTGAGTTGTATTAAAAACTACTCAGTAATCAGTTGATTAAAGAATACAATTCAGTAATCTAATCTACTAGATGATAAGAACATTGATAGTGAGTTGTATTGAAAACTACTCAGTAATCAGTTAATTAAATAATACAACTCAGTAATCTAAATCTACTAGATGATAATAATATTGATAGTGAGTTGTATTAAAAACTACTCAGTAATCACTTGATTAAAGAATACAACTCAGTAATCTAATCTACTAGATGATAATAATATTGATAGTGAGTTGTATTAAAAACTATTAAAAACTACTCAGTAATCACTTGATTAAAGAATACAACTCAGTAATCTAATCTACTAGATGATAATAATATTGATAGTGAGTTGTATTAAAAACTACTCAGTAATCAGTTGATTAAAGAATACAACTCAGTAATCTAAATCTACTAGATGATAAGAAAATTGACAGTGAGTTGTAATGAAAACTACTCAGTAATCAGTTGATTAAAGAATACAACTCAGTTATCTTAATCTACTAGATGATCAGTTGAATAAGAACACAACTCAATAATCATAATCTACTAGATGATACTAAAATCGATAGTGAGTTGTATTGAAAACTACTCAGTAATCAGTTGATTAAATAATACAACTCAGCTATCTTAATCTACTAGATGATAATCAAATTGACAGTGAGTTGTATTGAAAACTACTCAGTTGATTAAATAATACAACTCAGTTATCTTAATCTACTAGATGATATGAAAATTGATAGTGAGTTGTATTAAAAACTACTCAGGGTAATCAGTTGATTAAAGAATACAACTCAGTAATCTAAATCTACTAGAAGATATGAAAATTGATAGTGAGTTGTATTGAAAACTACTCAGGGTAATCAGTTGATTAAAGAATACAACTCAATAATCATAATCTACTAGATGATACTAAAATCGACAGTGAGTTGTATTGAAAACTACTCAGTAGTCAGTTGATTAAAGAATACAACTCAGCTATCTTAACCTACTAGATGATATTAACATTGAGAGTGAGTTGTATTGAAAACTACTCAGTAATCAGTTGATTAAAGAATACAACTCAGAAATTTTAATCTACTAGATGATAAGATAATTGATAGTGAGATGCATTGAAAACTACTCAGTAATCAGTTGATTAATGAATACAACTCAGAAATCTAAATCTACTGGATTATATGAAAATTGATAGTGAGTTGTATTCAAAACTACTCGGTAATCAGTTGATTAATGAATACAACTCAGTAATCTGAATCTACTAATGATAAGACAAATTGATAGTGAGTTGTATTGAAAACTACTCAGTAATCAGTTGATTAATGAATACAACTCAGTACTTTTAATCAACTAATGATAAGAAATCGATAGTGAGTTGTGTTGAAAACTACTCAGTGAACAGTTGGTTAAAGAATACAACTCAGTAATCATAATCTACTAATGATAAGATATAGAACAGTGAGTTGTATTGAAAACAACTCAGTAATCAGTTGATTAAAGAATTCAACTCAGCAATCTAAATCTACCAATGATATGAAAATTGATAGTGAGTTGTATTGAAAACTACTCAGTAATCAGTTGATTAAATACAACTCGGTTATCTAAATCTACTATAGATGATATGAAAATTGATAGTGAGTTGTATAGTGAACTACTCAGTAACAGTTAATAAAAATATAACTCTAAACTGAATTTTCAAATTATGATAAAGGGTACGCAACTCTAGATAATATTGTTAAAAATAGTAAAGGTTTGTATTCTGTAGCCAACATCAATACATTTTTATCCGCATTGTAAAAACTGTTGTGCAAACAGATTACATATCATTGCTTGTCCAATTTGTATACGAGGATATTCTTCAACCTTTTAGATAAAAGCTTTTACTTCTGAGACATGAAAAAGAGTCTAATCGTGGCCCTGTGTGCTGCAGTCTATGCACGTTAAATATTCCTAGACTGATGGAAATGGAAAATAAAAAATCGAGGTTAGTGTCTGTGCCAAATTGCACACTGCAAGGCGTTTGCCCTTCACCATTAGCCCAATATTTGCAGAAAAAATATGACGTTAAACTCCCCTTAAGTTCGTTTTTGAATTCATCAACCTGCAACACTTTTCAGATTAACACTTCGGCACCTGCCTGTTATACAAATATGCAAACATGGTAGTGTATGTAATCTTTATAGGGATGGTTAATTAGAGTCGGATGTCTATTTAAATGATATTTATTGCCAAGTCATTGTTGTATATTTCTAGTATTTATATTTACAAAACAAAACAACTATATAATTTTGTGACAGTTTTTCGCGCCTGGTGTAAAGGGGTCAGATGTTCGCGCCCAGAAAAAAAGCAAAACACCCTAAAAAAAACTATGATAGGCAAAATACATACAGCTGGATTTATTTGATTCTATCCTGGATACACATCATTTTTAACGACTAGAAGCAAGAGCTTATTGAGTTTATCTGAATGTCTGAAACTTCTCATTATTGACCAACGTTATAATACCTTTCTTCAAGTATCCCCGAATACGCATAAGGAAATTATCATGTCCACAGAACAGAAATTGTTCGAATTTCTGACACTTTGGTTGACACACACCTTTCCTCTTCTTGACGATTACTTCTGTGCCTGAAAATTGTGTCTCAGATAAGAGTCTTTACGCTCAGTGGACTCTGGATAAACATTCACCCAGAAAATACAATATATTACTTTTCAGACCTATAGTTCAGTTTGTGTCCCCGGGAAAAGGTCTGACATGTCCCTCAAGTTGAAAACAATTGTCTGTTATATGTCAAAATCAGCGTAAAACTCCAATTGACTGCGAATACCTTCAGTTCGCCATCTGGTCCGACAGTGGACTAGCAGTTCGTTCATAAACACATACATATAGGCCAATCGCGATGCTGTATGAAATTGCAATCCGAGATTGTCACATTTGGCACTTGCGATATCCCTTATCACTTCGAACTATGGTGGAATTATCCGAGGATATATATTAGTTTCATACAAAGGAGTTTCTTCATCTGATTGAATGAATGATATTCTTATTCCATGACTGGTAACGTTGGCAACACAAAATCCTCCATTCATTTCTTCATCTCCCCAGAAAAATTCTAAAAGACCTGCAGGAACCGAATCGAAATTATCTTTCGAATTGTGTACAACTGAGCCCGGACCACAAACTATTAGATCTAAATTCATACCATTTTCTCTTGCTATTTGGTGATGCTGAAAAAAGAAATTCATTTCATTTTCGAGAACAGGTTGTCCTGCATATTTTCTACTGGTAATTTGAATTACTTGAGTAAAAACCTTAATATATTGGTCCCACACATATTAGGTTTTTTATTGGAATGTATTTCAAATTATCATCGGTGGTGGCTAAAGTCAAACTTCAACTCAATTATCAGCACTGCACTGATGAGACTCAGAAGGCTGAAACAGTATTGTTTGCTCAGTTATATACGCTACTTGGTTCATACTTTGTTGAGCACTCTATCTGGAATATACCATTGTCGCTAGTGATATTCCAAGCTCATTAGCTTGCTAGTTGAGGTTTCGGACATGTATGATATCACATAATTTATAAGTGGCTAGCCAAACCTAAACTCCAGTATCAGCACTTCACGAATGCAGCTCTAAAGGCCGAAACAGTCCTGTTTTTGCAGTAATATATTAAGAATTATTCTGATATATTGATGGATATGAGTTTATCATCTCACTGAGTATCTGTAGAATAAAGTATCGCCAATTCTTACCTGAAAACTATGATCATGTCCACTTATATGGGCATTAACATTATATTTTTCTAATAACGGTAGTAATTTATCAATTAAACAGGGTGATGATCCATGCCAACCCACGGAGTACACGGGCATGTGACCAATCGTCAGTAGATATTTAGCTCTGAAAAGAGAATTTATCAATAGCAATGTAAGATCCGTGAGAGCGTATTGGGGTAGAAACATATGGAATTGGGCTTCGAAGAACCTGGAGGGCATGAACACAGATTTAAGCTAGGTAATTTGGTCTCATATTGATTTTTATACCTACTATTTTGTTCCGGGCAGTTCTTATACAATTCTTATTCAATTGCTTTTATATTTCAGGGTTGCGAATTTTGAATGATATTAGATTTCCAGCAGCTCAGATATCTACCGTCAAACTTGGGAACGATTTCTGGAGACACCCGATTTAGATGCTGTAAACGATCTTTTCTGTGCAGAAATTCATTTGGCCCCAACAAGCTTTTCTATGACAATATTTAGAAATATGAAAAAAAACTTATGTTCATACTTGCTGTTTTGTAAATTAGTTTCTAACCACTCCCATTGATGGTGAATACCCTCTATATTGACTTTAGTATCATCATTATAACAGAGTATATCAGTATCTAACATTAAAATATCAACAGTATCACTCGTTCCAGGAATGGTAAATGATAGAGGGTAAAAATAGAATGGAAAATTC
This sequence comes from Lottia scabra, assembly GCA_029955415.1. Classification (NCBI taxonomy): domain Eukaryota; kingdom Metazoa; phylum Mollusca; class Gastropoda; family Lottiidae; genus Lottia; species Lottia scabra. The sequence goes on along the minus strand of JARJEI010000027.1, from coordinate 2,557,720 downwards.
CTGAAATTAAAATAAAGTTACTGATATCTTGAAATATGGGGAGGGAGGCACAGCGGAGCTAACATTTTTTTCTAAGGACCATGCACGTATGACGTGCTAATTTTTTTATGACAGATCCCAAACATTCGCACTACATGACACTATCAGAGGCGCCCAATTGCGATAAAAAAAAGTGACAAGTGTGTGCCAAGCTAACGTCCAAACAATTAGGTATCGTCAAAAAAACTCACGGGGTCCAGGGTCTATCAATGTGTACCGTCATGAGAACTTACCATCTTTGTGAACGCTGTGAATAAGCTATCTGAGCCGATACATTACCCTTCCAATCATGATTACCAGCTATTATATACCATGGGATATGGAGTGCTGGATCATAATAAACTTTCTCATATGTTCTCTATAATAGTTAAAAATAGGAGAACAATATTATAGATCAGATCAGAGAGATTAACATAAATGTGTTTCGCATGGTTTAACGATGATAAATTATAATGCCCTTTATCAGATTACACTCTTCCCTAGTAAAATTACCTGGAATCTTTTATCTTCAACATCAACAACGCCTTTATCATAAAAATTATCACCAAGACTCACAATGAACTGAGGTTTCAGTTCCAGAGCCAGCTCTGCCATTCTTTCAGCGGTTACAGTAGCTACTTCTGTTGTATAAGGGAATGTGTCTATACCACCCCAATCACCAAGCATAAAAAATATCAAATTATTAATTTTAGAAGTCTGGTTGTTCATGGAGTCAGTTCGTATTACCATTTTGACAATATAAATCCGAACAGCAACTACAATAGTTAAAGAATATTGAGATCAATCTATTACCTGTAACCAAGGGCGTGGATTTAGCACTTTTAAAATTTTCCTTCAGATGTGTGTCTGTAATTATGAAATGACGTCATTGATGGTTCAAGTGAAATTTTTAGGACCAAACGACGACAAACAAAAAGATTGATATCACGAGGGTAGTCTAAAATTTGTGCACTATTGGCAGGTTTTGGCGTGGAATATTTTCCGATTCTTGCAAAAATTGTTGGACATAATTTTACCATACCAAGAAAGATAATAATCCAACAAAAATAGTAGACGTAAGAACAGATGAACTAACGAATAGACAATAAGGCAAAGGACGTACGAGCAAAGATTGTGAACGGCAAATATTCTTATACAGCATCAAAATGTAATTTTAAGGTTTAGTTGAAAGATTAGTTGAAAATCAATGGTGTTTCAATAGTTAACATGTTATCTAGTACATGTAAAAGTTATGAAAAATGTAAGATCAATATTGTTTTTTTTAATCTGAAGGCTGTTCTGAACAAATCTAAACAAAATAAAAGAGCGAAAATTTTTACTTAAAGGGGAATGTTCAGCATTTTCGAGGGTCGATTTAAGCCTTAAATATATGTAAATAGCCTTCAGAAGTACTTGAACTGCACAAAAATCGCATAATCCCTTCAATTATATCCTTCCCTAAACATCTTTCATTTTCTGTATTTGTCTTTTTTAAGGCATAGTCTTAATAAACGACGAGTCGTATTTTTTACTTTCAAACGCTCATATGGCTACACAAGGATTTGAAGGCTTAAATTTCGAGGGAGAGTTGTGATCATTACAATATTATGGATTAGAATAGCTACGAAATTCCAGGTTCTGGGAAAAAATGTTATTGGTCGACCAGTTAGTGAACATCGCAAGATTTGTGCACGTGTCGGTGTTTAAATAGAAAATATTAACTAACCTATTAACCAAATTGACAGCACAAAGAAATACCAAATTATTGTCCTTCCTGATATCGCTCCAAATTTACACACCATAGTGACTATTTCAAAATATCTCTAAACTATATAGAGGAATTCGTTTATTAAAGCTAGCTAATTATCGTCCATTTTTGTCAATTGATGAATCTAGCGGATTCAATTCGGAAAGCCTTACTGACATCAAATGAATCCAAAATCCACTCTTCATTTCTTAGTTTGCGATATCAGCATCCACTGCTTTTACGGATTTTTATTAACTTAATAATGTCATAATCGTTCCATCTAACAAACCAACATTCCTTCCTTCAAAAATTATTTAAACGTTTTCACTTTTTGTAACAATAAAAGAAAAGAAACTTTTTAGAAATCAACTACAACGTCAGTTCATATTGAGCCCTTCACATTATATAAGACCAAATATATAAGAACAAATTACTGCTGTTATTCAATCAATAGTTACATGATTTTTAACAAATCGAATTTTAAAATGCATTTCTACACAAATCAGGGTCACGCCCTGCGCACAGATGTCAGGAAAAAACTGGTTGTTCATACAGTTTTATAATATATACTGTGTGAGGAAGTCTTGAAGGCTTCTCATGTAAAAGCATAACTTTCAAGAACTAGTCCAGAATTACTCATTCCATATGTTTAAAACCCTCTAGCATCTGGCATAGGATCAATGTAATAATATTGTAACTTAGAGTAGGCATATGACCCTGTCTAGAAATCTGGGAGCTACATCGTCAACAACCATCTAGAAAATTAATCTTGAAATTCAAATGTTTTTTCCCATGTAAGCCTATCTTTAAAAACCTTGATTTTAGATTATACCATAATTTACGGCAGATTTTATCTGACTAACCACAATTATGCAAATCAGCTAAAAATTACGAAATATTGCAAAAAGAATTCTGCCTAGTAACGGCTAATGCATCCCTCGTTATTGGTCTATGTAAATTTCATAATCACAATGTATTCCTTGTTATCTTGTTTTAAATCAGTAGTTTGATTGCAAAATTCAAATCTTTTGTAAGTTTGAGGATATATCCCCGAAAATTTTTTAAGACATAGGCCTACCGGTTACTACCTGTATGTGCCACGCTCCGAGCCGTTCGCAGTTCTAGTTCTTGTCTTGTTTTTTTATTGGCTTAGTCAGTTAGTGGACAGTAACCTACTTATTTATTAGATATAAACTTCAATGATTTTGATGATAAATGTTTTGAATGCATATATATATAATCTTACTTAATAAATGTTTGAAATTTTCAACAAATATATATTCGTTTCATAGTTAATTCCTTATCAAATCCAAAATGTGTACGTTCTCCGTATTTCTAAAAATAGAGTTCTACTTTTACTTTATTGTCATACGATGTAAATAAACATTCTTCAACTAAAAGTACAGGTAGGTCTATACCTGTCCTGAGCGCAGATCAGCCAGGCTTGATCAAGTAGGGCTATATCGTCATTGAAACTACCGTATGACAATAATCTTTACATATTGCATTTTGCCAATCATCTATAACTTTATGTGAACTGTGACCAGTGACTGTATCTACTATCTAGTCTGTAGACTGCAGTGTATGTGGAAGTCACTTTCTTGAATGAATGATAAAAAATGAAATGAATGGAGTTTTACGTCCAGCTTTTCTACACCTAAATAGGCTAATTGAGGATGGGCAAAAAGCCATGTAGTGTGCAATGAGGCACATTTTGCCAGGACACTTTTTCCATGTCAGGCCTCCGAACTGCATCACTGGCAGGGGGAAACTGGGTTGAACTTGAATGACATCAAATTCTGATACATAGACATTGGCCAGTGAGAGTTACTGAATTTTTTGTGATTCTAACTGTATTTGGAGATGTCTTTTATTTTTATTTTTTAGAGAGAAGTTGTAATGATGGAGACTGATAAAGAAATTCATGTAATAACAGGGGGTGGTGGCTACCCTGGTTTCTGTCTTGGTAAACAATTAATACATGATGGTCATCTAGTAAGACTGTTAGACATTAGAGAACCTACCACAGATTTATTAGATGGAATGGAATTTATTAAGGTATCATAGTTTCTTTCTACATGCTACTCTACGTACAATGGGAAATGCTATTCCCAGATAAGCAATGCGCAAATTAGCACCACCCATTAGCAGTGCTTAAATCAGCTAAATATTTAGTTTCCAAATCATTTCAAACTAAATTGAGATCTTGTGTCATGAATGCTACTTATAAGCGCTGCAGAGCCATAGATACCCAACAACTTTGAAGGACTGATCATAACAGCAGCCCACCTCCATAAATGAAATGATATGATTCCCAAAGAGGGATAAATTGTCAAAAAATGCTCCTCTGTCTATATTTTATGTGCTCTGCTAGTAGTAGTAGGTAAATAGAACACTTATATATCGTGCCAATGCTAAAATCTTCCCCGGTACCGTACTGCTATTTATATTGTAACTGTTTACATAAAAACATGTTTTATTATTATTATAGGCAGATATCAGAAAGAAGGAAGATGTTAATAAAGCCTTTAAAGATAGTAGTATTGTATATCATATGGCATCATTTGGTATGTCAGGAAGAGATCAGGTATATTTATTTCTTATAAGATTTCTGAGCAAAATTTTAGGCTAGTACCCTATTTTTGTATTCATAGTGCTAACAAGTGCAGATATTTTACCCCAAAAAGGCAAAATTAAGGTGCACATTTCACCAGAAGTTCCCCAGTCAATCCTGACGGCTTGTAATTTTGTTATTGATCACTTGTGTAACAACATTGGGTTGTGCCAAACAAAACATTGAGTGCTTGTTCCTGAACTACATTAATTTGATGCTTTGAGTTTGAACAACATTTGATGCTTCGAACAACATTTGAACACAAAATTGAGTGTTCACTCAATCATTTAATCTTAATATTATTGTTATATTTAGTTGAATAAGAAATTGATAGAAGAAATTAATATTGGTGGTACAGAGAATGTTATACAAGGTGTGTACTTATAATACAAAACAAAACATTGATACTCATCTGATTAATTAGATCGGAAAACTTCAGAAAGATCTGGATTCACCTGCAAATAAATCATAGTCTTTAAATATTGATATCCTATTATAGACGTATGCTTGGAATCTTATAGCTGCTTCAGAGATAGGTTCGCAGTAACTCGCTTACCTGAAGGTTCAGGGTTCATACCTATCATGGGTCAAGATAATACCTTTGGATTTTTCTATCCAGTTTCCCCAGTGAAGTAGGTCGGAGGGTCCGACAGTGAAATTGTCTAGTGTTCAGATAGGATAATAAACTGTGAATGTTAAGTTCACTTGACAGTTGGAAATAAAAAATAAGAATCCTTGCAAAATTTTCTTCAGTGTACACTGCATGGTGTTTCCCATCCTCATTAGCCCAAAAGGTGCAGAAAAGTAGGACGAAGTACTTCATTTCATTTCATTTTGCTTAATAGACATCTTCACAATATCAAGCTAGTATAGTATAAGCTATAACAAACTATTTCTAATACCTTGACATCATTATTCACTTTTCTTGTAACAGATAGGTTTGTAAATATGATGTAATTTAACAGCATACCAAATAAATTGAGATCATATCATAATTTAATATGTTTTTTTTTTTTATTAGCATGTTATAAAAACAATATTAAAAGATTAGTATTTACTAGTACTTATAATGTTATATATGGTGGAGAAGAAATTATAAATGGTGATGAAAGTTTACCATATTTACCATACCACAAGGTTAGTTATTTAGGCTATAAAAACTTAGGGAAGAATGTCTTTGAACTCAATGTTAAGTGTTAATATAAGTTGTGAGTGTTAACTCCTAGTGCTCTATAATTTAATGTCTGGTGTACTCAGTGTTCTGTCGGCTCTAAACATTTCTTATTTTGTGTTATTGGTAACACCAAGTTTAAAGTTAAATTTTATTTTGCTGCTGACTTTGTAATGGTTCATTAAAGCTTTGAACACTTTAAGTGTGAATTAAATAAAATGTCCTTAAACTCGAAGTAATATGACTTAAAAAGTGTAAAACTTTTATGACACGTCACTTGGTATCCAATTTGGTATATTAATATAAAATGTAAATATGTTACAAGTAGATCTACTAGTGTTGAAAGGGTTGAAATTTGTTGAAATCTTTAGTTTACAGATGAGTATTCTAAAACAAAACGTGAAGCAGAAGAGAAGATATTAGATGTTAATAATACCGTGACGTCAGATGGTTATAATAGATTATATACGTGTGCCTTAAGATTAGCTGGTGTTTACGGTCCTGGTGAACAAAGACATATACCTCGTATTGTTGTATGTATTGTGCATTTTTTTTTCAAATTTTTACATTCTGGTCAAGGATGCTTACATAGTAAGAGTACTACGGTAATCACTATGCTCTCTGATAATGCTTGTGTATGTGACAAGAATGGAAAGAGGGATCACAACTTAAAGGGCCATTCTGCTTTTTTGAAAAAAGTGTTTATTAACAAAAACGTTGCAAATATGACCTGAAAGTAATTGTAAAGTATGCTTATTGTATCTCTATACCTTCTTGATCAAACTGAATTTGTTTTTGAAGGGTTAATTAAAGATAGTGGACCACGGCCATATACGCCTAACTAAAAATTTAATCGGGATAAAATTAAACTTTCTCAAACCTTTCGATTTAGGTCCAATAACATCCATTTTAAGTTTCAACAATATTGGACGGACGGACGGACAGGGGTGCAGACAATATACATCCTCATAGAAAAAATTTTCAAAATTTTGTCAAAAATCTTATTTCTAATTATACATGTATTTCAATAAAAAGCATTAAGAAAAAATAATTACAAATGACCATGAGCCTACTATGATTACAAATTTTTGTACATTTGGCACCTTTTAGAAGAGTTGTTTTGGTATCTAGGCCAGAGGACATCATAAGCTGTTTATCATTTGGCGGGTTAACACACCACTATTTTACGGTGCATACTCGGACCGAGACCATCTCTTCTTACAGTCCTCGGCCCACTTGAAACTAGCACGGTGTCGAGTCCTCTCGACCCATTTACACAGCCACTTTTTCTGCCGAACCATACTCGGTCCAGATTACTTGTGGCTGTCTAAATCTGGCTATTTGATTCAGACCAGAATATTTTTGATATTATTTCAGTCCTATATGGAACAAGGTTTAACAGTAGTGATATATGGTGCTAAAGAATCTAAAGTAGATTTTTTACATGTTGAAAATTTAGTACAAGGTCATATATTAGCTGGACAAGCTTTATCAAAACATAAAAATCATAAAGCAGTGAGTATTGTTTTTATATTTTGATCTTCTGAAATTAGGTTTACGATGAGGAATTTCAATGGTAGAATTTTCTCAATGAGCCTGGTTGCTATCAATCTAATTAAAATTATATTACATTTCGTTTCGGTTATTTTTTGATTGTCGACTCCATGTAATCTAAAGACTTGTATAAGGAGGTCATCTTCTGGTTACGAATAAGCTATTTATAGCACGTGCCACCCCTCTGCCAATCAGAATACCGTTTATATTTGAATATTTTGTATTGGGTCATAATTTTCCCACAATGCATATCAATGCATAGACCCGCGATCTTGAAGGTAGTTTTAGATTGGCTGAAATTTTCGTCACTTGAAGATGACCTCCTTATACAAGTCTTTAGATTAGAGTCTACAATCAAAAAATAACCGAAACGAAATGTAATATAATTTTAATTAGATTGGGTTGCTATGCTAAAATCTGTAATGATTTGAAATATACTAAACTTTATTATGTGATCTTCATAATACTAATTACTGATGTATTCAGGAAAACTTTTGTCATGTGTGTCGCAGACACGAATTGCATTTATTTGCAGCAATTCCACTCAAACTAAATGTTTGATGTCACAAATTTTAGTTTTCTGTGATACAGGCATATTTAGTGATTTGTGACCTCATCAAACACTTAGTTTAAGTGGATTGCTGAAACAAGTATTTTTTTGTCTAATTTACATAATCACTAATATAACTTAAATTTTAGGCTGGTCAGGTATATTTTTTATCGGATGGAAAACCAGTCAATAATTTTGAGTTTTTTAGACCACTGGTAAGTATTATTTTGTCTCATGTAATGCTAGGGTCTCCACGAATCAGATGTTCTGTTCAGAACAAGCTTTCGAGTAATTCTTGAATTGTTCTGGACAGGAAGTGGTAAGTTTTGTACAGAACTAAAATCTGAGTAGTTCTAGACAGGTTCTGGACAGGAAATGACTGCTATCACTGCACTAAAAAACGGTTGCGACATTTGCCGCCATATTGATTTCGTCACTGTTTCAGCTGCACCACCTCGCTAGTTTGGACAGAAAATCTTTGTCTGGAACAGTGTTCCAGTTCACTCAAATCCAGTTCTGGCTGTTCTGGACAATGATTTGTGCAGACCCCTAGGAACAGCAATTCACTTACTCCCTTGATGAAAAATCAGTCAGATATCCTTTTCTAGGATAAAAAAAACAACATTTGGATAAAAAAAATGGTAGAAAAATGACACTATCCTGTCCATATAAATGAAAGTTATTGGTCATTATTATATGTCAACTCTATAAATTTTTGTTCACATTATTTATAAATGGATTAATTGTACACCTCTGAATTTTATTTGACTTTTTCAGTTTGAAGATTTGGGTTATACCTATCCTAAAATACGTCTTCCTTTCAATGTCATCTTTTATATGGGTATGTATACATTAGATAAAAACGATTTCTTATAATTTAAGTCATGATTGTAGTTATCTATATAGGCGCCCGCACACGGAAAGAAATAGTCCCCTTGAATTCTCTTTTTACAGGAGCCTTAAGCGATAATAATAATAATCACTTTATTAGGGTAAGAAATTAGGCCCTAAAGCCTCTCTAGCATTTCGCCCAATTGAGCGTACAGCTGTCTTGGTGCGACTCATTGACTAAACACTGTCAACAGCAATCTAAGTACCGGGTATGGGACACCTGTAGGGCTGGGTCTAATAATTTCATAATTGATTATCAACGCTACAAATTATTTATTTCGATTATCGATTATCAAATTTCATAATCGATTACAATTCATAGTCAAATTTTCTTTTAATTTTATCTGCTATACGCTTATCAGAGAAGTCACGACCCATTTTATTGTGATAATCATTAAAAATTCTGGACATTACTTCAGTTTCATTTGTCTTCGATACCTGATATTGATAAATAACAAACATTCAGGTACAAAAACGTACACGAACATATGAAGATTACCCAATTAAAATATTTTGATTATTAATTGATTATTGATCGGTAACCTGCCTTCGATAATCGATCTCAATTCGCTAATCGATACCCAGCCCTAGACACCCGTCAGTGATACTGGTCCAAGGGGCAGGTTGTTCTGAGGTTCAGCTTTAGAAATACCAAAAGTTATGTCAAATTTGTGATTTCCAACAACGTTTATAATGTAAGAATTGTGTATCTGCTGAAGGAGCAGAATATAATATTTTAATCTTTTTTCAGCCTTTCTGATAGAAATAGTACATAGTATTGTTGGTAGATTTTATAATTTTCAACCATTGCTCACAAGAACAGAAGTAAGTATATTTTTATACAAAGTTCAGTTGTAAAGTCCATCTGTTCACATTGTACAGGGATTGCTTTCATTTCATATTTGTGTGTTCATTGAAAAGCAGAGATATGGGCCTTCATTTTGATGAGTGCATTAGCATGTGAATTGATCAAGAATTTATTGAAAACTATTTAGGGTAATGAAGCACAAGATATATGGATTGAGTATTTCTGACATTATTATTATAAATTCATAACGAGATATATGGATAAATTAATTTTGACATTATTAATTATGATTTTTCATACACAATCAAAATTTTCTTTTTTCTATAAGAATATTATTTTTATACTTTTAAAGTTTATTATGACATTCAACTGATAATACAGGTTGCGTTTTGATAATTTCTGTTGTTTTATTGAAATTTGAATAAACAGTTCATAACTCACTCTGTGTTTTGCAACGTTTCTTTGTCTGTTCAGTATATTATGTGATAAACACAAAGTTTAAGAAAAATTACTAAAACCACAGACGTCTTGGTGCAAATTGATCTTGTCAGTTATAAGATATCAAATTGTTATTTTTCTAATAAATGTTGTTTTATTTGTAGGTGTATAAAACTGGAATAACACATTATTTTAGTATCAATAAAGCTAGTGAAGAATTAGGATATAAACCAACAGTACAGAATGACCTAACACAAGTTGTCAAATATTATCAAAATATAGGACGGGTTAAACAATCCAAATCTTCTAGAACGTTAACATACTATTTAGTGAATGTGATAATATTTTTTATTATATTTTCTATTATCATGTCTTATTTACCAACAGCAACGGGTCCTAGATTTTATTAAGACCTAACTAAACTAAGACTTTCTACCTACTCTTTGCATGTGTGATTTATTTTTTTCTGAATTATGTACAGTGAAACTCCTGAAAATCTGCCATGCACGGGACCAATTCATTTGGCCGTTTTTCAGGAGTGGCCGATTTACCGTAACTTGTAACGTTGTAAACATTTGTCAGGATGAAAAGTCAAATACACCATTATTAACGTCAATAAATTAGTACAAGAATGACTCTTGATCATATGAATGTTGGGATAGTACATAAAATGATGTACAAAGATGACACAAAGAATCAAATTGGGGATGTAAAAACTTAAGTGTATATGTTAATATGTAAAAAATAAAATCAGAGTAATAAAAAATAACTGCATTTACAGAAAAATCTTACCTGTACATGTTCTGTGTTTTTCATGGTTATTGTGATACAACTATTTAAATAACCGCTACAACTGACCAAACTGCAAAACACATTATTAGATATATTATGAGATATTATCCCCAAATCTCAATAGCCTACTGATGTGTCATGCAGTGTTATTCTTTCAGTATAAGGGTGCAAATAAATGTTTGGTGTAGTGAAGTGTACAGGATTATTTAAACTTCTGGAAATATAGGAAGCATTTCTGTTCCTCACCTTTGTCTCCAATCTTTTATTATTTACAGTCAGGATGTCTGGTGTTCCCTCACAATAATTCTGTGAGCGTTGAGTACTTGTAACAGAATTATCTTGGGGGCACACCAGACTTTTTGTCTGTAATTGGTAAGAGTAAATATTCATCAGTGGTGTCATAATTTTTTGAACAGAATCCAAAAAATTCATAAAACTAAGAAATTATCCAGTTATTTGAAAAAATCGCGTAAGCCTTTTTTCAAATATTTCTGCATATACTAGAATATACAGGTTATCTGTAGTGTAGTTATGACACCAGTTAATAAATATATAATTGTATTATCCAAGTTCGAAATGTTAAATTTTGTGTTCATACTATGCAGAATAATTCTTTGAAAGTTAAATATGTGCACATATTGATAAAAACACTGCTGCTTGCAGAAATGGAATAAGTTGCTTTGGAAATCCATTAACATGACAGATTGGTTATAGATAAAAGATAACAAATAATATAAAGATAACTAATAATTGTTATTTACAAAGAACACAACAATATTACTTTCTACAATCTTGTTATTTTCGTTAAATCACTACTCGTATCTTTCATATACACTTCAATATATCAAAGAGTCATTGTGTTATTTTTGGCAACTTCTGTGAATTTTCAAAACATATAATCAAACTCCTTACAACTTAAGTCACTTTTTTTTAACTTATTTAAAATTTCATTAATCATTGAATAATAGTAATAATAATAATATACCTTAAGACAAATTTTACAACAGAAATCATTGTTGCTGCATGTTTCAATAGATTTTGGAGTCCCAAAGGCAATATTATATATATACTGCCAACAAATTTACAATTCTGTACAAAGATAAATTAACAGTTCATACTATAAAGATATCACTATATAAGACCTGTACATTATCAGGTATTGTTTGATGTATAATGGACAAATTTAGCTCTTGGGTAAAAAGCTAATGCTTTAATGAAAATAAAAACTAAAAGCTTTCATTTCAAAAGATTGACACAATCATTTTTAAAAGGATATCCTTTCTTGCTGCTGGTTCTTGGCCAACGCTTGTGGCAATGATCTTTTCTTGATTTATCATACCCATATACAGTTGGGTCGACAGGAATAATGAGGAAAGGTAACTTAATCAAGACTACCAGTCTTACACAAACCCAACAAGATTAAAATTTATGACTATCATTTAGTAAATGTTAAGGCCGGCGCACATTAAGTGATTTTTGGACGAAATGACATAAACAAAATTTAAAGGCGTCAAATTATTGGTGCTTGCAGCAAAGCACACTTGCCGACTTTTTATTGCGACTGAGGCTTATCTAGCAGTCATTTTCAGAGCTTCAATCGTAAACAATATGGCGCCCAATATATATATGAAATCCTATTGGTTGATCACTCCCGATTTTGTCGTAGGGCTGCCATAAACCAAAGCACATTGGCCATTATTAATCGGTGTCAAAAATTTTTTCAATGCGCGCTGTCCTTAAGAACGCAAATGAAGTCATCTGAACTCTCTTAACAAGTTTTGCTACATCCTGTCCTAAAAATATTTTCAACCATTTTAACACTTTTAAAGTAGAATTTCAGCAATGTCAAATAACAATGACTACATAAAACAATAGATTAGTAAAAACTTGATTTCTTTCCCAACAAAATAACAATACTCTAATATTAACATGATTACAGTCTGTGTAGTAAGTAGTAAGTAACAAATATAAAATACATTCCCAACATTATCTTCATTTACATAATAAAACATTCTACACTCTGACCACATTGAGTTCTGAACTTAACCTTTTTTTTTTATGTCACAAATATTTAAAATACGCCATTTGTCTTAGAAATGAAATTAATTAAGTTTTACGTCCTGCTTTTCTGAACCTATATGGGCTAAATGAGGACGGGCAAACGTCATGCAGTGTGCAATGAGGGGAAATTTTGCCAGGACAGCGGCATTAGCCTGCTCTTATTTTCGATTTCCAACTGTCAAGGGATATTTAACGTGCACAGCCAATAGCACACCGGACCTTGGTTTATTGTCCCATCCGAATGACTAGACGCTTTTTCCATGTCAGCCCCTCAGGCCTGCATCACTGACAAGGGGAAACCGGGTTGAAAAATTCGAAGGTATCATCTCGACCCATGTCAGGATTGAACCCTAGACCTTCAGGGTAGCGAGCAAGCGCCTAACTCACTGATCCACCGTGGCTCCGCCATTTGTCTTAGAAAATTCACGTTGATGAATATAATATATATAATATTATACTCTTAAATATTTGCCAAGTTTGAAAACTTAACCCTTTCAACCTGACATATCCGCTCAGCCTTACGTTATATATACTCGATATAACATTAACGTAATACATTTTTAAGAAATATTGCTGGGAGTTCAGGGTATATGACGTTTTTAGCCAAAGTAACGTCAGGGTTCAAAGGGTTAATTTTTTGGTTCATTTTAAGAGGTGGTATTGCTTCAATATTGCAATTCATAAAAAAATGGAATTCAGAACTCAATGTGGACAGATAGAAAATATCATGACAAGATAAACAATAAAGTTATACAAAGACAAAGAGAATACACAAATTCCCTTCATAGGATCAACCTTTATTTGCTCTCATTCTAAATGGAATTGTAAATATTTTAGGTAAAGGACATTGCTCAAATGAGAAATTAGAAGTGTTTCTGTGACATCTATGCCCTATTAATATTTCAATGACTAGTTGACCTCTATGCAAGGACATTTTAAAAAAGCATAATCCAGTCTCAAAAGGCATGGAAAAATAATTTGTCTGTGATATCATGTGTTACATAATATAAATCTTTGTAAGTTTTCTGTGTTGATATGACTTTTGTGTCAGTTTTCTGTGTTGTTATCAATTTTATGTCAGTTTTCTGTGTTGTTATGACTTTAATGTCAGTTTTCTGTGTTGTTATGACTTACACATGTACATTTTTATGATTTGCAAGCACTTGAATAGACCTTATTTAAGCTGAATAACCTTTAAGTACAAATAACATTGCAAAATGAATAAACATTATTAACAATTTTTTTTATATCTTAGTTAGATTTGAGGGAATAAGGCTGAAGACCCCACCCCGTAAAGTTAACTAAATAATAATGACATAATTGTGCACAGAACTGAATTATTGCAGTAACATAAACAGAATAACTAGGCTGAAAAAACATAATTGTTATTTAAAATACATTAGTAAATAACTGAATTGTGTTAAATTTTAAGGATTACTTACTGAAACTAAAGCATTGATGGACTAACTAGAGATCAAAATTGATTTAAAAAATTAATAAAGTTTATTTTGGATTTAAAAAAGAAACATAAGTTAATTACAAAATTACTGAATAAACAAGGAACATAACTAACTTTAAAATTTACTGAATTTTTCAAAATCAAGGGGACATAACTGAATATTGAACATTACTTGATGGATTAGCACCAATACAATTACTGAAATTAGAACATTACTTACTTTGCTAGATTAAAAGAGAACATAATTGAAAATTGCTCAAATGTTGGATTAACAAAATAGGAATTTAACTAAATTAGGAATATCAAATTGTTGGATTAACAAAGGGGGCACAACTAAATTATTGGATGGAAATGATTTAAATTAAAAATAATGGACAGTATATGATATAACATTGCAGCAGTATAATAGATGAAATATAACACTAACACAGTATCAACAAAACAAATACACATTCACGTCGAAAAAAAAATTAATATTTAAATGGCTAATTCAAATTGGTAATTTCAAGGCTAGATGTGAAAATAGAGGAAAAATAATTCTCAATTCCAAATTAAACGCAATGACTTCTGATTGTGCTATAATTATATAACAAAGGCCAATCAATTTGTATTGCTTTTGATGGTTAATTAAGGACTATAGACTATTCTGAAGCCCACGGACAGATATATTACGCTACTATTTCACACAGAGCACAAAAACCTTGTAAATTTTAGGATTCATGAGCAAATATTTGGGATCAACATAGTTATGACACAAGTAAAATAGAAATACAAATATTCAAAGGATTTACTTTGATATTTTCATTTATTCACTACCTTTACAAGAACCTATTAAAAATTCTGCATGATTGTAAAGGAATCACTCGAGAATATAAATAAATTAGTGAACATTTTATGGGATTTTCCCTCAAACTAGCTTTTATAAATTCCTGGGATTCTTTACAAGTTTGTTACGCCATTTGTTGTGGCGTTCAAATCTTTTGTGACAATTTGCATGGAATTCATGTAATCTGTGAAATAGTAGCATTACCATGTTTCTATGGACACACTCCCAAGACTGCATGGATAGTATATTGATAGCGAAAATCTATCTGTTCATATTCTTTTAATAAAATAATTCAAGGGCAATATTAATGTCTCAAGTTATAGCTAGGACATACAAATATAATATTTCTCTTACATGTCATCTAACTGAAGCGTATCAATTTATATATGGCAAACAATTCCTTTAATATGATACCCTGATATTTTTATATATTAAAATATTTTAAAGGGAATGTTCAACAAAACGACAGAATATTTGGTGGTGTTGACTAGTATTTTGATATAAGAACTAACACTTCACACTCTACCAAATACATAATTTTGCTGAACAGTTCCTTGAATTTCTTTTACAATTTTGATAAAAATGAGGCATTTACATACATTACTGAGAGGTCACTCATAATGAATTTGTTCATTGTATCTTGTCTCAGTAATCAGATATTAGCGGATCATATAAAAACATTTGAGCAGTTTGAATACACTCACACAGACAATGATACATAACTATTATACTGAGAGATATTTCTTTTTAATATATCACCACACGGACCCAATACACGTTCAAACCTAGCACGATCTAACTTTACACATTTTAATTGGCTCCTAGCTACAACTGTGGCTGCTCTAGGTCGATCTAATAAAAGAGCTATTTCTCCTGAAAAATACAAAACAATCTTATCATATATTTTGAATTTCCAAAATGGGAAGAAAAAGAAAAAATTATGGTGATTGCAAGAACAACAGACATCGGAAGGAAATTGGAATGGCGCAAATTCATGCTATCAGTGTCCCCAATACACATACAAAGTTTAGAAAATCACTTTACAATCCCTTTAATGCACTTCCAAAATCAATGCTTAGCTACAGACGCTCAAATTGAACATAGTACAGCCAAGGTGCATTATTTTCAAGTTTCAAGTTATGAGGAATCTTAAATCTACAGTATAATCAGATGCTGTATTAAGAAATTGAACGAGAAAAAATTTGTTCGTCTCTTAATAACATTTGTTATACTGAAGACACTATTTGAGCATTGTCAATAAGCTTATACATTAATAACTGTGTTTCCACTGACAGAAAAATCCGGCTTTAAGCTGGCCTTTGTGTGTTTCCACTGGGCAATTGCTGAACTGTTATTCGAAGCAATTGAACAATTGAAGCTTTTCGCGTTCGGCAATTTATTGGGGGCCAAATGAAAGCTAACTTTGAGTAAAAATGTTCAGCAATAAAGCTAGCTGTAGGCTACCTTAGAGCTAGCTTTCCTTCACAATTCTCAGTGGAAACGTGGTTAATGTGTCTCCCGTAAATACGATGATCAGTAATTGTTCTGAGTATTGAGTGAAACGAAAATTCATACTGCACAATGGAGTTTTTACGTATCGTAATGATCTAGGTACCAACAAAGTGTAAGGTAACTTACCGAAGTAATCAGAGGTTCCTAATCGACCCACTTCAACAGGTTCCTCATTTTCAGATCTTCTTTGTAAAACTGCTGCAGTACCCTGTAATAAACAAATGACATGAAGTTTTATATCCTACTGCTACACCTTACTGGGCTAATAATATTAAGACTACAAACATAACACATTGTACAAGAGAGCTTTGTTCATTTTTAATTGGGACTAAGCCTTAAGTACTGTACACACAGAGAACATTTTTAGTATTATGTTGGACAGCAACTGGACAAAACACCAAAGATTTGGTCTTGTATACACATGACAAAAGTTTGATAACATGTTGGGCAAATTGTTGCAATTTAATGGTGATGGTGGCTCTGATTTAGTTTAGATCATGTGATTATTGTCCATTTCTGATAGGATACAACATCATTTGAATATCAATAACAAACAAAGCCTTGTACGTTACCAAATGTCTCCAAATTGTACACAATAACCACTTCATCAACATCATGACATCTACTTAAAGGGATTGTAAAGAGGTTTTCTAAACTTTGTATGTGTATCGGGAACACTGATAGCATCAATTTGCGTCATTCCAATTTCCATTCTGACGTCTGTGGTTCTTGCAATTCAACTAAAACTAATGCGTTTATGACGTCAATCAATATTAGTGATGTCATAAAACGTGTTAGTTTTAGTGGAATTGCAAGAACCACAGACGTCAGAATGGAAATTGGAATGGAGCAAATCGATGCTATCAGTGTTCCCGATACACATACAAAGTTTAGAAATACGCTTTACAATCCTTTAAGATCAAAATGTCAGTGTGTACAGTGTGTACTAACTATATAACACTTCAAGAGGTAAATAAAATACTAGTCTTTTAACCTACCTCTAATATTATAAAGAAATCTTCTCCAGGTTCACCTTGTGTTACTATAACCTGACCTTCTTCAAATTGAACTGGTTCTAAAGCATCAGACACTGTTAATCTTTCCCATTTATCAAGATTTTCTATAATTATATATAATCACATTATCAATAACAACATATTTGCCCTTTTAAAATAGTGTTCTTTACATCAAATGTATAGCCATGTTTTAATATTCTAGATGTAGAACAGGAATAATGCTGCATTTGATACATACAAGCTATTTATTTACAAACATTTATTATTTACTAAGATGACCCTGTGAAAATAGTAATTACAAGAGGTATCGAACAAGGCATTACTTCATTTGAATTATCTATGGTCATTCCTTATAGATTTCAGCTACCAAATACACAGATTTAAATGAATTAGCCTTGACATATAAACATTTAGTTCTTAAATATTTAATAGCAAAAATATATCAGACATCATAATGAAGTAAAGAGAGTGTGCAAGGAGGAAAATTTTGCCAAAAAATGAAATTGAGTTTTACGTCCTGTTTTTCTGCACCTGTATAGACTAATGAGGACAGGCAATTGCTGTGCAGTGTACATTGTACAATGAGGGAAATTTTGCAAGGACAGCGGTTTTAACCTACTCTTATTTTTGATTTTAGACTGTCGAGGACAGCATGTAGCACACAGGGCCTCTGTTTATTGTCTAATCAGAACTATTAGACACTTTTTCCATGTCACCCTGCGGCCTGAAAATTTTGCCTAGCAGATTTAACCATTTATTTCCAGCTTTCACAGCATGTTAAATATTTGCAACATGTAGAATAACTAAAAATAGCTCACCAAGAATTGATACTTTAGTCAAAAACTCTTCATACATTTTTCTTTTTCTTATTGTGCTTCCCTAAAATACATTAATAATGGAATGCAACATGCACAATTTGAGAGAAAAATTAGCAAATCAACATCAAATCCATAGAAACAGACTCTGCTATGCTGCTGAATAAGGAACTGTGTATGACGTCTTTTATTGGCAGTGAACCCCTTTTCTATCAACATTTTGACAAAATCATCACCGGTGGCAACATATGTTTTACAATTGGACTGTGGAACTGACTTCTGCTCATATGACACTTACCATAAGAATACGTCTGTAACTGTCTCTATCTATACCCCATAATTTTACATCATTTTTGGCCTGCAATAACAACATAATACTTAATATATAAAGGTTAATAAAAAAGTCGAAAGGATATAGAAGTATCAACTTAAGTTAAACTAATTAACATTAAATTAGAGTCTTTCTTTTAAACAAATAGATCTCTTAAAATGAACATAAACATTGAAATTCTAAAACTTGGTCAATAAGAGTATATATTCATAGGTGGACTGCTGTCAAAACTATACAACAGAATCAATGCATATTCCAACAAAATTCATAGTAGTAAGTAAGGCCTGTATTCTCTAACTAAAAGGGGCATGTTCACTATCCTTTCGATCAATCACACCTTAGTCTCAAGAGTGTGAATTGTTTATTTTTGCTCATCTAATCAGGTGGGCAAGACTATGCAGAAAGCAATGATAATCATTTTACCAGAGGGAATTCATATGGCATTAAGTTTTGGATTATGATCTTACTTTAACGGTAGCTGCTCTAGGTGTTCCATAAATTAAAGCTAATTCACCAAAACTAGCTCCTTCACCAATAGTTGATACATGGTCATTATTTACATATATCTGTAATAGTAAACAAATAATTCCTTGTTTACATCTACCAATAATAGTAAACGGTTTATTGATCACATTATTCTTTATATATCTAAAATTTCTTTCACTTTGTTTTTCTACGAATTGTTTTGAAAAGTACTGCAATTAACTGAACAGATAAAGAAACACAGAGTGAACAGTGAACTGTTTATTCAAATTTTAAATTAAAACAACAAATATTATCATCAGTTGAATGTCATAAACTGGCCTTTTTAAAAGTGTAGAAATAATATTGACGACGAAAAATAACAATTTTGTATGTGCATGACTTTACCCGAATTTTTTTTCAAATGCTTGTTTTTTTTTTATATGTTATATAAGTCACAGTTACGACTGCACCAATTAATTAACATTTTAACAATAATTTGTCAGACAAACACTTATATTCATGATCAGGAAATCCAAGCAATAACTATCGACCACTTCCTTGAACACCTGGCTAATGCATATATATATAACAGTTACTGAAGTATGTCAATCTGCATTATAATTTCCAGGGATTATGGTTGGCAAGTGTAGCAACCCACAAAAACATTCAACATGAACATAATCGTTCTTGTCACTCTCTATTTCAAGGTAGCCAAAAAAGTGATTTACATATTCAATGGATGCAAATTTATATAAATTTTGTTTCGTTCTTGAATAGTTTTCAGCATTCAATACTGAGAAAAGTAATAGTCTGTACATGTATTGTATACAGTCTGGGTTTTCAACTGGTTTTCTCAAGTGTCCCTGAATAGGCATGAAGAAATTGCCATGTCCCCTGAACAGAAAATTGTGAACCAGGAAAATGTCCAAATGTCCCCAGTCTGGGACATGTCCCCCAAGTTGAAAACCCCCGATATACAGTTATGAATATGACCTAAAATTAAAATATAAAACTTACATCAACATCACCCTGATCTATAACATAGAAATTATCTCCTTCATCACCTGAAATATATAACACATATAACATAACAATAACATAACATAACACATAACATAAACATACCTACAGCCAGCAATTAAAAGAAAGACTATTAGAAAAATTGAATATACAACAGTCTGAAAGTTGAAAATTTGCTGCAAAATATTTCCCTAGAGAGAGCTCCATGAAGACAAATATTCCAGAGAATAATATGCTTTTATAATGGTTGTAGATGATAAATATAGGGAATACATTCACAAGAATATTTAGTGAAATATTTAGTACTTGACAGTTGAAAAAAGATTAAGACAATGCAGTCTCTCTGCAAAATTTCCCTGCACACCACAAGCCATTGCTTGTCACCTCAATGAGGTGCAAAAAAGACTTAATATCATTTAATTTCACTTTATTTCAAATTTAGATTGTCGAATTTGAAGAGAAATATTTGTATAATATTAAGTTAAGAAGTATTATTTGTTTATGATATGAGTAAGAAGAAAATGAAGATATTAATAAGATAGTGAAAGGTCAAGGTAATTATGATAAAGTGACATGATTAATATAATACACCACCTGATGACAGTCATAATAATAATAATAATAATAACTAGAACTGTTCAGTTAACAGTACTGATGCAGGGCTTGTTACGACACAAAGGTACGACCGGTGCGGCAATATTTTTTGTGCATGCTCTGTACTCATTTTCTTATTCTTATAGCGCATGCGACACAAACTGATTTTGAAGGAATTCCTATAAGAAATAAAAAAGTTGGCGATGCACATGCGCACTACACAAATACAATATATCCATGATATTTCGAATCTGATTATGCACATACATGTCAATTTTGAAGAAATTCGGATAAGAAATAAGAAAGTTTGCGATGCGCATGCGCACTACACAAATTCAACATATCCATGATATTTCGAATCTGATTATGCACATACATGTCAATTTTGAAGAAATTCGGATAAGAAATAAGGAAGTTGGCGATGCGCATGCGCACTACACAAAATCAATATATCCATGATATTTCGAATCTAATTATACACATACATGTCAATTTTGAAGAAATTCGGATAAGAAATAAGAAAGTTGGCGATGCGCATGCGCACTACACAAATTCGACATATCATGTATATGTCGAATCTGATTATACACATACATGTTAATTTTGAAGAAATTCGGATAAGAAATAAGAAAGTTGGCGATGCGCATGCGCACTACACAAATTCAATATAACCATGATATTTCGAATCTGATTATACACATACATGTTAATTTTGAAGAAATTCGGATAAGAAATAAGAAAGTTGGCGATGCGCATGCACACTACACAAATTCAATATAACCATGATATTTCGAATCTGATTATGCACATACATGTCAATTTTCAAGAAATTTGGATGAGAATTGAGAAAGTTGATAATGCGCATGCGCAGAACCAAAATCTAACATTTCCCCTTAATTCGCAATCCGATAATGCATATATGTACCAAGTTTCATAAAATTCGGATGAGAAATAAAAAAGTTGGTAAATTAAGTGGAAATGTACCTTTAAATGTGGTTCCGTATGCATAAATTACAGCATGACGCTATTCAATGCAACCTAGAGTGTTCTTATATGTTATAACTGGACATATGAAATACTTATTAGAAAACAGTGTGAACATAGCTTTAAATTAACACCCTAAACTTTGATTTATATCTGTGTTGACAGGGTCACTGACACTAATTAACCGAAATACCTCTATTAAATACATTACACATTGGTATTTAATACCAAATGAATAATATGCTTGAAAGGTATGCATATTATACATCATTGGATGCGTCTTGATGCGTAGATTACGAATATGCAAAAATTATGATATTTGCACAAAAAGGGTAGCTGCTAGAGCAATTTAAAACAAATTTTAAACTTTTTTCAATCGCTTATAAAACCGAAAGTTACGGTCAAAAACAAAAGATAGTGGACCACGGCCATATACGCCTAACGAAAAAGTCGAAAAAGGAAAAAATTTAATCAGGAGAAAACTTAACTTTCTCAAACCTTTCGATTTAGGTCCAATAACATCCATTTTAAGTTTCATCAAAATCGGTTGAAAACTAAGAGAGTAATAGCATATTTAAGATTTGGGGCAAGGGCAATAACTCTGCTTGTAACAATCGAAAATAGCTCAAATTCAAACTTTATCTTCGTTTTCTGAATATATATACACATATCAAATTTCATTTGATTCCGTCAAAAACTCTAGTTTTTAGAGAGTTTACAAGGAACTCTAGTTTTTAGAGCGTTTACAAGCAAATTTTGATGGAGAGACCGACGGATTTGGGGCAAGGGCAATAACTCTGCTTCTAACGATCGAAAATAGCTCAAATTCGAACTTGATCTTCGTTTTATGAATATGTATACACATATCAAATTTCATTTGATTCCGTCAAAAACTCTAGTTTTTAGAGCGTTTACGAGCAAATGTTGACGGACGGACGGACGGACGGACGGACCGACGGACGGACCGACGGACGGACGGACAGGGGTGACTACAATATACGTCCTCATAGAGAGATGAGGGCGTATAAAAATGAAAATACCAGTGGATAGATATTGTCGAGAACTTGGTGTCATGAGAAATTCAAGGTCATGGGAGGTCAAGGTCACGAGAAAAATGGTTTTTAATATTGAGCAATCTAAAAAAATTTAAATTAAAAATTACAAGAAAGCAAAATAAAATTTCAAAATTCGGATCCCTAGACAATGGTCTTAAACGACTAAGGTTTCAATAAATACAAAAATCATAGAAATCGGATAATAAATAAAAAACTTATAACCGATTTAAGAAATTTTGGTACTATCCAAGATGGCGGAAGATTTGACGTTTCCGGTACAATTTTTTTTGCTAAATCTGTGTCTAAGGATATGTCTAGTTACATGCATGTATTTATTTCCGTGTATCTGTGATAGGTAAAAAGTTGAATATCGAACTTTAAGTGCAATTTTTGCAAAAACCAGAAAAGTTGCACAATTTCTGAAAACGGATTTAGGTTTATCATTATGATAGTATTATATACTTAAAATTTCAGATCGATTGCATCATAAGTAAATATTTTAGAACAGTACTAAAATAGTTTTGCTACAAAAAGTTGCAAATATTTTTGCAAATTGACATTTGTTATAAATCGATACTATGTTGTTAAATATGTACAATACAATGCAAGAAATTCTATGCAAATCGAAGTGTAAATACGACTCCCAGTACTGTACGAAATATTTCATGGATGCATAATTTATGCATAACCATATTTGCATAACTGTTCCGTAATACATTTAAAATCTAATGAGCGCGTTTTACAAATATAACCTGGTACGAACATTACCGTACTATGTGCCGTTTCGTCCCTGTGCTCTGTCAAGAAATCAAAAAAAAAAAAAAAAAAAAAGAATAATCATTTGCAAAACAAAGCAGGGCGTACTTGTAAAGTACGCCCTGCAATAATCATTTGCAAAACAAAGCAGGGCGTACTTGTAAAGTACGCCCTGCAATAGAACTGTTCAGTTAACAGTACTGATGCAGGGCTTGTTAGGACACAAAGGTACGACCGGTGCGGCAATATTTTTTGTGCATGCCCTGTACTCATTTTCTTATTCTTATAGCGCATGCGACACAAACTGATTTTGAAGGAATTCTGGTAAGAAAAAAAAATTTGGCGATGCACATGCGCACAACACAAATTCAATATATTCATGATATATCGGGTCTAATTATACACATACATATTAATTTTGAAGAAATTTGGATTAGAAATAAGAAAGTTGGCGATGCGCATGCGCACTACACAAATTCAATATCTCCATGATATTTCGAATCTGATTATGCACATACATGTCAATTTTGAAGAAATTCGGGTAAGAAATAAGGAAGTTGTCGATGCGCATGCGCACTACACAAAATCAATATATCCATGATATTTTGAATCTAATTATACACATCCATGTCAATTTTGAAGAAATTCGGATAAGAAATAAGAAAGTTGGCGATGCGCATGCGCACTACACAAATTCAATATATTCATGATATTTCGAATCTAATTATACACATGCACGTCAATTTTGAAGAAATTCGGATAAGAAATAAGAAAGTTGGCGATGCGCATGCGCACTACACAAATTCAATATATCCATGATATTTCGAATCTGATTATGCACATACATGTCAATTTTCAAGAAATTTGGATGAGAATTGAGAAAGTTGATAATGCGCATGCGCAGAACCAAAATCTAACATTTCCCCTTAATTCGCAATCCGATTATGCATATATGTACCAAGTTTCATAAAATTCGGATGAGAAATAAAAAAAGTTGCTAAATTAAGTGGAAATATACCTTTAAATGTGGTTCCGTATGCATAAATTATAGCATTACGCTGTTCAATGCAACCTAGAGTGTTCTTACATGTTATAACTGGACACAAGAAATAGTTATCAGAAAATAGTGTGAACATAGCTTTAAATTAACACCCTTTATATCTGTGTTGACAGGGTCACTGACACTAATTAACCGAAATAATAAAAATAGAATCCAATCCAGTGCATAACATTTTAATGACATATTGAATATGCTTGAAAGGTGTGCATACTATACATCATTGGATGCGTCTTGATGCGTAGATTACGAATCTGCAAAAAATAAGAAATTTGCACAAAAAGGGTAGCTGCTAAAGCTATCTAAAAGAAATTTAAACTATTTTCAATTGCTTATAAAACCGGAAGTTACGGTCAAAAACAAAAAATGAAAATACCAGTGGATAGATATTGTCGAGATCTTCGAGTGATGAGAAACTCAAGGTCATGAGATGTCAAGGTCACGAGAAAAATGACTTCAAAAATTGAGCCATTCTGAAAATTTTTTTAAAATGTTTAATTAAAAATTTCAAGAAGCCAAGATCAAAACTCAAAATTTGACTTCCATAGGAATGAGCCCAAACGACTAAGGTTTCAATGAGAACCAGAATCATGAAAATCGGATAAAAATTGAGGGACAAGTAGCAATTTAAAGACATGTTACTATTATCCAAGATGGCGGAAGATTTGTCGTTTCCGGTCCAATTTTTTTTGCTAAATCTGTGTCTTATGATATGTCTAATGACATGCATATATTTTTTTCAGTGTATCTGTGAAAAGTAAAAAGTTGAAAATCGGATTTCATGTGCAAATTTTGCAAAAACCAAAAAAGTTGCAAACTTTCTGAAAATGGATTTGGGTTTATCATCATGATAGTATTATATATTTTAAATCTCAGAGTGATTGAATGAAAACCAAACGTTTTAGTACTGTGCTATAAAAATTTTGCACCAAAAAGTTGCAAAAATAGATGCAAATTGACATTTTTTATTATGCAATACTATGTTGTTAAACATAAACAGTACAATCCAAGAAACTCTTTGGAAATCGAAGAATAAATACGACTTCCATTACTGTCTAAAGTATATCACGATTGCATAATTTTTGCATAACCATATATGCATAACTGTTCCGTAATACATTTAAAATCTAATGACCGCGGAGTACAAATACGACATGGTACGAGCATTACCATACTATTTGTCAATTCGTCCCAGTACTCTGTCAAGAAATCAAAAAAAAAAAAAAAAAAAAAAAAAGACTAGAACTGTTCAGATAACAGTACTGATGCAGGGCTTGTTACGACACAAAGGTACGACCGGTGCGGCAATATTTCTTGTGCATGCCCTGAACTCATACTCTTATAGCACATGCGACACAAACAGATTTTGAAGGAATTCGGGTAAGAAATAAGAAAATTGGCGAATGCGCATGCGCGCTACACAAATTCAATATAATGTTGATATATCGGATCTAATTTTACACATACATGTCAATTTTAAAGAAATTCGGATGAGAAATAAGAAAGTTGGCGATGCGCATGCGCACTACCAAATTCAATATATCCATGACATTTCGGATCTAATTATACACATACATGTCAATTTTGAAGAAATTTTGATAAGAAATAAGAAAGTTGGCGATGCGCATGCGCACTACACAAATTCAATATATCCATGATATTTTGAATCTAATTATACACATACATGCCAATTTTGAAGAAATTCGGATAAGAAATAAGAAAGTTGGCGATGCGCATGCGCACTACACAAATTCAATATTTCCATGATATTTCGAATCTGATTATGCACATATATGTCAATTTTGAAGAAATTTGGATGAGAATTAAGAAAGTTGATAATGCGCATGCGCAGAACCTAAATCTAACATTTCCCCTGAATTCGCAATCCGATCATGCATATACGTACCAAGTTTCATAAAATTCGGATAAGAAATAAAAAAGTTGGTAAATTAAGTGGAAATGTACCTTTAAATGTAGTTCCGTTTGCATAAATTACAGCATGATGCTGTTCAATCCAACCTAGAGTGTGCTTATATGTTGTAACTGGACACAAGAAATAGTTATCAGAAAACAGTGTGAACATAGCTTTAACTTAACACCCTAAACTTTGATTTATATCTGTGTTGACAGGGTCACTGACACTAATTAACCGAAATACCTCTATTTAAAAACATTGCACATTGGTACATTTTGAATAATATGCTTGAAAGGTATGCATATTATACATCATTGGATGCGTCTTGATGCGTAGATTACGAATATGCAAAAATTATGATATTTGCACAAAAAGGGTAGCTGCTAGAGCCATTTAAAACAAATTTTAAACTTTTTTCAATCGTTTATAAAATCGAAAGTTACGGTCAAAAACAAAAAATGAAAATACCAGTGGATAGATATTGTCGAGAACTTGGTGTCATGAGAAATTCAAGGTCCTGGGAGGTCAAGGTCACGAGAAAAATGACTTCTAATATTGAGCAATTCTAAAATAATTTCAATTAAAAATTACTAGAAAGCAAAATAAAATTTCAAAATTCGGATACCTAGACATTGGTCTTAAACGACTAACGTTTCGATGAGTACCAGAATCATGAAAATCGGATAATAATTGAGAGACAAGTAGCAATTTAAAGATATGTTACTATTATCCAAGATGGCGGAAGATTTGACGTTTCTGGTACAATTTTTTTCACTAAATTTATGTCAAATGATATGTCTAGTGACATGCATATATTTATTTCAGCATATCTGTAAAAGGTAAAAAGTTGAAAATCGAACTTTATGAGCATTTTTAGCAAAAACCAAAAAAGTTGCAAAATTTCTGAAAACGGGTTTATGTTTATCTCCATAATAGTAATGTATATATAAAATTTCAGATCGATCGCATTATAAGCAAACATTTTAGTATTGAGCTAAAATAGTTTTGCTACAAAAAGTTGCAAATATTTTTGCAAATTGACATTTTTTATAAAGCGATACTATGTCGTTAAATATGTACAATACAATACGAGAAACTCTATGCAAATCGAAGTGTAAATACGACTCCCAGTACTGTCCGAAATATTTCATGGATGCATAATTTATGCATAATCAAATTTGCATAACTGTTCCGTAATACATTTAAAATCTAATGAGCGCGTTTTACAAATACGACATGGTACGAAAATTACCGTACTATGTGCCGTTTTGTCCCTGTGCTCTGTCAAAAAATCGAAAAAAAAAAAAAAAAAAAAAAAAAAAGAATAATCATTTGCAAAACAAAGCAGGGCGTACTTGTAAAGTACGCCCTGCAACTAGAACTGTTCAGATAACAGTACTGATGCAGGGCTTGTTACGACACAAAGGTACGACCGGTGCGGCAATATTTCTTGTGCATGCCCTGAACTCATACTCTTATAGCACATGCGACACAAACAGATTTTGAAGGAATTCGGGTAAGAAATAAGAAAATTGGCGATGCGCATGCGCGCTACACAAATTCAATATAATGTTGATATATCGGATCTAATTTTACACATACATGTCAATTTTAAAGAAATTCGGATGAGAAATAAGAAAGTTGGCGATGCGCATGCGCACTACCAAATTCAATATATCCATGACATTTCGGATCTAATTATACACATACATGTCAATTTTGAAGAAATTTTGATAAGAAATAAGAAAGTTGGCGATGCGCATGCGCACTACACAAATTCAATATATCCATGATATTTTGAATCTAATTATACACATACATGCCAATTTTGAAGAAATTCGGATAAGAAATAAGAAAGTTGGCGATGCGCATGCGCACTACACAAATTCAATATTTCCATGATATTTCGAATCTGATTATGCACATATATGTCAATTTTGAAGAAATTTGGATGAGAATTAAGAAAGTTGATAATGCGCATGCGCAGAACCTAAATCTAACATTTCCCCTGAATTCGCAATCCGATCATGCATATACGTACCAAGTTTCATAAAATTCGGATAAGAAATAAAAAAGTTGGTAAATTAAGTGGAAATGTACCTTTAAATGTAGTTCCGTTTGCATAAATTACAGCATGATGCTGTTCAATCCAACCTAGAGTGTGCTTATATGTTATAACTGGACACAAGAAATAGTTATCAGAAAACAGTGTGAACATAGCTTTAACTTAACACCCTAAACTTTGATTTATATCTGTGTTGACAGGGTCACTGACACTAATTAACCGAAATACCTCTATTTAAAAACATTGCACATTGGTACATTTTGAATAATATGCTTGAAAGGTATGCATATTATACATCATTGGATGCGTCTTGATGCGTAGATTACGAATATGCAAAAATTATGATATTTGCACAAAAAGGGTAGCTGCTAGAGCCATTTAAAACAAATTTTAAACTTTTTTCAATCGTTTATAAAATCGAAAGTTACGGTCAAAAACAAAAAATGAAAATACCAGTGGATAGATATTGTCGAGAACTTGGTGTCATGAGAAATTCAAGGTCCTGGGAGATCAAGGTCACGAGAAAAATGACTTCTAATATTGAGCAATTCTAAAATAATTTCAATTAAAAATTACTAGAAAGCAAAATAAAATTTCAAAATTCGGATACCTAGACATTGGTCTTAAACGACTAACGTTTCGATGAGTACCAGAATCATGAAAATCGGATAATAATTGAGAGACAAGTAGCAATTTAAAGATATGTTACTATTATCCAAGATGGCGGAAGATTTGACGTTTCTGGTACAATTTTTTTCACTAAATTTATGTCAAATGATATGTCTAGTGACATGCATATATTTATTTCAGCATATCTGTAAAAGGTAAAAAGTTGAAAATCGAACTTTATGAGCATTTTTAGCAAAAACCAAAAAAGTTGCAAAATTTCTGAAAACGGGTTTATGTTTATCTCCATAATAGTAATGTATATATAAAATTTCAGATCGATCGCATTATAAGCAAACATTTTAGTATTGAGCTAAAATAGTTTTGCTACAAAAAGTT
Organism: Lottia scabra; assembly: GCA_029955415.1. Classification (NCBI taxonomy): domain Eukaryota; kingdom Metazoa; phylum Mollusca; class Gastropoda; family Lottiidae; genus Lottia; species Lottia scabra. The sequence goes on along the minus strand of JARJEI010000027.1, from coordinate 2,528,201 downwards.
GCAAATATTTTTGCAAATTGACATTTTTTATAAAGCGATACTATGTCGTTAAATATGTACAATACAATACGAGAAACTCTATGCAAATCGAAGTGTAAATACGACTCCCAGTACTGTCCGAAATATTTCATGGATGCATAATTTATGCATAATCAAATTTGCATAACTGTTCCGTAATACATTTAAAATCTAATGAGCGCGTTTTACAAATACGACATGGTACGAAAATTACCGTACTATGTGCCGTTTTGTCCCTGTGCTCTGTCAAAAAATCGAAAAAAAAAAAAAAAAAAAAAAAAAAAAAGAACTAGAACTGTTCAGTTAACAGTACTGATGCAGGGCTTGTTACGACACAACGGTACGACCGGTGTGGCAATATTTCTTGTGCATGTCCTGTACTCATACTCTTATAGAACATGCGACACAAACATATTTTGAGGGAATTCGGGTAAGAAATAAGAAAGTTGGCGATGCGCATTCGCACAACTCAAATTCAATATATTCATGATATATCAAATCTAATTATACACATACATGTCAATTTTGAAGAAAATCGAATAAGAAATAAGGAAGTTGGCATTGCGCATGCGCACTATACAAATTCAATATATTCATGATATAACGGATATAATTATACACATGTTTGTCAATTTTAAAGAAATTCGGATAAGAAATAAGAAAGTTGGCGATGCGCATGCGCACTACACAAATTCAATATATTCATGATATATCGGATCTAATTATACACATAAATGTCAATTTTGAAGAAATTCGGATAAGAAATAAGAAAGTTGGCGATGCGCATGCGCACTACACAAATTCAATATATTCATGATATGTCGGATCTAATTATACACATAAATGTCAATTTTGAAGAAATTCGGATAAGAAATAAGAAAGTTGGCGATGCGCATGCGCACAACACAATTTCAATATATCTGTGATATTTCGAATCTGATTATACACATATGTGTCAATTTTGAAGAAATTTCGATCAGAATCAAGAAAGTTGATAATGCGCATGCGCAGAACCTAAATCTAACATTACCCCTGAATTTGCAAACCGATCATGCATATACGTACCAAGTTTCATAAAATTCGGATAAGAATTAAAAAAGTTGGTAATTTAAGTGGAAATGTACCTTTAAATGTGGTTCCGTATGCATAAATTACAGCATAACGCTGTTCAATTCAACCTAGAGTGTTCTTATATGTTATAACTGGACACAAGAAATAGTTCTCAGAAAATAGTGTGAACATAGCATTAAATTAACACCCTAAACTTTGATTTATATCTGTGTTGACAGGGTCACTGACACTAATTAACCGAAATACCTCTATTCAGTTACATGGCACAATGGTATTTTTTTGCTATTTGAATAATATGCTTGAAAGGTATGCATATTATACATCATTGGATGCGTCTTGATGCGTAGATTACGAATCTGCAAAAATTATGATATTTGCACAAAAAGGGTAGCTATTAGAGCCATTTAAAACAAATTTTAAACTATTTTCAATCGCTTATAAAACCGGAAGTTACGGTCAAAAACAAAAAATGAAAGTACCACTGGATAGATATTGTCGAGAACTTGGAGTCGTGAGAAATGCAAGGTCATGGGAGGTCAAGGTCACGTAAAAAATTACTTCAAAAATTGAGCCAAAAAAAAAAAATTTAAAAAAATTTCAATTAAAAATTCAAAGAAGTCAAAGTAAAATTTCAAAATTCGGATGTCTAGCAAATGTAGCCAAACGACTAAGGTTTCAATTATTACCGAAATCATAGAAATCGGATAATAAATAAAAAACTTATAACCAATTTAAGCAATATTGGTATGATCCAAGATGGCGGAAGATTTGACATTTCCGGTACAATTTTTTTCACTAAATCTATGTCAAATGATATGTCTAGTGACATGCATATATTTATTTCAGCATATCTGTAAAAGGTAAAAAGTTGAAAATCGAACTTTATGAGCATTTTTTGCAAAAACCAAAAAAGTTGCAAAATTTCTGAAAACGGCTTTAGGTTTATCTCCATAATAGTAATGTATATATAAAATTTCAGATCGATCGCATTATAAGCAAACATTTTAGTATTGAGCTAAAATAGTTTTGCTACAAAAAGTTGCAAATATTTTTGCAAATTGACATTTTTTATAAAGCGATACTATGTCGTTAAATATGTACAATACAATACGAGAAACTCTATGCAAATCGAAGTGTAAATACGACTCCCAGTACTGTCCGAAATATTTCATGGATGCATAATTAATGCATAATCAAATTTGCATAACTGTTCCGTAATACATTTAAAATCTAATGAGCGCGTATTACAAATACGACATGGTACGAAAATTACCGTACTATGTGCCGTTTCGTCCCTGTGCTCTGTCAAAAAATCGAAAAAAAAAAAAAAAAAAAAAAAGAATAATCATTTGCAAAACAAAGCAGGGCGTACTTGTAAAGTACGCCCTGCAATAATCATTTGCAAAACAAAGCAGGGCGTACTTGTAAAGTACGCCCTGCAACTAGAACTGTTCAGATAACAGTACTGATGCAGGGCTTGTTACGACACAAAGGTACGACCGGTGCGGCAATATTTATTGTGCATGCCCTGTACTCATACTCTTATAGCACATGCGACACAAACAGATTTTGAAGGAATTTGGGTAAGAAATAAGAAAGTTGCGATGCGCATAACTCAAATTCAATATATTCATATTCATGATATATCGGATCTAATTATACACATACATGTCAATTTTGAAGATATTCGGATAAGAAATAAGGAAGTTGGCGATGCGCGTGCGCACTACACAAATTCAATATAATGTTGATATATCGATTCTAATTATACCTATACATGTCAATTTTAAAGAAATTCGGTTAAGAAATAAGAAAGTTGGCGATGCGCATGCGAACTACCAAATTCAATATATCCATGACATTTCGGATCTAATTATACACATACATGTCAATTTTGAAGAAATTTCGATAAAGAAATAAGAAAGTTGGCGATGCGCATGCGCACTACACAAATTCAATATATCCATGATATTTTGAATCTAATTATACACATACATGCCAATTTTGAAGAAATTCGGATAAGAAATAAGAAAGTTAGCGATGCGCATGCGCACTACATAAATTCAATATATCCATGATATTTCGAATCTGATTATGCACATACATGTCATTTTTGAAGAAATTTGGATTAGAATTGAGAAAGTTGATAATGCGCATGCGCAAAAACCAAATGTAACATTTCCCCTGAATTCGTAATCCTATTATGCATATATGTACCAAGTTTCATAAAATTCGGATGATAAATAAAAAAAATTGGTAAATTAAGTGGAAATGTACCTTTAAATGTGGTTCCGTATGCATAAATTACAGCATGATGTTGTTCAATGCAACCTAGAGTGTTCTTATATGTTATAACTGGACACATGAAATAGTTATCAGAAAACAGTGTGAACATAGCTTTAAATTAACACCCTAAACTTTGATTTACATCTGTGTTGACAGGGTCACTGACACTAATTAACCGAAATACTAAAAATAGAATCCATTCCACTGCATAACATTTAAAATGGTACTTCAATATGCTTGATATGTATGCATATTATACATCATTGGATGCGTCTTGATGAGTAGATTAGAAATCTGCAAAAATTAAGAAATTTGCACAAAAAGGGTAGCTGCTAGAGCTATTTAAAAGAAATTTTAACTAATTTTAATCGCTTATAAAACTGGAAGTTACGGTCAAAAACAAAAAATGAAAATACCAGTGGATAGATATTGTCAAGATCTTCGAGTCATGAGAAACTCAAGGTTATGAGATGTCAAGGTTACGAGAAAAATCACTTCAAATATTGAGCCATTCTGAAAAATTTTGAAATTTTTTGATTAAAAATTTCAAGAAGCCAAAATCAAAACTCAAAAATTGACTTCCATAGGAATGAGCCCAAACGACTAAGGTTTCGATGAGTACCAGAATCATGAAAATCGGATAAAAATTGAGGGACAAGTAGCAATTCAAAGAAATGTTACTATTATCCAAGATGGCGGAAAATTTGACGTTTCCGGTACCATTTTTTTTGCTAAATCTGTGTCTAATGATAAGTCTAGTTACATGCATGTATTTATTTCCGTGTATCTATGATAGGTAAAAAGTTGAAAATCGAACTTTAAGTGCAATTTTTGCAAAAACCAGAAAAGTTTCAAAATTTCTGAAAACGGATTTAGGTTTATCATCATGGTAGTATTATATATTTTAAATTTCAGATCGATTGTATTATAAGCAAAAATTGTAGTACTGTACTATAAAAATTTGCAACCATTAGTTGCAAAATTTTTTGCAAATTGACATTTTTTATTATCCGATACTATGTTGTTAAACATAGACAGTACAATCCAAGAAACCCTTTACAAATCTAAGAGTAAATACGACTTCCACTACTGTCTAAAGTATATCATGATTGCATAATTTCTGCATAACCGTATTTGCATAACTGTTCCGTAATACATTTAAAATCTAATGACCGCGGAGTACAAATACGACATGGTACGAGCATTACCATAACATTTGCCAATTCGTCCCAGTACTCTGTCAAGAAATCGAAAAAAAAAAAAAAAAAAAAGAATAATCATTTGCAAAACAAAGCAGGGCGTACTTGTAAAGTACGCCCTGCAAATAATCATTTGCAAAACAAAGCAGGGCGTACTTGTAAAGTACGCCCTGCAATAATCTAAACTAATAACAGACTTCAACTGTCATACCTGTATTATCACTGGCAGCGACATATTTGACCCCTAGAAAAGTAGCTTGCACGCAAATCAGGGCCTACGGACCACCAAAGAAAAGCTTGCACCTTCGCCTTTTCTTTTCTTACTTGGAACTTGGAATTTCTACCCTAACAGTTGTCTGAAAATTAATCGTTCTGCTCTCTATTTGTATCTCTAGTTCTAGGAGGTCGGCACTGCCTCGTATTATTACAGTAAATAATAAAATATATGAGCGGCCATATAAAAGACAGTGAGCCACTAGACAGTCAAGGTTATACAAGCCCATGGGGCCAATCTGTTTATGTTAAGAAAGAAGGAAACAACTTTATTTTACAAGGATAACAACCTAGCTTTCTTCTAGAATCATTTTACTAGCTTGACAAAATCTCTTGGTATTGAACTGTCTTGGATTATCTGTACCAATATACAGTTGGGTCTTTCACATTATTTGACATTACGGTACTATGCAAATGATGTAGTGTCATACATGTGTAATCTCCCGATGATGTCGGGTTTTTACTGCTTTTGCATGCCATCTCCCGATCTACCGGTGGGAGTTCAAATTCTATGGCTTTTTCATTTTTTTGAAAGCATAATTTTTATGGGACCTACCTACACTTTAAATGACTATGCCGTTGACGTTATTATCCATGTTTATATTTGTAAAATACAACTTGTATTTGAAAAGTCCTTCCATGTTGCAGAAGTGTAACATTTGGATAACCCAGTCTTTAGACTTTATCCTTCCCAATGATTTTAGCCCTACGCCATTTCCAAATCATCCCCAGGAAATGATAGATAATTGTTTGCCTTTGTTTTGCCTGTTAAAAAAAAAATGCTAAAAGAAATGTTATTACAAGATTTTCAAATAAATCAAAATTTTTCTTTGAAAGTAACAAAGTAAAAACAGTGTCTTTAATTATGAATTAAATTCTTGTTCTCTAAGTGAATGTTTTATTACTTGCTAAAAATAACATATTAAATTGCATATCTGATGTAATATTTTATTATTAATAATTTATTCAGTTATAGAACAGATGTTCCCTTCATTTCTTACAAAGCTTCTCTATTGAATTAAATTTCATTTCCACTTGTTTTATATATATATTAAAATGTTTTAAAGGGCTCAATTAAGCTCTAATGCTCAGTTCTTAAGGAGATTCAACATCTTTGGGTTTTTTGGTGGGAGGTAAAATACAAAAATTTGAATAATTCCTTAAAATATATACCTTTACTTGTATCTTAACATTACAGATAAGCATAGCTCAAGAATTCCTATTTCTGAGACTAGGGTACAATATTGGTCAAAGGGTTGATGAACATGGCCATTTAACATTTTGCAGCACTTTATTTATAATTTTCCATGCAATTTTAAGCATGAATTCAGCCTTTTCCCTGCCTGAATAATTTCGATTTAAGGAAGAAATAATTTTTGTTTTCGTTTGAATGAGTGTTTTTATGAAGAAGAAAATGTAAATGTCACATCAGTATTCAATTGCTTTGGAAGAAAACATTTAACATAAGACTAAAAAACCAGTTTGAAAAATAACATATTTCTGGTTAAAACAGCAAATTATGTGTTTGATTAATGATTATAAAAGAACTAAGCGACTGCATGATGGAACATTCAGGAAGTGTTATGTATTTATATTTCTTTTAACTACTGTATGTTTAAAATTTCAAGACTTGTGAGTTGTGTTCTTCTCTCATTTCTACAACACATCCACATAATTACAATTGTACTTGTGTGCACTATATTCAGTTTTTTTTTTTCAGATCAGATGATATAATGTTATTAACAATCTACACATGCATAGCATGATTTAAAGGGGAATGTTCATCATTTTCGACGGTCGATATGAGACTTGAATATGTGTAAGTAAATAGCCTCCAGAAGTACTAGAACTGCACAAAAATTGCATATTATGCGACACATAATCCCTTCAATTACATCTCTACCTAATCATTTATCTTTCATTTTCTGTATATATGTATTTTCTATATAAGGCATAGTCTTACGAAACAACGAGTCGTATTTTTGACTTTCAAATTCTCATAATCATGGCTACACAGGGATTTGAAGGCTTAAATTTCGAGGGAGAGTTGTGAACATTATTATGGATTAGAATATAGCTAAAAAAAATTCAGGTTCTGAGTCTAAAATTGTATTGATCAAAAAGTTAGTGAACATATCCCTTTAAGAATGAGTACTGTCAACTCTATCCTAAGAAAAATGTTGTTTTGATCAGTCATTCACAGATTAATACAAAATTATTTAGACTACTGTAATTTCACTTTTATTTGATACAAAGACAAAGTATATATAAAAAAAAATTGGTATTTCTTATGTTTTTCACCAAACATGACATACAGCATATTTGCGTTTTTAAAGTAAATTAATTAAAATGTCAATTAATAAATAATTCACAGATTAATACAAAATTATTTAGACTACTGTAATTTCACTTTTATTTGATACAAAGACAAAGTATATATAAAAAAAATTGGTATTTCTTATGTTTTTCACCAAACATGACATCTTTAAATTCAGCATATTTGCGTTTTTATAGTAAATTAATTAAAATGTCAATTAATAAATAAAAAAACATTAGACTAATTAATATGTCTTGTTCAACCAGTTTGAAAGTCACCTTCCATGTCATTTTCTACAATACAGTTTTATATGACTCTAGAGAGAATGTAGCTTTTCAATCATGCAATGTACTTCTTCCTCATGATTTCTTTGGACATTGATTTTTCTAAAATCTAATTTATAGGTTCTGTTATGTTTCAGTTATAGAAATTTCATCAAATGATGGCCTTAATACATATAATTTAACTCAAAAGAATAACAAAAAATTGCAGAATATGAAAAGCTATTTTTGACTTAATAATCCATTGAGACAATAAATCAAGTCAATAAGAAACAGAAAAGAGAGACATTTAGTTTCAAGGAATTTTGGATTTATTAAAGTACCTTATCTCAAGGACAACTGATAACAAAGACGCCATATTTCATCATCTCATATAATAGACCCAGAGTTCAATGATAGATTACACAATTATTATAGATTACAATTACTAACTTTATTTGAATTCATTACTTGATAAAGACCAGAGAACACTCGTCCAAATGTCGTTCAAATAAAGTTTGTAATTGTAATTCATAAGAAATTGAATTTTCTATACATCAATATTATGGGCTTTAAATTTTGAAAAATTATTCAGAATAGTTCCAAGATGATGCTTGCACAGAATAGTTCAAAGACGCTTGCACAAAATAGTTCCAAGATGCTTGCACAGAATAGTTCCAAGAGGCTTGCACCGAATAGTTCCAAGATAATGCTTGCACAGATTAGTTCCAAGAGGCTTGCAAGAAAGGCTTTGTATTTGTGGCCTTGTATGTGTGAGACAGGACTGTATCACTCGTGGTATTGGGCCTAATTCTGACCCATGTAAAATAAAGAGTTTTTATTTTTATTATTATTATTATTATTATACTAAACTAAGATAGATTGCTCCTAATTACTACTAAGTCCTCATAATTCATTTTACACAAAAGACTGGACTGTTTTTATATTCTATACACATAAAATGTAGTTCACCTCAACAACGCTAATCATCCAGTCATTTCCATTACGAAAATCATCTATCAAGTCTACCCAATACGGTGGTATAATATGTATTGTAATCGAAGCAACAAGTTCAACTAATCAAACAGTATTGTGGAAAGTTCACAAGGCTAATAATGTTTATGTGGTATACATATGCTCATTACAACATAACCTTGTGATTCTTTGTTGCTCAGCAAGTAAGCAGCTTGTCGCTAACCTGAAGGTACAAGGTTCAATCCTGGCATGGGTCAAGATACCTTGGATTTCTCAACCCGGTTTTTCACTGTCAGTGATGAAAGATGGAGGAGTGGATATGGAAAAAGAGTTTAATCATTCAGATGGGACAATAAACTGAGGCTACAGGCTGAGCACATTTCGGATTCCCCGACAGTCGGAAATAAAAAATAACAGTAGGCTAATGTTGCTGTTGTAGCAAAATTCCCGTCATGTAATGTACCTCTGGCTTTCAGCTTGCTAATAGTTTATTGTCCCATTCAAACGACTTGACACTTTTCCAGGTCAGCTTCTCTGACTTGCATCACCGTCCAGGGGGGAAACCAGGTTTATTCCCTTCATGTAATGTACCTCTGGCTTTCACCTTGTAAACAGTTTATTGTCCCATTCAAACGACTTGACACTTTTCCAGGTCAGCTTCTCTGACTTGCATCACTGACAGGGGGGAGAGGTTGAAAAATCTGAGGGTTTGATCTAGACACATGCTGAGATTGAACCCCTGCACCTTCAGGTTAGCGAACAAGCAACTAACTCACTGAGCATCCGCGTCCCCATCAGAAAGCCAGAGTACATTACATTTGACAAGCAGAAAGCTTTACCAGTCAGACATGTATAAAGTCTGGATGTAAAAATTAAAATCTTTGAACCTTACCTTGTTGTATTATGACCTCGCCAGCATGTCTGTGTACAGGAAACATAGCATCAAAAATATCACTGAAAATACAAAACAATGTTATAAAATATGTTTGCTGTGTAAAAAATCCTCGGATGAAACATGAGACCATAATTACATTTTATAAATACATATTTTTTGAAAGAAAAAAAAGAGCCAGCCATATCTTAAGGGATAACAACTTTGGTTCCCATGGAGATCCTTTTTCCAAGCTAGTCTTTGAAATTGATCTTTCCTGGATCATCCATACCCAATTCAAGCTGGGTTGCTGGTTGAATTTTTTGTTTAGATCAGTTAATCATTGTCATCTTAATTTCACATGCCAATCGCGATTAGAATCATGAACCACATTTGTTACTGTACTCAACAGATCAACAGCAAGATTTGATAACAAGTCATACAAATAATGATAAAACTGCAATTATAACATGTAAATCTTAAAGGGCCATTCTGCTTTTTTGAAAAAAGTTTCCGTTGTAAAAAAATCGCAAATGCTACCTAAGAGTATTTCTAAAGTATGCTTATTGTATCCCTATATCTTCTTGATCAATCTGAATTTGGTTTTAAAGGGTTAATTACAAACAGGGAGTACTTATTGTTAATTAAGCAATTTGACCTATTTTTGGTGTTTGCCCTTTAAATGGCTCAATATTTCTAGCTGAAAATGTTTACATACACAAGAGGGACATTTCTCTACAATTAGGCGTTTATTTTACTCAAATCCGTTTAGTAGTTTCCTATCTGCGTCCAAAAAACATAACATACTTAAAAACCTTACGTAAGGTTTTTAAAAATTTTAGCATGTTTTTAGCGTTTAAAAATTAAAGGCTGTATTTTTTTTAGGTAAAACTTTCAGATACATTAAAGGGGACATAGTTACAGATTTTGATGTAAAGTTTTCACAAATTTGAGCAAAAAAAAATTTTGACCTAAAAAAAATTCAGACTGTCCCTTTAACATAATTTTACTTAATATTTGTGTATATTTTTATTTACATATACCAATAATATTGCATCCGAATAAAGTCATTATTTCAAAAGATTTAGAATTGCTTCTGATAACCATAAAACTACATATCAGAGGCGATGAATGAATCAGCATGTTTTTACCGCCAGGATTTATAAAATATAATAATCACCTATACAGATAATGGTGATTAGTAGTTTTAATCGCTAATCAATAATCTTAATTAGTAATTAATACTCACCTTCTTTCATTATCATCTAAATGAGCAAATAATACATTCTTGGATATAGCCTTTGATAATGCCGCCATAGTTTTATAATCTTTAGGCACAACCTTGAAAGAGAACATTATTATTATCATTTAACAAAGACTATTTGATGCATCTATTTGAATTTATTATGTGAAATACAATTAAGATAATAATAATATCAAATGTTACGTTACAGTACATCCCAGGGTTCAATTAAGATAAATTTAATAAGCGATGATTTATCATGGCAAATTTCAGTTTTGGCAAATTAAGTTTATTTTTGATTTGCTTTATCCTAAATGTTTGGTATTCAAAATGTTACAGTTCCATGTTGCTGATATTACCATTGGTTTGGGTTCTCAAATTTATTTAGAACTGGCACATTCCGCCATCTTATAACACCTAATCAGTTTAGTTAAACTGTCTCACAAATGCACCGATTAGTCTAATCGAACTGGCTCACAAATGCGCAAAATAGCTAATCGACCAAATCGAATCGTCCCACAAAAACACCTATTAATTACACAAACTAAACAATGATATCATAAGCAAATAACAGAATTTTTTCAGAGTTGTTTGGAAGAACAGAAACAAAATACATTGAAAGTCACATTGACCCACTCTTATTTCCTCTGCCATGTGAAATTCATTCCGATCAGAACTGTAAGTACTTTCCCGTCACCACGACGACACTGTTTCCTGTCGATTGTATTCCTATTTTGATTACATGTTTTGTTTTTTTATTTCTCCATTTAAAAATATTATCTTCAGAATTTATGTTAAAGAGATATTCATGTAAATATTTAATATTATGGTGCCTGTTAGAACATCATACTTAAAATCACAACAATCTGTACTTCCATTGATCATTATTGTCAATTACAATTTTGATAAATTTTTATCTAAAATTGAGCTGTTTCTTCTGTTATAGGGATTGCAAAGGTTTCTGTATCAGGGAGCGACAGCATGAATTTGCATCATTCTAATTTCCAATCAGACAACTGTGGTTCCAGCAATTCTACTTAAACAAAGTGTTTTATGACTTCACAAATCTCAAAATATGCTTTTATCAAAGCGTCAAAAGAAACTTCATCAAACACTTTGTTGTAATGGAATTGTTGGAACCACAAACATCTGATTGAATATTTGAATGGTGCAAATTGTTACTATCAGTGTGCACAATACACATAATAATTTTAGAAAACCTCTTTACAATTTACTGATTTAAACTACAAACCTTTTTAACATATTGAGCTGCATCTTCTTCTTTATAAACTTCAGCACTGACAGCACCTCGTCTTGTTCTAGGTTTCATTGGTGGATGTGGAGGTGTTATAGATACATCATCCTCTCTTTCATCACTAGGTGGCGTCGCTGATTTATGTTTCTCTTTCATTTCATCCTGAAATTACACATTAAAACACTGTTTAGTTATTATCCTGATGAACCGACTAATTCCATTCTAAAACCAAGAAAAAGATAGAAACATCTATATTTTACAAGGATAACAACTTGAAGATCCACAGAAGATCCTTTCTCCCAGCTGGTCCTTCATCAACCATTGTGGCATGGATCTTTCCTGGATCATCCATATTCATTAACAGCTGGGTTGATTGGAATCATGAGTCATCAGACTTTCACACCCTAACAATCTTCTCCAATTGCTAACCAAATTATGTCATGATTGTAAAGAATGACACTCTAACAAGCTGCACTACAGACCTCACAAAAAAAGGAAAATTTACCATTATGACCCCAATCCACTGAAAATTATAATCATTCCATGCTCACTTCTTTTTTAAAAATGATAGTTTATTATAAATAAATTCAGGTATAGATGACAGCTGTAGCTAACAGCTGAATATGACATGAAAGGTAGTATTTACTTTTAATTATTAGTATATACTTCATAAAACTATACACTTATTATGTTTTTCTTTTGAAGTCAACACAGATCATTATATTCTTAGATGAAATTTGGTACAATATTGTTTGTAACTTTTTTGTGATATAGTCAAGATTGTGAACCATTTTGTGATTGTATTGATATGGAAATGATACATTCTAAAGAAACGATTCAGATAAATAGATTAATCATTTCTGAAGGAACCTTAGACTTAAAATGTTGCATTCATAATAAACCTTTCATCAAATTCAAGGTTGGATTTTATTGTTTAGTGCTACTCTTCCTACACCTGAACCTCTTTTGCTATGTTCATTAGTAAAATCGAAATTTTTTTGCTTAGTCAAGAGATATAACTCAGCATCCCTTTGTGAAATAGTTGATATTAAACAAGCAAGTTAAGTTATGGACTACAACATAATACAGGCCTTCTCAAATGGTGGACAGCGGACCAAATCCGGCCTGCGATGCCCTTGAGAATGGTTCGTCAAGAGTGATCCTTTCCGCTAAAACGCTATGCACGATATGCTCGCTATGCTAGCTAAGCTATATTTGGTCCTTATATTTTTTTCTTAAAATACTTTTGGCCCTTAACAAAAATTAATCGAGAAAGCCTGATATAATATACTGTATGTATTTTCATACATAACAGTAAAAATCTTTGTGATAACATATCAAGAGCTCAAGTCAGTTATATAACACACACATAACACAGTCTCTAAAACTTAATATACGGTAATCTTGAACGAACAACTACTTCAGGGGCCTTATTCTCGAAAACTTAAATTATAATGATTTTAGTGTTCCAGTCATCTGATTGGTCAATCACTAAAATTGATTTTAAATATAGCTTTCTGTATTTCCTAAAAATCCTTAAAATCAGGATTTTATCTTGTAGTTAAGTTTTCGAGAATAAGGCCCCAGGTGTTAAAACAAATCATTCCATGATAAAAGACCCTTATTCCAAGATAGCACAGCATAAATTTTCTAGTAACAATATCTTATGTAAATATTAATGATATCAATTGTTTAAAATTTACATCTGGTATAATAATCTTGTATATTAAATAATTAAATAATATTAAAAAACCTGCCTTTATCATCAATGAGTTTTTAGTTGATCTATTAGTAAAATTGTCACAGCAGTACCTACACTAGATCCTATTGTCACAGCAATGAGAATGAAACAGAAGTTCTTTTCTTATAATTCACAGAGCTACTTCCTGTTTATAATACCGTACATAGGCAGTTTAAAAACAATTATTGATCACATATTATGCTACTTATCAACTGATACTAATCATATTAGCCTTGTGAAACACATATTGATACCTGGGAACAAGTTGTGAAATCAAACTATGAAATGTTGTCTTGAATACAATCTTGATCCTGTTACTATAGAAATTTTAACAATATAACATATGTGTAAGATCTGCTTTTAATGCGATACCACCTCTTAGAATGAACAGAAAAACTTGGTCAATAAGAAGAGTATATATTCATCAACGATGAACTATACAAACATAATCAAATAAACCCATAAAACTATGTAATTCTCCATACAACAATACTACAGGTTATTATTGAAAAACGCTTAACAAAATTTTTTTCAATAATTGTATATAAGCTTATAAACATAGTTTTCTGGATTTATCAGAATATTTAGGTAATAATGTTGTTTAGTTATGCAACCAGGTAAGACCATTGATGAATATATACACCTATTGATAAAGTTTGAAAATTTAGATTTTTTGTTCATTCTAAGAGGTTGTATTCCTTTAAAGATTGACGGTGTTGAAAATTAAAAGACTTGTAGGTGATTATTGCCGGAAGCTGGTATTAATTTTGTCTGAAATATCAATTTTGTTCTGCCAATCATGAGCACTATAATGATCTTTGAAATTTGCTCCTTTTACAGAAAACCTCTTTATAAGCTTCCCAGGTTGGGCGATCTTTAACATGCACAGCCTTTAGCACACTGGGCCTCCATTAATTGTCTTATTCAACGACTTAACAAAACACTTTTTCCATGTCAGCCCCAAATGGACTGAATAAGGTCTATTAAACTTTTGAAAATGAAAACTCACATCTAAATTGTTTAAGATTTAAAAACAATCTTCAGTAGAAGTAGTTTTTGATAGACATACATTCGTAATCCTTCTTTGTTGATACAAAGAGAATTAAATAACGGAACACAATTTTATGGTATAAGCTTACTACTCCTTAGTTTTATTACACACAACGTTTCAACAATCTACATTGTCATCTTCAGGTGAAGTTAAAAAGAATAAGGGCGAATTCAAAATTGATTTACGCAAATCTTACGTATAGGTATGTTTCATTAACCAACTTAATAATAAAGTTCTAAAAATTTATGAGTTCTCACAACTAAAAATGTTAAGTTTCATCTATTTTGAAGCATCTATTTAGTTAAGAAAAAAGTTATGACAGGGACTTCTAACTGTCTTAAGTTAAGCAATTAAAAACATACGAAGATTTCTTAGCGTAAATATCAGTGAAATGCAAATTTGGGTTTTTTTCTTACGTAAGTCAGACTTGAGAACATAATGAACTATTAAAACAAGTTTAGTGAAACAAGGGCCAGGCCCATGTGTTAATTGTATTCATATCATAAGCTTATTGAATAACCTACAGTTCAATCTTTATTTTTACCTTCGTTTTGGTCACGTATACCAGATATTAGTCGGAAACTTGCTGACTCTATTCCCAGCCTTTGATAGATATTTGGACAGATATGGCTGGGAGAAAGTCAGAAAAACTAGGCCCAAAAAACTTACGATTTTCCGCACCTCCGCAAGTGCAGGGGTTTTAAACATATTTATTTACCTTGAATCCACAAAACTTTGATATATTTGGAAAGATGGATGATTTTGTAGTTCAATCATACCATCATTATCCCCCTACACCATACAGACCATGTATGCGAGTCCATCAAAGTTTTTTTCTCGAGAAATAATGCTGCACGCGCAAGGTATGAAAAATCGCAAGTTTTTGTGGCCTAGTTTTTCTGACTCTCTCCCAGCCATATCCGTGCAAATAGCTATCAGAGGCTGGGGAAAGAGTCAGCAAGTTTAGGACTAACCAGATATCTGTCTATGTTTTGCAATTATTACAGTATTTTACACAATACTACCTTAGCTCTTCTGCTGACCCTAGTTAAAATAAATGAGTTTTATTTTAATGCCATTAATCATAGTATGTTTAAAACATTTATATACTTAATATGGATTATTAATTAGAAATGTCTGTCTCTAAATGTCACTGAACAATAGTCAATTTTCAATAGAGTCTCGACATTGTGCTCATCCCTAGATAACATTCATATTAAGATACCTTCGATAAATCTCAATAAAAATGATTTGACTGGTTAGTTTTGTATTTCATTTAACTTTGGGAATTGAGACTAAATCCTATGGGTTTTTGTTAATGCCTTTTTTGGGTCAATTTGTTTTTTTTTTAAATGTCAGTAAAGGGAGTTATTTATGGATGTTTTATGAACTTCATAAGATTAAAAAAAAAATTTAAAAACAGTCTGATTTTCAAAAAAAAAATCTTACCATTAAATTTAGTTCTATTTTTCTTTTTTATTGAGTTCAAAATTATAATACCCGGTAATTTTGAACATACCATGCCTTTAAATCATTCAAGATAAAAAACAAAATATAGCGATAATGATATTCATTAAAGTTTTCAGATTTGTCATTTCTTGCAAAGTGATATTATCTTGATATCAGTTTCCGATAATAGTCATTATTCAAAAACCTCTTGAATATTTACGATCATATTTTAACATGTAACATGTGTAATCTCCCGATAATGTTGGATTTCTACCGCTTTTGTATGCCATCTCCCGAGCTACCGGCGGGAGGTTAATAAATTCTACTGATTTTTCATTTTTTGGAAAGCATAATTTTTACGGGACCTACCGTTTTTCAATGTCCAAATTTTACCATAAATCAATAAAATATCAATCATTATTAAATTCTGATTACCCATAACACGTGTTAATCTCATCATGTAACAAGATTATCATTGTCTTATTAATTAATCTCCTATTAAGATGATAACTTGATCTATTTTCACACGACAATTGGCATTTTAAGAACACCATAACACGTCACAAGAATAAAAAAAACAGAGCAAGTACCATTCTGAAACCTCTGGTCTACAGTTATTGCTACTGTCAAAAGTATTCATTTCTTGAAATTACATGCTTTTTTACCCCTGTCTCCCGAATTTTTGCCCTGACCTGTACACATGTATGATTTTAATCAATTTGTTTTTAATGGGTCAGGGAGTACTTATTATTTATTAAGCAGTTTGACCTACCTAGTTTTGGTACATTTCTCTACAATTTTACTCAAGTTAGTACAGTAGTTTTCTAACAGCTTCAAAAAACATAACAAACTTTATACCTTACGTAAGGTTTTTAAATATTTTAGCATGTTTTGAATGACTGGATTTTTTTAGTTTAAACTTTTAGATACTGTAAAGGGCACGTCTCTAGATTATGGTGTATAAGCTTAGTTTTCACAATTTGAGAAAAAATAAGAATTCTTAGAGAATGAGTGTGGAAATGATTCTAAATCTTCTATTTTTCTAAAGTTGATAATTCCACACACTATCAGACATTATTTTTGAACTCAACGAAAGTATATCCTTCACAAAAATTAAATTGGCATGGTAAATATATAATATATAACAAAATTAAATTGCAATCAAGTATTGAACACATCATTAGGCATAGAATATGAGACCAGTAAAGTTTCAAGAATGATGAAATATTCTATTAATAAGACTGTAAATAGCTGGTCAGTGAGACGCGTAAAGAGATATTATCTAGCATCAAGACTCGGGTAATTCAGGAGACAGACTAAAAGTCCCTGATGACAAGTATAAGTGTTTAATAAGATCAATTGATAAAACTAATCAATATCATGAGGTAGAAAAACTATCGATTTTCTTGTTTTTGCTCATCTAGTGTAAAGAATATTTTAGAGTTATTAAAGGGATTTTACAGAGTTTTTCTAAAATAATGTCTGATACATGTAAATTGTAAATGTTCTTTGTATTGTGTTGCAAGAAAAATGACGCAAAACAAATTAAACACAAAATGTGTTGCTACAGTTCCACAAAAGCTTGACCCTTTTTTACCCCTTTTTTACAACATCAATAATTTGGAGAGCATAACTGAATACATAAATAAGTGCATGATAATGTGGTAACAGGAATATTTTAAGTAAAGCAGCTAAAGTAAAGTTCCCTTAAATTTTTTTTAACCTACAGCACAAAAAGCAATCACAAGTTGCTTCTTTCAGTTTCAAGTTGGATAGTTAATCAGGATTCTATATATAAAAACTTTAGTTGCTGTAGCAGATCGACATTTCAATGTCAATAGTACTTGAAACATTGTAAATATAAAGGCATACAACTTGAGGGAAATAGAAAGGAAATTGATTTTGCCTCTGATTTTTTGCAAATAATATAAAAATAAATGCCTTGTATTGTACAATAAGGCAAATACCCATTCAGAAAAACTATTACACTAATAATGGGGGTTAGGGGGATAGTATAATTTACAAGGTTTCCGACAACTTTGACCAAATCACTTTTCAACCTCAATTACCTAAAGAGCCGTATGTATCAATTTACAGGCTTATTCATCATCAGGGTGGTTTGTGATTTTTTTGATGCTGTTGCATATGTGTCAAATGCATCTGGGCTTCCTTGATAATGAGAACGAACAAAACAGTAACCCTTGCACATAATCTCAACCTCGTTCCAATTTTAACTGGTTTTTTTTTCCCCAAAATGTCTAGTTCTCACGGGCAGCTAGAGGCCTTATGAAACATATTTCCTGGTATGAAATTGAATTTTGATGCCATATTGATATTTCCTAGTGAAGTCCCAATCAACCAGTCTTTATTTTGTTGTTAAATAGTAAATAAACAAAGATTTCTTCAAAGAGTATTTGCCAAAAGGATCTTTTTATCCAGTGGAACTAAGTAAAACTGATCTTAAGCTTAGCTATATGTACAATTTTAATACACTCATGCAGAAACATAATTGTTTGCTGTTATATATTGATTTATGAATTTTATAACAGATTATGGCGCTGCACTAATTATTTCATTTTTTCTAATGATCCTACATTATACGTAGAAAATAAAATGTTAAAGGGATATGTTCTCTAACCGTTCGACCCTAAAACTTTTGTTCTCACAACCTGGAATGTCTTAGATAATCCGTAATAATGTTCACAACTCTCTCTCAAAATGTAAGCTTTCAAATCCCTGTGTATCCATAAATATCAGAGTTTGATAGTAAAAAATACGACTCGTCGTTTAGTAAGACTGATAATATAAAATATAATTATATAGAAAATACACATACAGAAAATGAAAGATAACTGTTAAGGTACAGGTATAATTGAAGTGATTGTGCGATTTTTGGGCAGTTTCAGTAAATCTGAAGCCTATTTACATCAATTCGAGGACAAAAGCAATCCTCAAAAATGCTGAAAATGTTTAAAAAATAATACCACAAGATAACTAGTACAATTGAAAATGGTTTCAGGTATATTGACTATTAATGCAATTAAAAGTAGAATGGATAATATAAAGCTTAGGTCAAAACAGAACCACTACGGTACATTACTATAAACTGGACATCAATTCTAAAACTATAGATAGGAAAATGAAAATAATGATGTATAATGGCTAGACTAATTAAACATAGAAGGAATAGACCATTAATATATAAAGTAAGTGAGAAACCACTGGTAGTCAAGGTCAAGAAGTGCTGAAACTGAAAACATATTAACTATAGATAAAATAAATAGAGAGATAAAGTAAACAACAAGACTAGACACAATCAATTTTTACAATAACTAAAACACTGTATTTAATATATACTTTTAACTAGGTCAAATTTATATTTTCATACTAATAAATACCTTTAATTCTTGGCACCGTTTATCTGCTGGTACCGATGATGATGTATTTTCATTCCTAGAATTACTTTCCATGGCTACCTGATTATCACTAGTACCAGTCTGATGCTGTGTATTCATTACTGAGGTGTTTTGGTCAGTGGTTTTCTTATCACTTTCTATTTTGGAAGGCGTTGCCTTTTCACTACTGTTTACAACATCTGTTGGTTTATCGGTAGTCTTACTAGGAGAACTCTGGCCAGTACTTTCAGCCACAGCATTTTTCAGTTTTTGCAGATTATTTCCCATCTTATATCATATGGCTGCCAAGACCAGATGTGAAATTAAGTTAAATTAACATAAGAGATGATTAATCAATAAACCGGATTTAAGTCACATATATCTCTAGTAAAGTATACAGTAATCCAATCTGGAGGTATTAATTAAATTAACACTTGAAGTACAGTGGTATCACCTTAAGACGCCGGCGGTTTCATACCATATTATACATCCAAATAAACAACAACTTGGCACAGAATATCTTTCTATCTAGTTCACCACAATAACTCCATCAATATCTCATATAATAAAAACATACAATAGTCGATTACCACCATAATTTAAACCTATATATGATATTAATTATTAAATTTATAGCTAATATTGATTCGATTCTATCAAAGCTTTTAGCCTTTTATCATCATTCACCAACAACTACAAGTAGCACTAGAGTCTATGCAAATAATCAATGCCTATTTCCTCTACAAGACACCATTGTGAATCTCTCACAGAAAAACAATAATAGAACATCATAGAATTAGCATAACTGTAGAATTATGACATGAACTATGGGAAAGGTATTTAGTTTAAAGAGAGACTACCACATGATAAATCTACATAGTGTTTAAAGCTGGGTCACCATTTACATTCATATTTTCAGCTATAGGAAAGTTATACAATGATCGAGAAAAATACCAGTTTGTCTTACAAGTCCATCTTAACTAGGTATTAATTAGCTAATTAAGAATGGATTCCAACCACAAGCTGGTCAATTAATAAAAGTTATCCAGTCTCACACTTCTATAACAGACAATTTCCCACAAAAAAAGCACTCGACAATTATTTTTTCTTTTCTATATTAAGTGAAGTTAATCACATTAACTTAAATAAACTTTTTTTTACCTTGACTTAATTTAGTCACGAAAGAAAACATGGCATCTATGCTTATAGATTGATTGGATAAAAATGGATACCTGTTCAACAACGGTGGAAACATTGGCTAATTAAAGGGATAAAAAAAAACTTTCTTTCAAAGTAGCATCTCTTACGAGGTATATTTCCTTTCTTCAGAATATAGAGCAAAGACTCAAGAAGATTCTACTTTTTACAATAAAAAGTAAGTGGGAAAGCACCTTGAAATCAATGAAGTAGAACAAATAACAGTGAGATAATACCCACTAAATACCATAATCCTTACAATATCAGATTTATATCTTAGGGTCATGACTAGAATAATATCAAATATATATCATATTTTGTTTATAACTTATATCTCTTATGATTTTCTAAAAAATAAGAACTAATTTACATTAAGCTCAATGGAATTATGACCCAAGATATTTCAGAGCATAAATTGTGTTTTTAATCAATATATGGACTTTCAATCCACAATCCTCGGTGGACTTTTCTAAACATTTCCAAACAGTGTTATAACTTGACTGGTTATCTGATACCATGCTTAAGGCACCCGTACACGGAGAGAAGATGTCACGCATCAATTATGCTCGACTAATAGCACATAGTGTGCATGTGCAGGTGACGTAGTCGTGTGG
Source organism: Lottia scabra (assembly GCA_029955415.1). Classification (NCBI taxonomy): domain Eukaryota; kingdom Metazoa; phylum Mollusca; class Gastropoda; family Lottiidae; genus Lottia; species Lottia scabra. Next base: position 2,506,986 of record JARJEI010000027.1, on the reverse strand, counting down.
AAAATTTCTATCGTGTTTCATATTTCTGGCCACGTGTGACAAATGGCACACCGTGTGCAGGATTCTGGTGAGCAAGTAGCGCGTGCCATTGGTGCATGCCAAATTCTCTTCATTTGCGGGAGCCATGTATTTGGATGCGATTTTGATTAACGGAATTGTTTTGTTGTACTGATTTTTATATGTTGTTAACATAAACTGAGATTTAGTCACTTATTGAGACTTCATTTCAAAGAATGAATATAACCGTATTATATATGTTACATGGAGCCCTGTCTTGATCACTTATTCCTACACTCAGTGGCCAAAAACAAATAAAAATTTTACTCTAATTTCACTTGCAAAATTTAAGATTTGAAAATGCCAATGCCCATGACCTCACCCATCTTGCAGTGTATAATATAATGGGTTGTTTTCTTTAAGTATCTATCAATCAATGCTTAACTGACAATAGCTCCCAGTCTGTTCTTCCAGGCATTTTAGATGGAATGACAGTTTAATAGATAAATAACACAGGCATGATAATCAAACAATCTTTTTAACTGTGTAAAGGCCCATTCACACCAAAAACATCAAGCGGAACGCGACGCCGAAAATAAGATCAATGGATAATCAATAAAACGCTCAGACCAGAGACGCGCATTAAGAAATGATGTGCATTCAACGCCTGATATAACTTCTGTAGTTAATCATTGCGTTTGGCACTGCGTTTAACTTTGTGTTGTGAACGCGCGTTTTTTGTGTTAACGGTACTTAACAGTCTATATGCTTTTTTAAAGTGTTAGTTACAGCTGAAGAGGACCCTTTCTATCAGCTGATAGACCTTGGCCAAACCTAGGCATTGATCGTAATATCCAGATGATCCGTTCATCTAAATATCCATTTACAGCTGGGTGGACTGGAAATATGAGTGAAGAGGACTTATTCAAGGTCATCTGAATTTCAGACCCTGATGGAGATTAGAATTCACAACCACAACAACCATCATCCTGATTGAAATTGATAAAAACATCCTTATCTGTCTTATCTAAACAAGAGAAGTGGAGTTATCTTCTACAACAACTAATACCATTATTTTCCGTAAAGCCTTCGGCTTTCACATGTATAAACAGCAATATTATGACGAAGGTCAAGGTTAGCGCTCTTCAAAGAAAAAACAAAAAAGGTCACAGGTCATGACCTGTTGCTACCCACGCTATCCGCCATTACACACAACATTATAAATACCAGTCCAACATGGTAAGCGATCATATTTATTTTGGCGTTGTTTATATGGTTAGTGTTTTACGTAAGGCTATTTGTGGAAGTATTCCCAAATCTATTACTATATTGGTTAAGATCTACGATAGATAGATCAGTTTAGATCATGAGTTATAAGCCTACTAACAATAATGACAACAACGATGTTTTGTCTTTAACCGATCCCGATGAAGGGGACTTTTTAGGATTTGATAGCGTCGACGTAGTCGATGCAGTGTCAACGGTTAAGGAAAATACGACGAAATCGAATATCAAAAAGAAGTCTGTTGTCAAGGGTAAGAGGTCACCTAGATTGAAAAATACTTCTCCAAAAGTTAAGACTGTTTCTTTTCCTTCAACCTCAAAGTTTGGTAGTGATGAAAATAATAACCCAAATTTCAAAAGTTTACCTCAAAGAAGAGGCCAATTTGAAAACGAAGTTTTTAATGATGTTACCAATAGACATATAGTAGATCTAAATAATATCTCAGAGCAGGATTTTCAGGCTCTTAAAATTAAATTGGGTCTTGTAGAGGCCAGGAATTATGAAAATGATCAATCTGATTTTGACTATGATTTATTCGAACATTGTGATGAGTATAATCAATATGTACAAGATAAGAGGCCAAACATTCGTGTTGAAATTGATAATGATTCAGATATTGCAAATATCGGTTCAGATTTTAATAGTCGGATGAGTAATGCTTTGTTCAATACCACCGATGATGTAGATAACACATTGGTAGTTGATGATGGTGCTGATCAGTCTATTTTGTGGCAGTTGCCCAAGTTAAAAACTCCATCCAGAGGGCCTTCAATTGATCAATCACTGGCTAATTTAATCGATACAGCCTGTACCAGTCATTGTGAAACTGGAACTATTATAAGCAAATATGATTTACCAGATAATTGTAAAATGTTGTCTCCCCCTTTGGTGAATTCAGAGATTTGGGGTAAGATTGATGCAAGATCTAAGATATATGATAAATCATTTAAAGAGGTCCAGCAGTTGGCTGCAACATCTATTGTTCCTTTGGTTAAGCTAGCAGAATTACTTAAACCAAGCATCATCAGAAATGAGCAAGCTAAATGTCTTTTTTCGGATGCGATTACTTTAATTAGCCAAGTGCAGTACCATTTGTCACTTAGACGACGATATCTTATCAGACCTGTTCTTAAAAAGAGGTATGCTGATTTATGTAATGTTAATGTGCCAATCTCGTCTATGTTGTTTGGTGATGATATCATGAAGGAAATCAAGAAATGTGATGCTTCTACTACTGTAACTTTACCTCCAATGAAGCCAGGTTTTAATAGATTTAATACTAATAATTATAATAAGAGTAGAAATTTCTCTGGTAATAGAGGCCGTGGTGCTAGAGGTTCTTTTCAAAGAGGGAATTATAGGTATCAGCCATACAATTATAGTAGTAATTATCCATATTCTGGTCAAAACTCGTATAGAGGTCAACCTGGAAAACGTGGTAGACGGGGTTTTTTATCTCAGGATCCCCAGACCTCAGGAACACAGGGGTAGTGAATGAGTTTATTCCAGTACAAACTGTAAATACTGTAGATAGTAATGTGGTAAGTTCAGGGAATATCCGATTTTGTATTGATAAGTGGAAAGCATTTACCAGTGATCCATGGATCCTTCAGATTGTCAGTGGGTACAAAATTGAGTTTGTTGCTCCTATTTTTCAAATTAAACTTCCAAATGAAATTCCTTTTAATGATTTTCAGAAATCTATTATAGATAATGAAGTGAGGGAGCTAGTTGCTAAGGGTGCAATTGTGCCCAGTGTGTGGGAAATTGACCAATTTGTTTCAAATATTTTTATTGTACCCAAACCAAATGGGAAATTCAGGCCAGTTATTAATTTAAAGCCTTTGAATGCTTTTGTTTTGTATGAACATTTTAAGCAGGAAACATTTACAATGGTTCTTGATTTGCTGAATAAAGATGATTTTCTTTGTTCCATTGATCTCTGTGATGCATATTTTAGTATTCATATTCATGAATCTTATCAAAAGTATTTAAAATTTGTTTGGAATGGTCAGATTTATAAGTTTGTATCCCTTCCATTTGGTTTAAGTTCTGCTCCACGTATTTTTACAAAAATTTTAAAACCAGTTTATTCTTGGTTCAGGTACCAAGGTATTCGTTGCTCCTATTATATAGATGATTCTCTGGTAATGGATAAAAGCAGTCAAGCTTGTGCTAGCAAGGCTAAAATTATGGCAGATACTTTGGTTTCACTGGGTTATAAGATTAATCAAAAGAAATCCGTGTTTGTTCCATCTCAGAGACTAGTGTATTTTGGACTTATTATTGACACAGTTTTGTTTAAGGTCTTTTTACCAGATTCCAAAGTTGATAAGATTTTGCAATTTGCTTCATTACTTTTGAATAATACATTGGTTTCAGTGAGACAGTTAGCATCTTTCATTGGTCTTCTAGTAAATGCTTTCTATGCAGTTATCAAAGCTCCTCTGTATTATCGTAGCCTAGAAAGAGATAAAATACAAGGTTTACATCCAGATTCAGATTATGATAATCAAATTAGTCTTTCAAATGAGTCCAAAGAAGATATTATATGGTGGCAAGCTAACATTAGAAAAGAAAATGGCAAACTCATTAAGCAAGAAAAACCGTCAATTGTTGTTCAGACTGATGCCTCTATGGCAGGTTGGGGGGCTTATGTGACTGACACCCAGCAGGTTTGTCAGGGTAGATGGGATTACGAAGAATCTCAGTTTCACATTAATGTTCTAGAAATATTGGCTATGTTTTATGCGTTGCATAGTTTGCTTTGCCATGAATCAAATTGCCATATTCAGTTTCAGTCTGATAATATTTCTGCCATTGCCTACCTCAATGACATGGGAGGAATGGCTTCATTGCATATGAACAAAATTTCAAAAGATATTTGGATCTGGGCATTGGATAGGAATATTTTTCTATCTGCAGTATATATTTGTGGCAAAGATAATATTCAAGCTGATTTTCTTTCTAGGAATTTTTCGGATAACACTGAATGGATGTTAAAGGCAGAATTGTTTAATAGGATTTGCAAGCAGTGTTTTATGCCTGATGTGGATATGTTTGCTTCTAGACTGAATCATAGACTTGAACATTTTGTCTCTTGGTTTCCAGAGCCTGGTTGTTTTAAGTGGGATGCATTCTCTTTTTCATGGCATGATTTTTGTCCATATTTGTTTCCGCCTTTTAATTTAATTTTGCGGGTAATAAATAAAATTATTTCAGATAATGTTAAATTGGCTATTTTAATTATTCCCCATTGGATTTCCCAACCTTGGTTTCCAATTCTCTTAGACATAATTGTTTCTCTTCCTATTAGGATTCCAAGACACAGAGATGTTTTAACTTTACCTCACAATTACCAGTGCCATCCTCTTCACAAGCAACTGTCTTTGGTCGCGGTTATTGTGTCAGGCGACACCTTGAAATGCGAGGAATTCAGGAGCAATCTATTGCCATTATCTTATCCTCATGGAAAACAGGTACCAATAAGCAGTACGATTTGGCCTGGAGGAAGTGGTATATTTGGTGTCTATCAACAGAAAACAATCCCATTTGTTCCTCTGAAACAGTAATTATTGATTATTTAACTTATTTGTTTACAGTAGAGAAGAAATCATATAGTGTAATTAACACACATAAATCTATGCTTTTACAAACTTTAAGATTGTTAGACAATGGTTGGTGTTTTAATCCCATTTATATTCCTAGGTTTTTGAAGGGAGTTTTTCACAGTAATCCACCTAAGCCAAAATATACTTTTACATGGGATGTGTCTAAGGTATTGGCATACCTGAAAACTCTTTTTCCATTACATACATTGAGTATGAAATTTTTAACTTTCAAGTTGGTAGCTTTAATTGCATTAACGACAGCTGCTAGAGCACAAACTATGGTGTCTCTTAGATTGTCTAATATGTTGTTTTGTGAAGAGAAGATAGTGTTTTCTTTTTCAGATTTATTGAAAACCTCAAAGCAGGGAAAAAATTATCAGCTGGTTTTATTGAAATACCCAGATAAGAAACTTTGTGTAGTAGAAACTTTAAGGTACTATTTGAATGTAACTGAAAGGAAAAGAAAGTCATCAGATCAATTATTAATATCATTTTCAACTTTCAGACCAGTTTTAACATCTACAATAGCTAGATGGTTGAAGGAGGTACTTCATGCCTCTGGAATAGATATTTCAGTTTTTAAAGCTCACTCTTTCAGGTCAGCATCTACGTCAAAAGCTTTCATGAGTGGATGTTCGTTGCAGAATATTCTAGATGCTGCCGATTGGTCTTCAGACAAGAACTTTTATAAGTTTTATTTTAGAGAGCTGCAGTCAAAAGACATTGGGTTTGCATCAGCAGTGTTAAGTTAAGATAATAGTTGTACATACCTTTGTTTCTGGGTTTATAGCTTTGGTTTTGAATCAGTTTTGTAGCTTTGAAGTTGCTGTTTATACATGTGAAAGCCGAAGGCTTTACGGAAAATAATGTCCCCTCATCCAAGTGAAGTATGAATGATGGATGAGAGGCATTATTGAAGTAAAGCCGGAGGCTGAGCATGTATGAATCAACCCGCCTCTATTATGGTTTTGGTATAAAATTATTATTAAATGTATTTTGTATGTTTTTCAGTTTCCCTACCCAGAAATGATTCATTTACAAAACTGCTTCCTTTAAATATATGATCGCTTACCATGTTGGACTGGTATTTATAATGTTGTGTGTAATGGCGGATAGCGTGGGTAGCAACAGGTCATGACCTGTGACCTTTTTTGTTTTTTCTTTGAAGAGCGCTAACCTTGACCTTCGTCATAATATTGCTGTTTATACATGCTCAGCCTCCGGCTTTACTTCAATAATGCCTCTCATCCATCATTCATACTTCACTTGGATGAGGGGACATTTTGTCATTAATACATTTATTCATTAGATAGTTACCTAAAATATCCTGTATTGTATATTGTTTAACTATTATCCACATGAATACTAAATAAGTCGCAGTCTCAGAAATTCTAATGTTTCAGACATTCCAATTACAGAAGACCCATAATCTTAGAGAGTAGAAAATATATGTTTACTAGCTAACATTATAGACATTCTTTAATACAGAATAATTATCTGTTATTATCATTGTCTGACAGAAAGTGCTGGATATATTAAAATTATAGATTTAATCTAAGATTCAATATATGCGTCAAACGGATCCTTCATGCGTTAAAAACCGAAATGGTTGATTTAAGAGGGTATGATTCCATATATGCGGTATCGGTATCCGTCAAATGGTCTCCGTCTAGTCCGTCATGCGTCAAAAACCAACCATTTCGATTTTGAACGGATGACACATATATGTAATCTTGGCTTTATTTAAAAGCAAATCTCAAAAGGGTTGCAGGATTTTGAGTTTTTCATTATAGTCAGTAGCAAAAACAAATCGTGAATTGATTAGACTTTATCAAAAGAGTACAAAATCAAAGATAGCTTGCCAGGCAAGGTAACATACGCCCACCTCAGCAAATTTAAATATTTAAAAAAGTTGATGGCACCATCGCACTTATTTGAGCTGATATTTAGATGAATCAATTCGAATGAAAACTCTAGTCTCTATCGAAAGCAACAACTCATAAACCGACGACTGGAATTGCACCATTTTCGAACTCATCCAAGATATTATCAAGATAAATACACATACCAAGTTTCATTCAAATCGGATAAAAACTCTAGCTTCTATTGCGTACACAAGTTAATTTTAACGTTTTTTCACTAAGTCAAGGGCAATAACTCATAAACCGACAACTGGATTTGCGCTATTTTCGAACTCATCCGAGATATTATCAAGATGAATACACATACCAAGTTTCTTTCAAATCGGATAAAAACTCTAGCTTCTATCGCGTACACAAGTTAATTTTAACGTTTTTTCACTAAGTCAAGGGCAATAACTCATAAACCGACGACTGGAATGGCGCTATTTTCGAACTCATCCGAGATATTATCAAGATGAATACACATACCAAGTTTCATTCAAATTGGATAAAAACTCTAGCTTCTATTGCGTACACAAGTTAATTTTAACGTTTTTTCACTAAGTCAAGGGCAATAACTCATAAACCGACAACTGGATTTGCGCTATTTTCGAACTCATCCGATATATTATTAAGATGAATACACATACCAAGTTTCTTTCAAATCGGATAAAAACTCTAGCTTCTATCGCGTACACAAGTTAATTTTAACGTTTTTTCACTAAGTCAAGGGCAATAACTCATAAACCGACGACTGGAATAGCGCCATTTTCGAACTTATCCGAGATATTATCAAGATGAATACACATACCAAGTTTCATTTGAATCGGATAAAAACTCTGGTTTCTATCGCGTACACAAGAAATTGTTGACGGACGGACGGACGGACGGACGGACGGACAGGGGTGACGGCAATATACGTCCACATTTTCATGTGGGCGTATAAAAACAAATTCACAAATAGGTCAGGATTCAATTTAAATTTGAATAGTAACTTATCACACCAAATTCCAGGTTTTTGGAATCTATTATTCATATTTTGTTAAAATTTGATAGCAAAATATGCTAGATGTAGATTTCACGATGAATGATGAATGCCAATGAATTTTAAAATAATTTCTGATGGTCACAAAAAACCAATAAGAGTTGCCATAGATAGCACGGCAGATAATTCAGGCAATTTTTTTTTTGCTTATTGATAAATATTGGATCACAAGAGGGTTCATTTTGATTTACAAACTGTGAGCTGAAATTCTTTTTTTTTAATGTTAATCATCTAACATCCGAATCTGAGACATAATGTCTTTTGAACTGCATGAAAATTTATCAATTTTTTACAATAACGGAAATATACCTTTAAACCGTTAACCATTCATTTATGATGACATATACATACATACAACTGATGAGAATAGCACCAGTCAACATGCCTATGTTGAATTCTCTGTTTGTAAGACATTTTGGCTGTTGTAGTTGCCAAATACCGGTACCGGTAGAGCAAATTGGGTTATATAATACGTCATAATATATGTATGCACTTTTTTCTACAGAAGTCTGGTAATGTCATGAAATTTGCATGGAAAGAAACATCATGTCCAAACCACGCCTTGATTTGTCACTTCCTCGGGGCCGTGGTAACAAGTGAGAAAAATTCCATATTCATAGCTTAATATTGTCCAATCAAAACTGGTCCTATAGAATCGGTAGCAAAATTTTAGCCAATCAAATCACTCGTCTATAAGCTCTGTTTGTGAATGTAAACAAAACGACAGCAGCGTGTTTTAATCAAAATGGACGATACAAAATTAAGTAAAATTTTCGGTAAAGAATTAAGGCAACACCGTACATTGGAAAATTTATTATTTTGTTCATGATTCGATAGGAAAGAAAAGAAAGTCTATGAAGGAAAACATCATATTTTGCTCCTCCCCTTTCCAATTTACAACTGTCAAGGTATCTTAAAAGATATGAACAGTACATAGTGTATTTAGTACACAAAAATCAATATCCATTGAAAATAAACAAAATTCTACAGTAAACTACTAAATAAGAAATAGAAAAACAAGAAAAGGAGAAAAATCTTACCATTGATAGACTATTAATGTCGGTATAAGGACATGTTTAGAGTTAAAGTATGATTCAGAAAGTTAAACTTATCAATCATAAAAGGTTGTATGATATCTCAACACCCTAGACAATATGATAAATGACTTGATTAATCAGTTATTTTCTAGACTCTATTATATATAGCATGCACATAGATTATATTATATTTGACAGCTCGAAAATTTCATATACCATAAATTCAAACTGAACAACAATCATATACAATTTCATTATTTCAGATAATATTTTTGACAACTATCCTGGATAATTCCTCGAAATCATTAAAAATCTTGTTCAAAGAAGCACATTACATTAGAAAATTGAACAGTTAAACTTCCTCAAGGCAGGATTCCAGGAATGGTTTTCCTAATGTTTGACCGTTTACTTTACATCAAATTAATCCCTAAAACCATACAAATATTTTTTGATATGTAAATGGGGATTGTGAACCAAAAGCTGAATCTAAAAGTACAGATATATTTTCTTTTTTTTCTTTTTGACTTTTTGCCATTAGATTATTATCTTTTGTTATAATGCCCAAATCCTATCTTATAATACAATAATGCACTCTTCAATCAATCTGATTAATATAGATCTATCTACATGCTACTTTATATTATTATTTTTTCAATTTATCTTTTTAAATTATGGTTAAAACAAAATCATTTTTCTGATACCCTGAAGCCATTGGTACATTTTTAACCTATTAACAAATAAAAACTATTTAAAGCTATACTACGTCTTAGAATGAACAAAAAAATTAAATTTTCAAACTTGGTCAATAGGAGTATATATTCATCAAGGGACTTGCCTGGTGTCATAACTATACAACAGATTACCCAAATAATCTGATAAATCCAGAAAGCTATGTTTAAATACAATAATTGATAAATGTTTTAATCCAATTTTAGACATTTATCAATAATAATCTGTAATTGTATGGACAATTACATAGTTTTATATGAGTTTATCTGATTCTGTTTGTACACTTTGGACACTGTTGATGAATATATACTCTTATTGACCAAGTTTGAGAACTTAATTTTTTTGTTCATTCTAAGACGTAGTATCCATTTAAATATAAATGATTATATCCTTGGGCCTTAGTCCAAAATTGTATGTCATGATGATAAGGTCTAAAACAGGAAAGACTGGATAATCAACTTGACCGTTCTGCAACAAAATTATGGATACACACAGATTTGAAGACAGATTTCCAAAATACTTATTAACCCATTCAGTTAGATTAAAAATTTCTGTAACTGAAACTACAATACCGTGAAATAAATATTCGTACAAAATGGCGGTGTGGTTAAATTTACTCTACGACCTTACATACTTGCACATCGCTTGGAAATTATTACAAAGGGGGAAAACCATCACCTATGTATCAGAAACGTTGGACTTGTCCAGGAGTACAATTAGCAAGTTTTAAGAAGCGTGTAGAACAAAGGGGGTACATAGTATACACCTGAGACGAGAAAGGCAACCCATTTCTATGTACGATATTGCACGGTACTGTAAGATACAATTGCTATGAAAAATGGAGACTCTTCCCTTAATTTTTTATTTCCCTTGCATTGTGTTATTGTTTTAATTCGCATTTATATCAATCCATAAATTGCAGTTCCATTAGCATACACTTGTACTGACATATAACACTGACATAAAATAAAACAATCAGAGAGGAAACGAACAACAATATAATGGAGAGTTATAATTTCATTTTCATGTTTTCCGAATAGAAAATGATATTTTAGATTGACGTATTTATCATCAATAACAATGTAAAGGTAATAGAATAAAATTGAAGTACAGTTATATTGTCTTTCTATCAAATCATTGATTATTGGCTCTTATTTAAGGTAACATTTGTGTTGGGTTGACATTATTGATAAAACTTTACAATGTACATACTCAAATTAAATTATACTTGTTTCTCTAAGCTACGTTACGTCATTAAAATAACAATCTTTTTGATAAAAACTTAAACTTGGTAAAAATAACCATCTTAGTTTAACTACATGGCAAATACCAAGGCAAATGTTTATTGTCAAAAAGACATGAAAAAAGTCTGTTCAAAGTAAATTGGATTTTTCTTGTAAACGGTACTTTTTTAAGTTACATTTTAAACCTAATCAATCTAACATTCTTTTAATTCTGCTTCAGTAGACTTTTGTTGAGTGTATCTTTAAATAGTTTTGGTGTTTAAAAATTAACAGCAAGATATTTTTAGTCAAAACTTTCAGATAACGTAAGGGACACATTTAAAAAAGTCATAACTTCCCTAAATAAAGGACCATTCCCTTTTTGAAAAAAGTTTTGATTATCAAAAAATATCATAAATGTTACCTGAAAATATCCTAATGTATGCCTATTACAGTATATCTATGTATCTTTTTCAAGTTCTTGATGAAACTGAATTGTTTTTGAAAGTGCTTATTATAAAAACAGGGATTACTAGTCTTGGTAGTCTGAAATTGGAACTGTTCTCAGAATGCTCGACTGAGTAAGGTGTTTACACTACTATTTTTCATCTGTTATGTTTTCGGAACTGTTCAGAAAATGGATAATTTTTATAGTGTAAATATGAGGCTATAGACAGTCAAAGATAATCAAACCGTGAGCACCATGACAGGTGTATTCAGATTTTTGGGTATTAATTTTAATTTACAAGCCAAACTTTTTTTTATTACTTTAAATACCTGAAATAAAAGCAGTTCAAGTGTATGTTTTGAATTGAAAATTTGATACCCTCTATATTGGCGGATACCTATTTTGGCAGATGATTTTATGAGTACCGTAGTTAACATATACCGGTATATAAGTTTATATCACTGATTTCCTTAATTCTTGTGTGGATATGCCAAGCCAACAGTTAGCTTTCTTGTCAGCACACTGCCATGCCATGACAGACAAACAGGTATATATGATTTATTTTTCTCACAAAGGAGGCTCTAGCTATATTTACTTATAAATTACGTTTTTGACTGATTTTGTGATAAATCTTATCGTATGAAGATACAACGCAAGTTGTTAAGGTACATGGGAAATCACTTGAACAACAACTGCACCAAACCATGTGACTGACTTGCGATTGCATGTCTTTTGTTCATGAATACCAAATCATCGAAGTTATACTTTTTTTTTAAAATATAATCAGTCTATTTATTGTTAGAAGCTATAAAATTACGTGCACCAACATTTCAAATTCTAATACGCAATTTTCAGTTTGGTCTTCTAATTTTACCCAGAATTATTTGCCATAAAAGTGTCAACAAAAATTAGGCTTCTGATTAAATTTTATGGTTTTATCAGGTTTTATACAAAAAATTGCCAACAGGAAAAGGATGAAATTGGTAACAAGGGAATATCTCTGCCTGACTATAGCAAATCAATAAAAAGATCAGAAAGATCTTTCATCTTACTTTACTTGCCTCTAGTACTTCAAGGGTATTTTATATTAAAGGGATAACATCTATTCTAATTGTTTTTACAGTTATAATACTCATGTAAATAATTCTTTTTTCAGTTATTGTTCCTTAATCTTTTTTGAGAGATTTGTGCAGTTTTCATATATACAACTACATACAATATCTTTGTTCAAAAGCGTTTTCAGTAGCGACTTGTTGGGTCATAGACTTACAAACAAGTGAGGGGCCTACTTCGGGTTTTAATTTCATAATCTCTTAATAATTTTACTCTAGCCTGTAAACAGTTGGTTCCTACAGCGAAGCAGATATTCAACAGACTCGCAAAAAATCACTATTCGATTTTTTTTTAAATTTTAATGGATCAAATATTGGATTGGTTAAAGGCAGCTGCCTACAGCCTTAACTGAAAAATAATAATTACAAAATATCTGAATATTCTTAAGACTCTTAATAACAACATGCATCTTTCAGGTAATGTTTTAAAGGGCCTTTCTGCTTTTTGGAAAAAAGTTTCCATTATATAAAACATTGCAAATGTCTGAGAGTATTTCTAAAGTATGCTCATTATACTCATCATTTTATTAATAATGGCTCCACATTTCTAACTGAAACCTTTCCAATACATAGTCAAGACATTTCTCTACAATCAGGCGTTTATTTTACTCAAATCCGTTCAGTAGTTTTCTATCAGCGCCCAAAAAACGTAACACACTTAAAAACCTTATGTATAAGGTTTTTAAATATTTTAGCATACGTTTTTAGCTTATAAAAATCAACGGCTGGATTTTTTTAGTGAAAACTTTCAGATACGTTTAAGGACACATAGTTAGAGATTTTGGTGTATAATTTACACAAATTTGACCTAAAATAAATTTGACTTCAAAAAATTCGGTCTGGCCCTTTAACATTTTATATTTCTTTATTGCTTTGCAACTAATGAACTATTGAGCATTTAACATCTATTAAGCCTTTTCAGCATATTTCACATTGTTACTTTACATACAATATATTGATTTATTTTATAATAATGAATTAGTCCAGTTCTCCTGCTTAATTCCACTCATGTGGTAAAAATCGCTATAGTATAAGTCTTATGAAAACAATTAGCATGTTTACCAATTTTGACACAGAATATTTCCCATCTTCATCACACATAATCTTAAATAGTAAACTAGAGTTCTAATCAACTCTACTATATGACTTGTAAAATATAGTTCATATCAACTCTACTATAAGACTTGTAAAACATAGTTCTAATCAACTCTATTAAGACTTGTAAAATATAGTTCTTATTCTAATCAACTCTACTATAAAACTTGTAAATTATGGTTCTAATCAACTCTTCTATAAGATTTGTAAAATATAGTTCTAATCAACTCTACTACCAGACTTGTAAAATATAGTTCTAATCAACTCTATTATAAGACTTGTAAAATATAGTTCTAATCAACTCTACTACCAGACTTGTAAAATATAGTTCTAATCAACTCTACTACCGGACTTGTAAAATATAGTTCTAATCAACTCTACTTATATAAGACTTGTAAAATATAGTTCTAATCAACTCTATTATAAGACTTGTAAAATATAGTTCATATCAACTCTACTACCAGACTTGTAAAATATAGTTCTAATCAACTCTACTTATATAAGACTTGTAAAATATAGTTCTAATCAACTCTATTATAAGACTTGTAAAATATAGTTCATATCAACTCTACTACCAGACTTGTAAAATATAGTTCTACTTATATAAGACTTGTAAAATATAGTTCTAATCAACTCTAATATAAGACTTGTAAAATATAGTTCTAATCAACTCTTCTATAAGACTTGTAAAATATAGTTCTAATCAACTTTACTATAAGACTCTAAAGACTTGTAAAAATATAGTTCTAATCAACTCTTCTACATAAAACCACTAAAAAAAATGTAAATAATAGCTTTTCCATAATTAAATAAATATCACCAAACACATTTTATTTTTATATAATGGCATGAATAAATTAAATAAAGATAATGGACTACAGCCATATACGCCCGCCAACCACAGCGAGCAGATGGTAAAAAACTTAAAAGCCTTAAATTTGATCAGGAGTAAACTAAACTATCTCAAACCTTTCGATAACATCTATTTTAAGTTTCATCAAAATCGGTTCAAAACTAAGATAGTACTTCGTTACACATACCAAATTTCATTTGATTCAATCAAAAAAATCTAATTGTAAGAGTGTTTACAAGCAAATGTTGACGGACTGTTGACGGACTGACGCCCACAGGTAGAGGTATATTGTCCGCACCCCTGTCCGTCACGGACAGGGGTGCGGACAATATACCTCCACCTGTGGGCGTATACAAATAAAATGCGAAATAGTTAAAATCATTCGGCATTTTCTATAAAGTCTTCAAAACATTTATTGATGCAGATATCACATAATAACAGAATTAGTATTGTTTAAGAATGTCCTTGTATTTTTAATATCTTTATTTGATACTTGCATTAACTATTGTTAACTTAAGCTTTTTTGACAGAATGCAGTGCATATACCATGTATTTATTATAAGATATTTCTGGACAATTATCCTTTTAAGCAAAACATCAAGGAAGAAAATTACAACATTAACTGTCAACTGGAAATTGAATTTTAATGAAAGAGTAAGAAATCAAATCAAGCTGACTGCTATTAGCTTTAATATATTAAGTACATCAAGAGAGTAGAAACAGCTTAGAGGTATTAATAATCAATAGACTTAAACTAGTTGTCCTTACTAAATTACCATAGTTAGTCAACATACTTCAAACTCCATCTTTGGTCCTCAAGGGTCGCAAGTTGACGTTAAACAGGACTGATTTTGTCCCAATTCATTTTCGGCAAATATTTTTCGTTACATTATGCAGGAAGTTGCAGTGTATCACAGGTGAAATGTTGAATTGAAAATACATAATGTCAAGGTATCTCATGAATTTTTTTCCGAAAATGTATGATAAAATTAAAATTTAGATAAGATCCTGGGCCTTGTTCACAAAGTAAAATCATTTGATTATATAAAACAGCAGGCATTATTAGAACTTAATCTTTTCAGCTTTTAAATGTTTTCCTCAGAAAAGTAGCCACTGTCAGCATGACAATTATCTAATATATTAGTTACTTAGTGCTGACCTTCGAAACATGTTTTATGTCCTAAAATAATGGTAATTAATCAGGTTTTAGTTAATGTAGCTATTAATGGCTTTGTCTCTTCTGAAAATGAAAAGCAACAATAAACAAAAGTATTTTAATTAAGCTTATAGAACATAGATAAGCAAAAATACAATGCCTTTCAATTTTCTCAACATTACCACAGGCTCTTGTTTAACTTTCTGTACTAACTCCAAGTACAGATTTACATTGCATATTCTGTAATTTACCAGTATGTTTTGATAATTAAAGGGGAATGTTCAGCATTTTCGAGGTAGATTTGATCCTTGAATATATTTAAATAGCCCCCAGAAGTACTAGAACTGCACAAAAATTAACATACCGGTAATCCCTTTAAGTATATCCTTCCCTAAACATTCATCTTTCATTTTCTGTATATATATGTGTTTTCTATATAAAGCATAGTCTTACTAAACGACGAGTCGTATTTTTGTCTTGCAAACGCTCATAATTATGGCTACGCGGGGATTTGAAAGCTTATATTTCGAGGGAGAGTTGTGATTGAACATTGTTATGGATTAGAATAGCTATAAAATTCAAGCCCTTTAATTTTTGTTGAAAATAGAAGAATGTTAAGTTGATGAAACATAAGCCTACAAATTATTTTTTAACTGATTGATTTTTTTACAACATTTGAATTTTATTACATCCTTATGACAAAGACGCAATAAAAAATTAATCAATAACATCAGTTATCAGTAAAAAAAACATGGGACTTGATATCAATTGGTATGGAATTCATTTAAACTTAGCAACAAGTTTCATAGTGCTACCAACCTACTTTTAATATTAATATCTAAACATCGAAATTGGAGGCAGGGATGAGGAAGATATAAAAAAAAAGAAATTTCAAACCAACAGTGAAAAAAGTAACCAATAGAAAAAATTCAAAGCAATAGTGTCTCTTTCTTTCAATCAGATTGCACTCAAATTTGAAATATTTCAAAGACAACTGTTAACGTTGAAATCTCTTCAATCAATTTTACATCATATTCAATTATAGATTGTATCCTTCTTAGATCTGATCTGAATTGAAGACATTCAAAGTTCTATTAAGTGTTCTAAAAAATGTATAAAATAACTTGAAATACATTTATCAAAAGTGTAAAAAAACGAACTGTTAATAAAAGGAAATTAATAACTAGACCAGGGATTAATTTTAACTTCTTTCAAAAAGGGTTCCACAGATGAATGTGTCGAGAATGAGAACAATTCTCAGATCACTTGAATTTACTGCCATGTAAATGGCTGGCCTGGATGGTGCATGAAATGATATACTAGAAAAACCCTGGCCTAGATAGTGTAGTAAAAGGGAATTTCGTAAAGTAATTTCTATGCCACATTTGAAATAAACCACCACATGTCTTACATTTGAATTGTTCTACTGCTTAACCCTATTATTTAACATCTGGATATAATATTTTATATTCAACCAACTCTACATAACAATTGAAATTAACAATACTGTCATTCAAGTACAAATCCTATTATACTGTCATTAAAGTACAAATCCTATTATGTTTATGAAACAATCACATAACAATTTCCGAATAATTCACCATATTTTGGAATTTCTAAAACTACAGGATTTTTATTTTTTTGTTGAAAATCTTTTTAAGCTAGTACATTAAAACATGAAAGTGGTACATAAGCTTGCACATGTACAAAAAATAAGCCAAATGATCAAGTGAAACATATCATACAATCTCATTTAAGGACATGGGTAAAAATGCCAGAAAGAAAATGTTGTTTTTAAAAAGTGGGCTCAATTCATGTAACGCAATGAAAATGAATGCTGAACTGAAGAAAAAACGATCAATTGTCACTATATTATAATTTGCCTTCATGAAACGATGGAGATATAAGTAGTCCAAGACCTAATAGTAGTATAATTAATTTAGCATGATATTTATCTACTAATTTACTAAATTAACAACATAAAAACCATGAGAATATAGAGACAATCAAATAGACATAAAATACACTTACAATACCGAATTCCTTGTTAATATCAACTATCACACAATCCTAACATTAACAACTTTCAACAACCCTAAACAATTCACGTCCAAAACAAACCACATGAATAAACAGCGAATTTCACCTAATCTCACTGTTTTCAAAGCAAACTTTCTACTTTGTAATTGATTGGCCTATATAATGTGATTGTGATTCACTAGACATTGATTATTTGACTCTTAGAGTTGTAGAAATGTGTGGTTTACCAATCAAAATCTCATCAACATTCAAATTAATCTCCGAAACATTCTTACGCTATGTTGTCTTATGTCCTGTACTTGTCCACTCGCTAAATAAATGCGTGAAACAGTAATGAGACTATTGTATACTAATGATATGACACTATATATAGAATATGCTAAAGGCTGAACTGGTAGTCTGTCAATACTCAGTATGAAGACAGTGATTCCCCGCTTGTTGATAAAAAAAATCAATAAGTTACAGGGAATTATTGTGAATACCTAATATTCTCATAGGTTATTAGCGATATACTTTCAAATGGACTGCTGTCCAACAATATTTTCTGGTAATTTCCTGTAATTGGAACCTATCTGTTTACTAATTATTGACAAAATAAAACCTGTCAGAAAAAGAAATATTGACTACAAATGTGTAATGACGTGTGACAAAAACATCTACTCTTCAATTAAAAAGATTAGAATCTGAACAACATTTAAAATTTGAGAGACCAAAAAACATGAAAAAATATTTGATTTAATTAATGTATATCTAACATCTTTAAACATAATCATATCAATTTGAAGTGAAATGGTCATAGCATTTTCAGGGGTATTTTTGGTCCTTAATTTGCAAATAGTATACAGAATAGAACTAGGAGTTTGTCTTTATAATTCTTTATAACAAATAAGTACATGTCATATTTTTTACATAAAATGCTGATAAATATTGATACACATAAATCCAGGCTCAAATTTTAGTGGTGGTCTGAACAATTCCAATTTCTGAGACTAAGATGTGATTGATCGAACGATGGGGAACAAATACTTTTAATAAGAAGATTTAATGAAGTACGGTATACATTTATGTATTTTGCAATTTGTTTTAACAGGCTTCAAAGTGTGCTGTAACATGTAAAATTCAAATTATGATATCACATAAAAGCCATAGTACTACCGGTAATTACTATACATGCACAATTGGGATAAAGAACACCCATAGTAATCGACCTGAGAGTATCAAAAGGGTTAATCAATTGTTATTTTCAAGTTTGTGCATATATATACATTCTGTTTAAATAGTATTGGTTAAAAATTATATTCTGTATTGTACATGTTTATAAGTAATCTATAGTTTGCGATATCAGCTGCTGCTTGAAGCGAACGTTAAGTAATAAGTACCATAAGTAATCTATAAAATGTAAGTATTTATCAGAGAAAGTAATCTATACTATATAAAAAACAAGTATATATCTGAGAAAGTAAGAAACTAGACAAATCAATACAAAGCTTTAGATCAAAGCCTATTGTATTTATTTATTGATTGGAATTTCTTCATACTGTCTTAACAATAATAACCTGCAGATAGCCAAGTAATACCGGTATAACTTTATCATTCATACTAATTACTAACAAATATCTGAACCACAACCACATTGATCAGATTTTACCTCATCTCACCTTCATCTGATTTGACTTAGATTTCTTAATTATGGCTGAAACGATACTTGATGCCAGAATTTGATATTCATCACGATATTCACCTCATGATACGATTAATCATAATATAAGATACAAGATAACACACACCCACTAGAACTAAGCTTTGTTTGACCAGAGCATGCCAGGCAAGGTTTCATTGAGATAAGACAATAATTGTAACCTCTATTGTAGATACAACAAATGCTAAAAAAAAAGAATGGAATTTGTAAAACTAAAGCAAAAACTCATATAAATTTCCAAACTCTAAATTTTTTAATTTAAAAAAAAAAAAAAATTCTTTGGTGAATACAATAAATTTCATAAAGTTTCATCGAAATCCATCAAGAATTTACAAGGAATGGACAAACAGACAGACAGACAAACATTGGTGACGGCAATATAAGATCCACCATCATGTGGGCATAAAATATTAAGATAACAACTTCTGAACTTCAGTAGATGTCAGATGATTTCCTAATCTTACTAAATCATATCCAGGATTACTAGGATCTGAATTACTCTTCTCAATTATATCTTATATATTATGACTGGAACTGTGGAATCTTCAGAGAGTGACAATTAAAGTTCGGTGTCTTATGTTTTTTGTGTTGTAAGCTACACTAAGGTGTCCCCAAAGCAGACTACTGTAAATGAACTGGTTCCAACTGCACGCTTTCGACACTTCCGAACATGCCGTCCTACAGTCAACAACGTGGCATGAAACTGTAGCCATCTTTCTTATGTTTATAGATGTAAATTAAATTTATTTAAAACACAACGTGAAGTTCTACAGCCCATCAGTCTTGTGTACTCACTAGTACACAGGAACACTGTTAGAAATATATTTCACAAACTAAATTTTTTGTTTTCTGTTTCAATAAACAAATGTTTCAAAAGAAGAAATAAGCTTGTATTCATGTAACATAAAACTCTTTATACTTATTACACCCTGTAGCACCGAACTGGAGCCAAAATATTACCACGATTCACTGACTTATCAGTTTATCATTGGCATCCTATTCTTTATTGCCCGGGATACATTGGTAAGAGATCGATTGATCTACTAATGAGATGAAAATAAAATAGGAATATATGCTCGAGGTCTTTCATTATATGGTCAATCGAGGTTTTCGTATAATGAAGGCCAATGAATATAATGACCGACTACTCAAATTCACTTCTAATTTAACCAGACTTTTGATATATCCTTCAGATTACAAGCAATTACTTTATCGATAAAATACATTATTCAGGCAATTTGACATTTGACAGATAATTTTCCTTACTAGGGATAAGATTCTGTAGGATGCTTTGGAAATATTCCAGGCAACCCTACACAGTTTTTTATGCAGTTAAAGATTCATTTTATTAAAATTTCATGCAGGAAACAATTCAAATCATCTCTGGACAAATTCAAAATTATCAAAAACTTTTCCAAGTATTAAATCTAACATTTAAGCTAACTGTCTTAATCATTTTGAATCTGATCCAAAAGCAAGCATTTTTCAGTTAACTTTAAATTTTGGGGATAACATCTCTCAAAGCACAATTTTTTTTTTTAAAAATCAACTTGTGGTCTAAGGGAGATAATTTGCTAACCCTTAAAATTGACCTTTATCTTTTCAAATGTCTCCTGAAGCTGAGCTAACATATTAGGATTTTTTGGTATAAGATTTTATGAAAATCAATAAAATACCACAGTACTTTTTTAAATCTAGGCTACTGTTCTCTACACATTAATCAGTGTTCATGTTCATGCATTAGTAAGTCAATTTACAACTTTATTCAATTAAATATAGCATAATTGAATAATTATGAAGTAAAAATATATTAGAAGGTTTGGTAGTAATCATTATTTCAATAATCATGAATAGAAATGGTTAACTGGCCAAAATAGCAAATCATCAAACTTTTATCATTGATCTTACTTGGCTAATTAACATACATTCCGATATAAATATAAGATCATATATCTTTGGAAACCAAAAGCTAGTCTAGAACTGTTTTCTAAAACAAAAGGCTAAAATCATTTGTTCAAGGTGACACCTAAAAAATAAAAACAAATTGCTTGACAATGATTTATACTATCCAGATGGCTACGATATGTGAAAATATTTGATTTTTAAACAAAATGCTGCTTTATAGCCTGATTTTGGTTTAAAAAATATAAACAGATTAATGATATCAAGGACAAAATTTTGTGCAACAAATAGAAACCGTACTTGTCACTAACAAATTTGTCAATTTAGTACTGTAATATTAACTCTCAAAATATCCCTGAGATTGTCAATTCACACTAATAAACAGTTACACTGATGAAGGTAATGCTGTGCATGACTTGATGCTTTAACTGTCAACACATAGTTTTGTTTTTTTCAGACATACTTTTTACATTTTCAAATTCTCTCTGGTAATGAATTGACCTACTTTTAACATCTAACAAAATTGTGACAGAGGTCCCTCTCTTAATTATGAATTACACTTTTTATAAAAAATATTTCAAATTGTCTCCCTTGAAAATTTTATTTTAAAAATTGAACCACTGATTTAATAACATTGAGCAGTAGTGGTGGGAATATAGTCAGATAAAACCTGCCGTTGACCCATTGGTCAACGTCAGGCTGCCATGCTATATAATTTCATTGCGGAAATTCAAATCCTTTCATTAGGCCCTGTGTACTTGGAAATCGGCACATCTCGATACATTTTCATAAAATATTAAATAAAAATGTAAATTAAATGATCTCCTAGCTCTAAAAACACCTTTTATTTAGATCGAAAGTTTTCTAGCGAAAATTTTATCAGTGATGGCTGCCATTTTAATTATCCCGACTTCCGTCGTTTGTGACTGCTTCAAATTTTGTTTCAGTGTAAGACAGTACTTTTGGGAGATTTTTGTAAAGTTTTTACATTCCATTGATGATAAAATTCTGCGAAATTTCCGAAAAACGTACATTTATAAAGGTGGGCCAATTCGTTAAGACCTGGGAGGGGTTCAAACACCGGGAATCCTCATTCCCGGAGTTCCGCTATTGGTTTGTATAGGACGGATCCCCAACTAGTGGGAATAGTTCAGGGTTTGCTTAATATTCTAGACAACTGATGGTACTTTTCATTTCAAAATATAAATTTATTGATATACTTCTGCATTTAAAAAATTCATTAGCTGCTACCAATATATTTCAAATATGTTTCCAAGGTTTCAAGATTTGTTTTACAGTTTAGGAATGCAATCATAATCAACTTATTAACATTAACAGTTACAATTCAAACAGAACAACAACTTTCAGTGCTTATTTGTGTTCAAAGGGAAAGGGGGGGGGGGGGGGTTGTAGAAAGCCTCAAACCCCACCTGGCTACGGGTGTGTATCAGTGTAGTGCTACACACAATGCATTCTTTAAAAGATTTTTATTATTAAATGTAAAACTACGACATTTAGTAAGTTTAAGCTTATAGAATATTATAAACCAATTATCTATTCAACTGATCTCCCTCTTTTCATTTAAATCTATTTTGAGATTATCCTTATACAATGTTTGTGAAAAGATCGCATTATCAAGACTTTCAGCCTCTGTCACATCAAGTTATATTTATCAGTACTGGGTAATCAAGGAGTTTGACCTTCTATCATCTCCATCAAGCGAATCAAAACCAAAAGTAGAAAAATCATGACAGTCACTTATTGATTAGCTGGTATAAATAGACATCTTATTATATTGTCTAATCAGATTTAAAAACATATTTACTTCCGATGGCTTAATTTTTCATTACTTACAAGAGATTTCTTTCAACAATATGATACTAGATATTATTTGATTTATCATCCATATTTCATGACTACCATTTCTACCGAGACTACAGTTACTATTAATAATCCCTGACAAGACATCCTTAGTGAGTTGATAGTTGATGGTAACAATAAAGACCAGATACCACATGACAGATAAATTGTATAGAATATACATAGTCCTACTGGTTACTGTACTTACTAGATAAGACATGGCATGATGTCCTCCTACACGACAAATTCCAATTAATAAGAATTTACATGTCATTCCATATCATCCACAAATATTATCAAATGTATCTTATATGAAAGCCAATGTTCAAATACTTCAGAAATTATTTTATTGTCCTGCCGCTTCAGTCATTTAGACATACATTGAAAAGTTTTGTTGGAGCGGAGGACAGTCGTCGTGTCATGATGTCATGTCATGTCATATCTAGATTATGATGATTATGAAGCTTTTTATGCATATATATGCCCATTTTTGGGGGGCTGAAAAGCTTAAACATTACTTACATTAATGTGATTGCTGATGTATGTGTATTGTGTAATGATAAAGCAAAACTACTTTATTCTCTGTTTTCTGCAATTGTATTAGTCATAGTTTGGGAATGCTTAAAAGTAGCTGCTTACCAAGGGGTGGTGCTTAATAGAGTGGCGAAACCAGTTTAGAATGACAATTTGGTAATTTGTTATTATATGTACATGCATAAAAGAAAAAAGATAGTGGACCACGGCCATATACGCCTAACGAAAAAGTCGAAAAAGGAAAACATTTAATCAGGAGAAAACTAAACTTTCTCAAACCTTTCGATTTAGGTCCAATAACATCCATTTTAAGTTTCATCAAAATCGGTTGAAAACTAAGAGAGTAATAGCATAGTTAAGATTTGGGGCAAGGGCAATAACTCTGCTTGTAACGATCGAAAATAGCTCAAATTCAAACTTGATCTTCGTTTTCTGAATATGTATACACATATCAAATTTCATTTGATTCCGTCAAAAACTGTAGTTTTTAGAGCGTTTACAAGCAAATGTTGATCGACAGACCGACGGATTTGGGGCAAGGGCAATAACTCTGCTTCTAACGATCGAAAATAGCTCAAATTCGAACTTGATCTTCGTTTTATGAATATGTATACACATATCAAATTTCATTTGATTCCGTCAAAAACTGTAGTTTTTAGAGCGTTTACAAGCAAATGTTGATGGACGGACCGACGGATTTGGGGCAAGGGCAATAACTCTGCTTCTAACGATCGAAAATAGCTCAAATTCGAACTTGATCTTCGTTTTATGAATATGTATACACATATCAAATTTCATTTGATTCCGTCAAAAACTGTAGTTTTTAGAGCGTTTACAAGCAAATGTTGATGGACGGACCGACGGATTTGGGGCAAGGGCAATAACTCTGCTTCTAACGATCGAAAATAGCTCAAATTCGAACTTGATCTTCGTTTTATGAATATGTATACACATATCAAATTTCATTTGATTCCGTCAAAAACTCTAGTTTTTAGAGCGTTTACGAGCAAATGTTGACGGACGGACGGACGGACGGACCGACAGACCGACGGACCGACGGACCGACGGACCGACGGACGGACAGGGGTGACTACAATATACGTCCTCATAGAGAGATGAGGGCGTATAAAAAGCAACAATTTAAATAGCATTGGCAATATCCTACATAAAAATATTCTTTTAAGACAAAAGACAAGTCTGTTTTACACACTTTTGAATATTTCATTACTTATTTTTTCCTCAATAATCATTAAAAACATTTAATATCAGTGTTTGAGTAAAATTCATGGATTAAAGACAAAGGTTAATCTGTTTGGCAGTAATTAACTGTTTAGTTCAATTAATGGGATTAACAAGGATTATTGGAAAATGACAGCTAATTACAAGGGTGGCACATCAGGGTAAACTGTCAAGAAAAAGGTGACAGCTGGCCGCGCCAAGTGGTTGAAAATTTCATGGTGTGTAATTTTGGGTGCCGTTCATTAAAGTGTGGTGCTGAATACAGGTGACTATTGGACCAAGTTTGACTGTACCGAACAAGCAATGATAATCTTGATTAAAGTCTTCAGGTTCATAAATGTTACAATCTACAAGAATTTTCTACACCTCCATGGGCCATGCCTGTGGTTTTTTTTATTACTATTAAACATACATTATACGTATTCATTTACCTTTAATCCACCATACGTAGGTTTCTCAAAGAATGCTTGTGCAACCAAAGAGTCAAAGGGTCACGAGATACAATAAAAGTACACCGTTTTACACTCTTGTTTATGTGTTTTAAATAAACAAGGATTTTAATATATAAAACAGTGTCACATCACATTGAGTTTAAATCATATTTTACATATGATTTATGTATGAATGGAAATATTAACCTGAAAATAGTTCTGAGAGTCCAAAATTGACTTAAGATTAAAGAAATTACCAGGTGTGTAAATAAAAGATTATAGATTAATATGATTTTACAGATGAGAATTTTCAGTAGTAGCTACCAGTACAAAATATACCGGTATGTCAATTCAACATGGTATTTCTAGTAGGGAAGATCAAATATCAAATGGAACATTTCGGAAAAATAGTCTTTATCTCCATGGATCAAAGAGTTTTGCGCAATTTGCCACCCTCTCCACCTCCAATATAAAGATGCTTCATACGGGTCTGAAAAGAGACATGGCCCCCCTAACCGGTGTAGTTTTACGATTGGGTACCGTTTACGCTACCCTACCCTCCTACCCAATAATGTTCTATATCAATACGCAAATTTAACTACATACTAGATAATGATGAAAGCTACGAATAGTTTAGCAGTTTAACACAGCTTTTACATCGCGAACATTCGGGTTTGACGGAATTTGTTTATCAAAATACAAATAAAGCCCTGCTATTAATAATTTTTTAAAGGGACACTTACCTTCTCAATCCGTTCAAAATGCTCTTTCAAGAAAACAACAGGATTCTCTGGTTTATTTACGCATAACTGAACTATGCAGTCTTTCAAAATTTGTTGTATATTATGACTCTGAACATAAGATTCGCATTCTTTCAGATTTTGTTCTTCGTCTGACATCGCGGCCATATTGGTGGTAGCTTCTATCAACAAGTCTTCTTGGGGATATTTGATCTATAGGGTGAACATAGGTAAAGTCGTACATGTTAGGTTTGTGACTGGCAGACGGTTATACAACTTTTGGTGGATGAAAATTTTGCTCTAAGAGTATATTTCTTTTTTCATAAACTTTAAGTCATAGACAGGGCTACCAGCAGCCTCCTCATTTTCGCTAGTCGTTTATAAAGAGGATAGTTTTGTTACAGCAAAATTATATAAATTATTATTTTAATTAGGCCTGTTCATTATAAAGTGTTGGCATTGTTGATTGTATCATTAACCTACTAAAAAAGGTGAGAAAGAAATATGACAGTTATTTTCTTCAAGCAATATAACAGTTTCGTCAAATTTTGCAGGATTCGATCACTGCAAGGTGGTAACAGAAATCGGTACTATACGGATGAGGTTTATATGTTTGTTTCCTTTGATATCAATATAACTATTTTTCCATCGAGAAAAAATATGAGTTATTAGGCCAAGAACAGTTTCGTAAGTATATCAGATCGATTGAAAATCAGACTATTCGGACTAATTAATGTGAAATCCTTCTGTCGCTAGAGACTGAAATTGTCATCCAATTACTATAAAAATCAGTGGACTTCATCGCTGATAAGAAAGAAGGCTTGCATTAAGTTAAACTTTTATTTTTTTTAAATATTTGAAGAGGTCATTTAATATCAAAAGTGACAAAAGACAAAAAATCAGGTACCCTAATATTGACAGCAGATATAATCCGAAACTGTCTAACCTGTTTTTTCAGTTTAAAGCGTGAAATATATCCTTGATAAAATTTTTAATTATTATTAAGAACTTTTGAAGTGCTTGATATAGTCTAAGCCTATTACTTTTTCAATGTCTATTGTTCAGTCAGGCATTGCCATGGATGGATGAATGACAATAAAGGTAAATAGGTCTTGGAAATTTGCAAGGGCACAGAGTCAGCATTTGGGAAACACAGAGTACTTTAATTATCAGTCTGGATATTTAAACTGTTGTCAATTATACCTTTATATTTTGATTTGAAAAGAATAGTTGAGACTGAGCGGTTTTTGATGAGACCACCAATTTTTTTTTTTTTTTTTTTAAGGTCAAAGATCCAAGATGTCTTCAATGGACTTTCTAGATTTGCCATGGGAACATGTTATATGTAAGAAGATTCTACGATGTTTAAGAATAGATAATGTTTTTCGTTTGAGAGCTGTGTGTAAGGATTTCAGAGCTTTAGTTCAACTTTACTTTGATACTAGTTTCAACTTAAATCTTCTTCCATGTTCAGGACACATGACATCAGCAGCTTTTGAGATTATTACTAGAAACAGTTACTGCATCAAAAAGTTGAATCTGTCAAACGGTAGGAATTGGCTTCAGAATGACAATCTTATACCAGTAGTAAGAAATAATAGCCAATTGAGTGTGATTAATTTAGCTGGTTGTTCCAGTCTTACGAACATTTCTCTGCAAGCAATAGCCTCTAACTGTCCAGGTTTACAAACTCTGATATTGAGAGATTGTTATTGGATTAATAATGAAGGTATATTATCAGTTTGTTTAAACTGTCAAGATATTGTTCACCTAGATATCACTGGTTGCTGGAATATTGGTGATAGTACTATCAACTCTTGTTTAATGAGATTAAAATTGTAAGTTGTATTTGTTATTGAGTCTGGTTTCAAATAATAATCACTTTAATACTGTACTTGAATGATTTGAGTATGTGGGTTGCTTGAGAAACTTGGAAACTTCATTTCTGGGAAATTGTCACCACTCGCTGGAAATCCTGTGTTTTTTAGAATAAAACTTTTATTTTTAAGTTGGTACACCCAACATCCAAAAGCCAAACGTACAGCGCAAGGAATCTTGGTGGTCCGTATTGCCCTATATAATCTTATTAAATCTTAAAAAATCTCAAAAAATCTCATTGTGGGAAAATATTTGGCCACCAGTGTGTATTGGATTATGGTACATCAAATTCTTTTTCAGACAGCAAATTATTTCAAAATGAATTTTCTTAAAACCTAACACATTTTTTTAAGCCATTGCCTTGCCAGTCTGTCAGAAGCCACTTAATATGTTCAAATTTGAGTTTTATCTAACTGCTTATTAATTTCTTTACTTTTCACTTTTCTTACAGTTTAGAAGTGTTATCTTTAGCTAAAATCTATGGAATCACTAACAATACAATAATGGCAATAGCTACTACATGTAAAAGCATACGTCATCTTAATATAAATGGATGTTGGAGGGTGACAAATAAAGCTATTTGGTAAGATTTTGGAAAACAGCAATTTTATTTTAGAGACATGATAGTTGATTACGATGTGAGCTGCTCATTAACATAAATATATGCATTAACAGCTGATAGATACCATATACATCCCTTATTGGAATGATGTTCCCTTCCGAGAGAAATCTAATAAAAATGCTCAGGAATACTAACCAATAAGATGTATTATCTTTAAATCAGTATCTCTTCTTAGCTTATGAGACAATACTTTCTGGTTAAATGTTTTTTGACTTCCTCACAAACAATATGTCGGTATTATGACCAGGTGTCACATTGTGAGCAGACTGTGGAATTTGGACTAAGAGATTGGTCGAACAGCACTCAAAATACATGGACATGCATATTCATGTGTATACTTCTCTTAAACTATTTATCTATATTTTGTTTATTTGTAGGTTGTTAGGAGAATATTGTCTAGCGTTACGTATGTTACAAGTAAAAGATTGTCGAGATATCACAGAGGCGAGTCTTAGTCGTTTAAGAGCCAAGAAAATTCGTATTGATGTACCACCACCAAAGGGTTGTCCAAATTTAGCTATTTTAGCTGGTAGATCATTACATATCCAAACTTGATATTAAGTACATAATATATGAAAAATCGTATCCAATTGAGCTTATCAGTATTAACGCATCATTTTGAAATTGAGGCTCATGCAAATTACGTCTTCCATTAAATGAATAAATAGTAATATGACCTATCAAATAGGTTCTGTTCTCAGAAATATGTGAGTAAACAAGCCATCTGAAAGTATTTTTAAATAGCTTGATTAATTCTGATTTTGAAATTTTATTAGGTACGAGATATTGGGTATTTAAAAACTCAAGGTGTCACTGTAGTGACAAGATGCTTGTGTTTGTATGTGTTATGAGCCTCGATATGGATCCAAGATTGCCGCTCTTGAATAAGGTCTAATGCATTTTACTTTTTCAACACTAGTAATCTGGGACCACAAAGAATGATTCATGTATATTTCCTTTATATATATTCAAAGCTGAGAAAATTCTTTACGAAAGTCAAAATTATCAAAATCAAAATCAAAAGAAGTTAATTATATTTTGATTGATCAGATCTAAATAAAATATTTGATAAAGTTTACAAGTTTCTGTCTGTTATTTTGTAATGGTTTCAAGAATTTACTTGTATGAAAAAAACTGACACACATACTTTAGTTTTCATTGTATACAGTGGCATAGCAAGAACGGTGCCATCAATATGCTTCGATGGTATATATCTTTGATGGAAATATAATAATATTATAAATAGTGTTTATGTTACTCTGTATAACTATTGTTATGTATATATTATTGTTATGTCTGTAATAAAATTATTATATATTTGTCTACATTGTCTTTGGCTACAATATAATAATATTTTGATACATGTACAATGTTATTGGTTCGTGTATTGACCATCATTTATTACTGGAGAATCAACTGTCTTGGTTCTTTTCTGTTAAAAAAAAAAGCAAGAAACATCGTTAATTTACAAGGATAACAATTTTTTATCAGCTAGTCTTTGCCAAATCTCTTTCGTGGATTATCTGTATCAGATACAGTGAGTGAGGTCAAATTCCGTGTTAGTGTTAACACTGGTGTTAGTACAGAATTTAGACTGGGTCAAATACAAATATTACCTTATTTGAATGATATTGAAACACTTAATTATGTAAAAGATATACTGGTTTCGCGTGTTCCCTCCCAAAACGTACTATATTAACACGAAAAATGAGTTCAAATGTTGTGTTAAATTTATGTTAACACTAACACGGAACGCTAACACGAGATTTGACCTTACCCAGTGTATCCATTTGGAGCTGTTTCAACTGAAATTATGTGTGAAGATTCACATCCAGGATTGTACCAATCGAATTCTGAGTCAGTTTTTGTGGTCCTTACATGAACCACAGTTGTCCAATTGGAACTTGAAATGGCTGAGTTGGGGCGAAATTATTGTCCAGGGGGGGCTAACAGCACCAGGTTATCGTATATAACATTGTACAAAAGTAGGGGAGCCAAGACCACTGATTCATACCCCTGAAGATCTTTATGTGTGAAATTGTATTATATTGGAAACTGCAAGACATCTGTGCTACTTTAAATTTGGCTAAAGTGTTGCTCTATGCATTTTATGACCTAATTATTGCAAAGAAACTTTATTTGAGCAGCTTTTTCAAATGTGAACTTGATATGTGGAAACTTGTTGACTCTTTTCCCAGTCTCAGATAGCGATTTGGAAACATATGACTGAATCGATATATGTGAATAAGATACAAATGAAAGCCGTAAATGGGACAGTTAAAAATTTTTTTTTTACAATCCCTTCAGCTTCTACATCCATGTCTCACTTATCTCCTATTGAGAGATTCCAGTCAATGTATTGCTTCTAGAAATGTGACCAAAATCAAGAATCAAAGCCACAATTCTAAACCAGGCTGCACACCCACAAAACATTGTATTGCAAATGAATTCATTAATCATAGATCAGTTAATCCATATACTTACGTACCCCATTTCATTATATTAATTTGGTTGCAAAAGAAATTCCATTTTTAATTTGGACTAATTTAATGCTCTCACTACAAAAAAATACAGTGCAAAACAATACAGTTCAATAGCAAAAGATCACATGCAAAAAATTTCTATTTGGGTTAAGCTTATTATTAGTCAAAATTGGTAATTGTTAGTGCTTTTGTTTTGGAGTTTTAATATCTAAATTCTTATATATCATATTTTGTTTGAGCAGAAAAAAAACCCAAGTATGAACAAAATTCAAAATCACAGTTTGGATTTTAATAACATATCTATTTTGTAAATCCAGGCAACAATTTGATGACTTGTTTGTGCGTATGTAACATTTATTGTGAATTATCTAATATTTTCCCACTTTTGAACGCACATCATGATTTTGTATATTCAAAAAAGTACAAGCTTCTGACAATATTGGCAAGTATAGTCCCTGAATGAACTTATCTGTTCCACATGTAAGTACATGTACATGCTGAAATAGATGGAAAGTAAAAGCATTTTGACTAGATCCAAACTTATTTCCCTTTTTAAGTACATAGTTTTATACAGACTACGACTATGATAATGCAATGATAATGATTTGTCATTTTTTAAAAAGCTTTGTAATTTCCTCAAAATATGATATGTTTTCATTGTTTTGCATCATAAGGAATGTTTCAGAAATGATATGGATTCTACTACATAGAAATTTGTTAATCACAATAACAAATTGATGGTCACAATAACAACTTGTTGGTCACAATAACAAATTGGTGGTCACAATAACAACTTGTTGGTCACAATAACAACTTGTTGGTCACAATAACAAATTGTTGGTCACAATAACAACTTGTTGGTCACAATAACAACTTGTTGGTCACAATAACAACCTGTTGGTCACAATAACAAATTGGTGGTTACAATAACAACTTGTTGGTCACAATAACAAATTGTTACAATAACAAATTGGTGGTTACAATAACAACTTGTTACTCACAATAACAACTTGTTGGTCACAATAACAAATTGTTACAATAACAACTTGTTGGTCACAATAACAAAATGTTACTCACAATAACCAATTGTTACTCACAATAACAACTTGTTGGTCACAATAACAAATTGGTGGTTACAATAACAACATGTTGGTCACAATACCAAAATGACTTTTCTTTAATTTCATAACAAATAAATTGTTATAGTCAAGCAGAATTTTGTGCACATTTGGAATGAATTCAAGCAATTCATTTACTTTCAGAGAACAGTCTAATTCAATGTTCGTTTGTTCTGTTGTTCTGTGCCACTACATTAGGGCCTAACTTAAAATCTACACTCTCTGTCAAGTTTATAAAGCAAAGAAGGTCAGTGACACATGCAAGCTTGAGTTAAAAAAGTCGAACAAAAACAAATTTTGATCTAATTTTAATTAGACTGATATAGAGTTAAAACATAGTAATTGAAACTATACAACTACCTAAAATTACATATGTTTTGTGTACACAAATTTCTTTACTAGACTACAATCAAAATAACATTAAATTGTTCGTCACAATAATGAATTACTTAGTCACAATAATAAAAGTCATAATAACAAATTGTATGTATCAACAAATTTAAAGTCACAATAATAAATTGCAGGTCATAATAATAAATTTTAGGTCACAATAATAAATTGTATGGTCACAATAAACAAATTGTAGGTAACAACAAATTTAAAGTCACAATAATAAATTGCAGGTCATAATAATAAATTTTAGGTCACAATAATAAATTGTAGGTCACAATAACAAATTGCAGGTCACAATAAATAAATTGTAGGTCACAACAAATTTTTGTCACAATAACAATTTTAGGTCACAATAACAAATTGTTGATATCAATAACAAAATTTAACATTTTTGTTTTCCTTCTAAACTAGTAGTACAACAATAAATAAATTCTATTATAATTTGTAATTATATAAAACACAACCCTAATATAAAAATCTGTATATTCTTCAAATTATCGTTTGTAAAGATTTTAATTACAACATTCATGTATAAAATAGATATGCACAGGCCGGATTCAAATAGTGAGGCACAATATATCACATTTTATGAGACTTTTAAAAGTTAATGATTAAATAACATAAAATATCAACCCATTACTGGCATGAACACTTTTTTTTGGCTTCTAATTTGGTGCAATTGAACGCAATTACATTTTTTGTCAGTTCCTATTTTCCATAAATTTGAAAGATGCACAGTGGGATCAAGTGTTACTGAATATAATTTATTCCTTTATCCATCTTAATATAAACAATATGGAAATGTATGGGCTCATGTCCTATTTTTCTAACAGGCAATGGAATGTAATGTGCACTGTTGGGAATTATATCAGGAGCGCAGCATTATCCAACATGTAGTGAAATGTAAAGTGCAATGTGGTAATTTTATTATGAGCGCAGCATTATCCAACAGGTAATAAAATGTAGTGCAATGTGGTAATTTTATCATGAGCGCAGCATTATCTAATTTTTTTTCAAACTCAAATGGTACTGGCCATATTGTTCATCAACAAGCACTTATTGGAGGATCTCAGACTTACAAAGTAAGCCAGTAACTCACTAGTCCCCTATGATGAAATAAGAATGTATAAGAGGTTCTGTTATTGAAGCCAAATGTAAGGTTTTAAGGGTATAAATATGCACTAGGTCCTTAATAAATTAAGTATAGGGTATAATTGTAAGTTGTCAAGCACTTCATCCATCAATAATAAATCACAAAAAATAAAAATTGGGAATGTAAATACTTAAAGAGATCAAAACCTTATATGAAATAATCAAACCATAACCAAGTACAAAGCCAAAAATAAGCATATGATCTGCTATGGAATGTTGTTTTTGAAGCAGAAAATACAACACAAATAAACAATTAAAACAATAAATGTATCGTACAAATATCATGTAAACATTGTAAATTATCATTACATTGACAACAGATATAATGTTCTTGATTGTAAAATTACATATTTAATTTAATTTGTTTACTTTAATTGTAAAATTACAACTTTAGATGTAAAATTACATGTACAATACAATTTAGATGTAAAATTACAACTTTTATTGTAAAATAAACATTTTAACACTACATTCATTGCAAAATTCACATTAATACATATTGATATGTATGATCTATGATATGATAATATTTACTGTGCGCAGTTTAATATATTATGGAATAAGCCATATTTCTTATAAATAGACAAAAACAAAAATTTTAAATACTCAATATCTGGGAAAATTTATAATTATTAACGTCACAAAATCAAAGCTGCAATTTCGCATTTTTTCTTTCATTATTTTATGGTTAAATAGATATAAACATTTAGCGATAAGAAAAAAAGAATGCCGCATTGACAAATGCAGTTGCTAAAATGGCATCAGGTGTCAAAATTAAAATATACTGACAATTGTAACTACATTGTAGATAGTTATCGAATTTATGAAACACGATTTTAAAATCTTAATTTTTGATTTAAATAAAGTCATTACATAATTAAATATATATACTAGTAATTGAATATAGCTATCTAACGAGACAGATCATTATTTACTAATACCTAACTTAGCCTGTAAATATTTTGACGATATTTTTGAAGCGTGTTTCTTAAGATAAGCTGGCCCTCCATTTTTCTGCCATTCATTTTCAAACTCGTTTTCTAGAATTTCTGCTCCTTGTTTCTTAGTTAGACCAGTCTCTTCTAAATTAAGTTCACACATCTGTATATCATCCACTCCTGAAATGTTTTAAAATTATTATTTCCATATTCCATTTCAATATTGGCCTTTTTTAAATGCTATATATACCGGTATAAAAAATGAGAGCTCTAAAAATATCAAAAATGACAAATGGAATTGTGATGCAGCAACCTAAAAAGGGCAGAGCTAATTATGTTTTTGATTCAACATACATGAGAAGATTATTGCCCATATTTATCATGTTTTTCATGATACCCATCCTGGATCTGCCATAACCTTATGTACCCTAAATAATGTAAAATGTTTTACCTGCTACTAATAAAACAGCTGGTTTTTCATGATATAATTCCATTTGTCTGGCAATCCATTTACCATCAAAATGAGCATACCACATACCATGTCCTTTAGGACCAGACTCTTCTCGATATTCATCAGCTGGTTTAGCAAACGGTATACGGAAATATCTTTGTACTGCACCTTTTTCTGATGCTGGTCTTCGTTGAGGAGGGGCAGGAGCATGTTCAGCTGGAAGCATTAAAAGATGAAATATAATGTCTTAAAATTGTTATATTTCTTTCCATGAAAATAAACACAATGTTTAAATTTAGTCAAACTGAGCTACATTTTGCATTTTTTCTTAAGGATGTCGACAATATTGTAGAAATCAAATGTAAAGAAAACGGTTTTACAATATCAAAGAAATGTAAGACATTAGTGCATTGGATGGTGCATCAAAGAAATTTTTGATGCACCATCCGATGCACGAATGTCTTCACTCATAATTCCCAGCTTTAAATGGGTATGGATAATGCGGGAAAGATCAATGCCAAGAGGTTTGGCCAAGGACCAGCTGGGAGAAAGGATCCTCACGGAAAATAAGTTGTTATCCTTGTAAAATATAGATGTTTCTTTCTTTTCCTATTAAAGTTGGACTTAGTTAATCAACAAATGCAAAATGTTGTAAAATGTCCTACAATTACTATATGTGACAAAAGAAAATAAATATTTTCTAACCATTGTGAACCAATTCATTTGGTGCTCTTTGATCACCAGCATCTGTTCTCTTCTTGTTTTTAGATTTCCAGCTGTGATAGACTTTAAGTCTTCGATGAAATTCTTCACGACATGCATCTAATAATTCTAAATCTACAAAAGGAAAAAACATTGTATGAGATATTATTGCAGTATGATATACAGTAATGAAATGCAATTCAAAATATTGAAACTTTAATAGTACACTAGCATAACTACCGTTATTGTTATATTATAGTCATCATTAATCACTTAATTTTGTTTTTAAAAAAAAGAAATTGATGCCCAGGATGTCTTATTTTTCTGAACATGATTAGGCTAATGAAGATTGACCACACTGTGCAGTGTGCAATGTGAGAAATCTCGCCAGGAGAGCAGCATTAGCTTACCCTTTTTTGTTGTTATTCCATCTGATCTGCATCACTGACAAGCACGTTGAAAAATTTGAGGGTATTTGTTTAGTTTTAGGAATTGATTTTGTTTTTATTATTATAATAATATTGATAATAATATAACATACCACATGATGTATTAATAGCATCTCTAAGTTCAGCATATTTCCATTTAGTAAGATCATATTTTTTAGCTGCTGCAGCTTGTTGTCTAGCTTTCGCTTCGTCTGATCTAAAAACAAACA
Source organism: Lottia scabra (assembly GCA_029955415.1). NCBI lineage: Eukaryota > Metazoa > Mollusca > Gastropoda > Lottiidae > Lottia > Lottia scabra. The sequence goes on along the minus strand of JARJEI010000027.1, from coordinate 2,470,654 downwards.
ATATTCATTTATAACAGATATAGTTGTGTTTGTATTTGCTTGAACAGTTGATAGAAATACATTTAAGATATCTGTAACACTTCTCAGTTTGAAAATCAAACTTTTGGTTAATCAAGAAAATAAATCTATGTCAAACCCATAATTTCTGCATGGGCGAATTGAATTGAACAAACGAAATGAAATGGAATTTTACATCCTGCTTTTCTGCACCTGTATGTATGAATGAGGATAGGCAAACACCATGGAATGTGCAATGAGGGAAAATTTGCCAGGACAGCAGCATTAGCCTACTCTAAATTTTGATTTCCAACTGTCAAGGGATCTTTAACATGCACATGGGTCCTAGGTTTTTTGTTCCATCCAAACACATGTCGGCCCCTCCGAACTGCATCACTGACAGGGGAAAATGGGTTGAAAAATCCAAAGTTATCATCACAGATAAGTGAGCAAGCATAACAGTGGCCACACAAAGATGGCACTCAAGTATCCCAATGAGCCCAGCACTAAAAAAAATATTCCACTTTATTAACATGATTGTCCAATGTTAGATGGTAAAAAATACGGTCCATAACATATAAAGTAAATACAGTATACCTCTGTAATGGTGGGGGTAATGTTATATCTTCTACTTCATTCTGATCTTCAGAAGCTAATCTTAAAGCTAATTCTCTATCTCTATGTTCTTGTTCCAATAATTGTTGTCTGTAAGTTAGAAAATAACGACAACTTTAAACAAATGGTCACTCTATAGAGATATTCAATAAGGTCAGACTTAATCTTTAGAGCATTGTAATTCTGACATCATTTCCTAATTCAGGTTCAAATTAGGGAACAAGAGTTGAATTGGGCCTTCAATATTTGTGAATAGCCGCCAAGAAGCTAAAAAATTCACATTTCTAAACTAAAGTTGGATTGGTGCAGCTAGGATGAATTTCAATGTTTGAAATGTAAATGGATGTATATCTAAGAAATATCATTATATCAAAAAATATATATAACAATTCATATAAAAATAATATCATATTTTAACTATGTACCTTTGAGCATTAGCTTTAGCATCTTCTTGTAGTTGTTTCTGTAAAGTTTCCTATAATTAAAATATATCATTTCCTGTGAATATTGTCTTGCGGCATACAGGACCAGTTAAAACCAGTAGATATACATTGTTGCTCATTTTTCTTTCAACCCTAAAAGCCGGAAAGCCAAAATACCGGCTCAATCACTAAGCGATATATACCTGACAAGCTGGTAAACTAGACGTTGTCAAGTGACGTTAACGTAAATACACTTTAAGAAATATTGCTTGGAAATCAGCCAAAATAACGTTGGAGTTCAAAGGATTAAGTAATTTTTTTTTATTGGAATTAGAAAGTCACTTTAACCTCATGCAAAAATGTAAATTTGAATTAAGAAGGGAGTAAAATACATAGAAACTGAGTCTATCAAACTTACAGCTGCTTTTCTATCCAATTCCTCTTGTTTCTTTCTTTCATCATCTTCCTTCTTACGTTTATTCTCCATTTCAGCTTTCCTACAAATAACATCATTGTCTTATTAAATATAGGAACATTAAATTTGAGAATTGCTCTTTTAGCTGATTGTTGTGTGATTTTTTTATATCTTTAAAGAGATAAGGGACAAATTCCTCTGTACCTTTTTATGCTTTTTAAATATTTTCATGTTCAAAGCCTTTAAGAAAATGTAGAAATCAAACTGTCCCATTAAATGATAGTAAAATCCCAACTTACATTTTTCTTTGCTTTTCCTCTTCAAGACGTTTTCTTTCCTCTTCTTCTTTTTGTTTCTTTTTTCTTTCCATTTCTTCCTAAAATTGTAGAACAGTTATTATAACAACCTTTTCAATATTGAAATTTTCTTTTAAGGGAACAGAATCCCCAGCTTTTTTCAGAAAACAATTCCTGAATCGTGTGCAAAAAAACAACTAAATGATGATAGCATAGAAATTTCTATACAAAAATTAATCATATTGAATAAATGTATTTAAAGTATATTTATAGTACAGGATGATTTGCATTTTGTTGAAAATTCTATTACTCATGGTAATAATGCGTGACAAAAATGCCCAATGTCATTTCCTTGGCATTGACTTCTAATTCCTACTGGGAAACTTCCTCCACAGGTAACAAATGCTCAAGATAAGCTTACCTGGATTTTTTTCAATCTTTCTTGTTCCTCAGCATTTTTTTGTTCTTCCAGTTTCTTCTTTAAGCCTGCTAATTGTTGATCCATATTAACAGTTAAACTGTTGTACAGATTATCCAGTTCTTGACGTTTCATATTGGATGTCTATAATAAATAAATCAATACAATTTAGTTATTCAGTTCATAAGTTTATATTTCAAATCATTTAAAATTACTCTTTCCAATAATTCTTTTGTAAAAATACAAAAAATTCAAAGTGATTAGATTTATATTTTTATTAAAGCAAAGACATTCTAAGACTATAGTCTTATTAATTCTGGACTTGTTCTAGACAGGAAGTGAAAAGTTCTGTACTGAACTAATATCTGAGTAGTTTTAAACAGGTTCTGGACAGGAAATTATTGTAATCATTGCACTGAAAAACGGTTACAACATTTGCCGCCATCTTGATTTCGTCACTGTTCCTGCTGCACCACTTCGCTAGTTTGGACAGAAAATCTTTGTCCGGAACAGTGTTCCAGTTCACTCAAATCCAGTTCCGACAGTTCTGTTCTGGACTATGAATTGTGCAGATTCCAAGAAAGTCCACAAATACTTACTCTTATTTTCTTTAGATTGTCTAATAAAACCTTATCAAAATCTTTCACTTGTTTAGTAGCAGCATCCTTATCTTTCTTCAACTGTGATACAATTTGTCCCATTAAAGCCATTTGACCCTGTAGACCTACTACTTTCTTTACTGTTTCATATCTAGAAAGAAACATCTATAATTTACAACCAACAATTTAGGTTCCATGAGGATCCTTTCTCCCAGCTGGTTCTTGGTCAAACCTGTTGGCATTGATATTCCCAAAATTATCCGTACCCATTTACAGCTGGGTTGACTGGAATTATGAGTGAAGATGACTTATTCAAGGTCATCAGACTTTCACACCTAATTATCAAACATAACCTGTTTGTTCCAATTTTTTTCATAAATTGTGTCCCAGTGTTAGTTGTCAACCCTACACGTTCAAGAGAATGTAAAGTTGCTTTCTAAACTTTGTATGTGTAACGGGGACACTTATAACATCAATTAGCACCATTCCAATTTTCAATCAGATGTCTGTGGTTCCCACAATTCTACTCAAACTGAGTTTATTTGTATACTATTCCATACAAAGCTTTTTCCATGTTTTTTTGACAAAAGAAACACAAACATAATGCAATGTTCCTAATCTTTCATAAATTGAAAGAAATCGCTTACTTGGGTTTAAATGCACGTCTACATTTCCACATTCTAGCTGTTTTCTGTATCTTAATATACATACTATTTCTATATTGTATCTTGTTCTTCACTGAAAATAAGATAACATATTTTTAATAATATGCAATTCTTTTGGTTACAAATGTCAAGGATCACAAAATGATATGACCATGTTTTATGCCATTAAAAGTTACTGTTTTTTTTAACTTCACCAAGTTCAACATGGATTAAAACTAGTGGTAAAAAGGATCAAATCATTAAGTTTGGTGCAACATTTTCCTCTTCTGTTCTTTCTGTTTATGTAGATGTAGAAAATTAATGCAAATGATAAAAAAAATATCTATGTTACAAGAATTTTACTGTCCTATCCAAAAGACTCGACACCTTTTTCATGTTAGCTTCTCACAAAATTCATCACTGAACTGACAGTGGGAAACTGGGCTTAAACGGTTTCATCTCAATCTAAACAAGGACAGCATTGAGAGGGAATCTGGAAGGGCCTGACAAAAATTCGTTTTTATATTTTTTTTTAGGTCTGATGGAGTATGGTAATTATAATTATTGTGTATAGGCATGAGTGTTTAGTCGACCTGGAGACAATTTTTGTTGGTTAACTCGGAGATAAAATACAACTTGGTGACAATATTTGTAGAGTCAACTCTGCAATAATTTTTTGTTCTTTTAACTTAAAAACAAAATACACTTCGACAATTTTTTTAAAATTCAGGCCAATGACTATGTTCTGTTTTCTTCCGTTAGGCTGCGTGCACATAGAAGTATACTTTTTGGGTATACGGTGTATGTTTTGAGTGACATGCGTATACCTAAAATCAAACAAGGTAATTTCATAATACTCGGTCACATAAGAGGACACTAATTGAAAACGAAGTATAACTGAGTATAGTGTAGTATAGTGAGAATCGTGAGAATATGGCAACTGCAATTTGTAAGTACAAGCGTTTGATATTTCCCCATTTATAATCTATTGGTAGATTAGAAATCTCTATGTAGTCATTTTATTTGCAATTTCATAGCTTATCTTCATATGTACAGAAAGAAATAACCGAGTAGGTTGTACGTGCTGTCCTGTGTGATTCACGCTGTCCATATAACGTATAGCGAATGCCGGGTAGCGTATACCGAATATCGCATATAGTATACCAAATACCCCTATGTGCATGCAGCCTAATAGATCATCCCTTGTCAAATGTCATGTTGAACATGCCACTTTAATCTATAACATGTCTTACATTTAATAACAGAGAGAGCTGCCCATTGAGCTTTCCTCCATCTAGAACAAATCAACCATTTCTTTACTTTCTTAATCAATGCTGCTAAATTCTCAGGATCACTCTTCATAATCTGATCAAATTCAGCAAACTTTCCAGGTCGAAAAAATACTTTTGTTAATCCAAACTTAAAATCTTTATCATCGAGACCAAGTGCTTTAAATAGAGCCTGAAAATACAATACAACCATACTAATATATCTGTTTGAAAACTGAAATTGAGAACATGGAATATTTAAAGAGATACCTCTTAGAATGAACAAAAAAATTAAGTTCTCGAACTTGATCAATAAGAGTCAACAGTGTCCAAAGTATACAAATAGAATCAAATAATAAAACTATGCAAATATTCATACAATAACAGGTTATAATTGAAAAACGCTTAACTCTAAATTTTCACCAAATTAAAATAAATATTCTCTTGAAAATACCACTCTATTGCCTTCATTGAGTGTTCCTTAAATTGTTGGAAACATTGCCGATACTTAACCATATGATTGAGAATTCATTTTCATTGTGGTCTATCATAGCAATTTTCCAATAAAGATGACCAATTATACAATCCACATTTTTACGATGAAAGGATCTTCAGCTCCTTGAGTTAAATTGATTAGCCAAAACAGAAAATTGGTACAACATTAAGACTTGAACGACATATAGAAGCGAGGAGCACATATAACAAACACAAGACAATATTATGGAATTATGTGTTGAAACGTCATGTGCCTAACTGTATTAAAGAAGTGTGTTATATTCCATAATATGGTGCAACATTATCAATTTTTATTGAACCCTAATGTAACACTGAAGGTTAAGAATGGATTACATTGTAATTGGTCAGTCAGTGCTAGATGGAAAATAATAGTTGAAATGTTTACATACCTTACAGAATAATCTAGGATCAAGACGAGATAACTCTGGTGGTAAATAAGATTTATACATGTTATATAAATCAGCAAACTGGGTACGTGATGGAAAACCTTGCTGCATCAGATCTAATACAGATATCATACCTAAAATACAACAATTATATTATATTATATACTATTGTCAAATGCTTCTAATTCTATAGACATAAGGTTTAACAGTTCTAAATCCTAAAGTTGTTGTACAACGTTAGATCACACCTACTTGATATCTAAATATAAAGGTCTGTCAAAAGTCTCTAATATTACTTTCTATTTAGGCCTATATGCTTGTGGTTTGCAGTTGTTGACCCCTAATAAAGGCTTTTAAACTTGGGGTTTGTATTATAGACTATGCTTTTTTCAGAATTTTACTCCAGAGGTTCCCCAGTCAATACTGACAGTTTGCTATTGATGGCCAGAGAAAAAAAGTTATTTTGGAAGACTGAACACCATATGTGTAAGTCTTATGTCGGTCACAATATCTATTTTAGGTATGTTCAAAGTATAATCATAATATTAATCTTGTGTGAAATTTAACAAATAACTACCTGCACATTGCAGTTGGCTAAGAATTTGAGCTCCTTCATACAAATGATCCACCATCTTTGAATTAGGTTTAATACATCGGATAAAGTTAGTTCCCTACAAAAGACAAGTTATATTTACATCTGAATAACAGCATAAAAATAGGTCTTAAAAATCAAACATTCAGGATTTGCGATAATTTTTTATGAAATGTACGGAATATGTGAGTTTACTTCTTGAGTCAAGTCAAATGACAATCTTAACATTTGTATGGCAGCAGACATCTAAGGGCAAATATCACAAATTTAAACACTTTACTAATAATAATTTGGAGAAAAAAAAAACAGAATTCAATAATCCCTATTCAGAATAAAAATACAAAATATAATGAAAAATATTACTTACAGTACTAGCAAGTTTTTGCATCAAAACAGTTAGTTGTTGTCTGAACTTAGTACCAACACTGCTAAATTGTAGTTTGCCAGCTTGTACTTTAGTACCTTCAAATAATTTCTGTACTAATTTGTTCTTACTGTCTTGTACTAAGAATACCAAGTTAGCATGTAGAGCATCATTATTCTTCTCTATAAACTGATTCTGTAAAAAAAGAGGGGGTATTATTTAATGTCCATATAATTCTAAATTCCAATAAGTTATTGTCTGTGCAAGTTCAAAAGTTTTTGAAAACCTAAAAAAATTATATTTTTTATCAACCCAACTATTGTCAGGCTGATATTTCAATTTTCATAAAAATTATGACAAAAATTCAAAAAACTTTTGAAGTTAAACAAACAATAACTGCAAATGATAAGTACAATAAAGATAGCTTGCCAGGCAAGGTAATATACGCCCACTGGAGGCTTTGTTTAAAAAAGAACATTTCGCAGAAAACAGCAACCATCACAACCATGAAATATTCAACCTGTAGTCATAGGCCTACATTTCGTACAGAACTTGAATTAAGTGTTGCCTAAATATATTTTTTTTTCTCGATTTCATCAAGGGTTCAGCATTCATCAGGTTTAGTCAAAATCCTTCTGCCTTGTAGAGTGTTTCTGAGCTTAAAACTGAATGTATTTCAAAGAAGAAGGCCAATAACTCAAATCAAATATTTTTTGATTATCGATAGGGATTATCGTGTGATAATAAACTATTTCAATAGGTTTCTTTCAAATCGTTGCCTTCTAGATTGTCAACGAGCTATATATCAAACGCGTTTTAAAGAACAAGGGCAATAATTCATATATTATAGGGTTCATCCTTTGGTGATAATTAACAATTTCAGCAAATTTTGTCAAAATCTGTAAAGAATTGTGACTTGTAGAGCGTTAACGAGCTAGAAATCGAACGCGTTTTTGAGAACAAGGGCAATAATTCATATTAAATATTTTACGATTATTTTGATTTTAAATAGGGTTCATCCTTGGGTGATAATAAACAATTTCAGCAAGTTTCGTCAAAATCCGTAAAGAATTGTGACTTGTAGAGTGTTAACGAGCTAAAAATCAAACGCGTTTTAAAGAACAAGGGCAATAATTCATATTAAATATTTTCCGATTCTTTAGATTTTAAATAGGGTTCATGCTTGGGTGATAATAAACAATTTCAGCAAGTTTCGTCAAAATCAGTAAAGAATTGTGACTTGTAGAGTGTTAACGAGCTAGAAATCGAACGCGTTTTTAAGAACAAGGGCAATAATTCATATTTAATATTTTACGATTATTTTGATTTTAAATAGGGTTTATCCTTGGGTGATAATAAACAATTTCAGCAAGTTTCGTCAAAATCCGTAAAGAATTGTGACTTGTAGAGTGTTAACGAGCTAAAAATCAAACGCGTTTTAAAGAACAAGGGCAATAATTCATATTAAATATTTTCCGATTCTTTTGATTTTAAATAGGGTTCATGCTTGGGTGATAATAAACAATTTCAGCAAGTTTCGTCAAAATCAGTAAAGAATTGTGACTTGTAGAGTGTTAACGAGCTAAAAATCGAATGCGTTTTAAAGAACAAGGGCAATAATTCATATTAAATATTGTCCGATTCTTTTGATTTTAAATAGGGTTCATCCTTGGGGGATAATAAACAATTTCAGCAAGTTTTGTCAAAATCCGTAAAGAATTGTGACTTGTAGAGTGTTAACAAGCTAAAAATCAAACGCGTTTTAAAGAACAAGGGCAATAATTCATATTAAATATTTTCCGATTCTTTTGATTTTCAATAGGGTTTATCCTTGGGTGATAATAAACAATTTCAGCAAGTTTCGTCAAAATCCGTAAAGAATTGTGACTTGTAGAGTGTTAACAAGCTAAAAATTGAACGCGTTTTAAAGAACAAGGGCAGTAATTCATATTAAATATTTTCCGATTCTTTTGATTTTAAATAGGGTTCATCCTTGGGTGATAATAAACAATTTCAGCAAGTTTCGTCAAAATCCGTAAATAATTGTGGCTTGTAGAGTGTTAACAAGCAATTGTGGACGGACCTATGGACGGACGGACGGACCGACGGACCGCCGGACCGACGGACCGACGGACCGACGGACATGGGTGACGGCAATATACGCTCCACATTTCATGTGGGCGTATAAAAATGACACCAGTGTCAATGTAAAAAAAACATCGTAGCACATAAGAAAGAGCAATAATATTTCAAAAAGCTTAAGAAACATAAACAAATCCAATGTCAAACGAAGAAAGCTGCATTCTAAAAATGGAAGATTTTTTAGAGAAAACCTACTTACATTGCGATTTGGGTCACAGTTTTTGACTCAATCTCAAAGCATGTGACTTCATAAGTCATCACAGACAGTTTAAAATACTGACTTCCTAGTTTCAGCATAAACTGATATCAGATGACTTTTTATAGTATGTTATTCATTTCACGTCATAAAAGTATGATAAATGTAAATGATAAGCATAGTTACTTACAGTATGGTAGCAAACAGCACCAGCGAAATGACGAATTAAAAATCCTTCATCATCTCTCAAACCACGATGACTTTTCAACTTAGATTTACGTGGATGCTGAAATACAATATACAATTACAACACAAATACAATTCAATAGTCAGGAACAAAGTACATGTATTTCGAAAAGTCATCAGACATTACGTCATGATAATTGGAATGAAACTTTGAATAAAATTTAATTTTAATTTCAGTAATCAGTAAGACATTCAAAATAAAAATCTAAACCTTGTTTGTCTGCAATGAAATGACAACATACCCTGGGAGATATATATACTCACACTCAATCTAAAATGGTTTTTATTTCTATTATGAACTTCAGCTGTAAAATGTTCAGGTTTAGGTGTTGGTAGTTTACTTTCTTCATCTAGTAATTCAAATATACCACTTACTTTAGTCTCTACTAGTTCTACAACCAAAATAAATATAGTTTAACATAGTATTAATTTACTCCTCACTGGACAATTGAATTACATCACATTTGTCTTTACCTTACGGTCTGATGAGGACAGGAAAATGCCTTGCAGTGTGCAATGAAGGAGATTTTTTCAGGACAGCACGCTAGGCTACCTTTTGTTTAAGATTTTCAACTGTCAAGGTGTCCAATATGTACAGCTTGTAACAACTAAACACTTTTTCTGTGTCATCCCTCCTACCTGCATCACTGACAATAGAAAACCAGGTTAAAAAGTCTGGAGGTATCATTTCATGATGGGATTGAACCCTTGACCTTAACGCATGCCTAAATTGAAGCCATTAAGAAAGCAAGCAAGAAAAAATTGCAATGAAAGCACAGCTCTGGTTAAATTGTAAGGAACAGGGGGCTAGACCTCTAAATAAACAACGATTCCATACCTATACAATCTTGATTATCAGTCCATTGAATTTTACGAACATTTAATCCTTCTTTCTCATACAGAATTTGTTCCTGAAATTAGTGGGAAAGAATTTTTTTACAGTGCTTTGAGCACTCTCTATGTGGATTTCAGAACTTTATAAAAACAATTATTATTATCATCAAAACAGTGGGAAAAAATTCATTATAAGACATCTTCATAAACGAGGGTGGGCTAAAAAGTTCATAGCCTGACTCGGAAGGAATTATGCCAAAGTGATGAAACTTGGCATGCATTAAATTCAACATTTTCTTATTCTTCCAATTCAGGCTATAAACTTTTCAGCCCACCGTAAACTCAGGATATGCATATTTTCTTCACTACAGAACTTTATCATCTACATGCAAGTCAGTTAGTCATTTATTTGGTTTGTCTAAAATTGAAAATGGAATTTTACAAAACAAAAAATATACTGACCTCATTTAGGATTCTTTCATTAAAAAATTGCTGAAGTTTTTCATTACAATAATTAATACAGAATTGTTCAAAACTATTCACTTGAAAATATTCTGAAATATACATCGTAATAGATATTTGTTGCAAGTTTGACTTAATTCAGATAATACACTTTGATTTCAAATTTTTTAACTGATGCCTGAAGTCCTTCATGAGTGTTACAAAGCATACTCACAAATCGCAAAATATGCTTTTTTAATAGATGGCGTCATGTGGCGTCATTAAACACTAAGTGTAAGTCAAAATGTTAAAACCTCAGACGTCGATTGAAAATTGAATTGGTGCAAATTGATACTATAACTGTTGTTTTAGTAACAAGAATCGATAAGCTCAAAGTAGGCCTACTTACCAAATCCAGCAATATCCAATACACCAATATAATTAGTAGAGGAACCAAATGGAATAGCTTCATTAACACGTTGTACAATATAATCAAATAATTTAGAATAAATAGCTTTAGCTAAAGCATCACGTCCTCTTTGAGCTTCACCAGCTTTTAAAGGTACCCTAGAAAGAAAGTAAAAAAGAACATGAAATAGGATGCTGGGAGCCAAACCCCCAGACCGCCGGGCTCCCTCGCTTTGCTCGGTCACATAATGCCCTTTATAACACAGCTTCGCCTCCACCCCTCACATTTGCCTCCGGCGCCCCTGGTCTGTGCCCCTGAAGTTGACATCTAACATATAAAGACAATATACTCACTTGATAGCAGTGCCTTTAACACCACCTCTAGATGTCTGCATTACCCTTGATATTAAAGAATCTCTTAGTTCCTCTTTATTTATACCTATTAAACTAGCAACAGTTACTAGAGACTCTTCAGCTGACTTACTGACCATACAGCCTCCTGTAAAATATTTATATTTAAAATATATAATGTTTTCTTTCACAATCCTCTGCCTTGGTATAAAGACTTTTATATGTGTATTTGGAACATTGAAAACATCAATTTGCACCATTCCAATTTCTCATTAGATATCTGTGTTTCCAGCCATTCTAATGAATGCAAAAGTTAATTTGATGTCATAAATTGTGCAAATGCTTATATCAAATAAGACCTTTGCTATTTGTGAAATCTACAAATACTTAATTTCAGTAGAATTGCTACAACCACAGACATCATATAGAAAATAGGAATGATGCTATCAATGTCCCTGATACACATAATTTTAGAAAATATCATAGTATTGGACAGTCTTCAATATACATACACATTTTTTCAGACAGAGCTTCAAAAGAGGGTGAGTTCAATATCAACCCTACTTTGTTCATAGAGATTGGCAAAAAAAAAGTCTTCCATATTTTTAGTTGAAGTACAAATTTACATATTGCATACTACCGGTAAGATTTTTGTTGGCTAATTAATTATCATTTGAACAAAAGGTAACAGCATTCTTACCTTTGGTATCTTCATGGTTTTCTTCAAAGCTAATATTACCAAGATGTAGTACACAGGCTACAATAGTAAATATTCCTAGCCTGTCATCATTATTAATACCCATTTTAGTCATAGCATCATAACATACATTAAAATCTCTTACATCATCTAATACAGGATCCTTTAAACTACCCTTCTTTAGATACTGAAATAAATATATTAGAATAGTAAACATACTAGGCACTATAAACACATTGGAGAAGAACAGGGGGCAAGGATAATACTCAAGTTTAAGGGGGAAATTATTTGGGTCTTGAATACATGTCAATATCCTTCAGAAGTGCTAGAACTGCAGGAATATCACTTATATACTAGTACCCTGCAAATATACCTCTTGATAAACATTTGTCTTTAATTTCTATATACGGTAATATCACATTCCTTCAGCAACATTAGACATTTGCATTATCTACCGTTGCTGGATTGACGGGGTTTTCTCGTCATTATCAACTAATAACCTCGTTTAAAAAACACTATACGTCACATTCAATTTATGACCGTTGAGACTCGATTATCACAAGGTAAATTTGCTACAAGAAATTTGACGTCTGGTCATTTGAAAGTTTTCCCGCAATAATTTGTTACAATGAATATAACTGGTCGACAATAATCGTTCGACCAATCAAAGATAATGACGAGAAAACCTTATCATGATAGCAACGGATTAATGTAATGAAATGATAGCCGTTGCTAAAGTAACATGCGGTAATATATGTATGTGTTTTTCTATTAAAAGGCATAGTATTTTTGATTTTCGAACACCGATAATTATGAATACACATGAATTTGAAGGCTTAAATTTCAAAGGGGGAGTTGTAAACAATATAACAAATTAGCTCATTCTGAAAAGGGAACATTCGTCATTTTGAGGATTGATTTGGATCTTGGATCTCAGATACAGTAAAACTTCAAGAAAATGGCACAATCTCTTCAATTAAACATCAGACTTTCAATATTTTTATTTCTGTATATGTAGTAATTAAATTTTTGACTTTCTGATGTTTATGGATAAATGTAGATTTGAAAACTCAAATTTTAGCAATCCACCCACTAAACAAAAAAAGCAAAAAAATTTCTTTTTTTTTTTTTACACTAATGGTCGAATGAATAATGAAGATGCCTCTTGAAGATTACATTTATCAACTACAGCATTGTACCAAACATAGTATGATTCATGTCACTTAAATGCTACAAATGTCAACTTGAATAGATCTGTACAAATGTATCACTAACAATGTTTTAAAAAGAAAACACATTGAGAGAAAACATAGAAATATGATGTGGTATGTTGATGTTTTATTGTAAAAGAAGAATAGGACTGTAACAATGAGAAAGATACAGTTTACTGTGTCAACAAGACATGGCGAGGAATTTCTACTAGTCACATGGTCAATATTGATATTGTCAACAATACAGCCAAACTTTTATATAGTGTATCCCCTTTTACGAAATATTGTCATGTAACCTACAAATTTTTATATAGTGTATCATCTCCTACAGACTTTTATATAGTCAAGTGTATCATATTTTTAATACCAAAATATTGTCTTGTAACCTACAGACTTGTGTATCATATTCTAAATACTAAAATATTGTCTTGTAACCTACACACGTTTTCGTGTATTTATTTTTTCCTACATTACAAGTCAATTCGTCGTTTTATTTTTTATATCACTTTTATATAGTGTATCATCTTCTGAATATTGGTTTAAATTGTATCATTTTAACCTCAAAGATTTTGGCTACTTCAAAAAAATCTGCTTGCATCAATTCTGTAGAATTCTTACCTCTTGACTCTTTCTATTGGCATTCAAAGTCTTTTCTGAAGCCCGGGAAATAAAATACTGTGTACAGCCTTGTTTAATATACTATACAATAAATAGACAACATTTTAGTGTAATAACATGCAATAAGCCGTGCAAAAAAACAAAAATAACAACATACAAACAACATAAACCATTTCTTTAAATCATGCTGTCTAAGCAACTATCTATCTGATATGGATCATGTAGCTCATATCCATAATGGTAATCACATTAAACCAGAGCAAATGGTAGATCCATATTGCTCACATGCACATTTTAAAGCTTGCAATTACTTGTTGAGGCAAGTAAAACATAGGCTTGCGGCAAGTCTCGCAAGCGTATACGCCCACCAGCAGCTTGATAAAGAGGTAAATGTGAACACCAAAACAAACGCGATATCAGAGTTTTATGCGATAAAAATTATCGCATCATCATTAAATTCAATAGTGCACATATTCACAATGATATTGAAACACATACTAAATATCTAAAGGATCCATGGAGAATTGTAGCCTGTAGAGTGAGCACGAGCAAAAAAAACAAACGCGATATCTCGAAAGAAAATCATCGAATCATCACCAAATTGAATAGTGCACATCTTCATAATAATATTGACACACATACAAAATATCAAAAGGATCCATGAAGAATTGTTGCCTGTAGAGTGAGCACAAGCAAAAAAACCAACGCGATATCAGAGTTTTACGCGATATCTGGGAAGAAAATCATCGATTCATCACCAAATTCAATAGTGCACATCTTCATAATAATATTGACACACATACAAAATATCAAAAGGATCCATGTAGAATTCTAGCCTGTAGAGTGAGCACAAGCAAAAAAACGAACGCGATATCAGAGTTTTACGCGATATCTCGGAAGAAAATCATCGAATCATCACCAAATTCAATAGTGCACATCTTCATAATGATATTGACACACATACAAAATATCAAAAGGATCCATGAAGAATTGTAGTCTGTAGAGTGAGCACGAGGTAAATGTGAACGGACGGACCGACGGACGGATGGACGGACCGACGGACGGACCGACAGGGGTAACCGCAATATACGCCCATACTATCGTGTGGGCGTATAAAAAGCAAGCTATTTCCTCAAGCACTGGTAACAGCCTGTACGATCAAAAGCAATTTCTATCCATAGCAATACAACACTTAATTAAGAATATGTAAAGAGGTTTTCTAAATTTTGAATGTGTATTGTGGACACTTATAGTATTTCAATCTTCAATTAGGGTCTGATTGATAATTGGAATGGTGCAAATTGATATTATCAGTGTTGACAATACACATACATAATTTAAAAAACCTCTGTACTATCCCTTTAATAATCTTATCATCTTGGCCTTTTTCTAAATTCACACAAATTTTAGTTTAGCTCTTTAAAGTGGGTTCACATTAAGATACAATTCTTTTTTCAAGCTTGGATAAATCTAGTCAAGCATTTCTTATAAGCTGGAGTCAACATTCTACTTTATATAGCATTGATTGGTTGAATTTATCAACATGCCTGTCTAAAGTCGTCCAATCATAAAACAACAGAAATTGAGACAGTTTTGAAATTTTCAAAGTACTTAGAAAAAGTCCAGATGATATCAACTATGTAAAATCTACCAAAACAACAACAAAGCAATAACAGTTCATAAATAGTTATAACTTACTTGGAATGTATCTGGTGCTCCAAGTTTCAGTTTAGCTTTTAAATCATCTGGCGCTCCAGCACACAGTCGGTAAAATATATGATAATTTCGCTCTTCTTTACTCTGAGTACAAATTCTGGACTTCTCTAATAAATAATGGGATATGAATCCACCACATACTGAAGACTGTAATACAAATAGTTTGTAAATAAAAAAAAATTGAGATCAAATTTTTAGCTAATTTTTAAATGTAGCGCCTTGATTTGTGTTACAATTCTGTCAAACATCCCTCAACCAGATATGTTGCATTTTGATCCATTTCCTTCTCTGCCATTTTAAATTCTGTTTACACCTGCAACGCATTTTAAACTCTGTTCCAACATGTTTTATTGAATCCCAAGAGTGCAAAACTCACAAATTAGGGAATAAGCTAAAAATTCTATAAAAAATCTCCATCAAAATGTGTAACAGAAGAACTGAAAACTCAACTTCTTAAACATTCAGCTTGTAAACCACAGAAAACATACATCTATATACGGCAGCCTCAATAGTGTCCTCAAGCCAATCTGAACAACTTTGTCATTATTAAGTCAAGGACTCTACCTTAAAGTACTCTACCTTAATCACAATTTAGTTAAATATTAATCTATTGACAAACTTAAGAAGACTAATAATCATATAATATTTTTCAAACCTTATTGTCAAAATGAATTTCAACAAATTTTCCAAAACGACTACTGTTGTTATTTCTCACTGTTTTGGCATTACCAAATGCTTCCAGAAGGGGGTTAGCTGAAATAAAAGATAACATACAAACATAAATAGATGGTCCATAAGTAAACCAGTGAGTCCCACTTGTCTGCATCTGTTTTTGGTGCAGTGTGGATGAGAGAAATTTTACCAGGATAGCCTATTATTGTTATTTTCGAGTTCCATCTGTTAATGGAACTTTAATATCCAAGCCTGTATCACACAGTGCCTTGGTTTATTGTCTCATCAGACTGACTAGATGCTTTTTACATGTTAGTTCCTATGATCTGCATCTCTGACCCGAAAGAAAACCCTGTTGAACATTGACCAAATAGTCCATCAGGCCATAAAACTCGGGGCAGAATTTTTTTTATAGTATAGAGATGAATTGTATACTTACATTCTAGAATTCTCTGTTCTACAGGACCAGCATGTGTACCCCAACTTTCAGCTAGATATTTTAAGATATATTTAGTTGACTCTGTTTTACCAGCCCCTGATTCACCACTTACAATAATAGACTGACTCACTTTATTAACTTTCATATCACGATGAGCCTTATCAGCTGAAAGAACAAAAAATCAAAAATTGTTGAGATTTGATCTGTTGAAGTGATATAAACACGGACTGGACGTAAAAAGAGTTAAGATCATCTGCAATGAATCGGATGGATGGACCAAGGTTGATTTACCCCCCAAAATGCTACATATTGCTAAGCGAACTAAGGAAACAATTGGATAGCTGGTTATTTCCAAATATGTAAAGAAACAACAGATACACCAAAGGCAGCATGCCATATTTTGATGTATCGATTGGGTGCTTCATTGTGTTAACACCATCTTTGACAGATTCCACTGTCATTTACAGCTTCCACAGTAATATTTCACTATCATTTACAGCTTCCACTGTAATATTTCAGCTTTCACTGTCATGTCAATTTCAGCTTTCACTGTCATGTCAGCTTTCACTGTCATGTCAATTTCAGCTTTCACGGTCATGTCAATTTCAGCTTTCACTGTCATGTCAATTTCAGCTTTCACTCTCCTTTTCAGTATCCAGATTTCAGGGTGCCATGAAAATAGGTAGAATACTTACCAATAGCGAAAACATGAGGTGGCAGTGTACCCAATGATTTTCCTTGATATTTCTTTATGGTATTACTTGAATACAAATCAGGCATTTCATAATAAGGATTAACAGCTATGAGTATATTTGCTGTGTAAGTCTGAAATTAAAACCCCAAAATTCAAATATATTTTAACTCTGAAAATTCTCTGAAAACATTTCCATAAATGTTTCATAAAATTACAGGTTATTATTGAAAAATGCTTAAAATAAAGTGTTTTCAATAATTATTTTTTAGTTTTCTGGATTTATCAGATTATACAGCTCATCTGTTGTATTTTTATGAGGCCAGTTAAGTCCACTAAGAATATAATATAATCTTATTCGTCAAAATCTAGAATTTTGAGTTTTTGTTCATTCTAGAAGTATTCCTTTAAAAAATATTTTGATAATATTGATATATTGAAAGAAATAATTTGATAATTTCAGAAGACTTTTCACTTGTGGAAAGCTCTTTGGACATAAAGGCTGATAAGAGTGATTAAAGTATGCTTAAAGTTATGTCAGTAAATAATTCTGTAACTGTAAAATCTTCTCAGTAAAATTAGCCTAAAGACCTGACCTTTTAGCAATATGCCTAATTAGTCACATGAACTTCTACAGAGTAAATACATAGTAATTAGAAATAAGATATACAATTTCTCATTACTGTTCCTGATTAGCACTATACAATAATCCTTATTATAACCTTATATCAATATCTATCACACTGTTGTCATTTGTAAATTTCGCAACGTGTTCTTCAAAAATATCTTTCGATTGAAAATTGTATATAAAAAAATGCATTACATGTGAAATTTAACTTGTGCAAAATTTAATTACAATTGATTGAGTAATAGGACTGTTCTGTTAGCAATGAAATTTCAAACTGTCAATAGCAAGACACAATATAATGATTTTATGGGGACCAAATTGCCAATTATATGGAGGGTCAACCAACTGATGAAAGCGTTGATTTTATGATATTGGAGAACTATATTCATTTAGCATGAAAATTTCTTAGTTCCGAAACTCAGCCGGCTTGAGGCTTCAAATTTCAAATATATTTGACAGGCATTGTTTTCATTGTCTATAAGGAATACAATAGCCATAATTAACAAAACTCTAAATGGTTACAAAATCAATTGTACATGGTTACCATGGAAACAAGTTATTAATTCAGTAAATGCTACTTACATAGATTTGGTTTTTCATATATCTGATTCGTACATTATTAAGTAAGGTGGCTTCATTTAAGTACATCAAAGCACCTAATTATAAACAAAAGTACAATGAACTATAATATGTCAATCAATTCTGTAATCAATATACTATCACTTGTTATTATCAAATTCACTGTACAATCAGGCAAATTTGACATCAACATATGAATTGTTCTTTGTGCAATAGGCCTACCATAAATTTAACTTATTTCCATTAAAAAAGAATTTGAAACAATATAATGTGCCATTGAAGTAGTGTGTTGGATTGTTGATTTTTAAATAAGTGTTGTAAGTGCAAATTCTCCTCTAGGGAGAAAATCTCTGATGAAAATCTAAATTACTGACCAAGCAAAATCAAGGCATATTAAATCTATTTCAAACATAGGTCCTTAGACAGAAAATTAGAATAAAATCGTCTATGAATAGTAGAGATGTCCTTAAAAACATTGGTCTTAGACTAAAGGATGTATATATAACTACTTTGATCAAAGTAGGTTGTGACTTTATACAAAGATATTATAAAACTTACAATTATCTTCACAATCTTTGTTATCATATTCTTCTGCTGGAAATGTTCTATCATAAATAGCATTGATGGTCTAAAATATATATATTGAGAATGGCTTATTATGAATAGAGCTAATGATCTAAAATATATTGAGAATGGCTTATCATAAATAGAGCTAATGATCTAAAATATATTGAGAATGGTTTATTGTATTGAGAATGGCTAATTATAAATAAAGCTAATGATCTAAAATATATTGAGAATGGCTTATTATAAATAGAGCTAAATGATCTAAAATATATTGAGAATGGTTTATTATATTGAGAATGGCTAATTATAAATAGAGCTAATGATCTAAAATATGAATGGTTTATTATAAATAGAGCTAATGATCTAAAACATATTCAGAATGGCTAATTATAAATAGAGCTAATGATCTAAAACGTATTGAGAATGACTTATTATAAATAGAGCTAATGATCTAAAACATATTCAGAATGGCTAATTATAAATAGAGCTAATGATCTAAAACATATTCAGAATGGCTAATTATAAATAGAGCTAATGATCTAAAACGTATTGAGAATGACTTATTATAAATAGAGCTAATGATCTAAAATATATTGAGAATGGCTTATTATAAATAAAGCTAATGATCTAAAACATATTGAGAATGGCTAATTATAAAATAGAGCTAATGATCTAAAACATATTGAGAATGGCTAATTATAAATAGAGCTAATGATCTAAAATATATTGAGAATGGCTAATTATAAATAGAGCTAATGATCTAAAACATATTGAGAATGGCTTATTATAAATAGAGCTAATGATCTAAAATATATTGAGAATGGCTAATTATAAATAGAGCTAATGATCTAAAATATATTGAGAATGGCTTATTATAAATAGAGCTAATGGTCTAAAATATATTGAGAATGGCTTATCATAAATAGAGCCAATGGTCTAAAACATATTCAGAATGGCTTATTACAAATAGAGCTAATGATCTAAAATATATTCAGAATGGCTTATTATAAATAGAGCTAATGTTCTAAAACATATTCTACTTATTATAAATAGAGCTAATTGTCTAAAATTATTGAGAATGGTTTATTATGATCTAAAATATATATTGAGAAAGGCTAATTATAAATAGAGCTAATTCTGAAATATATTGAGAATGGCTTATTATAAATATATAAATAGCACTATGGTCTAAAATAAATATTAAGAATGGCTTATTACACTAATGATCTAAAAAAAAACGTGAGAATGCTCTATCATAAATAGAACCATAAGTCTAAAATTTATTGGGAATGCCCATCCTACATAGCACCAATGATTTAAAATAAGCTGACAATGACCAAAGAATATTATAATCAAGAAGCAGGTTGTCATATATTATAAAAGAATTTATGTTACAAGAACATATCCCTTTGAATAAGTTAATAACACACCCTTATGATATATTATATCAAATAGAGCTGAACATCATACTTCTTTTGCTTCTGATTATGTTCATGAAGATCAAGTCATGCAGAACCGCAACATAAGCCATATCTTTTTAAATCAATTACCAAGGAATTTTTAAATTGTAGCTTGTTACAATGTATGTCCTTTATTTTTAAGTAAAATGAAACTGCTCGACACAGCTCCTGTGGCATGACTCAACAAAATTTTACCTGTGTCACAATTTAACCCAGAATCCGAAAGAATGGACACCTTAGGAATGAGAAGCTATAAGTTCAAAATGGTACTTACAGTTCCTGGAGCATCAAAAGGTTCAATAGCAATGGAGTCGGTACCTATGTCTACTATACGACCCAGTTTGAAACCTTCAGTTGGGTGTGGTACCCAAACCTTCCTCCCTCCATCCATTTCTCAGTCTGGAATTCAATTGAAATAAAGTGTACAAACAAGCCAGAAAGTTTGCAATGTGGAAAGTGTACCAGTACAGATGAGTCTGACAGGACCTTTTGGCACAGGGATGGGTCGTGAAAAAATGTGAAGTCTTCAGAAGTACTAGATCTGCCAAATATTGCTTTAATCTTTAAATATACCTATTACTAGAAATTTCACAATCTATTTTTATATATATTAGTTTTGTTTATATAATACATGTATATGACAGTCTCACTTAAATATGAGTTTTGAACAGCTTTTTTAAGTTATATATTATATTTTCTAGTCCAAACTCCCATGAAATCAAAATCCTTCAGATTTCTCAATGTGAAAACAAAGCTTCTCATTATTGATTAGAAGCATCGTTGTCACAGTGTACATAGAAGGGTGTTTTGAATGTTTAATCACATCATGAAATAAAAATAAGGAGCTGAAGATAATTTTGTTGGACCACAGTGTTTTTGACCAAAGAAATCTTTTAAAGCTAGGCAAACCCTTTTTCGATGGTCTTAAAGCATTATACAAAAAAATAAGATCAGAATAAAGATACTGTCTGTATAATGACACATTTTCTTAGAAAACCCTAAATAACATAATAACCTTAGTTTCTATTTCCCATATTTGAAAATAATTATTCTTAATAATAAAATTGTTAAATGCAATAAGACATCAGTGAATAAATACACTATTGTATATGGGTATTGACTAACAATTTATCATTCATATGAACTATTCAATTTTAATCTTATCAAGCAGGAAACATTTTGTGAATTTCAGCTTCATGCAGAATGCAGGTTTGACATTAAGCCATCTCGATCACTTGTACAATCACACCACAATCTCCAAATTGTTGTCTGCTACTGCACTCAGGTGTGTCGGCTTAAGGTGATGACTGGTCCTTCCTGTCTTACAAAATACCTGTCATGAAGGCAACTCCAATAATCAAAGTGAAACCTTTCTTTGAGCATATTTAATAAGATATTTAACTTTACCTGAAACTGGATACAAGGTTGTCTAAAAGATGAGATAAACGTGAATAAATAAAAACCAGTAATATGTAAAAAAGACAATCAATCATTCAATCACCATTATACCGTAATGTCATATACAGCAATCAGTGTAAGGCGGGGCCACTTATATCACTACGCGCACACCTGGAAAAATAATCCCGATCCATTCATGTGTCTATTTGACAAACTCAAATCCAAAATATCGGGATTCACAATTTTATACTCGTCAGCGGATTAAATATTCTAAATTATAAAGGTATAAATCAATAGAGTCGTATGTATTCTTGTCATAATTAGCAGAAATGAAAAAATGCGACAAAGGGGAGACAATCGAAGCAGGTGTGCTATATTAGCTAATTGGTTATAACGCAGGTGAACATCAGATATTGTATCATGATGTAATATGATACACTACAAAATACAAAAACTTTCAACGAATCATAATTTTAGACAAAATACTGTCAAAAAATTACGCTTATCTCGGTGCTAATCTTATCTGGATTTGAAAACCGAACCTGAACCCCTATTAAAATTTCCCTGATAAAGGAACTGTTGCTTCTTAAAAACAAGAACGTTAATTGCGCGGTTAGTTAATTTTGTAGTATGCGGGTCGTTTTTCTGCTCTCTAAATCACTTGGACTCATAAGGCATAAAATTCTTGATCTGTAGTTTGAGAAGCTTCGTTGATTAAACCTACACAAGATCCCTCTGTTGCTCTACTAATGTGATCATACCTGAATCACATAGAAAATCACATATTTTACACATTTCTTTCTCGCAAGCTCAAATATTCTCCAGGTTGTAATCCAGTTATTATAAATATTGCATTATGTCTGACTGTGGTTGCCTTCTTCCCGCACATGCTCATGACACTGTGTATCATCTGTTGTTCCAGCTTCACCACAAGGTCATACCTTAAGTTCCAGTCATCCTCCGACAGCAACCGCCAGACATATCTGCTCACCACGACAAGTGACTGGTATCTTAAAGGGGACCAGTCTTCATTTTTATTGGTTGATTTGGGTCTTGAATATACTTAAGTATCCTTCAGAGGCACTAGAAATGTACGAAAATTGCATATTTCCTTCAAATATATCTTAAATTAGACATTTCTCCTTCTTCTATTTCTATAGATGACTTTTCTATATATTGCATAGTATCGCTAATGTGTAGTAGGGCATTATGACTTTCAAATGCTAATAATTATGGATGCACATGGATTTGAAGACTCAAATTTCAATGGTGAGTTGTGATAACCAGTACTAAATTGCTGATCTAAAAAAGTCCCCGTTTCTGAGGCTTGGAAAAATCGACCCACGAAAATGAAGCCTGTGCCACTTTAAATTGATTGTACCAACAAGCAAACCAGTAGCATCCATCAAACTAACAACTTCAATAACTATCAGTTATCAAACCACTTAACCGCGAAACAATAAAAAAGTATGCCAACTTTCAGAATAAAATATGATGACCACGATGCCGACATTAATCTTGTTAGAGTGATTGAAAGGTATTAAGGTGAAGTCAATAACAATGATGCCGAGAAACCCAGATGCATAACTAGCATAAGAAAGGTTTTTGGCATTGTCGACATCACAGAAAATAGGATTGTTTCTACATATAAGATCAGAAAATCACCATCAGGTATAAGAAAAACACAATATGGGAGATAACTTGTCTTGTATTATAGATTTGTACATCATTTGATTTTCCATATACATGTATTATATATATCGCATTGATCTGACTATAAGATTATGATTCAACCATTTTTGCATCCATTAAGCCTACCTATGTATTTCTTCAAAACGCATTTTGTTTTAGAAGTCATAGGTATTAATAATGCGTAAATTTTTGCAAATGAAGAGCTTGAACGAGCAATGTATGTTCGGTTACTAGAGGGGCTGTCTTCAAGTCATACCTTGTGCATATCACAAGGGGCAATGCCAAAACTTAGCCTATCTTTACCAGTGCAAAGTCTGGTCGTTATTTTTTTTCGTGTCATCAGGCTCAAATCCCTTTAATCCAATTCACTGTTGGAAGTAGAGAAATATATAAACAGCTTTGCATTTAACAACATATGTCACACATTTTTATTATTTTCATTAATCATTCTTTACCAATTTTTTTTAAGTGACAGTTTCGGTTCGGTGGGTATAATAATTATGCTAAATGTGCTGGGGATAAGGATGTCAAGGATTCATTTCAATACACAACAAGCATGGACGGTGTTGTTTTTCATTTCTTTCATCGTATTCTTCATACTCAGTTGTCTCGTGTTAAGTTTACAGTCTTCAGCATCCCGGAAAACAACTTCATCAACGGAAAGAGAAGTTGATTTACTGGTCATGACAACTATACATGATAAATACACAGATATCGATCAACTTAGCAACTGGACAGCATTATTTTCTTCTGACAGAGTTCGTCTGCTCTTCTTTCTACAATATGGCGACACAGAGACATGGAAGGCAAGGTTTCCTGGCGTTGAAATTATACAACTCGATTTTACAACAACTATGTGCAATAGTCAATCCTTCATTAGTCTGAATGCAATGTTCCAGATTGGCAAAGAAATGTACAGCAGTCACTTCTACGCGTATGTCAATGAAAATGTGCTGATATCTAATCAATTGTTGGCTACACTCAGTGATTTAATAAACAACTATAAAGATGTTGAGAGTGGGAAATCGACATTATTAATAGCGAGAAGTAGACTTGTAAAAGATAAAAATATAGCCTTACAGCTTCTTCAATCAAATTCACGTTCCTCACAAATTCAATATAGCATGAGTGGTTTGAGTGACGTCTTTATAACCAATAGACAATTTGAGTGGTCTAATATACCCCATATGATTGCACATCAGGATTCTACCAGTCAATTGCTGATGGCAATTTCACGAAGAAAAAGAGTAGTTTTACTTGACGTCACGAAGTCGTCAAATGTTGTTCGAATACGTAGAAAGAAAGAGAAGCCCTCTAGATATGTTATGCGATGTGTGAAAAACATGCTGGTAGAATCGGATATTGATTCTGAAGTATTGGAGACGTGTGGCAGTATGAACTGTGTCGCATTGGAAACTACATTAGAGAAAAATAGAGTAATAATCAAAAACAGAAGAACTGCCTCTGATTGTTCTTTATGCAATTTTCAACCTGAAATCAATGCTCCTTGGCTTCCTTGAAGGACTCGGTAATATTCATGTAATAAATGCGATTATGAAATTGAAAACTAATAACAATTGTGTCAATGTGTCTGATATCTTCAGAATCGACATTTGGATGTGATACCACAATGACACTATCACATCCATATATCACGTCTGGGTAACTAGGTAATATTTTACATTGGTATTTTGAAACGCTTGTCTATATACGTCTACTTCACGGAAGAAAACCTACATGCCAAAACGTCTTCTGTGCGTCTTTAATATCTTAAAGAGATTATAACAGGGTTTTCTATAATGTGTATGTATATCAGGAACGCAGATGGCTTAAATTTGCACCATTCCAATCGTCTGTGGTTCCAGAAATTCCACTTTCAATTCCACTAATTGTTTGATGATATCATACCATCGAAATAATTATGCTTGCATCACAGACGATCTTTGCTGATAGTCCTATACGGGGTCATAAAACACTTAAGTGAAATTGCTGGAACCAAAGACGATTGGAATGTCATCCATACACTTGAAAAATAAAGAAAATCTCTTCATTATAACAACTTAATCTAAACTGATGTTATGCATGTCACCTTTATTTGTAAGTGTCGGTACGTTGTTCAATTTCTGAATCAATCGAGTAAGCATGGTTCTGAAAGGGAAACTTTGGTTCATTTTGTGACGAATGAATCGTGTCTGAAATTAATGAAATAAAACAAGAATATCTTGACAATGTTAATTTTTTTTTTATAAATTTTAATGGATTTTGGACACAATTAATTGCTTATATTTTTAAGCTGGCATGTACTTCCTCTTAAATCATATTTTAATTGTGTGCAAGGTCATCATTTAAATTTTATGCAAGGGAAGTGATACAGATGTTTCCAATTTTGCCCATTGCTATAATAAGCAGAAAATCCGTTTGAACTGATCCGGAATGAACAGTTGTTATCCGATTTCGATAAACCATATAGAGCCTGTATAAATAGGTGATAAAAGTCCGATGATGAAAGTAGTTTGCAAACGGCTTATCATTTATTACACCATGCCGGACTAAAAATGTCTGAGCATGAACAAATCTATCTGAAATAAAGAAATGTAGAGAGTGAAAGAAAGAAAGGTTAGTGAGATACAAGGAATGAAAGAAAGAGAGGTTAGTGAGATACAAGGGGATGAAAGAGAGAAAGGTGTATTAGGGATTAGAGATGAAAGAGAGAAAGGTTGGAGAGATACAGGGAGTGAAAGAGAGAAAGGTTAGTGAGATACAAGGAATAAAAGAAAGAAAGGTTAGTGAGATACAAGGGAATGAAAGAGAGAAAGGTTAGTGAGATACAATGAATGAAAGAGAGAAAGGTTAGTGAGAAAGAGAGAAAGGTTAGTGAGATACAAGGAATGAAAGAGAGAAAGGTAAGAGAGATACAAGGGAATGAAAGAGAGAAAGGTTAGTGAGATACAAGGGAATGAAAGAGAGAAAGGTTAGTGAGATACAAGGAGTGAAAGGTTAGTGAGATACAAGGGAATGAAAGAGAGAAAGGTTAGTGAGATACAAGGAATGAAAGAGAGAAAGGTAAGAGAGATACAAGGAGTGAAAGAGAGAAAGGTAAGAGAGATACAAGGAGTGAAAGAGTGAAAGGTAAGTGAGATAAAAGGGGATGCAAGATGAAATGAATGGAGTTTTACGTCCTACTTTTCTGCACCTATATGGGCTAATTGAAGACGGGCAAACGCCATGCAGTGTGCAATGAGGGAAATTTTGCCAGGACAGTGGCATTAGCCTGCTCTTATTTTCGATTTCCAACTGTCGAGGGATCTTTAACGTGCACAGCTAATAGCACACGGGACCTCGGTTTATTGTCCCATCCGAACGACTAGACGCTTTTTCCATGTCAGCCCCTCCGGCCTGTATCACTGACAGGGAGAAACCGGGTTGAAAAATCCGAAGGTATCATCTTGACCCATGACGGGATTAAACCCTGGACCTTCAGGTTAGCGAGCAAGCGTCTAACTCACTGAGCCACAGCTCTACAAGGAGTGTATGGTAACAAGAGAGATACAAGGAGTGAAAAAGAGAAAGGTAAGACATATACAAGGAAAGATAAGAGAGATACAAGGAAATAAAGGTGAGAGAGATACAAGGAGTGCATGGAGTGAAAGAGAAGGATAAGAGAGAGAGATACAAGGAGTGCATGGAGTGAAAGAGAAAGACAAGAGAGAGAGATACAAGGAGTGAAAGGTAAGAGAGATAAAAGGAAAGATAAGAGAGATACAAGGAGAGATACAAGGAGTGCATGGAGTGAAAGAGAAAGATAAGAGAGATACAAGGAAAGTTAAGAGAGATACAAGGAGTGCATGGAGTGAAAGAGAAAGATAAGAGAGGTACAAGAAGTGAAAGGTAAGAGAGATAAAAGGAAAGATAAGAGAGATACAAGGAGTGAAAGGTAAGAGAGATAAAGGAAAGATAAGAGAGATACAAGGAGTGCATGGAGTGAAAGAGAAAGATAAGAGAGATACAAGAAGTGAAAGGTAAGAGAGATAAAAGGAGGGAAAGAGAAGAATGTAAACAAATGTTAAAGAGATATAGGAATAGAAGAAAGGAGAATTAGGCTATATTTCACGATAATAATAAATAATATCTTCAATATCATATTTTTATTACTATTGTACAACAAAGCGGCTAAACAAGAATTATGAAATTTGAAGTTGGTCGAATGAGCAGGGGTACAAGGTGTGACAAATTGAACAGTGTTTTTCGCAATATACTTTCGTCCTACGCCCAGTTGAAAACCATGGCTTCGGAATGAGTCAAAAATGAAAGTACATGTATAAGAATCTATCTTTCAATAAAACCATGTGATCATGAATGGTCGGACAGAAAATGTGAAGAAAAATACGCCTGAACCACCAAAATCAAATTCAATTGCAAATGCATGTAGAGAGTTCAATGCCCTAAATAACTGTGAAAACTGTTTTCGTTTAAATATGCTTGTATATCACAGGCGTCTGATTGAAAATTGAATAGGTGCAAATTGATGCTATAAGTGTCCTCGATACACATAAACTATAGCCTAATACTTGAGGGTATTTGTTGGTTTCGCTTCGATTTCAATTTCCGTCTATTTTCAGATTTACGAATCTAAGATAACAGATTTTCAATTCAGTTCTTGAATTTCAGCCATTTACTGCCAAAAACCATTTTTATAAGGAAAATGGATGAATTGAAGCATTAAAACATGCGCATGATTTTCTGTGCCCCAAATAATAATTGCTGAGATCCCAATGAATATGTATTGAAATGGTGAATACAAAATATTTAGCTTTGACGAACTGATTCAATACACAAGCGGAAATCTATTGTGAACAAATTCTTTTATTTTCTTTAAGCGCCTCAAGTAGGCCTATAAGTTAGCCTTTTTGTTCATTAAAAATAGGTTATAAGATGATTAATGGCAGTGTCTATATGACGCAGTGTGGTACATAGCCTAAACGCAGCGTTTCTACTGTGTGTGTATCGGGGACACTTATAGCATCAATTTGCAAGATTCCAATAAATTACTTCCATTGCCACGTCACTGACAGTGATCTGAATAGATCATCCGAAACTATCGCGTCGTTCTTTTGTCATAGAAATCAGGTGCGTTCTCATATGCTGCATAGATATCAATAGTAGCTTCCGGTAGATCAGTGTCAGTGATTTTGTATTAGTATTTAGTTAGTATTTTGCAAGAACCACAGACGTAGGAATGGAAATTGGAATGGTGCAAATTGATGCTATGAGTGTCCCCGATAGCCATACAACGTTTAGAAAATCTATTTACAATCCCTTTAATAATCAATCACGAGCAGCATTATTTTATCTAATCTGATTTCGCCATCTCATCTGATGCTAAATTAACAACATCAAATTAAAAAATCTTTCGACCAGCTGGTCCTAGGTCAAATCTCACTGGTATTTCCAGGATTATTCGCTCTCATTTACAACTGGGTGGACTGTAATAACGGGGTAAATAAGTTATTCAAAATCACCAATTTAGTCAATTGTCACTGTTCATATCGCATGCAAATACGATCCATAAAAAGCGATTGCTTCAACCAAATATGTTTTATTCACAAATTTCGTTGACGTTCAGTATTCAACTACTGTGATTTCATTTCATACTTCCTGAAAGATTAACTGTTTTTGAATCTTCATCAACGGACAGGTAATAGGCTATTTAGGAACATTATTCTTTTTCGAAAAAAGTCAAAATACTTAAAAAGTAGATTGACATGTACTAACACAACATTAAGATTTCGCTTCATCTACTTTATTTTTCAGCTTGGCGAAAAAAAATTCCGATATTTTAATTTTTGTTTTAAAGGAATAATTTTTAGATCTATCTTATTATGGAGGAATGAATATATCGGATGTCTCCTAAAAACTTCCATTGGCGCCGAATATAAATTGTATGTTAGATGTTCACAATGTGAGGCGCAGCAAAAATTTTCGGTTCGAAGGTGGAGAGAGTGCGTCTGTATGGGGGAGAGGGGGGGGGGGGTGCTCTCAATACGCCATGGAAAAGTGGGTTAGTTACATATTGGACATACAGGTTGAAATAGACACAGGCACCAGATTCTGGTAAAAAAAAAATCGTATATATAAAGTTATAAGAGTCTTTTACTCTTATAACTTTAAATATACGATTTTTTTTACCAGAATCTGGTGCCTGTGGAAATATACTATCTTCTTTAATTAATATTGCATTTTTACATATTTTGTTTGGACCAGTACTTTTATTCGATGTCTTTCACATTTTCAGACTTTGCACAAAGTCGTCTTGGCTTAAAGAATATCTGTGTGTGTGGGCCCTAGTAAGTTAGCCTATTTGATATGAGTTAATCCATGAAAGTGATAAGTAGACTAGGTAAAACACAGAATTATGCTGAATAAATCATTTCCATAGTTAACAAGCGTAAACTAAATATTGATTTCTATGCGCAGGAAAGTCAGAACATAGATTAATAGCCAGTTTCCACCTTTATCATTGAAAAAAATATTTTTGACGTCACAACATTAGTTTATGATGACAGCTAGACATGCTATATCTGATCACATTATTTTGCGATAGTCAGATTAATTAAACGATATATTATATATCACATATCCCATATGAAATGACGTCTTTCATGCTATATAGCATTAACTTTTAATCCTTGCACTGCTGTTTGACCATGAAATCCTCTTGAACCAATCAAAAGGTGTCTAAAACGCTCAAAATAGAGTAAAAAGACCACACAAAAAAGTTTGACAATTTGGATATCTTAAAATCTTACCTAACAATCAATGGCGTTTCTATAAATTATAATGTAATAGGGACTTGTTTGGGCCACAGAATTTTCAAGAAATGAAAATGGTGTTTTATGTAGGCCTATTGCTTTTAAGCACCTGTATGGGCTAATGAGAACGGGCAAACGCCATGCATTGTGCAATGAGGGAAAATTTTCCTGAAGAGCCTGTAGCACAAAATGCTTCAGTTTAATTGTCCCTTCTGAACGACTAGACGCCTAGTGGGCTAATGAGGACGGGTAAACGCCATGCATTGTACAATGAGGGGAATTTTTCCTGAACAGTCTGTAGCACAGATGCTTCAGTTTAATTGTCTCATCTGAACGACTAAGTAACTGTGCTCATACACTTTGTTAGACAACACAACAGGACACAACTTCCTAGGCTAGTAGTAATTATTAAATCTTTATAGTAATTATATCCACTGATCCATAAATCATTAGGCGTTCTCAGAGGTCAAAGTTTCCTGTTTTGCTCTTGAAACGGAAGGGTAGATAGTAGCCTAGGCCTACTGTCTGCAATATTTCATCCTGGCTTAGATAGCCCTATCAACGCCATTTTGTTACACATAAAACCTGTGTCGAAAAATTAGACACATCATAGGTCTAACTTTTAAAAAATCGTCGCAAAATTTTAATACCGGTTATTTCAAAAAAAATAGTTTCAAGGTCATAAAATTGTTTTTTTTTTTGAAAAATTTGCATTGAAATTTACAGAATATATATTAACTGCACGACAACCCGATAACCAATTACAGGCCTATACCGGCAGCATCAAAAAACAGAATGAAAAAGTGAAATGAAACTAAGGATTTCATTATAAAAACAAGAGGTCCGCCACAATATTATTCAACTTTTGGTTCAGAGTTGCCTCCCTTGAAGTTATAAATTTTATTAGCCTGCACCACGTTTGATTTGAATTTGATATTGGACCGCACCAGAAACTTCTGACTTTTATTTGACACTCCGAAGCATTTGCTACCAGTGTAGACCACAAACACTGCAATTAGTCATGAAACGGGAAGCTGAATTTGATACACACAAGGTATTTTGTTTTCTCACAATTTGAAAAACTTAAATATTACCTCCCTTGAAAAAGGAACGTCAAGTTTTGGAATATTACCTCCCTTGAAAAAGAAACATTTTTGCACTCGATTTTGTCATGCTCTGGACGAGATTTTTGATTAACGGAATTGTTTTGCTTGTACGGATTTTTATTATTTCACCGATTTGGCGCAATTCTTGTTATAACAACCTTACGATTACGGTACGTTACTATAAAAACACGTGTTTATTGTTTTCTTGATGCGAAGACTGTTTTGTAGGCTATGCCTCGTTGTTGGACACAATTTTGAAGACGTATTTGTATTCACCAATAGGGCCTAAGGCCAACCAACGCAAGGGTATGTTTGGTAGATCCTTTGAAAGAAGCTTTCTAGGCTCAATACCATGTGGAATGTAGTTTCTTGGACAGCAATTACATGTAGGCCTACATCATTCTGTTAGAGCAAATTAATCTATAGCCACTATAGGATATGGGCCTGTTAGGATAAAAGATGTTGAATCAAGCAAACTAGACTGCTTCAGCCTATCGAAAATTTGATCCTCTGCCGTTGGTTTGCGATAATACCTACAGCACAACAATTTTTTAATTCCGACGCCGTAAATAAGCCTATATAAGAATCAGGGATTCGAATTTAGGATCCAATTTGTTTTGCCTTTTTCAATACAATAGGCCTACCTACTTTCAATGAAGATCTCATATAGGGCTACCTAAATTGTATACACTCTGAGATGGGCAAACAAGAAATTAGAAACCTATTAGGCTTCAGGGCGATGTTATTAGTACCCCTAATTTCTCGCACATGTAACATGAAACTCTTGGGAAAGCTAGGGTTTCTAAGGGTTGTAGCTGACCTTGACCTCTTAACCCATAGTCAGCCTTGACTTATATTTGTAAACAAACACAATTTCTATAAGGTTTTGGGGAGATGGTGATGCAGTAACCGTTACATTACATTAGGCCTAATGTTAATAAACAACATTGGGATACATAACTAAAAATTAACAATAAATAACCTTTCAATAATGAAGAGTAACGGTTCATAACTGTACTTTATTCGTATATGTCATGATTTGGTTGTTTACCACGATCCTGTGGTACGATAATTTAAGACAATATGCTATGAACACCATTGTGGTGATATTTCAAGTTAACGGTAGACTCTATCTGGGTAAATGCTCGTTTGACCGACAAGCTTTGTTAATAAACTATTAAGAGTATATATTGGTTATTATGTACATAATACCTTATAAGCCCTTGTAAATCCCGATATCAGGCATTAAGGCCAGTGTTTGAACCAGGTCAATTCAAACGCCGTGAAAAAAAAAAATTTATCTGCAAAATTTACGTTAGCCCTGTTTTATAGTAATTTAATACTTTTCTGTAGATCTATGTATATTTAGATATTTAAAAACAATATATGGAAGATGTTAAGATAAACGTTGAGGTGTGGAGATCATTACAAGTTGTCTATCGATCTGCAGTATAGCCAGCGCCTCGTTCTGACTAGAAGGTTTGTGTTGTATAGTAGTTTTCTAGCCATATCCCGTTATATTATAACTGTAGGTGACGACATCTATAGAAAACAGTTAACCCTCTACAATGTGTCATGGCAAACATAAAGGAAAGGAAATGGGGAGATGTGGTTTTGATTGTACCTTTTGATAAAGAGTACAGAATATTCTCTTTTGCATTTTGCACGCGATCAAAACAAGGGGTTTAGTATATTTACCCACAAGTCTGTGCGCTTTGAACCGCGGATCGAAATCAAAATGGCTATGCATCGTCCGTCGATAGGAAGACGGGGCTCAAAAAATGGTACAGAAAAAGAAGAAGAGGAAGAAACTGAAAATAATGGATACATACAAGTGTTTGTGAAGCCATTAGAGCAATGCAACTATAGTTTTATTTTTAATTGGCTAGGGATAAGCAAGGCTAATTTTACAGCTCAACAACTGGGAATACTGTATGGAACTGGTGTTATTTTATCGTGTTTAGTCTTATATCAGTTATTAAAATGCGATGTAGGCTATATGTTTCAGAGATTGTGTGCTCTCATAGTTCCAATGTTCAGCATATTATGCGTATTTTATTGGGTATCCTTGTTTTTTCGGCGTACATGGAGCAACATGAGTGTGTATATTTTGTTTTCATCTTGTTACTTAGGAGAAACATTTGCTCAAGTGTGTCAAAGAAATTGGAGTGCAGGTGAGGAGTCAGATGGGACAGACATACCAGGACATGTCAGTCAACCAATTGTTATTGTCACTGTGTTATTGTCAGTCAGTGTTGCCAGTGTGTTTTCATCCCTTGAAACTGTTCACAGTGCTGTTGTGATTTTACTTGTCAGTTTTACAAGATTTTTATCCTGTTCAACATTATTAGACATTCCCCAAACTCTTAGACCTTACATTGCTTACACGTGTGCTTTTGCAGGAATTTTAGTTTCAAAATATATGGAAACAGTTTTTAAACCCCCAATTCAAAACATATTGACTCAAGATGGGAAGATACCTGTCATTAAAAGACGCAGGTCTAGCTCCTCTAGCGCTCATGGCTTCTCTGCTCACAGGTCAACAAGAAGAACATCTCTACCTGCCCTAATAAATAAAAACCAGGTTAGTTTTAACATAACTTTAAATGTTCAGTAGTTACAAGGGTGGATTTTGGCAAATGTTGAATAGATGTAAATTGTCTCCAAAAGTACTAGAACTACACAAAAAATCACATAACCCTTCAATTATACCCCTCTACCAAAACATTCATCTTTCTTTTTCGGTATATAAGGTTTTTATAAGCATATATTCTCGCTAAAGTTGTATTTTTGACTTTCAAACAAGCATATGGTCATGCAGGGATTTAAAAAGAAATTTGATTGGTAAAATGGATGGTGCACGTATCCCTTTAAACAACTTTATTTTGGCTGACAAGACTTGATACCAAGTTTCCAGCCATCTCAGCTCAAGTAGCTCATGCGTACAGCAGCTGTGAATAATGACAAAGCCTGATGATACCGATAATCTAGCTGTCGACCCTTGACAATTCTTCGTGTTTCACTGCAACAATATTGATTTCAATCCTTTAAAACTGAAATTTTATCGGAATTTGAGGTGGAGGAAAGCATAAAACACTTACAGGTAGATGGAAAATCTCAATGAATTATTCAAACTACTCTACAAAATAATCTAGAAAATCTTTGAAAAATGGTTGAGGAATACCGATAGATCATTTTCATAAAGTTCTTGAAGATATTGTTTTGTATGTTTGAGGACATCCTTCAGTTATAGCACTTGGTTTTCATGCTTGAATTTACTATCCAAAAGCATATATGTGAGGTTCCGATTCATATTGCTGGTCCTCAAAAACTTGTTGACTATTGTTATTCAATTGTTATTGTCCAAGGTTACAGTTAGCCAGATTATATTGAAACAGATAATCACATGTTTACATGACCATGTTCCATCATGCAAGCGAGATATAAAAATGGGATGGAACTGGTAGTTACAATGTTATCCTCTTTCCATCTAACTAACCCCAGCAAATAACTTTCAGAAAATAAAATTAAACTATCAGAAGTAAGAGATGGAAATTTCAGGGCCAAATATTAGATAAAACAATTACTCAGAACACATTCTCACACTCTAAATGAACAAAATAACTATCAAGACCATCAAAACAACATTATAATTACAGACTTGAACCAATATGTATCTTTAAGACGGGCATATACTTCATTTAATGGTCTCTTCATGAAGTTAGTGAACCTCAACCCCATCTTTTTGACCTTGCATTGGTCCAGAAATATGTCAGTCTTGTAAAAGATTTCCAGCCACCCTCAAAATGTTTGTGTGAAAACACTTAAAATGTTTCCTTTAATAACACATGCAATTCATCTTAACTTAATTGCTCAAGATATATTTTGTTGACCAACTGTTGGCCTTCACAAAGTCTGAAGGTCAAATTTTTCAATTATTTTTGTTCAATAATCAAAGTGTAATGAAAAAGTGGTAGTTAAACCTCAACAGATTGTAATATATAGTTAATATACATAACTTTACTCCAGCCTGTTTTTTTATATTGTATGTATTTTTTCATATTGTATGTGCACATAAAATTATAATGTTAGCTTTTATTAGATAGTTTGTCATACATACATGAAATTATACATGACATAGGTGTTATTTAAAGACTGATGGCAATCCTGATTCTATTGCTCAAAAAAACAGTGAATAAATTGGAAGTAAAATATAAAAACATAATTAATGTATTCACTGTTTTTTTCTTTTCTTAAATTATGTCTCTTATATTGTAACATTTTTAAACACTGCAGATATTTTCTGACTGGTGAAGAGTATAAATGGCTAGTGCTAGGGTTAAGCATGTTAGATAGACCTGGAGCCATTCGGCTCAACCTTCGTCATTGTTCGAGACTATGTTTGAGACTAAATAATGACTCGGCCATGATAGGCGTCCATCTTGCCTGGTATTTGGGCATGAAAAGACCACTCTTGTTTAAGGTTGATTTTGATTGGCTGTTTTTTTCGCGTAAGATGACGATACATTCTGAATAATAATTGTGATTGGTTGAACTATAAATTATTCAATATGGAAACTACCGTACAGTATACAAGGTTATCTAGCATGTCTAGTTCCGAAGTTGATACAAGTGACCTGGAGCTATATTTAGGGTATGGAAATGAGATGATATAGAACCTAATATTTTGCTGCTCCAGCTTGGGTCATTGAACACAAGTTTACATTGATGAGAATTCTTTTATGTTGTAATCTGAGAAACTGACACCAGTTTAATTTGATTTCAATTGTCTATTCTATTTATTCTACTGAATGAAAGATATTGAATTTAACATGGATGTCTAACATATATCAAGATCATATGTCAAAGTGTTTCTATCTAATTGCCAGAAAGTAGATGTTACATCAAAGATTTTTATTGAAAAAATATGCTATGGTTAGCTTCAATTTAGCTTCAATCGGCTTGTAACTGAATTATCACATAGTAACAATATATCCTTATAAACTTAATTGAAATAAGAGTAAATTACAATGGTGAGAATATGTCAATATGTTTGTGCCATATAAACTATAATGAATTGTAAAAAACTGTTGAATTTATCAAATATTATTATGATTCAAGGTGTGTCCTTCTTTATACATCACAGTTTAAGGTTTTGTATGCTTAAAAATCTTAGATATCAAAAGCTGAAATTTATGTGGCCCTTTTTTAGTTGATATCAGTTCTACTACCATCAAAGGTACTACAACATATTCAGGTCCAATTGTGAGCAGTGATATTTTCTTTCCACCCAATTTTTTCACAGTTGTTAGGCTATAAATATGAGCTTTGATTTAAGCAAATTCAATGCGAGATGTGTGTCAGATGTCCTTAATCCTCAATATATCAGAACTTAATACTTATATTTTGAAGATCTAAGGGTATAATAAAAATATTTTTGAATTAGATAAAGTATTGATATGCTTGCATTCAGTACTATTTTTTGAAAGAAAGTGAATGTCTGTATTTATGCAATGGTTTTACTCGAGTAAGTTTTCTCAAGAATAGTAATTTTTACCATTCGACTATACTACAAAATAGATTTGAATTCTGATATTTAACTATATATATGCGTGTAAGTGCAAGCTAGAATTTGTGAAATCTAGCATATCGAATGCTGTTTGGCTCTAATCAGTAATGTTTTTTGAAAGAAAGTGAATGCCTAGTAATATATGCATATTATTCAAGTAAATGCTCTCAAGTATAGTACTTTTTTATCATTAAACAATACAACAAAATAGATTTGAATTCTGATATTTAACTATGCGTGTGAAGCAAGCTAGAATTTGTGAAATCTAGCATATCGAATGCTGTTTGGCTCTAATCAGTAATGTTTTTTGAAAGAAAGTGAATGCCTAGTAATATGCAATGGTATTATTCAAGTAAATGCTCTCAAGTATAGTACTTTTTTTATCATTAAACAATACAACAAAATAGATTTGAATTCTGATATTTAACTATGCGTGTGAAGCAAGCTAGAATTTGTGAAATCTAGCATATCGAATGCTGTTTGGCTCTAATCAGTAATGTTTTTTGAAAGAAAGTGAATGCCTAGTAATATGCAATGGTATTATTCAAGTAAATGCTCTCAAGTATAGTACTTTTTTTATCATTAAACAATACAACAAAATAGATTTGAATTCTGATATTTAACTATATATATGCGTGTAAGTGCAAGCTAGAATTTGTGAAATCTAGCATATCGAATGCTGTTTGGCTCTAATCAGTAATGTTTTTTGAAAGAAAGTGAATGCCTAGTAATATATGCATATTATTCAAGTAAATGCTCTCAAGTATAGTACTTTTTTATCATTAAACAATACAACAAAATAGATTTGAATTCTGATATTTAACTATGCGTGTGAAGCAAGCTAGAATTTGTGAAATCTAGCATATCGAATGCTGTTTGGCTCTAATCAGTAATGTTTTTTGAAAGAAAGTGAATGCCTAGTAATATGCAATGGTATTATTCAAGTAAATGCTCTCAAGTATAGTACTTTTTTTATCATTAAACAATACAACAAAATAGATTTGAATTCTGATATTTAACTATGCGTGTGAAGCAAGCTAGAATTTGTGAATATCGAATGCTGTTTGGCTCTTATCAGTAATGTTTTTTGAAAGAAAGTGAATATCTGCTTATATAATAATGTATTGGAACTGTTGCAGTAGCGTACTAAATCAGCAATGTGTTTTTGAAAGAAAGTACATGTCTGTTAATATAATGCAATGGTATGTCTTACAGTTGGTAAAAATCTAATATAATGAGATTAACTTGAACATAGTAGTTCTGTAAAGAAGATTAAGCTGGTAATATCATCAGGGTATTTCTATTTACTTCTAATCATATAGTACTAGTATGTATGAGAGGAAGTTTTAATGCCATTAATAAAATTATGATTGACGTCATAGAGGACTTGAGTTTGTACAGTTCATATTCTCAACATCATATTACACTGGTTGTTATTTCCAGTCGACTGTATTATATATATACAGCCTTGATAGAAATTAATGATTTCTATGTGTGACTAGTTCATAGTTCACTCCAGTCTTCAATTAAATTTAGCCTTCTTATCCTACAGCTTTAATAGAAAGCTGTATTATATTAGCTAGCTAATCATTACTTGCCGTCCAATAGATTTCTATAGTTATGGCTTTTCCATGGAAGGAAGAACAAGAGTGTTAATTAACAATATTGAATTGTTAAGAATAAGACAACCCTCCTGTCAGGCTATTATCAGGTCAGAGAAAGACAATGTTGTGCTACGAAGGAAACCGTTGCATTTTATAGGAAGAAACTCTAAACATCGCTGTTTATTTTCCAGTAGAAAAATCATATAGATAAGTCATGAAACTTACAAGCTTACAACAAGCTGCAGATAGTAAGAATATGCCCAAATATTTTTTTAAAATTTAGTCAATCAAATCTTTAACAAATAAAGACATTCATACTAAACAAGTTTGGTTCAAATGCCATAATAATTGTCAAAATATGTTTATTTCTTTGCTTGAATGAATATACTAAATATTGTTGAGTCCACTACAATAGAGAGTATCTTCTATACCATCAATACTATATTCTCAATTTTGCCATGATTTTGATTAACAGAATTGTATTGCTTGTACAGATTTTTATTGTAAACAGTTAACTTTTCAGAATTATTTAAAATGTAATTAAGCTCCATTTTATAATGCCAAACCACCAACAGTAAGAAATGCAGAAATCATTTAAAATGTCCAGAATTGATGCATTTTAAAGGAGCAGTATTTTCATTGTTGTAAATTATACTTGAAAAGATTTATAAAATATGCTAATTACTTTTATGTATCTACTTGATCAACTGGGATTCTTTTTAAAAGGGTTAATTTAAAAACAGAGTGTGCTAATTATTGAGAAAGCATTTAAGGGTGTTAATTGGGCTATTTCACGTTATGAAAAAATGGAATAAGTATATGAAATAATGATTTCTTGGGACTTGTTGTGCATTTGTTGATGATTTGGGGTCCTTCTCGATAGTTTAAGGTTGATTTCATGTCTATCAGATTTTTTTTAATGAGTTGACAGCCCTTTCAAACCCTTTCATAAAAATTGGACATTTCAAACCTTTGATACAAGTTTAAAAAAATGTGAATGGATCAATCTACATCAAACTTGGCATAAATGTAGACAATTACATTGCCGAGAAACGTACAGAGCGATTTTCCAAAAAAAATATTATTTTGGTGGTTACCATGGAAATACGAAAATTTACACGTAGGTACGGCAAACATTTTCTTGGGGTCAAACTGATTAGAATTTTCGAAAAAACTATCTGTACGTTTCATCCTTATTGAATAAGCTTTCAATCAAGACCAAGATCGTAATTTTCCAATAAAAAATGGCTGAGAAATCTTGTACCAACCGGGACACATTTTGCTACTTTTTCCTAATTTTTTAGCAAAAACTAACGCAATATCTAATTTCTTTTCGGTTTCTGTCATTCTATATAGTTTACAAATAAAGTAATAATAATTATCTACAATCTGAGCCCAAAAATAATAAGTAATTCGCAAAAATTCCATCTCGTGTTTTTTTTCTCGAACGCTAGCCCAATCAATACCCTTAAACAGAGTGTGCTAATTGTTGAACAAGCATTTAAACTAGTTTTTGTAAAGGATGGATTATTAACTTGAAAGCTGCAGAATAAGCAGAAGATACATTTCTCTATAATTTGGCATTTTTATTTCTTAAATCAATACATTAGTTTTTAAAAAAACCAAGCTTGAACATAACGTAAATGTTTTATTAAAGTTAGTAAAGCGATTATGTAGAGTTTTAAAAAAATCTTTTTGCATTTGTACCCACTTATAGCATCAATTTGCAACATTCAAATTTTCACTTAGACATTGGTGGCAATTATACTTAAGCTTAAATGGTTAATGGCATCACAAATGGCAACAGGCTCCATTTATTCACAGATATTTTATAATTATTAGTAAGTGAAGGCACATATGTCTGATTACAAGATTGGAATGGTGCAAATTGATGCCCCTTACAATTCATTTTAAGGTCCTTTAATAATAATAATCTTTTAATTTAATATGAAAGCTGTTGTGAAACTTATGGAACATGATTGCATTTGAATACTGTATCATATAGGCAATCAGCAAAAAAAAATTGGGATTACTTTTTGCCAAAAGGTGCTGTAAATAACTAGAAAACGCTTTTTGAATATACATTATGAAATTACTATAGTAAGAAGGTTGCTTTAAAATGTGAAGTACATAGTCCCCTTTAATGGTTGACATACAAATGTTATGCATATTATCAGCTACTATGCTCATCCTGTACATCTGTGCGCATACATGCATATTTACTAGTCAACGATGTAACATCTGTATAGATATTATCAATTTACATACTAGCTTACTATCTAATAAAATATTCTGTGATTAAACATTTAACATAGAGATTTTACTATGCTCTCTAGGTTTCACTGTAGTTCACTTGGTTACATTTTCTTGTATTTAATAAGCAAACTTGCAAATTTTGTTCCCACAAATCAATTTGCTCCATCTTTTTTTCGCTGTGTGCAGGTGACCTCGTATAAGTATTGAAGGGATTGAACAGTGGTGCATAATTTAAATTAAGTATGTTTGAGGAATACAGAATATTTTCACTTATAGCAGCTTATTTAAAACACTACAGTACTATTCATAATATGATTATAATAATGTATATATATTTATATAGCGCTAAACTCTGTACAAAAGTGTGCTCATGGCGCATACAAAAAATTTGATAAAGAATAACAAGAGTCTAATAAAACAGTTTTCACTCTTTTCTTGAACATTGCCTGTGTTGGCAGGAATTTTAAACTTTCTGAAGACACAAGGAGGTTATTCCAAATGCCGCCAATGAAAAAGCGCAGAAACCATACATTTTCATGCTATAGTTTGGCACTTGTAACAGATTTTTTCCGCTAGATCTCCGATTTCATGCAAGGATTTTCTTTGCAATTAGATCAGTCAGGTATTGTGGTGCAATGTTTGATGTACATTGATAATCAAAGAGGCGATTTTAAAATTGATCCTCTTCGATACTGGCAACCATTGGATAGATTATTTTCTCTCTAAATTTTGCTGGTTATTATGGAATCAAACTTCTTATATATATTAGGCTTGTCATAAAGTGTTCTTCAGTTTGCATCATACCAATTTTGATTTGGATTCAAAATTTGAAAAAAATAGACATTTTCATTTTGGTGTCGGATGGAACGATAGAAATGACAATTTTCAATCCATGTTGGTTGAAGGTATATTCTATCAAATTTTACATTGATTATGTCCTAAAAGGCATTTGAACATTTCATTTAACTATTTTGCTACACATTTTAAATCAGTATGATACATTTCTTAGATTTGTCTTGTGGTATTATTGCATGCAATTTGATTTTGTTTTGGTGTCGGATGGAAATGTAAAAGTGTCGGATGGAAATATGTGTGAAAAATGGTGTTTTTTTCATAAAATACCAAGATAATGAAGTCTACAGTTTAAATTATGGTGTAGTAGTGAAAGACTTGAATAATGAGATTTTATTTGGTCTATGACAATTTGCTTTGATGGCTTTGAATTAATACATTATTTTCCAACTGTTTTGATACAAAATTGTACAATATCTGGTTACTTCACTTGTTATTTAAGGAAAATTCAACATCGTTATTAAGCTTTCTAAAGATTTTTCTTGCTTCAGCTTTAAAAAAATTTTTTGGGTAGGTCGTAAATATCTCTTATTTTGATTGTGACATCATGATTATATTCTGTTGAACAATTCATGAAGGAAACCTAATATTGGTCATTTTACCAAATTTCCCGAAAAGTGCTTTTATGCAAATTTATTACATTGTTAAACTTTAACAAAGT
Source organism: Lottia scabra (assembly GCA_029955415.1). Classification (NCBI taxonomy): domain Eukaryota; kingdom Metazoa; phylum Mollusca; class Gastropoda; family Lottiidae; genus Lottia; species Lottia scabra. The sequence continues at coordinate 2,428,279 of JARJEI010000027.1, read as the reverse complement.
CTTAAATGCAATACAAACCATAAAACTACTGAAAATCATAAAATTCTGATAATTTTCTCTGTCTTTTGGGTTTTGGTGTCGGATGGAAAATATTTCAAGAAGGCACCAAAGTTTAAAAAACTTCTGTTGAATAATTTGGTGTTCATTTAACATGAATACACGTTGTAAATTGATAGTTGGTCAACATTTTACATGGTAATAATTGTATTAATGCAAGAGAGTGGACTAAACATATTGTAGTTGGAACCAAATTACTGAAATTTCACTTGCAAAGTGTATTTTTTTCAAAAAATAGTTTGGAATCACAGAATTTTGATATGAAATGCATAACTTAAGATATATCTGACACAAAATGAACTTTGTAAAAAAAAAATTTGGATAAAATTTTTAGTAAGCCATCATCAAACCATTTCCATCCGACACCAAAATAGTGCCAGAGTCGTTAAGTAATTTGTTTGTATCTGAGGTTCATATGATTTTTTTTCTAAAATTCAACTGTAGTTCATTAGTCGGTTTATTCTTAAATATAAAAACACCAAAGTCATTTAAAATCTAGGAATGAAAAAAATCAAGATTAGGTGAGACCACTTTTGAAACACACCCACCAATGGTGCTTCTTCAGTATTTGTGAAATATGGGCGTGTTTTTGCAATTTTGTTACTATGCCATTAAACTGTTTGTTTAGGTTCACCTATCTCAATATTGCATGATTAACTTCATCATTCTCCATAAACATCATGATCATTGGGGAGTTACACAATATACTATTATAGGATATCTTTACATCATTATTATATACAAGAGTGAGTTTATCTAATAAAATACGGTAAAAATGAATAATTTATTTTAAAGTGCAGTGCTTCACTTACCTCATAAAATTTGTTTACATCTTTCATACTTATTTTTTGACTAATTGTTTCTCATTATATATAAAGTGATTTTATCTAAAAAGATGCATAAAAAATGAAGAGCTAAGTGCATAACTTTTATCTATCCCATGAAATTCGTAAGGATATAGTTGACTAAATTTCATCATCACATACACTTGATTTTATCTAATAAAATGCATGGTTGAAAATAATAATTGATTTTTAAGTGCAGCTGTTCTGTTACCACTTTGTAAAGTTTGCTGACATCTTTTGTAGGGGAAAGTTAATTAATTATTTCAGCTTTTCTTGTAATCTTGTTATGATGAAAATACAAAACTAAGTTTCGCTAAAATATTGCAGTCATATTTTTTACCTTCAAACGCTGATAATTATAGGTACATATTGATGTGAAATCTTCAATTCTGACATTGAACGATGAACACTATACTGATACAATTATCTACAAAAACTTCTATTTCTGAGACTAAAGTATAATTGGTTGAATTGATGGTGAGCATGCAAGTCTTGTCACTGCAACAAAATCACCAACTTGACGTCTTTAACGTCTTTCTCTCATCTCACTAGCTTGAAACTAATCAAATTTTACATCGTTAAAATGGGAAGTAATTAAGCTATATAAAAATACTTTCAGATAAAGTGTTTCTTCACATATTTCTAACAAAGGGCCAATAAATAAAGTGATGTCATATTCCTATTCATACATTTAACTAGTTGCATTTTATCAATGGATGACGTCAATTATGAGTTTCTATTACCAAACGAGGTGTGAATAAGGGCTTTTATCTGCTTTGTTTTGAGTAGACCTTTCATGATGCCTTAATCATAATAGGGATCTTGATCTCTTGTTGAACGATAATAACAACATATTCATGAAAAGGTGTTGAACACATGTGACACAATGATTGTACAAAGCAATCAACCAAAATTCTCCAGAAATCTTAAGTACAGTATCTAGCCAAACTAAAAAGGGGCTTAAAGAAAATTAAACCAAATTGCTTTCCCACTATGTAGATGGTATTGATTGTTGATGTTTTTCAACACATTTAAGAAGAAAGCAAGAGGTGTAGAGTTGAAAATATTGAATGTAAAATAGTTGGTTAATGTGATTGAATGTTTATAAGGTATACTTGTAGTGTGGAATGTAGCATTACTACTGAAGAAAATCCAGTTGTTTATCTCTTCATCGACCTACCTTGAAGTGTAAAGCCTCTTTCATCCAGGCTGCCAGAAGATTCTAGTGGAAATAACTAGATTTACAAGCTAAATATAATAAATAAATTGATTTTCCATGAAGTTCTCATCTTGAAAAGAGAGAAAGAAAGAGGAGAGGAGAGAAATATATAAAAACCTTAATATCCACTATTAAATACGTTGGAACCAAAAATAATGTTGGCATACTTAGCTTTGCCTTGTCTCATCTTTTAAGAAGGAAAAAGCTGGCTGTAAGACATTATTAATCACACTGATCTTGGTGACTTAGTCAGTTGAAAGAAGATAACCATTGTCATTTAACGCTAGAAAAAATATCACTACCATCGCCTTCAGATCATTTTGATCACCACACAGTGATGTTATTAAGGCCATAGGGAAGTGGCTTATTAAACAGCTACGGTAGCCATCTTGAATCATGGTAATTCATGTCCTCAACATTGACCTTTGATCATGGGTCACTGCCGATGGAATTAAAATGATTCTGTTTTTCTGATATTATTTATGGCGGTATAACAAAAATGAAAGAAGAGCATACAGTTCTTCGGGTTTTGTTATACTAAAATTCATAGTCGATATTTAGGTACAATTGACCAATTCCTTTGTACAAATCACATTTGATCACAATGGAGGACAAAAAATATACGGAAAAGGACACTCTTAGACTCTCAATACAGTAGACTTTCCGTTTTCTTTCAAATGTTTGGCAAAATGTGACTCAGAAACCATTGTTACCACAGAGCAAGTTGGTCTTTCAGAAATTTTGATTTGAATATTAGAATCAATTGAAGAACCTCAAGATTGTCTTTATATTCATACTTTTGGCAGTCACTTTCTAAAAATAAAATGGAAGTTGAAAATAATGAGACTATTGAAGATAGAAAATACCATGCTAAGTGAGCATTATTGAGGATTTCCTTCTATCAAGGTATCTCCAACTCTGCATCACTGACAGGAAAATGAAATGAAATGAATAGAGTTTTACGTCCTACTTTTCTGCACCTATATGGGCTAATTGAGGACGGGCAAACGCCAGGCAGTGTGCAATGAGGGAAATTTTTGCCAGGACATCGGCATTAGCCTGCTCTTATTTTCGATTTCCAACTGTCGAGGGATCTTTAATGTGCACAGCCAATACCACACGGGGCCTCGGTTTATTGTCCCATCCGAACAACTAGACGCTTTTCCACGTCAGCCCCTCTGACCTGCATCACTGACAGGGGGAAACCGGGTTGAAAAATCTGAAGGTATCATCTCAACATCACTGACAGGAGGAAAGCGAAAGTCTGAAAGTATTTAGCTGCTATGAATGTATTGCCAATGTGTTAAAGGAATACAACCTCTTAAAATGAACAAAAAATCTAAATCATCATATGAAACTGGTGACAAAACTATATAATAGATTACCTAAATAATCTGATAAATCCAGAAAACAATGTTTATATTCAATAATTGAGAAACGCTTACTCAAATTTTAAGCGGTTTTCAATAATAAACTGAAATTGTATGGAAAATTACATAGTTTATGGATTTTTAACTTAATTTTTTTGTTCATTCTAAGCGATAGTATTGCTTTAACAAGAATTTTGAGATTTGTTTTAAGATTGGATTAATTATTCTCAACTCATGCAAAGATCCAATCTAACAAGTATCAATCTCACTGAGTCTAAGCTATGGCTCAGTTATTTACTTTTCAGCTATGAGGGAAAATCAGATAAAATTATCTATATATAAATATATTATAATGCCTGTGGTCAATTGTGTCGAAATTTCAATTTAAATATACAAAGTAATAGTTGTTCAAAATGAAATGAAACAATAAATAAATCCAATATGGCAAAGAAAATAAATTTGAATGGTTTCAATATTCACTTAATCATTCCTGAAGCAGATTTTTGTCATGAAAATTTTCTGGATTGTTTAAGAGACTTATCAACAGGAACAGATAAAAATAATTGCCGAATGATGTTAAATTGTTGGCAAGTTTATCTAAACTTAATGACTTTATCTGCTCCTAATTCAAGCAAATTGTACATTGCTAGATATTACCATTTTCAAAATCTACTTTGTATCTTGTATTTATTAACTTGATCAGGTGCAGAAAACTGTGAAACAACACAACTTTTAATGACAAAAAAATTGTTGAAGCTATTAAATATTAAGAAAAACATTTTTCTACTCTTTACTCTACTATTTTTCATATACTTTATAGTGTTTTTGCAATAATTTTGTCAAAAAATTGTTTGTAGCCTAGTGCTTGGAGATTGAGCAACCATCTAAAAGTACACTATGATGTTTCTGAGGTTGCCATACACAGACACATTCAACCACAATATACACTAAATATTAATATATGTACTCATAATGGCAGAAAACTAGCATGGACAATGAAAATTGTGAAGAACAATCGGAGTGAACACCAATGGAAACAAATGGTTGCCTAGCAAGATACACCCACTTCCCTGATGAATTTTTAGTATAGTATCAAGAGCATTCCCCAAATTGTATCAAAATATATTATCGTAAAATCGTCAAATTAAAACTTTTCCAAGTTTTCATGAATATAAATTCAAATTTTGACGTGTTTTGACTAAGTCAAGGGTGATAACTCAAAATCGTTCAATGAAAAATCGTTTAATTCCATCTTGTCCAAGATCTCATGAATACAAATGTTCACACCAAATTTCATTCAAATCAGATGAAAACTGTAGTCTCTATCACATTCACAAGCCTATTGAGGACGGACGGACAGGGGTGACGACAATATACTGCATGCATAGTTTGATACTAATATTGATGACTTCATTGCCGATATCTTAGATTGATGATAACCAACAATCAATTATATTGTCCGATCATCAGTTGATTGAGTCTATTTAACCAATGATTGATCAAACATTTCCAACCAATTCCCAACATTGAAAGTAACGTCACCCTGTTGTCTCAGACGTTTATATATAATAAAACTTATTAATGGATTAACAGCCTAACTGTCGCAGAAAGAAATCTTGTTGTCAAAGGAACTGTGTATGCTATATATAGATTATAAAGCCATGCCTAGCAAATGCTAGTTGAAAAGAAAGTCTTGTCAGATTTATTGATTTAAATCTAATTCTCAAGTCAATACATGTATGATAATTCCTGTATGTCTTATATCTCAACAAAACTTACTCTTACATTAAGGCTTAGTGTCAATCTGTTGTCTTAGTGCGAAGGGGCATCCGAAAATATCAAATATCGCGTCGTTCCTATGTCATAAAATTCTGGTTAACTAGGTCAGACGTGATTTTGTATGAGCGAAGGGGAGGTGTGTATCAGCTTCTTGAATGATGGAAACACTACATGGGTTACGTTAGTATTTCGAAGCCAAAATTATTTTTTCATTAATGTCAGAAGAGGACGTAGTAATCTTTGTTATTCTAATTTATAGGGGAACAGTCAGCATTTTTTAGGGTTGATTTAGGTCTTGATTATCAGGAGCACTTTAAAGGGACAGTCTGAATTTTTTTTAGGTCAAAAAATTTTTTTGCTCAAATTTGTGAAAACTTTACACCAAAATCTGTAACTATGTGCCCTTTAATGTATCTGAAAGTTTTAACTAAAAAAATCCAACCGTTAATTTTTAAACGCTAAAAAGATGCTAAAATTTTTTAAAAACCTTACGTAAGGTTTTTAAGTGTGTTATGTTTTTTGGACGCTGATAGGAAACTACTGAACGGATTTGAGTAAAATAAACGCCTAATTGTAGAGAAATGTCCCTCTAGTGTATTTAAAAGGTTTCAGCTAGAAATATTGAGCCATTTAAAGGACAAACACCAAAACTAGGTCAAATTGCTTAATTAACAATAAGTACTCCCTGTTTGTAATTAACCCTTTAAAAACAAATTCAGTTTGAATATGCATAGATATAATAAACATACTTTAGAAATTCTTTCAGGTAATATTTGCGCTGTTTTTGATAATGGAAACTTTTTTTTTTTTGAAAAAAGCAGAATGGCCCTTTAACTGCAAGAAAATGTCATGTAATCCCATCAAGTATACATAAAACTAGACATTTCACTATTTTTGTGGTTTCTATGGTATAGTCTCAGTTAAATATGAGTCATATTTTTTAATTTCAAATGTTGATAACAATGGAAATGCATAGAAAAAGCTTCAAATTTTGTTTGAATTTGTGGTAAATGTGTCCTTTGATTTATTATTCGGTCATATATTTGCAGACAGATCTACTGTTAAGTTTGCCCTCGACATATCAAGAGATTATGAAATCATTTATTGTATAACTCAATTGGCAGTGGCTATGTTCAATGTATGTTATTAGACTTATGTCTCAATATAAATTGTAGCATTTTGGTAACAGACTTTGTCCTGCACGATCTGTTTTATAATGAATTCATTTATGCTTCAATAAAATATTCTTTTCAGAATTTCATTTAATACATTATGTCCATCAAAATAGTTTTTCAATCAAGATAGTTTTTCAATCAATATAGTTTTTCAATTAGTTCATATAGATCTACATTTAAAAAAAAATTCACTATTCAATACTTTACTCTAGAGAGTCTGCAAGCTCAGATTTCAGGAAACACTACTTACGCTTTCTGAATATAACAGTGATATTAACTATATTGTCAATAATAAACTTTAGATAATGATAACAAAACTACTGCTGGTCTTTCCGTTGATTCAACCTTAGGATATGAAGAGAGTCACCCCACTTTTGAAAATATAAATCTGCTGCGCTTGGATCAGGTTGAGATCATACCATTTGATTTTTTAACCTATCTACTTCAGAACTAGACTAGTGGCTAGATAACCTCGTATACAATACGGCAGTTGCCATATTGAATAAATTAGTTCAGCCAATCACAATCATTCTTCAGAGAGTATTGTCTTCTTTCACTGAAAAAATAGCCAATTACATTTAGACATGCATATTGTTGAATACAAATCCAATGATAATTCTTCAGTACATAAACACGGGCCCGTCCCTTACATCATTCTAACCTATAAACACTGACAAATTTGACACACCCCTTATTTAGATCGACAGGCGTCAATGATTTGAAATAGTAATGGTCTCGGCATATTTTTTAAATAAACATTGCTAACTGGGTAGGTCACATGTTAAAGCAGTGTTATTTCCTTAATATGAAGATATCAAGACCAACATTATTCCTTAGATGACGTCAATAATCACAGAATAATGATCAAAGTTGTAGTGGCAGCGCTCAAAGTCGTACAATGATTGGCTGCCAAACCCATTGTTACAGTTGAGGACCATTTGCACCAAATTTGGTTCACCCAGGACCAAATTACTTCTTTGTTTAGGTCCAGAAATAAATCATCTATTGTCTTGAACTCTCAATGTTTAATTAAAGATACAATTAAAACACAATTAATGACCATTTCATTCAATTTTAAAGTCTGAAGAGAAATCAATCAGAGAAAAGTTATAGAAATTTATTCTCAAACTAAATTTGAGATTGTTTGTGAATCTGTTTGTCAACTCTAGTATTCAGACACAATAATTGCTCAATCTCAAGTGATCAGAGTTGATTTAAAAATAATAGCCACATCATGAATATTCTCAACCTTAACATGTAAATACTGTCAACTAACCAAAGATAACTGTACTTATCCTATTTTCATAATTTGTTATGGTAATATTTGACCATTGATATATAGAAGTCGCGAATTGTCAAGCGGCATTGTGTTGTGCTGTGTTTGATGGTTATATCGCCTGTGAAGTATAGATGTATCATGGAATACGGCACTAATGTGTTTTTGTGCTTAATTAACTTCCATTAAACATGGTGTTTTTTCTACTGTTTCAAGAGGAATACTAGTTATTAAATATTAAGGAATGCAAGTGAAGTGACAATGGCTGATAAATTGAACAATGATGTTTTTAAAGAGACAGTAAGCCCTCCATTAGTTCTAACTGATTTAAGAAAAAAATTACCCACTCGTTGTTTACATCGGAGTTTCAGTGAGGTAATGATGGTATTTGTTTATGCTATTAATCGATAGCACTTCTGGTTTTAAAGGTTTCTGATTAACTATTAATGATAACATTTCATATACTCATATATAAGGAATCTTTAATATGCACAGCATGAAGCACACAGGGCCTTGGTTTATTTCCATGTCAGTCCGACCTGCAATTGATAAGTCATCTCTCTATGTGGACGTATATTGTCGGCACTCCGGTCTGTTGGTCTGACCGTCCGTCAACATTTGTTTGTAAACTAGATTTTTTGATGGAATTCGATAAGTGTATACATATTCATAAAACAAAGATCAAATTCGAATTTGAGCTATTTTCGACCATTAAAAGCAGAGTTTTTGCCCTTAACTCAAAACCTTGAATATGAAATTACTCTCTTAGTTTTCAACCAATTTTGAAACTTAAAATGGATGTTATTGGACCTAAATCGAAAGGTTTGAGAAAGTTTAGTTTACTTCTGATTAAATTTAAGACTTTCGTTTTACTATCTGCATGCCGTGGTGCGCGTATATGGTTATACTCTATATTTAAAGTTTTGCAGCTATTATTCCTGGTCCACACTAAATTATACCAAAAAAATCAATTTAGTCAATCATCATAGTAAGAATATTCAGTTAGTAAATTTAATATCTACAAATATTTGAAATTGTAACATTAAATGGAAGACAGTTACTTTACTTTGCTCCCAATTAACAAAATTTTTGTTATAGGCTTTTAACAGTTGTAACTGATAATAATACGTTTTTATAAGTAAATCATAAATTAAAAAAATTCATGTTTCATTAAATAACTTTGAAATTACACTATGTCTTGAAAATTATGTAATGAAACATGTCAACATCAAGAATATTTTGTTTCAAAAAGGCATTACATATATAATTGAGATACCTGTGAAACACCCATTACGTTTAAATGACATACACTTCAGTTTTCATAGCTTGGAGTTCACATTATATGAAGATTTATGATCTTAAACACAGCGTTTAAAGTGTTAAATGAACTAAATCTGTAATTAATTTCTTATCAAGTTTTACTCAGAAGCAATTAAAAATTTTCCGTTACTAGTTTACTAACTCGGGTACGGTACTGGGATATGAAATACAATAACACAATATAATGGTAGATCAATTATTTTATGGTAAAATAGTTTTAAAGAAACTCTCTAGATTAAATAACCCATACTTCCTTTAAGAGATGTGAAATTATCAAGTGGGAAATTTTACGGTCATTATGGTACAACAAGTCAGCTTCTTGCATTTTGGCAGATCTGTTTAGTCAGACATGAATTGATCTGATTTTGACCTATATAGTAGTTGCGGGTGTTGCATGCAAAGCAGACCATGCCTACTCTTTTCGAAACACCTGATGGTACTTTTCGTATGGGAAGTCCACCACTATACATTGCACCCGATTTTGTCATACTCTGGACGAGATTTTTTTTTTGATTAAGTTGTTAAGCTTGTACGGATTTTATTATCAAGACAACATATTTACAAAATTAATATATGCTATATGGACTCTCTGATAAGGACAACATATCCAATTGTAAAGTGGTATTAGTTTGAGTTTGACAAATCACGTTATATCTGAATGAGTTATTTATTTATTAGGTTGGTTTGTTTCCTGAAAAAGTTGTTTTATATCTTAAGAAACCATTTCAGTTTGGAATCAGGTGATAAAGTAGGCATTTATATCAGCAGGGCTTTAGATTACATTAATTTAGGCACACCCTGTATTGGCAAAGCAAAGGTGGATATATAGGCTGCAGGAGCTGCTGTGAAGCTTACAGAAGCATATTTATAAAAAATGGGGATTTTCCAGACCTTGCGCATGCAGCAGACCAACAGATTTTATTTTCTCAGGGAAAAAAACTTTGATGGCCTCGCATACATGGCCTGTATGGTATAAGGGGATAATGATAGTATGATTGAACTACAAAATCATCCATCTTTCCAAATATATCATGGTTTTTTGGATTCGAGGTAAATGAATACGTTTAAAACGTTCGCACCCGTGGGACCTAGTTTTTCAGAAACTCTCCCAGCCATATCTGTCCAAATAGCTATCAGAGGCTGGGGAAAGAGTCAGTGGCAAATCAGAATTGTTACTAAATGGTTGGTGATAATCTTTACTCTAGAACTTATTTCTTACACGCTATTTTGTATCTAAAGTGTATTATTATGTCTAAGATTTGTGTTATTGACTAATGTTTGTGAATGCACATTATATTTCGACATGACATGAAAAGAATTGTCATGTATCTCAAAAGAGTGTTAGAGAATGTGTTAATGGGATTTTAAACACCAGGAAGGTGTTCTTTAACACAAAGAGATCTTATTGTCAAATAAAATTAGCAAACGATTTAATCTTAAACTTGACAGACCATATCATTTTGTTTGCACTGACCTTACTTGTAACTTAATACATACCTTGGTATATATATTCAAAATACTAAATAAACACTCAAAAAGAGAATTTAATAAATGTAGAGATATCATGGAGATAATGAGAAGTATATTAAAAATATTCAAATAAAACATATTGATAAATCAATTGATTTTATCCCGAGGCATATTGTCGAATATTTATTATTTGCTTGAAGAACTTTATGTAGGAAATAGATAAAAAAAATAGAAATATTTGATTTGATATTGATGATTGGTTTTATTAAAAAATTGAATGTTATCAAACTATGTCATCACCTTTGTTTTATGTTTGAAGCCCACACATTGTTCTTTGTGTATTTAATTGTCATCACTCTTTCCGTACACTTATCAGGCCTGTAAGAGAAGGGGTTGGGGGGCTCTCTTTGATAATTATTTCCTCCCCTTTGTAAGATAATCATATTGTACATTACAGTTTGCTATAATGTTTGAATGGTTGAACCCTCCTCCATTTTATGGCTGCTATGGCCATAAATTTCTTCTTTATGTGAAGTTACAATTCTGATTTGTGGGTCTTTCGAAATGAACTGACAATGTTGTAAATGCTACTGACAAAGTTTAAACACTAATGGCAATTTTGTAAATGCTACATACATCGGTGTAAACACTAAAACACTACTGACATGTTATTAACACTACTACTGGCAACATTGTGAACACTTGTGACAAAACACTACTGGCAACATTGTAAACACTTCTGACAAAACACTACTGACAATATTATAAACACAACTGGTAAGGTTGTAAACACCATTGATAAAACACTACTGTCGACATTGTAAACACTACTGACAAGTTTGTAAACACCATTGACAAAACACTACTGTCAACATTGATAAAACACTACTGACAAGGTTTTACTGTCAAAATTGTAAACACTACTGTTTACATTTAACATAACATAACATTTGTTATATTTGCTATGCTATATGCTATATTTGTTATATATATTATGTTTTATTTCAGAGTACTACAGCAGGGTATGAATCAGCTATTATTGGTGAAGCTCATGGGTTAATAACTGATATGTTAGCAGATTCTAATATGCCTCCACATATAATCAGCGGTCTTCGTGCTGTTAGTAATCTGCTCAAACCACCAGAAAGTCATTCTTCAATTCATAAACCACGTGTTAGTCCATTAGTTTCGTTAACAGAGTCCTCATCATACGGCTCTGATTCAGAAGAAAGTCCCTATACTGGAGAAAGACCATCCTCATTACCAAAGGTAAAAAAAAATTATTTTGCCCTAACATACTCTTCACTTGATAATTTGTTCTCTCCTACTTGAGGCCCCCTTCTAATGTTTCCAAGAAAACACAATTTGTGCAGACTGCATTTCCACAGTTCAGTTATTATACATTAAATAAAACCTTTGTCATAGGTATTTATTATTTTATGCCAGATATGGGTATCAAAATAGCTTTTACAATGTACGGTTATGTAATTTTTATTTCAGCGATTGCGACGAAGCTTGCCACCAAGTTTAATTCGACGAATGTCAACTAGTACCTGGACAACCACAACGTCAGCCACAGGCATGCCAACATTAGAACCTGAGCCCTGTCGGATTCGTAGTGCTTCCTTCCGACATTCGAGAGAAGGAACACCAGGATCAAGTCCAAATGGAAGTCGTAGTAATAGTCCCTCTCCCATTTCAAATACTACTGTTGTTTTAACTATACCTAAATCTAGGTCATTTTCATTGGCTGCTACACCAAGTTCCCAGTCTCACCAAAGACGTTATTCTCGTAAAAGCGTGGGAAATACCTCAGATATTGGAGGAAGTTTATTGCGTTCAGATAATAATAAAGTAAGTAGACCTCAACCATCAAGTAGTGTGGACAGTGAACAAAATGAGGGTGTTTCAAAACCACTCTCAAAAATATTACGTCATAATATAACTTCTGACTATGAAAGTAGTGACTCTCCTAGTAGTAGTGACCATAGTGATAATATTGTTACATCAGAGGAAGTGACTGGATCACCACCAAGAAAAGTAAGAGCATTAATGTTATTTTTCATTTTTTATATGGTAAACTTTACATGCCAATCCAAATCTTGAACCTGTGCATGATGGTATAGAGTCAACTTCAGCTTCTCAAAAATCTGGTAGTGTCCAGGGGCCAGTTTCACAAAATCCTAACTTAAGATAATTTTAGTGTTCCAGTCTTCTGATTGGTCAATCACTAAAATCGATTTTAAATGTTGTTTTATTATCCAATCAGATTGCTGTATTTCTTAAAATCTGGATTTTATCTTAGTTAAAATTTTGTGAAACTGGCCCCAGGAATATACTATAAAAGTCTTGCAATAAAAGGAAAAAACACAATAATAGATAATTGTGACATATTATCCTATTGTTCTTGGTATAAATTTGGTCTGTGACTAGCCGTTATATTTCACTTATTGTTAAAAAAAAGTCATTAAAGGTTTCTATGGAAATATATGAACTGTGTAGCAAACTGCGTGATGTAGAAATTCAGATCTGATATATTTCATTTCTGATACAAATAGGTTTTTCATGGCAGATAATCAATGTCCTTTTGTGGTAAGATACCATGGAGTCTGAGAACTCTTGAAAAGTACAATTGTCAATTCATAAAATGAAGAAATCAGCACCAAAGACTTCAAATTTATGTTATATCCATTGAATACTTTGAATATTTGATAGTCTCAAATTAATGGTGGTCGACAAATCAAATCAAATCTCTGAATGTCTTGTGACCTACTCTTTGAGTTCTGAATTGAATTTTTTCTCTCGCAACAAATTTTCCAAAAGAAAGTGGAATTTTCCGACAAAGCCTTGGGTGCATGAAAATATAAGTTTTTAAAATTTTCCATTTAAAATCCACACACTTGACTTCCTCCCAAGAAATTTAATTTGAAAATGACCCACATTTTGGACAGAAAATTCCCCTCAGGAAATCATATTTCAAAATAGCATTTACCCCTCTCAAAACTATTTTGAAGTTAGTATTTGTATAACGATAATAGGCAAAAAAAAAATTCAGAACTTAATGTGGTCAGAGGTTACCATTTATGTTTGGATAATTTGGTAAAAATAATTGCTTAGAGGTTTGGCCAAAGATCAACTAGAGACTGAGCAAAGATATTTTTTGAATTACCGTATCTACATGGTTTGGAGAATTTAAGTCATATCATTTCATTTCATTTATGGTTGTAACAACATTACTGTTTAAATTTTAGGATGTTAGTAGTCATGTTACTGTAGAAAATAAAGCGAAAGAAGAAGAACATGAAGAGGATGATGATGATAGTCAACAAGATGATAGTAAATTAAATAGTGATGATACTAGCTCTAATACATTATTATTTGATGTAGCAGAAACAGACAGTCACCCCTTATTACAAATTAGTCGCTTAAGTGAATGGGATTATCCTATATTTCAATTATCAGATAGTGTCAAAGACTTTATATTAAGTAAGGTGAGTTAACAAGTTGATTGCATAAAATTCAGTGAAAACTGTTTATAAACATCCAAAATTCAATAAAAAAAATTGTTTATAAACATCCAAAATTCAATGAAAACTGTTTATAGACATCCAAAATTCAATGAAAACTGTTTATAACCATCCACAATTCAGTGAAAACTGTTTATAACCATCCACAATTCAGTGAAAACTGTTAAATTCAATGAAAATTGTTTATAAGCATCCAAAATTCAGTGAAAACTGTTTATATGCATCCAAAATTCAATGAAAACTGTTTATAAGCACACTAATAGATACAAAATTCAGTAAAATTTGTAAGCAAACACAAGTATTTATGTTACAAAATTAAGTTAAACAGTTAGCATACACAAATATTATCATACAAAATTCAGTAAAAACTGAAACATGAACATCAATATAGTTTGCAAATATTTAAGATACAAAACTCAGTGCAAATTTGCGAAATGTCAGTGGAACGAGTGTAAGACAAAATTATAATAAGAATTATTTTAACATTGCAAACTCTTTTTTAGCCAAATACAAAATTTAGTGAAAACCATGTATTTTTCATGGATGTGCAAATGCCTTCGATCTCTACAAGCATGACAATTCTGTTAAACAAAAATCTGGCCCCAAAGCTTAACAAATTCAAAACCAACAATGAATGAGCATGCATGGTTTGCTTCATCACACAACGCTTCTGCTACATAGCCCATAGGTCAAAATTTTAATATACAACACGATCATGCCAACCTTAACAAATCTGTCAAAATGGTGCTAGCAGACTCCTTTGACAAGAACTTCTCCTTTATGACCATAGAATTTTCCTACATGACATTTAAAGGTTATGTGCTAATTTAACCTGTTTGAGCAATTTCATGGTTAGATGAGTTGTGAAACTTACACGCCATAACATGTTTTTAGTATGTTACTGCACACAGAATAGACAATTAAAAATATGAAAATCAAAGGCGTCTTGTTTGTCATATTTGTTTGAACATTTTCATGCGTAATCTTGACAGTGCTTACTTTGCAGTTGCTTTCACAAAGCATTTCCAGTTAGCTACTTTTCAAAACTACAATGCCGTAAAATTGTTGAACATGGAAAGAGACATTTTTATTTTTTTAAGATCATTCTTTCTTATTTACTCTAACATTCTGAAGTCTTTAAAAACAGTATGAAATGACTATTGGAAATTCTATGAATTCTAAGAAAAAACATTACACTATACATAGAAAGAGCCAAGTGTCCATAAAATAAACAAATCTGAGTTAATTGAAAACATTAATGATAACAATCTGTACAGTCAAGAAAAATCGCTTATTAAAAATCTTGTCCTAAGACTGGCAGAATCAAGAGCAATAGTTCTCCAAAGAGAAGAACCATCAGGTATTTCAACCAGAGTAAGCATTGTCTGCTTCAGGCCAGTTCCTGTCACTATTATATAGGTCAAAATCATGACATGATGTTGAAAATATTCCAGAAATTTTTGGGAATTTTTCAAGATCCACATTTGATGTTCGCAACTTGAATAAACAGTGTCACAATATTTCTAAAGGCTTTGCTTTATAATTGTTGTTTAGTAGAACAGTTTGAAGATCCGGCTATGAAACATTGCTTGAAAGGGGTGTTGTGTAGCATGTTATCAAAAGCGAGTATAACCACTCCCGTTTACCGTGCACTTGAACTCGTATTCATAAGTTAATTCAGATGATGTGACCTACAGCATGTTTTATTCAATCATATAAAATATGTCAATTTTCTAATAATTCTTGTTGAAAACTGAATAAAGAAGAAATAAAGAGAAATATTATGTAAATGACTATGTAATTTGTAGTTGAAATGTGAAAGATAATGGTTATTTATATTTTGTCATTTATAACTAAACTTACTTTACATATCATAAATACTAATACATGTTTATATTGTCATTGTTTAAAATAAGATGTTATCAGAACTAGTGGGTAGATACTCATGCACATCTGGAAACATTTTATGCCAAAAACAAAAGCCAAAATTTTATTTATAGGGAGAATACTTTGTGAAGCAGACCATGCTCACTCTTTTCGAAACACCTGATGGTACTTCTCCTTGAAGTAGTCCACTACTATACAACTATGCTCTCCATTTTGCCATGTTTTAGATGCGATTTTGATTAACAGAATTGTTTTGCTTGTACAGATTTTTATTGTAAAGTTAAAAATTTCATTTGAGCACATGGGGATGTTGCCAAACAAAACAAAAAGATGCTATGATTATTGATTATGATACAGACAAACAAAAGCTGTTTCAAAACATATACATGACCAGTAAACTATTTCTATTACTATTATTTTAATTAAAAATAAAGTGCACTACCAATGTTTCTGTCTGTTTTGTCTTTCAGGTATCTTATAAATTATTTAGCGAAGTTGGATTGTTTGAAACATTCCGAATCCCGTTACCAGAGTTTATTAATTTTTTCCATGCCTTGGAATTAGGCTATAGAGATAAACCATGTAAGTTCTATTTTACTCAATATATCAAATATGTATTGAGTTATTGAGTTTGTATAAAATTCTGATGAGTTTGATATGCAAACCTATTTTCTTGTGTCTGTATTGGACAATAATATTCGTAAGACAACAATAGTGTAAAGAGGTCTGGAATGGTGCAATTTTTGCTATCAGTGTCTCTGATACACACATAAAATTTAGAAAATCTCTTTACAATCCCTTTAATGCTGCCAATTTTTATAGTTATAGTTTTTTTTTACTTTTTAAACTCATTCAAAAAATACAATAATTGTATTCAATGAGAAAATTGGGTAAAGGTAGGGAAAGGAAAGGAACAAACAGAGACAGCAACCATTGTTTAAAGGGTCCAAGTCTGTGATAGTCGAATATTAAGATTGTAATAATGAGCATGTGAAACGTTGAGTTAATAAATGTCAGAAATAGTATATCCATATATCTTGTGCTTCTTTATCTATGCCTATTTCTATATGTCTTATAAACAATTAAGATTGTAGTTTTAAAATGGCAGTATACTATTACAGATCATAATAGAGTACATGCTACAGATGTTTTACATGGTGTATATTTTTTAACAACTCAACCAATACCAGGTTTTGTACAGTGTAATTCAACTGAAGTTATGTCACGACATGGTTCCTCTAGTGAATCTGGTTTGTATTTTCTACTTTCATTTTATCTCATCTTATATCCTCATCTAGTTCATCATCACAATGCAAATTATTTTTTTTATGAAGGCAGTTTTAATGAACACAAATAGAACTTAGAAATTACCATGGAAATCTCATGAATTCGTAGAGAAGAGTGTGGAAAATATAGAGCTCCTGAGAAGGCTACAGAAGCATGTTACTAATTTAGAACACTCATCCTCATGCATGGTTTAATTTCTATTACGGAGATGGACTATTGTCATGATCAGGCCTTCAAAGGTATTGGCATCTCTGGCTTTGCGGTGCTGAAATAGCATGACATGACATGACATCTTATTTTATTATTTTGTACTACAAACAATACAACTTGCAGGTCATGCAGTAGGCACTGGTGTTACCTGTTATATGGAATGATTTTTGTGTTATAATTAGATTTTACAGTTCAGCACTTAGATTTGATATCTAGTAAATAAGTCCCCAAAATTTCATTATTTGGTAGTGTACATACATTCCATTTGAATATCGTGCAAGAACAGTTCTTGAATAAAATCATGTTTGAAGTAATAATATTGTAGAAACAGAGAATGAACCACGAACTAGTTTTAATCGGCCAAGTTTTGCAGCTGATGATAGTTATGGTATAATGGGAGGTAATTTTCCAGCATTAGAATTAATGGCTATGTACACAGCAGCAGCCATGCATGACTACGATCATCCTGGTAGGACTAATGCTTTCCTGGTAGCAACTCATTCACCAAAGGTAACTTATCATTTTCTCTCTGCCTTAAAGTTAGCAACATCGCAACGTGTAAAAATCGCCAAAAAATTATCATATTCAGAGTTTGCACAGGTCATTTTAAAAAAGCTTTTCCAGATGTGTAATATCATTGAAATTTCTGATATATCTTGAAAATTGTCAGAATGACCATCGGAAAAATTAATGATAAAGAATTTCCAAAATAATTTGGTCATGGAAAATCATTAAATACTGTCTGGAAATGTCATGGAATATGACAGATGATCCATATGGACCCTGCATTACAAGACTAAATTTTGATGTAACCATTCTATTGTGTAAATTTTTTATTTATTTTGCAGGCTATATTGTATAATGATAGATCTGTCTTAGAAAACCACCATGCTGCTGCAGCATGGAGATTAATACTCACATACCCTAAAAATAACTTCCTTCGTGCACTTGATGCTGTAGAATTCAAACGATTTCGATTCCTGGTAATTGAAGCCATAATAGCAACAGATTTAAAGAGACATTTCGAAATCTTAGCAGAATTTAATGCCAAGGTAATACCTTTTTGTTGTGGTTTAGATTGTTTTCATCATGTGAATGAAAAAATTCTATGCCGTATATCAGAAATTGAGTTTTAGTTCACACTTTTCTGTGCAATGAGGGAAATTTTGACAGGACAGTTAAATTAGCCTTTTTTGTAAACTTCCAACTGTATAGGTATACAAGATAATGTATATTATAGGTATATAAGATAATGTATATTATAGGTATATAAGATAATGTATGTTATAGGTATATAAGATAATGTATATTATAGGTATATAAGATAATGTATATTATAGGTATATAAGATAATGTATATTATAGGTATATAAGATTATGTATATCATAGGTATATAAGATAATGTATATTATAGGTATATAAGATAATGTATATTATAGGTATATAAGATAATGTATATTATAGGTATATAAGATTATGTATATCATAGGTATATAAGATAATGTATATTATAGGTGAACTGTGATGAATCACCAGGTATAGATTGGACTAGTGAAAGTGATCGTATGTTAGTCATGCAGATGGTCATTAAGATAGCTGATATCAATGGTCCCAGTAAAGCTAGAGATTTACATTTTGAATGGACAAGAAGAATAGCTGAAGAATTTTATGAACAGGTAACCTAAATTAACCTTCTTTTCATTTGTCCTTATGTCTGCTTGTAAATTAGTTTGCCCATATTTATATTGATAATTCATTCATAACCCTTCCTCCCAATGTAGTTGTTCCGCGTTATTTTGGGAATATTCAAATTTATGAAACTTTTTGAGTGTTGACACAATGTTTGGGAGAATTTCAAAACAATTATCATCAATTTAATCTCATATAGCTGTATGTATATTTGTTTTAAAACACCAATTTGCACACCTTTTGTGGATTGCATAAGATTTTAAAGGGGAGCATTCACTATCCATTTGACCAATTGACCTTATCGACTCTTTAAAATACTGTTTGTTTTTTTCAACTCATTTTTGAGTAGCAAGCGAAAAAGGGTAATGATTTTATACGTTATTAATTTCAGGGTGATGAAGAACAGTCTAGAGGAATGCCAATATCACCTTATATGGATAGAACTTGTCCACAATTAGCTAAATTACAAGAAACATTTATTAATCATTTAGTAGCTCCATTATGTAATGCTATGGTAACTGGTGGATTATTACCGGGTACTTGGGTTGAAGATGACGGGGATGGTGACAGTAAGTTATAGTTTTATGTATTATCAATTTGTTGGTTTGTAGGCTAACAAAACTACAGTACTAAATGTGTTGACTAAGTGACTAAAGCTCATTTCATGCTGCTTATGTGCGTTTCAGTTGTCAATCTGTATCATAAGAAAGTTAGCTTAAAAGATTTCAAAATTGCAAAAACACACTTAAAGTGATTGTAAAGACGTTTTCTAAACTTTATATGTGTAACGGGGACACTGATAGCATCAATTTGCACCATTCCAATTTCCATTCCGACGTCTGTGGTTCTTGCAATTTCACTAAAACTAACACATTTTATGACGTCACTAATAGTGATCTACCTGAAGCTACTATTGATATCTTTGCGGATAAATATTAGTGACGTCATAACACGCGTCAGTTTTAGTGGAATTGTAAGAACCACAGACATCGGAATCAGAATGGAGCAAATTGATGCTATCAGTGTCCCCGATACACATACAAAGTTTAGAAAACCTCTTTACAATCCCTTTAACATTGAAGTAAGACACTTTGATCTGGAAACTCTTGAGTTTTTTTTCAACTGGCCACTGGCCATACTGGGATTGGCACTGTGTAAGTGTTAGTGTATTGGTGGTTATAGGATCATTGTTGTATATATTATTATTAAGTTTCAGGTTTATCAGATACAGAGAGAACTGATACTGATAATAAAGATACAGAAGATGAATGTGATTCTGAATCAGGTATTCAATAACATTTTATTTTCAATCAGACATTGTCATTTTCCCTTTCAAGCAACGTTTCATAACCAGATCTTCAAAATCTTCTACTAAACAACTTTAATAATTATTATCATCTATTTTAACAACTCTGCAAAGTGCAAAGGAAGGTTTTTTCAAACAGACTGACTCAAACTTTTGCTATTAAAAACAATTATGACTCTATCAGAATTTAAAAATTTGAAAAGAATTTGGATAAAAGCTTTTGCTTATACATACCTTTCCCAATCAAATTTTGTGTTCCAGTCCTTAATTAAGATTTTGAGAACAGTATGTTTTCCACCTATTTTAATCTAATATTCATAGATAAATATATAATAATAAAGATATTCACAAAGATCTATTTCTACGTAGGTACAATGGTTGTGAAGCCAAGTAAACAAACACGTAAAGTCAACTGTTTACTAACTAAAAATATGAAAGATAACTATGAATTATGGATAAGACGTATTAAAGATGAAGAACAACATAAATCAAGTGAAAATGAATCTGCTCAGTCTATTTTGAAGGTTAGTACCAATTGAATATTTTATATTATATTAACAATGTGTTCAATACTATGTGTTGTGTATTAATACTAAAACGTAATAACAAGTTTTCTTTTAAAATTAAGCGGTTTGGGTAACTTAATGTTTATGGTTCTATTATTCAAGCTGAACCACTCATTCAATAACAAAATATCTATAAGACAAAATATTAAGTATTCATTTGTCCAGAGATAAAGTAACAAAAATGAAGACTGATAATTGGAATGGCGCTTTCAGTGTCACCGATGCACTTAAAGAGTTAAGATCCCTATAATGAAGCATGAATACTAGTGTTGAAATGGTTATTCAGTTAACTGATATTGATACTGATACTGATTTCACGGGTCTGATTTCATGCCTTGCCAATTAATGACAGTGTTCCTTCTGGCCAGTTTGGGTATAATCCAATGTCTGCTTCTATAGGTTGTTGGTATTTATTTACCGTAATTTATTTATAGAACTTAAAAAATAATTAAATTAACTCTGTATTAATGAAGGTTAAGTGTTATTAATGTAGATTAGAGAATTTTATTTTATTATTTTGTTGGTTTGTTTTTTCTAACAATTATTAATTATAAAATATTACAGCTCATGGAACGAGGATTCTTCTCTAAATGGGTAATTTTCTTGAAATCTTTCTATTTTAGATGGCTTTGTCTCTCTTGCCTGTCTGTAGAAGCACTTTTAGTAGTGTGTTCACAAAGTAGTTTTTCTCACACTGTGGTTTTTTTCAATTTCTATATTTTGCCAACGTGACTATTTAGTTCGGTCATTGTTTATTTATATATCTCGTTATTGCAACTTTTGGTCAGTCATATCATCTTGTGAAAGTATTAAGTCTTCGTTCTGTTATTGTTTGTGTTAATTTTGGTAGTTTTTTGTTTTGAATATTTGACTTACTTGATATGATTAATTAGTATTTTAACAAAAGTGAAGATGCTTCATATTAAATGATTTAATTACAATATATGCAATAATTGAGGTCTATACTGTAAAATCATTGACATAAAAATTAATTTCTTTATGCGATTCTCTTTTGTTTCAATACTCTTACTCTTTTACTGTCGCTATTCAAATTGCCTTTGTTTCAAAGTAATATTTCAGTTTATTTGTAATTCAATTTTATCTTATTCTTTCCATAAGCAATATTTAGGGGTAGAAATCATATTTAATAAGTATAGGTTAATGGCCTAGAGGCGTACAATAACTTCACGAATGTCCGTAGCTAGGACCGTAAGGACTTCTGATGACAATGTAATTTGAAAAGTTGTGTACTACAAAATGCAATGATGTCAAACCCCATTTGTAAATATGTCGGCCATTCTCGCTACGCCTGACAATTACCTCATATGCAGCTGGCGAATAAAGCGCATTACTTTTAAATTTTATTAGGTCATGTGACATTAAATTTTATATCTTCTGTCTACGAAAATGATAATGTACAAGGGAGGTAACTAGCTTGAGCTGAGGAAATATTTTTTTATCGCGTATTCTACTTCTGCCAAATGTTCTTAGAAGGTTTTCTTCTGTCTGCATACAAGGTTATTGTTAGACAATGGCCGTCGTAGATGCGAATGGTCAAACCCTTCAATATGCTTGCATCATAGAAGACCTTCATGCGAAGTTATCATTAAATACCTTGGTTTAAATAGAATTGCTGTAACCACAGATGTCTGATGTGGTACATATTGATGCTTTAAGCGTCAAAATTTAGACAACCTCTTTACCGTTCACAATATTGTAGGCCTACTTTAAATCAAATGTTTGTTTTTTCTTGTATTATGCATGGTTATATTTTTATATGGATTTTTTGCAGGTATATTTTGGATTAGACACTAGAAATTTCAATGTATAAATCTGATTTTTTTTTTTTTTGAAAACCAGAAAAAAATAGAATGAAATTTATTCTCTAATGGCATGTAATGATATTTATAAAAACACTTTAAAGTGCAAATTGCAAAAGTGCTCTCTGATACACAAAAAATATTTCACATATATTGATCAATGAAATTATTTGTATATTTTCCAGGAAGTAGTCTCAGATAAAACTGAAATGGAACCAATTAAAGAAGAATCTGAATCTCCTCCTCCATCTGGTAAAATGGCATCAGCAACACCAAAATCACCAGCTAAAACAAGCATTCAATCAGATGAAAATAAAACATCATGAATCTCCACCTAGCATAATTCTTTATTCTCTAGACATAAAAACTCAATTTAGAAGTTTGGGACCTCATATAATTTTACTCATACAAGTTATTGTAAATGGCGATCACATAAATCCTATATCTTCGATCATGAAGTGAAATAGACTTAATGCTTTATACAAATAGCTTTATGGAAGTATTTTTGGTACCGTCAATGCTCAGAAAGTGAAACTTTTAGTGGTACCTTAGTGAAGACCTTTTACAACATACTGATATTTTGTACTTCATTTCCAACAAAGGGAAGATAACTTAAAGATGTATTTGAACAGTTGGCATTAAAATACTAAGAACTGAGGCCTTAATCTCAAAAACTTACATTAAGATTATTTTAGTTATCCAACCATCTGATTGGTCAATTACTAAAACAATTCAAAATCCAGTTTTATCATCCATTTTCTTAAAAACGTATTTTTTCTTGTTTAGTTTTTAAGAATAAGGCCCCATTCAGACTTTATTATTATCCTATATATAGAACCAAATCTTTTATTTTGTCATTTGACAGTCAGGGTAGACTTTTATATTTAAAATAGTACTTTATATAATCAAATTGTTTTGCAACTGAAAGAGTTGGTAAGTTTCAGGAAATCTATTTTGCAAATTTGTGCATAATTATAACAATGCAACAGTTCAAGCTCAATAAAACTAAAAAATCAAACTTTGTATATGCATAAATGGGGGGAATGCTGTACATCTACTAGTTAACGGAATTGTGAACTCCTCAAATTTATAATTTGAATATTTATTTAAAATTTATCATGATATGTGTAGGTGTCTGTAACTGCAAATTCATAAATTTTTAGATGCAGTTATTTATACTCTTAAAGTCTTTCTGTTCGTATACAATAAACACTCAAATAGACCTACTGGGTATATGTAAGCTTATACCTCAAATATATATCCATTTTAATAATGCTCAACTCTCTTCCATTTTGCAGTAACTTTATCATTAGGCATTTAAGATCATAATATACTAAGTAATATGGTTAAATTAGTTCTTATTTTACAACTGGAGTATGATAGTTTGACCTGTAAGAAATTTTTTTAACAAAATTGTATATTTCAAAACAGAAATTCATTCTTAATCAATTTTCATCCAGAAAGTTTTGTTATTAACTGTGCGATAATTAATGATTAATATTTTTAAGACAAATCCACTGAATTTGGTGCCCAAATAACAAAAGAATTTGACAGTAATTGTGTTTTGTGTTATTGTTGATATTGTAAAATAACAATTGTTAACAAACTAACAAATATAATATAATATTTATCATTGTAAATGATGTCATGAATTTTTTGTCTTACATCTAAGGAGCTTTTAGTCCTAACTGTCGCTTATTAAAGGAATACTACACCTCTTAGAATGAACAAAAATTGTATTTCTCAGATTTGGCCAATTAGAGTAGAAATTCATCATTGGACTGAAATTGTTAAATATACTGAAGTGTTTTTCAATAATTTCTAGTTCCTTGGCTTATTGCTTAGTTTTATGGATTTATGAAATTTTGTTGTATAGTTATGACACCTGGTAAATTCACTGATGAATAAATATATACTCTTGTTGGTCGAATTCGAGAATCAAATTTTTTGTTCATTTTTAGTTCATTCTAGGTTATTCCTTTAACCATAATAATTGTGATTTTTTATATCAAATTTTCTCTTGTAAACTCAGGTAATAGTAGGGAATTCTACTCTAATCTTTTCTAGATAATACTTAAAACTCATTATTAAAATAATAACAGATATATCTTAGGCATAATATATGATTTAAAATTGTTAAGGTCTGAAATGTTTGTAATAACTTTGTGTCCTTGTAATAATACCTTAAGTGAATACTACTGCTTAGAATGAACATTCTCAAACTTGGTTGATAAGAGTATAAATTCATTAGTGGACTTATGATGTCATAACTATACAACGGAATCCATATTAAACTAAGTACTTGAAGTTTTAATGGATAATTACATAGTTGATATTAATTTATTATGTTATATACAAGGATTCTGCTGAATAGTGTTAGTCCACTGATATATTCCTATTGGCCAAGTTCAAAAATGTAAATATTATATTCATTCTAAAAAATAGTATTCCTTTAATATATTTTATTTGAAAATCGTACCTTTTTACCAAATATAAGTTAGTTGCCTTTGTAAAATTGTCATTGTTGTGACATATTTTATACAAAATTAGATTTAGAATTTAGAAATTACTTTTTAAAAATTTAAGACAAAATTTTGTAGAGTCTTAAAGCACTATATATATTTGTAGTTTTCATTTTTCAAGTATAAGTCCCCTTTTTTAGACTTTAAGCAGCTTGCCATAGATATTTGTGTTGCATTGTAGTGTATGAAAAAGGTAAATTGTCTTAGAGTTAATCAATTTAATATTTTTAATTAAGGGTTTTGGAATAATATAATAAATAATTATCATAAACGATGTAAATAAATTTGCATAAATTAACATACACAAATATTATATGTCCTTATTTTGACAGTATTGACTTGTGATAAAATAATAATATATTTTAAACCTTATACCACAATAATATTATATATATATTGTACATAGTGCTATCTCAAAATACTCTGAGGGAATTTTGTCTATTTTTAAAATACACTTATCTATTTATTATCCATTTTATGATGTTGAATAATTGTTGTCACTGTGGTTGGAATTTTACTATTTTTCTGTATTATTTATCATAAGAATGTTATAATATTGTAATAAATAAATACAGTTACGTTTATTTGTTACAAGTGAACAATTTATTGTCTTGTATTTGTTTTGTGATCATTGAAATTTCTTTTTAAATTGAATGTTGAAATACATGTACAAACATTTGAATTACCATATCTGCATAATAATAATGACTTAGTGAAAAAATAGGAACAGGCTTCTAATTATTTTGTTCAATAGCTGTTTCAATTATGGCTTCTTCTAGCACTATTTAGAATCTGAAATTCAATATTAGTCCAATAAGATTTTTTTTTCTATGAAAAATTGAGATTAAATTCAAACTTAAGGCTTTTTCATTAAAAGTATCAAAAGAATATGAATTACTAGCTTGGCCTGTATGTGTACCGTAAGTGGATATTTTTAAGTCCATTTATCTCGTTAAGCAAATAGTAACCAGTAGTTAAGTAAGGCTGATTTGTTGTAGGGTCACAATTCAGACGAATCTGATTTCAGATACCTAGTGATTCTCCATTCCCAAAAATAATTTTTCTTTAGCAGAAATTCTATCATAATTTGTTATTTTATGACAATTCTACATTTTTTAGCCCTTGAACGAATTTTTTTCCTCTTATCCTTGGTCCCCCTTTCTAACATTTTCAGCATTATTGGCTTAATTATAACAATTTCAAAATTTGAGATTATTTGTTAGTAAAAGAAGCATATTAGGAAAAATTATTGTTCAAATTTATGTGCTTCAGTGGAAAAATCAGTTAATTGTTATATACATTTTTTGCATTTGTATTAAGTATGAACTTTTCAAATGTATTCCAATTGTCTTGAGATGCCAAATGGGTTTCACAATTTTATGTTTGATATTTCTGTCTACAAAAACAAAAGAATGTTTCTTCATTAAGTTTGTTTTTATCAACCCAAAGAAAATCATGGACTGCCATAGATATGTTGTTATTCTCATTCATATAAAAATAAATGTCAAAATGTGATTCAGAAAATGTAGTTATCAGAGTGTAGAAGTAGATGAGAAAAGTTCTTAACGTTTGTTGATAATACATAATTATGTTCAAACATTTCCCAACATTTCCCAACATGCTCCATCTACAAATTTTTATTGGAATATCACATGACTTAAAGTTGAAACACATTTCCCCAATATTGGCAGAATCAGGGGCGCCAGAACCACGGGGGTCACCTAAGGGGGCGAGGGGGCGAACATTTGCCCTTTTTGTCACATATAATTACAGCCGACGGAGGCAAAAGACGGAAAATGGGGGTTTTATCTGGACTGGGCTCACATCCCCAACCCCCCCCCCCCCAAAAAAAAAAGAGCCGGTCGATACTATAAACCATGCGGCAGCCCAGAGCTGCAGTCAGCTGGTGTTCACGGACCCTCTCCCTCCCTATGCCCCGAAATATTATTATAGGCATGACGTATACGTTCTGGTATACCTATAAGAAGTGATCTAAGAAGCTCTAAAATACAAAATTTTCGCTTCGCTCGGTCACATAGTGCCATTTATATCACAGCTCCGCCCCCCGCCGCTAACATTTCCTTCCGGCGCCCCTGGGCAGAATGGTGATAGGTTGTAATCCTTGTTTTCCTCTGTGTACATAAACGCAGTGGTGGTGCCAGTGAGGGTGCAAGGGATATTTATTACACTTCCTTGAAAGCTAGCTTGCATTCAAACTTTATATCCTAAGAAATTTCAATTGCCCCCCTGCCCCCCGGCCCATACGCCTATGTTCTTTTATTTCTGCAATTTTGGTTAACAAAACAAATATCACGTGCCAAAAAAAGCGGCAAAGAAAAAGCGGGAAAAACTAAGTAAGAAACCGGACTTCCAAAGCTATGATGATAGCCTAACACACAAAAGACAAAGTGAAACAACAAGGTAGGCCAATCATTCAAATCAAAACTTAAATCTGATGCAAATAACGGTCTAAAGACTTCTTTCTGGATTAACATTCTATATGACGAGCCTATGCTAATCGGTTTGAACACTTTAGAAGAGGAAGTTGCTGCGTTGGCTATATAGCAAATAGCAGACCATTCATAAGGCTAAGAGTAGGACTAGGCTCTCAGTAGCCGTATGGCCTCATCGTTGAACTGTAGGCTGTAGCCTACTAAGAGCAGAAAAGTAAGATCTTCAAGAGATACATTGATGAATTATATTTAGAAAACATCGTGAATCATTTTGTTTAGGCTATGGTTTTGATCGTTGACATTGTAAATGACTGTCATTTCCAAATCGCATTTCACATTTAGGCCTATAATCTGACAAAATGATCAGATAATCGAGGCTGGATTTATCGTGTCACTCAATGCGGTTTAAATTTCCTTTTTAAAGGAAGACAAACGATACAATGAGACAATGAAGAACTTTATGCAATATTGTTTTCATAATAATGATAATGCCATAATGG